>OY796897.1:17467952-18667952 GCA_963680785.1 Diplosoma virens | reverse complement strand
AACATATGAGGTAAAAGACAAATGCGATGACATCCAGATGTTACAGGAGAATTAGAATGATAGCTAGTGGAATTAGAAATTAGTTAAATTGTAAGATTGTAACAAAAACGATTTTAATTTAATCTTAAAAGAAGTTTTAGGAAGTTTTTGAATTGTTTCCAGAATGGAGTTTTGTATTTGATATTAATATTTCTTTGCATTCTTTTATTACGATATAATGGTTTGTACAAGTTATACAGGTTTACTGAAGTTCTTGTTGAATGGTTGGACCCATCACATGATTTATTAAAATAATTGGAAAAGGAAAGAGAAAGCTTACTATTCATATAGTCATGGACTAGTTTAGCAGTTTTAAATTTTTATAAATCTAAAAGTTTTAATATTTTCGGTTTTGCATAGAAATGTGTTGAATTCTCTAAAGAATGCCCTCCACCTATGAGTTTCGCTGCTTTATTTTGAATAGAAGTAAGTTTGTACAAGTAAGTGGGAAACGTGGAACCCCACGCCACCAGTCCGTAAAGTAAATGAGGATGAAAAAGTGAATAATATAATTTAAGAAGAGGATTTTGGGATAAAACTTGCTTTAATTTACATAGGATACCAATGCCCCTGGAAAGCTTATTGGCTACAAAACTTAGATGAAAACGAAAGTTTAATTTTGAGTCAATGTATCTAATGTGATTTTTTAACATAATTGGTGAGTTGTTAAGCGTTACAGAAAAATCTTTTACATTTGATTTTAGGTGAAATAATTATGACATGACATTTTTTTAGTATTTATAGTTAATTTATTTGAATTACACCAATTATACAGTAATGATAGTTCTTGATTTAATTTTTCTGGAAGAGTTAAGCATTTTGAGTGAGAGAGCAGAAGACAAGTATCATTTGCTAATAGTCATGGAACACTCTGGACAGCATTAGGAAGGTCATTTACGTACAATAAAAATAGCAATGAGCTAAGTGATGAACCTTTCGGTACCCCATAACTGTTTAATCAAATCATATAATGAGTATTATTTAATGATACAAATTGATGTCTTAGCAAATAGGAATCTAGTAATTTATTAACTGGACCACGAAGCTCATAATGGTCTAACTTCTTAGAAGAGTTTTGTCACAAACTGTATCAAATGCTTTTTTTAAATCTAGAAAAAAGATAGCTGTAAACTGATTTCTATTAATATTATTAAATGCAGAGGTTATTGTGTTAAGAATAGCAGGAGCTGTGGTGATACCTTTGTGAAATCCGTATTGTTGAGGGTTAAGCACTGTCCATATTGTCCATATTGTTGAGATTTTGTTTATAATATTATTACCATTTAGAAAATGTGTTTTAAACAGAACATGTTTTTTGTTAAATAGAAACCAGAATAACTTTAGTGATTCATAGTTTTTAAGCGGTTTTTTTGCTTATGAGAAAATTTTTTTACAGGAGCATGCTTGTCAATAATTTGCAAAACAACATGTGTAAATTTGTTAAATATTTCATCAAAATTGTCATTAGTTATTTTGGGTAAATTCATAAAATAAATATTCAAAGCACTGAATAAATCATAATTAAATGCATCAAAATCAAATTTAGATTTGTCTCTATAGTAACCAATAAAATTATTATTTTTTCTAGAGAATATTATATTGTGTACTTGACAAAATACGGGATAGTGATCACTAACTTCAAAAGTTTGAATAACCTCGGGAGAATTTCATGATTTGTGACATTTGAAAAGCAATTTTCTAATTCTTTCAGGGTTTTCATTATACTTTGTAGTGTGGTGTGATTCTCTAAATCATTGCTTTTTTTTGGTGACATACTTGAATATTTATATAATAGAAGTCCTTATAAAATTTTTTATTTTTTAATTTTTTTTTCTCAGATTGATTTTTAAACTCACTGCCTTCAATGCCTGACTCTCAGCAATCAGTTCATTGAATTGAATGCTTTAAAAAAAAAACATGTCTATTCACCAAACAGGCAACTGACAACTTCCTGTGAGTGAGGAGAATAAATATAGAGATAAAATAAATGTCACAGTGGTTAGTACAAATGACCACCACATTTTCTCCAATAACCACTATTAAACACCTAATTCTAATTTTTTTTTCAGTCATCAGCTATCAGAATTTTAATAGTAAGTCTAAGATGACCATTTTTTAGTTCATATTTACAATAAATAAAATTAGATAGGAAAAACAAATCATACTTTTCAACTTAAGTGCAGATTACAAATAACAAATTGATGCAAGTCCAACTACTATTTATAGAACAAAATAATGCTTTCTAGACTGTGATATTTTGATGGTTATTTTTCAATTGCACTACAACTCAATAAAGAATTTTGATTAAAAGAGCTTGATGAGCTAGACTGACACTGTCATTCAAGGAATTTAAGTGAAGACCTTTTCAATTTTTTTTTTTACACCTAATAAAAGATTCATAGTTGCATGGAAGTGAAGACCAAAAATGAAAATAAAATAAGGACTTTAATTGTTAACTCTTCACTTTACTGCACTTGACTAAAAGTGTGTACTGGATTAAAAGTTAATAAAAGATTTTTTACTTCAATTGCAATCAACATGCTAAAAAATTTTTGACCACTGCTCAAAATTAATAGGCCTATTTATTAAGAGTGCCTTTTAATTTAGCAAGTGTTGCTTGCAAACCCTATACAACCTTTTCATGAAACCCTGGTTGCTTTTTCTCACTCAACTCTTGGAGTGATCAAAAAGCACCCTGTGGTAGTTGTCTTAGCAAAGCTCTTTTTAGCAATTTTTTAAGATAATAAAGCAACTGATCTGTTTCTTATATAGTGTTTGCAAATGTACCTAAAACTAAATATGAGCATTTGAAATTTTTCAATTAGGCAGATTTTGATTGCCTAATTGAAGAATTTTGATTGAGATGCATTTCATGTGAATCATCCTAGAATCTTCATCCAGTGGGGTTAAACTGATCCACAGAGTTTTTTTAACAAAATTGAGCCTTTAAAACAAACTTTTTGTATAATACTACAAATAACATTGTTTAAGATTAATTAAAATTTAATAACAAAATTTTAAAACAAGTGTAAAATCATATGTCAATTAGAGTGTACAAATTAGCTGCTTGATTTGGGTTGAGCTGCAAAAAGCAATTTTTTTAACCAAAGCTTGTAAAATTGCACATTGATTTAAGTGTCTTGTAATGAAATACTGACTAAATTAAAATGCTATTCAGTTTGAGTTTGAACCTGTCAAAAAAAAAACCAAAAAACAACAACTGTTTTTTATAAATTAATATATACAGTGGGTGCAAATGAAATGTTGACAAAATGAAATTTCAACGAAAAGTTGTATTTTATTGACAGTAACTTATCGTTTCAGCGTTGACAGTGAAAATAACGCATGATTTTAGCAATAGTAGTCTTGTTATTTAGTATTTAGTCATAAACCCCTTGGCCTGGATTAAATCTTGCAATCTTTGAGCATTGAATCACCCAACTTTTCAAAATAATCGGTTTCCATTGTAACCCACAAGGTTTTAAGTACATGTGTTAGTTTGGAGATGTTAACTGGCCCCCTTGTTGTACCTTATTTTTCATCACTTTCCATGTGTTTTCTATCAGGTTAAGGTTGGGAGAGTTACCAAGCCACTCAAAAGTGGGTATATTTTCTTCAGATAACCACTTCTTCACAAGTTTTGCTTGGTGTGCGGGGACACCATCATGCATAAAATGTGTGGGCTGATGAATGCCCGAAAAAGGCAGCAAGTGATTTTGCAAAACTTGGAGATAGTTAGATCCCCGCATTGTGACATTTTTGGGTAAGAAATATAATCTACCTCACCCGTGGGTACCACTAAACGCACCCCAGACTATCACACCATCTTAATGCTTAACCGTCTTAACGGTGTACCGTGGGTCATGCCTTGGTATGTTTATGGGCCTTCTGATTACTTTTGACTGCCCCCTCACCAGTCAGAATGTGCTCTTGTCAGAAAACATCACTTTTTGCCACTGTTGAGGTGTCCAGCATAATTCTTTGCAAAAGTTAGTCTCATTTTCTATGTCAGAAGGGGCTTTTTTGCTGCACACCAAGTCATTTTTCAACCGATGCTGGATGGTTCTGATGGATACTCCCTCCAACAGTTTTGGGTGCTTCTTTTTCAAACTTGCAGGTGTGATTGATGGTCTGAGGAAGACTTCTTGCCTTAAAAGATGATCTGTCCTAGCTGTTGTCTTTCACTTCCTACCAGAACCAATTTTTTGTTTTGAAACAATTCTCTCTGGTAGGTCTTTTGTAACCTTTAACAAGGTGTAAACAGTCTGTCTTGATACGTTCAAATCAGCTGCAACTTTTGTTACAGGCAGACCCATTTTGATTTTTGTTAAAGTCTGAGCCTTTTCAATCTCTGATAACTTCTTTCTTACCATTTTTCTTTTTAACAAGCAAATGACAACAGCCCAAAATTTCTAAAATTTTGCTTATGAAGTGCTGAATAATGGCAGCCTTACCAGCCTCGTGGTTGCACTACAGCGACTCCTGTGGTGGCTGTTACAACTGGTAAAGAGAATGTCTTCCTACTGACCAAAGATCAATCAGAAATACGAGAGAGAACACAAGAAAAAGGCTATGCGAAGTTACATGTCAACATTTTTTTTGTGCCCACTGTATAATTGCATATGAGTTTAAAATTTGAAATATACTCATTAAATTATGTTACTGTTGGTCTCAGTTTCAGCTTACAACAAAGTATTTTAACTAAAAAATTTAAGAAACTTCTACTGCAATGGAACTAAACCTTTGCTAAGCAGATAAAAAAAACTTCATATTTTAACATGTGACAAGCTGCTTTGTTCAATAAAATTATAATTTTAATCATTGATTTTAAAAATTACCTATTTTATTTTAAATGACTCTGGGTTTTAGCCTAGGGTTCCAGCTCTGGGTTTTAGACTAGGGTTCCAGCTCTGGGTTTTAAAATGACTGGCTCTGGCTCCCTGGCATTTTAAAACGACTGGCCCCAGCTCTAGCTCCGGCTCCAGCATTTTGAAATGACTGGCTCCAGCTGTAAGTTTGCTCTTACTTAAGTTTGCTTTTAAAAATAATTGACTTGAACTCATATTTGGGGTACACTATCCATATGCACAAAACTAATAAAAATACTACAGTATAACTCGTACATATGGAAATTTCTACAATGAAAACCCCCCTAAATCGGTCCCTGCAACCAACATCATACTCTTATTCAAGAGAAGCATAGTAGCAACATCTATTGAAACCCAAGTAAGTTAATGAGCAGACTGAATGGTTGAACCACTGCCAATAAAGGTAAGTTGATACTGATAATGCAAACACCATGCAAAGAAAAAGGGGTTAAGAAAGAAAAAAAATATTAAGTAAAAAAGAAAAGTGAAAGTAAAACCTTTTGGAATAAATTTAGAAAATTGATAACAATGTTCTAGTTAAATTTCAAAACTTCTAACACCTTATTTTATGTACAAAACTAAATATTTTTTAATTTTATTTTAAATTGAAACAATTTATACAGCTTTGCAATCTATTTTACCAAATTTACTTTTTAATTATATTTGAATTTAGTTCCTTTTGCAGCTTTAAAGTTTACAATTGTTTTATACCATATTTGTTCTTAAAAATAGTACTGCTTCTATCAAGTCTTCCTTCATTGATGCTCTTAAATCAGATTTGATGATTTTTAGTGCAGAAAAGAGTCTTTCTACGCTGACTTGAGTTTTATGTTTTCTGGATACAAGGGTAGCACTTCTTCTAGAGCAGGGGTGGGCACACTTTTTGAATCAGGGGCCAAAATTATATCGTTTTTAGAGTGGCGGGCCAAGTGATCGAGCCGCCACTCACATATAGTTTGTCACACGAATAACAAAGGGACAAAAACAACGGAAAATTAAATTATAACAACTAACTGAAAAATACAACCGAAAAACAAAATCTAATTTAAACTACTAGCATTGTTAAGCTTTATTTTTTGCCAAAGCATCGAAATTTGGCATCATTTTGGTTGTGGAGATAGTCAGGATAGATTTGAGGTGTGCATCACTCAGCTGAGACCTGTGGCTAGATTTGTTGAAATTCATCAGGCTGAACGTCTGTTCACAAATATATGTGGAACCAAACAATACCAGCATTTTCTGTGCCATCTTTCGAATTTCTGGAAATCTGGTGTTGCTTAGCGATGCGTAAAACTCACTTAGCTTCAGGGTTTTGAATTACTCGTTTAAAACGTAGTCACTCTGAAGATCGATCAATTCCAACTGCAGTTCTTGTGGTGCTGTTGCAGCGACTTGTGAAAGTGGAGCCGAAATAATCTGAAATGGTTTTTGGAGTTTTTCGAAATCAAGGAATCTACGGCAAAATTCGTGGTGCAGATCATTTAGTGATTTGCTGTATTTATTTGCATGTTTAGGGGCTTCTTTCATTGTCAGTAGTGTGGGGAAATGCACAAAAAAATTGTTTGTCATTTGTGCTGAGAACAAAGCCAATTTTGATTTGAAAGCCGTAACGCTTGTATACATATCGTGAGCGAAGAGTTCTTTCCCTTGCAGCTTTGCATTCAGCTCATTCATATGTGTTAAGATATCGACAGAAAAAGCAAAATCACAGAGCCAATCTCTGTCCTCTAGCTCAGAAAATTCATCAGCTTTCCCGATTGACTTTAAAAATGAGGTAATGGCCTCTTTAAGGTTCCAGACACGTTTACATGCTTTACCCAAGCTTAACCAGCGCACATGAGAATGATAAAGCAAATCCTGGTGATCGGAATCAATTTCCTCAAGAAACTTGATAAATTGGCGATGGTGAAGTCCTCTCCCTTTTATGTAGTTGATCAGTTTTACCACTGCCGTCACTACATGATTGAGCTGCAGTACAGATTTACACAGGGCTTCCTGATGGATAATGCAGTGCAAAAAAATAACATCCACCCCAGCATTTTCCTCATTCATCTTGTCTTGAAGTCTTTTTAGCAGTCCAACATTTTTTCCTGTCAAGTTTGGTGATCCATCAGTGGTGACATTCGTTAATTTGTTCCATGGTAATTTAAACCTGTCGATCACACCAGTGACTTTGAGAAAAAGGTCCTCTCCTCGAGTAGTCCCTTTTAGCGACTCCATTGCTAAAAGTTCTTCTATTATCTCAAAATTGTCATTAATCCCTCTGACGAAAATCAAAAGCTGTGCCGTGCCTCTTACGTCATTACTTTCGTCCAGCGCTAACGAATAAAATACAAAAGAATCTGCTTTCCCTTTCAACTCGTTAGCTAAGTGCTCATCAATTTGTTCTATACGGCGAGTTACGGTTCTGCGTGATAAACTGATTTGTTCATATTTGCTTTTTGTATCTGGACACAAGAGACCTGCTGTCTCTACCATACACTCCTTGATAAATTCTCCATCGGAAAATGGTTTGCTTGCTTGTGCTATTTTGAAAGCCAGTAAAAAACTTGCCTTGGTGATTGACGCATGAACCGCACTCTGCTGAAAAAGAGAGCTTTGCTGAATCCGAAAATTTGCCACTAATCGCTGAGAAGTTACCTCTCTTTGCTGAGTTGACAGGCTGCTACGGTAGTTCGCATGATTGGTGTCAAAATGGCGGCGGATGTTGTATTCTTTCAAAACAGCAACGTTTTTTTGGCAAATAAGGCATACCGCTGTTGATCCCACTTCGGTAAAAAAGTATTTCGTTGTCCACTCCTTTTTGAACACTCTTCTCTCACTATCAACTTTTCGCTTCTTCGCTGCACTCATTTTAATAATATAATTTATCAACAACTTAGCAATGTCTATTTTGCTTAGCCTTGCGCACTGACGGAACTGTTGATAAAAGCACTAAACTAAGAAATACGGTACATTACTCGTGGTTAAAACTAGAAACCCTGTTGCGTCAAGCCACGCACAAATGTACCTGTGACATCATAATTTAGCATGTATCACTCTTATTGAAGCTTCACAATAATAAGTCTTGCAACATATCGATAACATCCGGCGGGCCAGAATAAAAGAGCCGGCGGGCCAGATTTGGCCCGCGGGCCGTAGTTTGCCCATGTCTGTTCTAGAGTGTTTTTTGATTTTCTGTTAAATTTTTCTATTTCATTTAATTCTTTAAAAATTTCTTTAAATTTACTGGTTTCTAAATCATGTGCACTTATTTCTACTTTGAGACATTTTGTCTTTGAACTTTCCATTCTGTCAACATATTTTGAAAAATCATCAGCATCACCTGAAGAATCTGATTGGTTGGTAAAGATTGACTCCTCGTATCTTTAGTTTTTTCATCTTCTGATATCAGTCCTCACATGCAACTTGCCACTTCATAAAGTGTTTTTTTTGCTTTAGTTTTGTGATCATTACTTAATAAAGCTCTACACATTGGGTCCACATAAACAGCAGCTAATAATATTGTATTTTCTAAAAGTAATTCCTCTCTTCTTTTCATTGACGATAAAAATTTTTCAGCAATCATTCCTCCAGTTTGATTAAGGCAAAATAATAACTCTCTCAATGTTAGGGAAAATGTGCCAAGAGTTAAATCTTCAGATTGAAATTTTTTTGTGACAGAAAAAGGACAACAGATCAAAGCTTCTAATTCTGTTAGTTTTACCCGTTTTTGTTGAGTGAGGGAGACATCCCTATTAGGTAGGTCTTCAAGATAAACTTTCAAATCTAATAAACACTTGATCATCCTATAAGTGCTTCCCCAACATGTTTCCTGATCTTAAATGGCTCCCATACCAGAATGTTTCTTTAAAATTGAATCTATTTGTGTTGTTCTGGCTGCTTTGGCTACTTGTCAAAACTTGATAACAAAGATGCTACACTATGTTTTTTTAAACCATCTTTTATTGCTAGCTGCAGTGTATGAACAGCACATTGCATATGTTGGATTAGACACAGATTTGAAGCCTCTTCATTATAGCATGATTATCATCTAAAAATCCACTTTCATTTAATATTAAAAAATCAACTTCATAAATGTCCTCTTCATCAGCTGTTGCTAAATTTAGTTTTTTAATGGTATTTAACATATTTGCAGCATTGTCTGTAGCAATACATAAAACTTGCTATTTGTTTATTTTAAAATCTTGTAAAACTGTTTCCACTAATTTTGAAAGGTATTCACTAGTGTGGTTTGCATGAGTATATTTAACATGTTTAGTGCTACGCTAGTCACGCATCAAGCGATTGCACGGGGTGGTGCTGTTTTTCTTTTTTTGTCATTTGTACTGTCTTTGCAGTCAACAAATAACTTTTTCAATACATGTGTAGAGGGTAGAGTAGATTATATTTGAAAAGAAACAAAGTTTTTTATGATCAAATTTTATTCTCAAAGAAAACACAATCAAAGTGTTTTCTTAGAATGGTATTCAGCATAGCATGGCACTCGGCATAATGCAACCTTGCATTCTTTGAAAAAATAACAAGTATCTTGACGTCTGCCTTTTTTAGAGCACAACTTGCACTTCCTCTGTGGCTTTTGCTTTTTTGCTGTTGGAGGCAATTCTTCCAAAATATGAGATTTGAAGCCACCATGAAGTCAGTTTGGAGCATCGACTCCTGCTGATGAGCATGGTGGTGGAGTGTCATCATTTTCATCATCACTAATATCTTGGATGTTTGGCATAATTGTAAAATAAGTGCCAATTGAAAATCACGCAAAGTCATACTTTGACTTCCAGTCTTTGCTTTACACAACATGAGAGCATTTGTTACACAGAGCTCCATTAGGTAAAAAAAAACTTTTTTGGTCCATTTCAGAGTCTTTTTAGTACAAGGATAGTGCGATATCATTTGGTCTACATGATCGACACCAGACATATGCTCATTGTAATCACAAATCGCCACTGGCTTTTCCACTTCTTCCATCGCACCTACTCCTCCTTTTTTTCTGACTTGTTATGGAGATAACAGAGCTGTCATGCTTAGTGCTGATTGCTTTTACAATTCTTTTGTCTTTCCATGCCAAGACCATTACATGTCCATTGTCTCATGCAATCATGCCTGGCCATGTTTTGTGGGTTGTTGATTTACGATGGACTTTATCTATTTTCCGCAATGTTCCTACAGTATAAACTTGCGCTGTCAACAGAAACTTGCTCAACTCTACAGAATTGTACCAATTATCCATGTATAAGCTGTGCCATAATCCCAAGCATTTGTTGGTCAGCAAACCCATAACAGTTTCTTTTATTGGCTTTCTCTTGCAATAATAAATGTCCATGTTCCAGCAATAGCCTAATGCAGAGTCCTGCCAATATGTAAGCCTTGATGCCATATTTAGTTGGCTTATCTTTATTATATATGCGAAAGGAGAGCCTTCGTCTCCATTTCAGCATGCCTTCGTCAATTGCAATGTGTTCTCCCACAGCATACACTTCCCATCATTTCTCAACGAGTGTTTCAAATATTGGTCAAATTTTGTATAGCTTGTCAGTGCAGTCACTAGGCATAGCATCATTATTGAAATGCAAGAATGATGATATTAGTTTAAACCTATCTCTTGACATAGACCCAAAAATCTCTCCAGTTCCTCAACTGTAATGGGTGTCCACTTGTGTGCTTTTGCATGAGGAGTGAGTGTTGTTCTGGTATATATTGTTGCTATATTACTGTATTACTGTTGCTGGTATATATTGCATAATGGTTTGTTTCAGTCACTAAAGTCTCTAAAAACCTATTCGTAAAGAAGAGCTTGAAATAATCATATGGATTATTTTCATCATTTACTGCAGCTTTGGCTGTGGGCCCTTGCATCCCACCAAAGGTAAAAAGAGGCAGTTTCCAGTTAGCAGCCTGCCATATGTAGTCTCTTCTTCTTCTATGGACTTGTCTACAACCAGGCTGCTGTGAAAAGCTTGGAAAATGAACACCATTTTCATCATCATCATCACTATCTCCTCCACCAGTAGATCCTGATGTAGAATCAGAATCGCTTTCAATGTAGTCCGATAAAACGAATGAATCACTATTGTTAATCTCTGACATGTCAGAGTCACTATCCATTACAATATTAACTATTTTTTGTGTATTTATTTTGCTAAATATAAAGAAAATTAGGATTAAATTTTGCATTATGTCTCTCATTCTACCACTAACTTTTTCTATTCTTTTCTCCTATCATTAAAGCTCAGCATTTGAGAACCTTCAAAAGCCTTTGCAAAGTCTCATGTGCAAAATGTCTTGTGACATTCCTACATACACACTCCAATGCCTTTTGCTAAATAGGCATTTTAAAACGTTTTTAGCACCAAACACATTGCAGCTATTACAAAGATGTTTTGGAACGTCCAAACGCACCCTGTGCATTTTTTCTAAAGATGTTCCTGAATGTCCTAACGCACTGAAAGTGTTAATTGCCCATGTTTTAGTCACAATTTTATTGTCATCATTAGTAAATCTGGCATTAATGGCAAAATAATTAACTCTATGTCGAGTGCATCCATCCATTTTGAGAAACAAAAAGCGATTCTTTAGGGTATTTTTAAGCTCTTGTTTTTGGCAAGTAACTTCTTTAATAACAATTTTCCTAATACTATCTCTATTTAGAGGAACTGAAAGTTTTTCTGCCATTTCTCCATTCATGCTAATGAATGCTGGCTTTGAGAAAAAAGAAATAGGTATGCTATTTCTTACCACCATTTATATGATACAATTCTTGAATTTAGAAGAGGTCATGTTAACAGTAACTTTTCTACTTTCAAAGAAATTTGTGAGTGGTACCACTTTTTTTGCAATGTAACTTTTCTGGCTTTTAGCTGAAGTGGCTACTGTACTGTCTTTATTACAAGCTCACATATCTTGGGATGAAATCTTTGTAAATGCCTTTTCAAAATTTGATGTCTTGCCAGTTAAATTTGGTGATTTTGAATCGGAATTGGTGCTTATTTTGGCTGCACATATTTGTTCAAGAGAATCCTCTTACACTGGCAAATGTAATGTTTTCCATCATTAGAAATGAGGAAATAATCAAATGCAGCAGATCTTGCTTGTGACTTAGGAGCCATTTATAAAGGTTTTAAATAATATTATTAAATTCAAACACCAGAGTTATTAAAAACTAGTAAATAGTATAAAAATGCTATATGCAAGATATTGTATCTAAAAATAATAAATAATTTGACATTAGAAGAACTGGAATTTGTAATTCCTTACTTAACTAAAATTGTAATGTTGAAAATAAAGGAATTATTTAACAATATTAATAAAACAAAAATATTACTGGAATAAGACTATGTATAATGGGATGATTTGGCATGCAATACATATATTTTAAAACAAAGGCATTAACTCTTATAAGTTTGGATATTCAATACAATTCACATGTGGCTATAGAAATTTTTATGTTTCAAAGTTTTAATAATTTTTAACTTACAGGATACTTAATTTATTGTAAATTTTCGGTTGCATTTTCATGAATAGACACAGCTACAGTAGCAGACAAAAGTTTGGGACAAACTACAAAAACAAATAAAATACGAGTTAAATTATTTTACAAAAAATCTGGGGATGTTTTTGTTTTACTGTAACAGGATACAAGCTTATATGTTGAGCTTTAAATTTGCCACACAGTCAGTTTTGGGATCTTATCTTGGCATCTTTTCTGAAGGAGCTTCATCCTCAGAGGAGTCTGCACATTGATCACTTTGACCAAATATTTGGCATAGACTGCTGACTAATTATGTCGTACAGAGTTCTTACAAAAGATCATTTTAACTGGTCTTTATTACAAATCTTGCTTTACTAACTTGTTAAATTTGCTGCTTTCTACCACAAACAGATCACATGCAAAATATGCTAATAAATCTAAAATTTTGAAGTATCATGCCTTGATCACGCGTAAAACATGCTGACGATAAAATTCGTCCTTTTCTAACTCATGTAATTCATTCCTGCACTCAACTGATAAAATGCTTCATTTTGACAGAGATCTCTCTCACTTCACACCAAAAATGTTAAAATATTGTGTTTTTTAGGCTTTTTATTTGTCTAATTGAAGATAATACTTTTGTTATATAAATTGGTTTTGATCTGATGATATTATTACTCTAATGGAAAAGCACCAATTAGTGAGCCACTCAACATAATAGTTAGCAAAGAATTTGTTTGATCAAGGTTGGCTGTTGAGTCAATAGAAACTATTTTTGAAGATGTTTGAAGAAGATTGTGTATATGTTTCATAATTGGTGGAAAAGCAACACAAACAAAAGACAATGAATTTAATCTGTTTAGCTTGATCTGTACATTTTTATTGTTTGATGTATATGCACCTATAGCATTAAACATATTTTCTCTAGTGTACAGTATGTTCTGTATTTATTTTAGTGCCATTGCTTCCACAGGTAGTACACATAACTAGGTTTTGGGTTTTTAAAAGTTTGAGCAACAGGAAAAATCTTTCTGTGGCTCAAAGTTTGGTTTGATAAAGTTTAAAATTTAGAGCTTGTCCAGCAGTTAAACTTTTGGAAAAGTACTCTCTAAAATCTTTTTTATTTTATCATTTGTAGGTTCATTTAGGTAGCATCAATTTCGGTGCTGTGGTTATGTTATGCAGAAATTGTAAGTATACAAGGATTGACTGGCCTTACTTTTACAGATTTACCATACATAAAATTTATTTTAACCCAAATTTTTGTCATGCAATTAGTGCTTTGTCTCTCAGTGCAAAAATATTTTGCCTGCATTTATTGTAATGGCAAACATATTGTTGTTTAAATAAATTGTGTTTTGTGTTTGGAAACAACATACATTCAAGCTTGTACTTGTTGTTGCATTAAACTGTAAGAGCTAACACTTTTTTCATCCACTGTCTTAACTGAACACACAAGAACTATAGAATTTTCACTAGACAATTCTAAAGTGTTTAAATCATCTCAAATGTTTTTATCAACATTCATAGTAATGGTGTTTTATATAACCGACCCAAATCGGAACATAGTTTTAAACAATATTTGTGCATAATTACACTGCAATATTATTAAAGTTTGATCAAATAAAGCTACTTTCATTTGATACATGCATTGAAAACCATATTTAATGTTATTGATTAGTATCATTTTACTTAGTATCATTTTAGTAGCATTACTCATAAGCCTACATTCAAAACTAATGCTTATACTTTTGTTTGAAGCAGTGTCCTTATTCTTTAAATTAAGGGGGAAACCTGCAGCTTGCATCTCAAATGTGGCCTGCAGAATATTTTGAATGCAGGTTGCTTGTGGTGGGAAGAAGGATCCCTGTACAAAATATTTTACTTGTAAAAGTATAATATTATTGCAACATTGATTAGTTTCTCTTTTATTGCATTGATAAGCAAATCTGTCTTTTCTTTGGAAGTGAGTTGTCATTTTTGGACTTTTTCTAAATAAAAAATACGATAGTAAAGCACTCAAACTTTTCCCAACAATAACTTACAGGAAAGCTTCAAAGGGGTAGTGGGGCAAGACTGGGAGAAATTTTTATTGGTGCAGGGATATGAAATTTCTATGTTAAAGAGGTCCATTTTTCTGCAACAGGAACCTTGGGGCTTCCTGCGTCTCTTGAAAATTTTTTTGAAAACATTTCTTCTATTACAAAAATATTTTGTGAGTACTGGAAAAAATAGAAAACAAAAAGACATTAGCTTTTTTGGTTAATTACCTATTTTAGTCATTTTTAACCTATTTGTTGCACTACAAACAAATTTGTTTTTATTTTCATGCCATATGTGTTGTATGCCCTATTTGCATTGCATTTCACATAAGATATTGGTGATTTGAGGCAGATTTTATACAATCAAATAAAACCTTTTTTATGTCTGCAAAATAACCAACAGTTTTGGATGAATGTATTGGAAAACGTTCATGCACAACAAATCTAACTTAACCACTTCCTTGCAGTATTAATGTGACACAGTTGCATATGTGTAAATCACATTTTTTTGCTTAATTCTGGCAATGCAATTCAATGACTTATAAATAAATAAATGCATAAATTTTTGCAGCTATTTTGCATTATGCTTTCCAATAAGCAAGTGGATTCAATTTAAACACAGTAATTAACATGTTTCAAGTATTTATTGAAAAATTAAGCACAATTGTATACAGGACTAAAATTTTTTTGTGTGGTAATCTTTGAAGCATGGTGAAGGGCAAAAAGATATTTCACACTTGTCTGATTGATATTTTGTTTCTTTTTTTTTGGCCATTCTCCAAGCAGACAGCACATCTTTTTTAGTGGGAACTTGGTTTTGTTGGAGGGTTTAGTTCCAAAAACTGCCCATCTTTGGCTTTCAAACAATCAGGAATAGGATGAGATCTTTTATGACCAGCTTTTTGATAATCAAGAATTTAAGCAGACTCAAGCAAATCATGTGCTAGCATAGTTTTGAACATTGGTACAGTCAATCTTTTTTGGTCTTGAAAATGAAGTTTTTTGAAAATCAAAAACATGTTGACCAAAGCAATGTCTATCAAAAAAAAAATTTCCTTTTTGTATCATTTTGTATGCTTTCTTCTGAGTGACAAGTTGCTGAAATCTGATCTAAATGGTCAACTCTTCCCATTCCTTTATTGTAAGAAATTACACAAGCTGGTTTGGTAATAGGATTTCCACATGCATTGTATTTTCCAGTTGGAAACATTTTTTATGTTTGCTTAGTTGAAAGCATTTTGAAATCTTTCCACATCAGTGCCATCACATCGTTTGCTGTCTTGAACACATGATCTCCCTTTTTCATCTTTGTCCCTGGGAAATTACTTGGCATATGTTTGCAGTTCAATCTAACAGTACCTATGGTTTGTGTTTTATTCTGCAACAAAGTGTAGAACTGTTGATGACTGCTTTACCAGTTATCAAGATAATGGTGGTAACTGCAGCCCAACAAATCTTTGCATAAATCCAACACCACATTTGTACTGGCAGGCAAGTTTTCATCTCAATCCTGGCCATTATAAACCTTGAAATTCCAAGTGTATCCACACATATCTCTACTTGATTCACATAGTTGGTACAATTTCAGTCCAAATCTTGCTTTTTTAGATGGATTATATTGCTTGATTTTTAGTCTGCCATGAAACTTTAGCATAGATTCATCTGCAAAAATTTGTTTTTCTGGACAGTATACAGCTTGGGATTTTTCAATAAATGCAGTCAAATAGGTCTTATTTTGAATAAACAGTCAATTCCATTATCCAGGTCATTATTTTGGAAGTGAAGATTTTTCATAATCTTCAGATACCGTAAACCCGGGCAACTGTTTAATTTTGACACTCTTTGCTTTACAGCTCCCTGCTCACAACTAATGAACTTCTCGAAACATGCTGATCATAACATTTGGGGTCTGGCCTATGACTTCGCATATTGTCTAATTTCGACTATGGTCTCAACTTTGCGCTTTCGCGCAGCTTGTTAGTGAACAAAGTGGCCCGAAACGTAGGGCGACTTTGTTCACCTACGATAAACCAATACATGAGCAAAGTAACTTCATAAACAAGGCAACTTTGTTCACTTTTTAATTTTTTTAAAGTTTGTAAGGGGTATTTTTAATGGTACAGTGGTCACAGGGAGTATTTTTTTAGAATTTTGTGGGGTGAAAGGGCCGAGGGTAAGCGGGAAAAGGGGGTTAAATAAAATATAAGATTGCGCAATAAAGTGAACAATCTTTTTGCAATTTTTAATGACAGTATCTTTTCTTTAGTTTGCCTTGATGGATCGTGATCGGCGTAACAGAACAAAGCATCTACAAATAGCGAAGCTTCTTCATGCTTAATAAAAAGATGAAAGCAAAGACTTTAAGAAAATCCTTGAATCTGCGTTTTCAGACCAGATAATTGCTGCATTGAAGTTGATGATACTGCTGGTTACGCTGCGACCAATCGAACTTTTTAAGACATATGGAATTTTTTTAATACACTGAATATCAAACACATTCAAACAAAATACGAAAGCACAGCAGCACAATACAACACTGAGAATTGAAAAGATTGAAGAGTTTAACTGCATTCTTCGCAGATAAAAGACATACTTTCAATGTCAATCGTGTAGTAGTCTTTTCGCCTATATTGAACTCCTGAACATTGCAAGTGAAATTGCTTACTGCAGTTATCGCACACAATCCACCTGTCATCTCCCTCTTCATCCCATGGATCCTGGCAGACACTGCAGGTCCATATAGCATCAGTGTGTGTAGGTAAATCATCTCTTCGCTGAGCAACAGTCGTCGAGGGGGTGCTTGCATCAGTTTCTTGATGAGAATAACTGCAGGATGGTTGGTCATTGGTGATTGGTCGCCCTGGAACAGTTCTTTTTCCGCGTTGATTTGATCCTCTTCGATTCGTTGATCCAGCACCGCAGTGGTTACGTAGCAAGTTCATAACAGAATCGTTAAGGATATCATTTGTTCCCTCTCCACCAGGATCGCGATTTGACCCAGGAAGTCGTTTTAAAACTTGCTGGCGATCCAGAGGATGCAATCCAGTGGCACAAAAGCCTGAGACTAAGTTGACCCCAGAAAGTTTCTCACACAATTTCTTCAGCATTGACAGGAAATTGCTTTTCGATATGGAACCTTTTCGCCTGGTTTCTTTTCTCCAGTTATCTAGTAGTTTCTGCCAAATGCGCTTGGCTGGTCGAAAAACAGCCACGTCGAGGGGCTGACATAAGTGTGTGGTAGATGGGGGCATAGTTATAAATCGAATGTTGTTTTTGTTAGCTTCTTCAATCACTTTTGGTGAAAAGTGGGAAGGTAGATTGTCACCTATCAGCACTTTTGTACCTGGTTGCGATGCAACATTTGCCAAAAATACATTCGAAAACCACACCTCAAACGTTCTCGAATCAAACCACCCGCTTGGGGTGGCATCATAGACCGTTCCAGGGACACCACCTTCTGTCCATGTTGCATACACGTTTTTAGATGTATATACAACCATGGGTGGTAGATAATTTCCTGCAGCACTGCCACAGAACATAACACTTATGGATTGTTTGGAATGGTCTTTTTTTCTTTCAATGCGACGCTGTCCTCGTTGAACAATTACTTTTACTACTCCAGGATCGTCTGTTACGTTTGTTTCATCGTAATTATAAAAATTCTCAGGTCTTATTCCATTTAAACTTGATTCTAGATTGTTAAAATATTCGTTTATAATTTCAGGGCTAATTTCAGCGCGACTGGTTTTTACATTACTGGCTATCCTTTGCGTCAGATTATTTCGATTGGTAAATCGCTGCAGCCAATCAGTTCCAGGAAGATTATGCTTGAATATCCCATCAGTAATGCCACGTGAGTCCAAATACGACTTTACTAGGAGGCGAATATCAAAACCAGTTAAAGGAATTTTCCAATCAGCTAATGTTCCCAGTGACTGAACAATTAGGTCTTCACATTCAATGGTTAACCTATTCTGCCCTCCATGCTTTTTCGTATGCAGGCCATGTAGCTTGTGGCAAAGAGTTCCGTAAGGTATTTTGTACATCGTTGAAGCTTTTCTGATGGATAAAGACCCAGATTGAATTTCTCGAAGTGCGTTGTCTAATATTTCAGCAGAATATCCTGTTTTGTAATTTCTTGAGCCTGGTTTCCGCTTATATTTTGAAACCATTTTTATCAGTTAAATGCACTTTACTACCAGTAAGAAAAAAAAGTTTGTAATATCTGAAATACAAAAATTGAGTAATTATAGTTTTGAGTAATTAAATTGAGTAATAATATTTGGAATTTCAAAGACGCTGGGTCCGTCCACGCAGTATTACACCAAGCAATTTTGCAGCAAAACACATTGATGACTAATTTTAAAAAATCAAATCTTTTTAATTTACGGTACTCGATTACCATTTTTTTCACATAATTGCATGCAATAATAAGTGAAGTTTACATCCCTTACAAATTCTAAACAAATTGATATTGAATGGTGAATGAACAAAGTCGCCCGCTATGAACAAATTCGCCCGCATGAACAAAGTCGCCCGGGTTTACGGTACCTATGAAAAGTTGATATTTGTAAAGATTACACTTACAATGCCTTGCTTTTTGTTAAAAGCTTAATAAAAGAGTGCACAGTTTTAATATTTTTTAGTATCATTTAAATTTATTTTTAGTATTGTTGTTTGTTGGTTGCATGACCAAAACCTTGTCACCTTCACTAAACAATCAATTTTTCGTCTTCTTGTTCTACTTTTTTTGTGTCTAATCTGATTTTTTGTTAATTGTTCCTGAGCCAGCTTCTATGTTTCCTCCAATCTTTCTCTCAACTCTAAAACATATTGGTAACTGGTCTTGACTTCTGTGGATTCACTTTCACCTGTCCAAGCTCTTTCAAAATTGTCATGGGTTCTCACACAGCATGACCATATAAAAGTTCAAAAGGTAAAAACCTGGTAGACATTTGGGGGATCTCTCTATATGTGAATAAAAGTGGGTTTATGATTCTATACCACTGCTTAAGATGCTCAATACATAGTCACCTCAACATCTTTTTCAGCATGCCGTTAAACTGCTTGGTCAAACCATTGCAGATAGTATGATAAGGATTCATTATCAGCCTCCTGATTGACAGCAACCTTGACACTTCCTGCATGCAATCTGATACAAACTGAGTTTCAAGATCACTAAATACTTCTTCCAGTATCCCAACTTGAACGTACAGATCCAAAAGTGGTTCTGCCACTGTTTTAGCGTCAATATTTTTAAGAAGGCAGCCTCTAAATATGTTGTATAATCTACCAAAGTGAGTATTGGTGCCCCTTGTTACTTGCTGGTGTAATTGGGCCAATTAGATCAACTGTTACATGCTCATGGCACATGTGTACATACATAAAAATTGTACATATCCATCCTTCCCAGGAAAAACTTCTGCCTGAGCTTTCGGAAAGAACCTCTCTTCCCAACATCATTAATCACCAGGACTATGTCCCCGGCATGAAGATTTTGGGCAGGTTGAAGCCACCTTTGTTGAATTTGTAGTGTCGGCAAGTACTCTTTTGTCCATCGTAGCCAAAATTGGTCAGCCAACCAGTTCATGAATTGCCAGGATTGTTTGTATTTGTCCGACTTCATAAATACATCAAGCGGGATCGAATTATCCAATCAACAAGGCAACAACAAATTTGGTGTAAGAGCCTCTAGCTTGGTAGGATCAGAGCTCACAAAAGTGAGAGGTCGATTGTTGAGGATCCTCTCTACTTCCACTGCAAAGGTGAAGAATTCTTTATTGGTGAGCTGCCATTGCTGATTTCCATGATTGTGAATGGAGGATTGAAGTGCCATTCGATAGATTGTCGACTCAATCAATTGCATATGACTTGTATGTCGAGTCATTTGAAGCCATCTCAAAGTTCCTTCACTGTGCTGACAAAATTGGAGCCATTGTCCGAATACATTGTTTGTGCTGTGACGACTTACAAACTGCTGATAAGTTTGAAGAAATGAAGAAGTATCAAGAGAGAAGGAGGGCTCTAAATGTACAACTCTAGTAACCAAGCAAGTAAATATGCAGAGGTAGCGCTTTAGAGTAGTGTGCCCAGCTTTTATGAAAAAAGAACCAGCTTAATTTATGCCTACACAGGTAAAGGCAGGTTTGCCAGGAGTGGCCTTATGTACAGGAAGTGGAGCCATAATTTGTGAACCACAGGCTGGATATTTTAAGCGACAAATTCTGCACTCATTTAAGACTTTTCATACTGTGGCATGACTGTTTATAACCCAGAACTGCGTCCTTGTAGCTGCAAGATTATGTTGCACCCCACTATGTCCTTTTTGATGAAAAAAATTAATTATCGATTGCATAGCATGGTGGTTTTTGGTAGAATTATAAGGTGTTTAACATCTAAAGAAAACAGAGATCTTTGGAGCTGGCCATTGACACATATTAAGCCCTGAACAAGAATAGGACAAAGTTTTCTCAGACAGGAATGTTTCGACACTGAGCTAGATTTGGCATTCAATGAGTCAGATTGACATGAATTAGAACTTGATCTGGCCAATTTAGATACCTCTTGAGGAAAAAACTGCTTTTGTACCAGTTTAATAATCTCTCTTCCTGCTATGTCTAATTCTGAAACAGTCAAGCTATGAGAACGAGTACCCAACAATACGTTTGGCTGATTTTTAGCAAGTAAGTACTGACTGTAGTGCATTAGCCAAGCTACCTTTCTTTTAAGATCGCTAAATGAAGAAGAGTGAAATAATTGATCTAGAGCAGAATTGTGTGTGTCCTGCATGAGAATAGCATTTGTTGTAATGCAGATTTCGAGGCCGTCAAGCTTTGGAGAGAGAGTTGGCTGTTCTCAAGCAACTTCAAGAAAGGGGGACCAACAAACCATGCTTCAGCTTTGTTTAGTTGTTCTGCCATAAGGCCATGTGAGCAGATGTTCGCTGGATTGGACTTGGAATCTAGATGTTGCCATTGGGAAGGGTCAGATCCTGTGTGGATTTTGACTATACAATTGGCAACAAATACATGGAAGCATTTTGCAGTGTTATTGATATATTAAAGCACTGAGGTCGAATCAGTCCAAAAGGTGACACTTTCAAACTCAAGATCTATCTCATTTCTTAAAAATTTTATCAAGTTGACCCCAACCACTGCTGCTGTCAATTCCATACGTGGAATAGTAATAGGCTTCAATGGGGCTACTCTAGACTTACTCATAAGGAAACAACAACAAATATTGCCTAAAGTGCCTATCATATGGAGGTATGCCACAACTCCATAACCAACACTGCTGGTGTCACAGAAACAATGTAAATGATATTTAGTGGGTCTGGAAAGTTAGGCTGATGTAAACACCTAGGAAACTTAACACTATTTAAACATTGGGACGAATCTAGCCATCTAAACCAGGGATTTCGTCATCCCATCCTAAATTTTCTGAACAGAACTCCTGCATTAAGCGTTTGGCAGAAAGTAAAAAGGGGTGGATGATTCTTATGGGATCGAAGACTTGACTCATTATTGATAGTATACCTCTATGGGTGACAGGTTTTTTTTTGATACAAACGTGTATTTCAAACTGGTTGGTCTGTGTATTCCATGACACTCTGAAAGTTCTCTCACTGGAGGCTTTGTTTAAAGCAAGGTTTGATACACCACCTAATCTATCTTCTTCAGGTACAGTTTTTAACCCATTTGTTCCCAGAAAAATTATTTTTTTCAAATCCTTGCAAAATTTACATATTATTTGAGTTTTAGTTTTTTTAGAACAAATCTGGTGTCAGAAATCAATCTTTTGTTTTTATTCAAGTTATAAGCCTAAATGTGGTGTTGCATATATGCAACACTGGGCACACTGCAACACATCGATGTTGCATAAGAGCAACATTGGGAATACGATATATCAACTAGCAGTGTCAGCAATCTTTTTACACATCTTGTTTGCCGCTGTCCTGTCATAAACTTTGTGATTAATTGAGTTTGCATTGTTACACTAATAACAGTCAGCAAAAAGTCATTTATTCATTTTTTGAGTGATACTCCAAAAAGCATTTTGGGTGCAAATAAACATCACATTTTACACAAAAATATATGGAATTGCTTTGACACGTTTTGCAGCGCTTCTGATTTTAGGATTTGACTCCGCTATAAAGTGGCTGACGTTGTCAAATCACTTCTCCACACCAATCACATGATCTAATGCAATGTAATGTCTTGGTGATTCAAAATGCAGTTGCTCAGATTCATGACCATAATCCCATGTGGTCTGGGTAGCATAACTATTGTCCACATTAAAATCTGCTCTTGCAGGTTTCCTGTATTTGAATTCACCAAGAGTATTCTTACATGTGGGTTTCTGCTTTACTAGACCCAGAAGATAGTTTAACGAAAGTTGTGCGTTTGTTTAACAGTTCAGTTAAACAGTGATTTATAAACCTCTCTCTAGTTTATAAACAATGCAATATCAAAACAAAGAAACGTTGAAAACTAAAACTTAGACCTACCAGCTAGGAAGAGTAAGAAAAAATGTTACAGGCTAATTTCCTGTATAATTTACAAGTAAAATCGTCCTGTATAATGTAGAAGTTAATTCTAACTGCTACCTAAAAATTATTGCTAGTCTGTATACAGTTGTATTAATTGAATTTATTGCAGAGAAAATGTTGAAAGGTTATGAAGGAATTACTTATTCTTTTGGCCTTTCCCTTTAATCAGGGGTAGCCACAGCATATCATCTTTCTCCAAACCGTCCTATTTTCAACGTCTGTCTCCTCTGCACCAACTTCTCCCATATCTTCTTTCACTACATCTAAAAATCTTCTCTTTGTCTCTATCTTTTCTTTTTTCCTGGTAACTGCATTTCCATCATCTTTCTTCCTACATACTCTTGGGAAAAGGTGATCACACCACCTTGCTCTAGTGGTGGACCGAGTTCTGATAGACACTTGCTTAAAGGTAACGTGGGAAGCGCTTAAATATACAAAAGATACAAAATATACAAAAGGTAAACGTTAAAGGTAACGTGGGAAGCGCTTAAATCAGTGGTTCTCAAACTTTTTACAGTCTGGGCGCACTTACGATACTACAAATAATTCTGGGCACACTTTATATAAAAATGCACCAGAATGTCATAATTAAGTCAAATACATACCACTTAAAAATAACGAAATTATCTTTTTGTTAATGGGAAACATGTGCTTGATGAGCCTGTGAGATTTTCTCAATGTTCGGTCTTATGTTTGAGAGGCAAACTCTCATTTCCTCATCGATGCATTGCAGAGTTCCTCTCTTTTTACACTTAATTGTGGCAAGGGTAGAAAAGCCAAGTTCACATAAATATGTCGTTGAAAATTGCAATAAAACAGTCAGTGCTTTTTTAGATATCGTGACATGTTCTTTTCTGATAGAAATCCAAAAAGCTTCAAGAGACCACTCTTTGTATTTCATCATCAATCCACGATCTGTGGACACAGCTGCCAGTTCTTCTTCTTCTGTCAGTGTTAAACTATATTCAGAGGTACTTTCTAAAAAAGGATTTCTAATCCAGTCATATTGCGCAGTGTTAAGTGATGGAAAGTAAAAATTCATTTTTTCTTCTAAAGTTGATAAATGTTCAACTACAAGTGGAAGGATTTCAGTTTTGCAAGTATTAGTTACCAATGGGAACATTTCTAAACTACCTTTAATCGCTGTACTTTTCCAAACGTATAATTTTTTCTGAAACGCTTTTATCTTGTCAGTGGATGTAAGAACGTTTTTCCCTTTCCCTTGCATACTGGTGTTCAAAATATTGAGATGCTGAAAAATATCTGCCAAATATTGTAATTTAGCAATCCAAAATTTACACTGCAGGAGGTCACAAAAATGTGATTGCTTCATTGCTTCAAAAAATGCAAGAAGTTCTTGTCGTAACTCGTGTACACGAGTAAGCACTTTGCCTCTTGATAGCCACCTCACATCGGTATGTAAAAGTAATCGTTTGTGTTGAGAATCCATATTGGTACAGATTTTTTCAAATAGCCGCGATTTTGCAGGTCTTACTTTTATAAAGTTTACCATCTTAACAACTTCATCTAAGACCTCTCTTAAATTCTCTCCTAAGGTTTTTGACATCAAGGCCTCTCTATGCAGAAAGCAGTGAGTTACAATAACATTCTCGTTTTTCTTCTTTATAAAAGATACAAGTCCCTTGATACAACCTACCATAGAAGGTGCTCCATCTGTGCAAATGCCTACACACGATTTCCACGATAACTGCCACTTATCAAGGTAGTCATTCAGAATGTTAAAAACGTCCTCACCTTTAGTAGTCACACTTAATTCTTTGCAAAAAAGAAACTGGTTTGCTATTTCGTTTTCGTTAATAAAACGAACGAATGCTATGAGTTGTGCCTGGTTGGTAATGTCTGTAGACTCATCAACTTGCAGAGCAAAATCTGAAGACTGGAGTTTATTACCACTTACATTTTTCTCAATATCAGAAGACATTTCCAGAATACGCCTGCGAACAGTGTCGTCGGACAGAGGTATCTTGCTTATTTTTAATGCTGCTTCGTTTCCTAACATCGTACTGACAATCTTTTTGCAAGCAGGCAAAATAATTGACTCACCTAAAGTATGAGCTTTCATATTTTGAGCAATCAGTTCAGAGACTTGGTAAGAAGCAATTTGAGCTTTATCAGAAACAGTCACTATACTCTTAAAGGAACTTGCTGTTTTTTGTTGTTGCTCAGACATTCTCTGAAAATAGCTTGTGGGTTTATCTTGTAGATTAGAGTGTTTATTTTTAAAATGTTTAGCAAGTTTACTAGGGACCATTGATTCATTGGCCATCTTCATTCCACAAACTAAACATACAGGCAAAGGATTATCATGACTTCCGATCCAGGAAAACCCAAAACTTAGATAGCTATCATCGTATTTACGAGTCAGTCGTGGTTTTGCTTTCTTACTAGTACATTTTTTTACACTTAAATTTTGGTCACTTTCGGCGTCAACTTCATCAATGTCACGCTTTCTCTTAAGAAACTTATCCATATGTAAGAGTAAATTTTTCTAAAAAAAAAGATATTTACATCAACGAAAATTATTCTTAACTGATAAAATCCACATTACGTTTATTTACAACTATACTTCATTAATGACTGCCTACAGTACACTACTATTAACACCTCTACCACCTTTTCTATGAACACTAACTCAGCAACTAGCAATTTCTTTCTGCTTTACAATTACATTCTGAATCTACTCCAACAGTAAAAAACACACATAGACAATTGCTATTGTGAGCAACAATAGAAATACAAGTTTTACCGAATGTCTGCGACCGTGCCTGAAATTATCGTAATAATGCTGTTAAACGGAAGGAGCAGATAAGAAAATTGATCTAATATGGTAACTATTCTTTTTGTTTTTCATATTAGGATACTTTTTTAGGAATGCTGCTGGGCACACCTAGACAACCTCTGGGGCGCACCAGTGCGGCCGGGCACACTGTTTGAGAACCACTGGCTTAAATATACAAAAGATACAAAATATACAAAAGATATACAAAGATAGTATATACAAAATAGATAGCGCTTAAATATACACAAATAATCAAGCGCTTAAATATACAAAAGATAGTGTGCTGGGTGTCTAATTCAGCACTTGCTGTCCCAGTGCAACAAATCTTGCAAATACACATGTCACATGCGAGTTGCCACAGATCCACATGATCATTCTGTTTTAAAGGAGTGCTTTTGGTAAGATGTCTCACATGGGCTGTGATGATGGAGTGCTCTTGTCCATATTGCGTTTCAAGGATCTTATACGAGCCTTTAAATAACCTAATTCAGATGTTTGGATTATAATACAATTTCTCGGATAATATTACAAGGTTTGTAAGCGCATCTAAAAGTTAAACTTATTTTCCAAAGCTTACAAAATTCCTGCATCAAATTGGATCTGAACAATTTGGCATTATCACACAAAATTTCAATTGGTGGACCAAACTGAGAAAATATCTATCTTAACACCAACACAACTTGACTTTCTGATTCATTTTAAATGTTTCTCCAATGGCAAATTGACTTGGGCTGCAATCAACCATTGTCAAGTACTTCTGACAACCATGGTGTGTTACGTCTAGCACAAGACGTTTCCAATCTTCCTCTACACTCAACTCTCCTCCATTAATTCTCACTGCGCTTGGATCAATTGACTGGCACTCGTGGCAATTTTTCACAACAAATTCTGTGTCACTTTTACTGTAGCTGGGGTCTAATTTTCTTGCAAAATTCAGTGTTGTTTCAGCACCACAATGATGCAAAGCATGAGATTGCTCTGCAAGACCACAATCATTAGGAAGCTTTTCATGGAGGGCAATTGCACAATTCAAACTTGAAGAAGGTATGGTCAGCCAATGCTTTGGAACACGCGTAAGTCCATCAGCCTTATTTTTAGTTGTAGAAACAAGCAACACGCTCCACTCGACTTTGTATGCTTCTAGTGTTTCTGAAAATATTGAAAGTCTTCTTTTTACTAACATTTCGGATAGTCCAGATACTCTAATGCGTTTATCTTTTTTCAACAATGATGACAAACATGAGTAAACAGTGGCAGAGTCTGTAAAAACTGTAATATCTCTGGCTCCCCATTTCATCGCTAACTTAACTCCTTTAATTACTGCATTCAACTCAGCCAAGTTTATGTGAGTTTCATCATCGGCTTTTTGCAACCAAGCCCTGTCTTTAATAATCTGGTTTTTTCTTTCCAAAGCAACACCATATGCTATTTGACTAGCGTCACACCAAACATTTAACTTTCTGGAAGAAATCGACCAAATTCCTGTAACTGGGTCATCAACATCCAAACGACTTAAAACTTCCTTCAATCTTTGAATAGCAATGGACCCAGCAAAACTATCCCATGTGTTACTCTCACAGCTCTTTTTTACAAAACTGCATGCTACTCGCAACCATCTGGCAACTGGGTAATGACCAACCAATTTTCCACATAAGGAAAACACTTGCTGCTTCGTCATAGAATTCATATTTGACGGATTTATCTCTTTAGCTCAGTTCATGTCCAATAAACAACACCTTTCTTTTCATAAGTTTGCGAGCCAAGGACTTTTGCAGAATTTAAATTTTCAGATGGTTTGGTTATCAGTCCAAATTTTAATAAATGGTCTTTTACTACTTGGGCACTTACCACGTTGAGGTCAATGATAATGTCATCATAATAATGGTCAGTTGCTTTAGAAATCTTCTCATCTAATGACAAAACTTTATAAACAACAGCTTTTATTATTTCAGGGGTGCAGTTTAAACCAAACCCAAGCCTGATCAGTTTATAGAAATTGCCCTCGAATTTAACAGTTTGATACTTGCTACATTCATCAGCAACACTTATCTGCATGTAAGCATTGTGTAAGTCTAACAATGCACAGTTGGCCAATTTCTGCCTCCACAACCTCAGTTTCTTGTCACAAGCATCTGCGTCTGCTCTGCTGCATTCAACAAATTCATTTAATTCTTGAAAATCAAGCACTGGTTGTATTTTGTCTTTCTTTTCTTGAACAACAGCCATTAAGAGTATCACAACCTCTTCATTGCATGTAGTTTTTACTAACCAACCGTTATCAATCCATCTATTTACTTCTGATTTGAATCTCGGATAAACAGCTTCGTCCATCTTATAAAAATCTACACAATTGCGTAGCACTGGTTCTTTTATCCAGTTCCACCTTGCAACCCATTTCTCTCCATCAAAATTGACTTTAAAGTAGTTTTTAGTGATTGTTAGGTTATCGACAGGCATTTCATTTGAGATCGCAGCAGGCGCAATAGAAAACTTTCCATAATCTATACCATTTTTCATACTAAATGAGAATAGTAACAAATGAAATGAGAATAGCAACAAACTAAATGAGAATAGTAACAAACTAAATGAGAATAGTAAAAAATTAAAAGAGAATTTTTTAAAATAAATTTAATTAAACAGATAAAGTTAGTACCACAGTTTGTTTAAATAAATTTATTAAAAATTCATATCTTCTTCAGCCAATGCAGATGCTAGTTTACCTTGAATATGTCCAATATTTTGGCTACACAAATCAGGATCAATTGAACTTATTGCTTCTTGAATAAATCTTTCAAGGACTGCAATCTGAATTCTCTAACACTTAAATGCTTTGTTAAATCATTATCAAACATTTGGTAAGCATTTTCAGCTAGATTGCCTTTCACATTTGCTTTAACAACAGACCAAACTTGTTCAATAGGGTTAAGCATTGGGTTGTAAGGTGCTAACCTTAAGATCTTGTTTCTTTTGAATTCCTCTTCATTCAGAATTTCCTCAATACACAAATGATAAGGTGCACTGTCAATGACAATTACAACTGGCCTCATCTATTTTTCAAAGGCTTTTCTAAAACAGGCACGGAACCATTCACAAGCATCTTCACGGTGGAATGCCCCATGTCTTACTTCATGATGGATCAGACCCTGAGATGAAATACATCCAATAACATGAATATTGGACCCTTTTGATGCAGCAGCTGCGACAGTACAATGCGTACCTTGCACTGACCTACCTTCAGAACGAGAAATATGGATGTTAAAATTTGTTTCATCCATAAAGAGAATTGGAATATTTTGACCTTGATAATCAAGCAATTTCTCCACAAAAAGCTTTTGCTTTTGTTTATTCTCTTGGCTGTTTGCTCTTTCTGGTTCATATCTTAAACCTTTTAAGGTATAAAGAGACATGTCTAAGTGCCTGAAAATAGTTGTCTTAGATGTTTTCAAACCATAATTAAGATACAACCTTTCTACAATCTGAGCCAAGGTGATCCTTGGGTTATTTTCAATATAATTACACATTGCATCTTTGTGCTCTGCAGTAATTTTTTGATTATAATGCCTGCCACGTCCATCAATTTCATCACCTTTCTTGACCCATCTGTAAGCAGTAGACTTCGAAACATTTAGTTCCATTGCCAAACGGTGCCAATCACCATCTGCATTATAAAGGTCAATAATGCGCGCTCTTTTTGCTTTATAAGCTAATTTTTCTTCCTGAGTTTTTCTAGGCATGGGTGATAGTTCAAACCAAATAATAATTTGACAAAATCAATAAAAAACTGATGCAAAGCACATAAATAATTGCTGGAGTATTACTACATAAAAATAAACTAGATTTTACACAAAATTATTTTTTTCAGGAAATCTGCAAAATATATATTTAACTTTATCTGTTTAATTAAATTTATTTAAAAAAATTCTCTTTTAATTTTTTACTATTCTCATTTAGTTTGTTACTATTCTCATTTAGTTTGTTGCTATTCTCATTTAGTTTGTTACTATTCTCATTTAGTATGAAAAATGGTATAGACAGAATTTGAAGTGCTTGAACACATCCGTTCTGATTACAATGTCAACACCTAGCAACATTCTCTGGATTGCAACACATCGTACTTTAATTGTTTTTCCTGCCATTGACAAAGTGACACAAGTTTCTCCCTGACAATCTAGCACTCTGCCATCAGCAGTGATAATTTGTTTATGCCCACTTGCTTGAGTTGTTCGTATTGTAGGTCCCACTAACGTTTGCGTACATCCAGTGTCAATTAAAGCACAAGCTGACTGTTCATTAATTTTAACATTCATTCTTGGGACGATTGCACCTTTGCTATAATTGGGGCCATTGCTGGCACATGCAATGCCCCATTTTCGTTTCCCACAGAGCTATAATTTCGTGTCACACAAAGTCATGCAATTGCCCATGCTTCCCGCATGCATAACAAATTATCTCTTTTGCCTTAATACAGTCTTTTCAGTAGTGCTTACCTCCACAATTAAAACATCTGAGAATAGTCGCATTTGTATTGCTTCTCACAACTGCACCAACTTCAATCAAATCACTTTTAAATATTTCAGTCATTAAAGCTCTAGAAATTTGTAATATTGCAGTCAAATCAAGCATGTCAATTTTCAGTGTAGCTCTTAACTGGACAGAAACTTTATTAGGTAACCCCATAACAAACAAAAGTTTAATAATTTCTCCATTTTCATTGTCGATGTTTGACAAATGGGCCAACCGCTTAAGATCAGCCAAATACACATCTACTGACTCATCATTCTCCATTGTCTGTTTCAAAATTCATTGTAAGCTAAAAATTTATTACAAGTGAAAGCAGTTCTCAGTGCTAACTCAATTTTATCAGCATCTCACTTTTTCTCTTCTTTTAATTGATCATACACTACAAATGCGGGGCCATCAAGAAACAGGGGAATCACAACTGCCAAATCTTTCAATTTAAGCAGGCTTTTTGCTAAGTGCACTTGCTTTAGCCAAACTGATACATCACCATTGCCATTAAATCGGTTTTAAACGTCTGTAACTTTTAAACTCATCTTAATTTTATTTGCAACTTGGGCCGTGATAGCTTGTAACAAATGTATTAATAAAAAGATGAAAATGAAGAACGATTGCAAAGCTACTAAAACATAACAACTAACTATTGGTCAAAACTAGCACTGTAAACAACTCTCCTTCATGTGGCACAATGACGTTAAATTGTGTTAACTTTATTGATGCATAAAATTAGTTATTACATCATGAAGGCGAATAGTCTTGCAAACATGAAAGGCATTTACAAACAAACTTTTAGCCTTTAATTACAATTATGAGTCCAAGTGCAAGTCCCTAACTTACAAGTCCAAGTGCGAGTCCCTAACTTACAAGTCCAAATACGAGTCCAAGTTCATCAAAAAATATTTCTACTAGTCCAAGTTTGAGTCCAAGTTCAGAAAAAAATCTACGAGTCTGAGTGTGAGTTTGAGTCTGCAAGTCATAAAATTTGCATTTAAAAAAAAATGTGAATGTCAAATCAAAAATTCGTGATCTTAGTAGTTTATAGCTTAGGCCTATGTTGTAAAAGCTTTTAGTTTTGTATCAAAGCATGCTTATTGCTTATATTGCTGAGATGCATTAAATTTTAATTCTTTTTAATAAATAATGATGCCCACTTGAGTTTTTATATAAATCTTAGTAAGTTGAAGTTATGTTTTACGATATACACACTACTTACTCAGTAGCTTCAAATCATGAACAGTATGATCAATGTGCAAGGTACAAAATTTCTGGTCAATTTTTTAGCTCTTAACAAGCTAGGGCACCGATTAAGCATGATTATCATGTTTAATCGGTGCCCTAGCTTGTTAAGATTCAAGTTATTTATTAGTTCTTAATTCACAATGTTTTTTAAAAAAATCATAATTGTTTTTAATGTTGTCAAAACAGACAATAAATTACTGCTGATGATGAGACCTGTGCAGTCGCATTATCAAGGCTCCTGTACTGAACAAACATTCAACGGGTGCACTTGTTGCTGGCACAGACAATACTTTAATAGCCAATTTGTAAAGAAAATGAAATTTTGCAGAATTTATACACCAAAATGTTTAATTGTTGGTATAATTCATATTGGTATGAGTAATCAAATCAAATAACTTCCAAGTTGTCTCCTGAGAGTAACATTTTTTTCTCTTGACAATTTTTGACAAGCCTTGCTGTATGCAGCAAACAAAGCCAGAACTTTGTAGGGTGGTTCATCTTCACTCCTACTAGTCACTGTATCTGGATTAGTCAAAGCAGGACCCCTGTTGCATTCTGCAATAATCAGCTCTAAAAACAACAAATATTTAGAGAACAGAAAACATTTTTTTAGAAAAGCTACAATATAGGGCAGGAAATAGTTAGTAAATTTGTACAGAGTGTTAAAAAAGTAATGCAAAATTTAATTTTATAAGTTTTATTTCTTTTATAAATCACATTGAGCAAAGAGATGAGGATAATGAAGACTAAAGAAGATGTTCAAAGTATCCTTCTTCCTTTTGAATGCACTTTTCCATTCTGTCTTGCACAGGACTACACACTTTTCTGCAAAGGGTTACGTCAATTGTTTGCAACTGTTGAGAAATAAGCAACCTCAGCTGGTCAAGAGTTATGGGGTTGTGTGAGTAAACTTTGTCCTTCAATACACCCCAGAGGAAAAAGTCTGCAGGTGTTAAATTGGGTGACCTGACTGGCCACTTGATTGGTCCTCTTCGTCCAATCCATCTTCCAGGGAATTTCTCATGAAAATCTCAAACAACAGAAGTGAAATGCAGTGGGGCACTGTCCTGTTGAAACATGACGTCATAATCATAGTGTGCTAAGCGAGGAACCAAAAAATGTTGCAGCATCTCAAGATAAGATTTTCCAGTAACACAGCCATCAAAAAAATAAGGACCGATTATTCCCACAGAAGAAATACCACACCAAACAGTTATTCCAGGCTAACTTACATTTTTTTCAATCATGTGATGCAAGTTGGTAGCATTCCAATAAATGCAATTATGATGATTCAAATGACCATTTAACTTAAAGATAGCTTTGTCTGACCAGATGATCTTATCGATTTGTGAAGGATATGCTCTAAACATTTCTTCAAAAATTCACAACTCTGCTTTCGCCTGTCTGGATCATCTTTATTAAGGGCATGGAGTAAACGAGGAATGTAAGGTTTATAGCTAAGCTCTTTCAATGTGTTGAACACAGTAACGTGAGACACATCGTAATCTGAGGCAACGGAGATCTGACATGCAATTGAGGTTTTTTTTATCTCTATATTTATCCTCCTGACTCGCAGGAAAGCAATGGAGGTGCTAATACATAGGGTAGGCAATTACCCCAACCTGCTTCCAGAGATACCAAGATATTGCTGTCCGCTTGTAATTTAATAGAGATATGACTGTAATTTAGAACTGCTTGTCAGGACCACCAAGCAGGGAGATATGCCGTAAAGTGTCTTTCCCAAGGACACAACAGAATGGCGCAAGTGGTTTTTGAACTGAGACCATGTTGGTCACGAGCTAAGCACTTTAACCACTCAACCATGTGGTTGGCATGTCTGAATCAATTTCTTGTAAGACAACTCTTTGAAAGTCTTCAGATTTACTTACAGACGGTCGACCAGATCAAGCTTCATCAGCAACAGACCCACTTTCTTCAAATTTACAAATAAGTCTCATTACTGTGGAAGCATGAGGTGGGTTCTCACCTGCTTTCCTTGCAGCTTCTGATGCAGTATTTTCTGATGACTAGTAATTTCTCACCAAATCAATCCTTTCTTTGATAGTGAAATGTTGACCCATCTACACAAGGCTATAATTTGCACAACTGGTAGACTTCACTCACAAAGAAAATGAATGCATGCTTGCAAAGTGAAGTGAACACGTGTGGTAAATATGGTAACTGCATGAAAGAGAAAATTCTAAAACTGAGTGTGTTGAAAGTGAAGTATGATAAATTAGCTTTCTATGTTAAGAGTTTAATTGGAATTGCTATCTGTGACATGATTTATTGCAATGACAAAAAATTTTGCATTACTTTTTTAACACCCTGTATTTAAACAGATCTCTTCTGATAAATGTTATCTGTCATAATGATGTCAGTGCTCTCCCACAGAAGAATAGGGTTGACTGTTTTTCCATCATGTGAGGCAGCAAAGGCAATCTGGAGTATGTTTCAATAAGCAGTTGTGTGATTTTTTTCTCTATCTTCGTTAGCAAAGAAAATGGGTTTCAAAGAAAAATTTCTTTCATCAGGAAAAGACAAAATAATTGCTGGCCACTTACCATCAAATGAATTTTAAGAAGTAGTGTCATAATGCAACATACTCTTTGTATCATCTGTCTTTGATATCAAAGCTAGTGCAGCATTACTTTCAACTTGAAAAGCCTGCATTTGCTTATAGTCTGATATTGTATGAAAAGGAGGAAGAAAGAGACTCAATAATATCACTACTGCTGCACTTTTTTTTCGAGGTTGTTCATCCAGAGTAGATTTTGCCATTATATCTGCTGCATTCATATATACTGTACTTTGTGATTTTATAAGTGTTTGCAAACTGTTTGTACAGCCAATCTTGAATTTTCAACTGACAATCCACACATTGAAGACAAATTAGCACAAGCTGTCTTATTTTGATCAGTGCACACATGCTGTTTTACCCTCAACTTTGGTTGTCCCAGAACAATGTCATCAGTCTGGCTGGACGAATTTTTTTAGTTGTTTGTGTTAGGCCAGAACAATTCAAAACTTGGTTAATTGTAATATTTTCACCCGTATTTGGATTTGTGTCACTAAAATCAATGTCCTGTTCAAGAAATGCTTCTTTATTTTCTTGTTCTTTGCAGTTTTTTTCTCTGCATACATTTTCTTGCTCTCTTTTGTACTTGCAATCTATTTCTTCACTTAATTGAAATTCTCTTTCTGATTTTTGATCTTTGTAAAGTATTTTCTCTGCACCAATTAAACTCTTCATTTTGGTACCAATAGCAAGTAAACTTCCATTACTTAATCCAGTTTTATTTAAAGCTTTTGTTCTTCTTTTAAAGCTTCGTTTTTATTGAGATGTCTTATTAACATAAATGTATTCACATCTTTTGTCCTGTTTTTACCTTTCTTCCTATGGGCTTTGCTGTATACATCATTCCAATATCTATCAACCAATTTCTGAAGTTTTTTAGTAATACCATTTCTGCTCATAACATGGCCTTGACCAAATGCTTTAACCCAAACATTAATTAATGACATTGCATAAGCATGAATTGTTTTTTTCATTTTTGCTCCTTTAAACTGAGTATATTGCATTAGTTGCCTCATAGCAGGTAGGTAATTTATCACCCAGTACAAATATTCAATAATTCTCTGTCATAATTCAATAATTACAATAAAGTAAACTAGTTTTAGGCCTTAAAATGTACCTGTAAAAAGAGTTATTTTAAAATTCAATATCAGTATAGCTTAGGCCTTGAATGCAAATCAATCTTAGAGAACAAAAATCACCTTGATAATAAACAATAGTGTTCGTTTTTAAAATGGTTGCTTGGCACAATTTGCACTTTGCTTTCTAGTTTTTTAACATGTAAAGTTTTGCCACACTTCAGATTTTTTTGTTGTTCCTGTGTCTTAAAATTTGACATTTTGTCTAAAATTTAATGTAAGGTTTATGAGAAATTGCAAGCTCAAAATAAACTCATTTGGCTAACTTTTTTGTGTTACTATAAGTGACCCAAACTTCTTTTTCAGTAGCTGCAATAAAACTTTCAGAACTAATCAAAAGCTTGTTAATGATGCAATAGGTGTTTATTTCATCATTGTAATATGAATGATTTGATAGCTGGTTTGATAGCACTAATGTCAGCACATGATGGTTGTAAACATTTGACTTTAAAAAAATTGTTATTCCACAAACAATCTTGGTAAAATGTTTTAAGCAAAACTAATCAAAATCAGCCATACATTGTAATCTCAGGATTTTATAACAAAAAATTTTGGGATCGGGATTCCTGTGATCCCAGCACTAGGTGCAGTGTGCTCTGGGTTGGGCCTAAAAATTGAAATCTAAATGGCCTAAAAGTTGAATCTGAGAGTGATTGTATTGGCACTTATCTTTATTGAAAGTAAAATGTTCTTTTTTGCAGCTTCCTTCAATGCATTTAAATTTTTGTCACGAGAGGCTTGATCTATGCAGCCAACTGTAATACAAGATGTCCATATTGTTACAATTTCTAAAATTCACCGTAGTTATTATCCAGAAACATTGAACATTGACTTGTCACTGAAGCAAACACGTTTCAAAAACCCTGGGTCTGAATCTAACCTGTCCAACATCGTCACTGCAATTTCTTTTCATCACGGCTTATCTTGTGGCTTAAGGGCTTGCAGTAACTGCACCTTATATGCATAAAGTTGCAAGTTTCTATGCAAAACTTTGTGAATAGTGGAGTGTAGGATCTGTAACTGCATAGAAGCCCCACAAATGGACTTTGTAGGGTTTTTGATATATGCCATTCGCACAGATTCAATTTTTTGTTCTGCTATTTGAGGTCGGCCAGGTCCCTTTCTCTGTAGCACACTACCAGTCTCCATAAACTTTTTATGCCATGCTCAAATGGTAGGTCATGCAGGTGGTTTTTTTCCATACTTGCATCTAAAGTTTTGCTGTGCTTGGATGTTTGTCTTTGTCTCTATAAACCAGGAAACACACTGGGCTTTTTCCTGCAGAGTACTCATTTGCATGAACTCTAAATTTCACTGCTAAATTCAAAAATATTCTGCTTAATCACTGAATAAATTGTAATTTTAAACCTAATAATTTCCACAAATACCTGTTGAACAAGAAAAAACTTGAAGCATTTTCCTTCACTATAAAACAAATCAAATGAAAATATATCAAAAAATATATTTTGACAAACTTTGAAAATTGTAACGATAATTTATAGACACCCTGGTCTTATCTAAATATACATTGACTTCTTTGAGCTTGTGATGGTCAATAAATTTATTCATCACATGCTGGAAAGCAGCCAAAGCATTTGTTAAACCAAATGGCATGACCTTCCATTGATATAGCTCTAGTCCAGATTGAAATGCAATGTAATGACGATCTTTAGGGTGAATTTTTGATTTGGTGATAGGTCGATTGTAGATCTAAAGTGCTAATACATTTCTATTTGGAAACTTTATTAACATTAAATTTAATACTTGGTACAGGATAAACATCTAATTTGGTAAACAAATTAATTGTACAACTGTACTCAGTACACATTCTTTGCTTTCCTTTTCCATTATCAACCACAAGTGGTTGCACTTGCCAAAGTGAATTATTTTTTTCAGTTTGATTTTTTTTTCAGCAATCTCTATTTCTGCTTTTATGAGTGCTTGATCAGATGTTGAGAATTTTTTTCGTGTTTATCGCAATGGGTTTACAATTTTGAGTAATATTGTGAAATAAATTAGGATATGATACGCTGGCAGTCAGCATGGTTGTTGAAATGTAAAGTTCTTTTTTCTTTCTGCAAAATTCAAAATTTACACTTTTATGCTGTTGTAACAAGTCAGCTCCTATAATTGAATTGGCAATTAAATTTGACATGATGTCAAATTTATAAGTTTTTTAGTGATGTTGAAGATCTAAATAAGAAATGAGGCACATCAGCTATACGAGGTGTGTTTGAAAAGTATCGGGACTGTATGCTTTGCACAAACAACACTTGCAACAGTGATAAAAGCTTTGTTTTTTAAGATGGCGCAATGTCTTGTGGTTGTAAAAATGTAGTTTCAGCATTCTGTGACAACCATATGCTTTTTTACAGGATTTTCTTGAAAGGTGCTTTACTGTAGTTCGTTTTGGGATAATTTATTTAGTAAATATTTTTTTCTTCTTTTGTTAACAAAAATGAGCATTGAACAAAGAATCAACTTGAAGTTTCTCGTTCGACTTGAAAAAACTCCAACTGAAACATTCAATTTGCTCCAAGAAGTTTACGGAGATGCTACGATGTCAAGAACTTGGATTTTTGAGTGGCACAAGAGGTTCAGAGAGGGAAGAGAGGATGTGGAAGATGATCCTAAGAGTGGAAGGCCAACAACAAGCAGAACAAACGAAAATGTTGAGCATGTGAGAGAAAAAGTGCGCAGTGACCGCCGCCTTACTGTTAGAATGATAGCAGATGAGTTGAGCATGAATAGTGAGAGGGTGTGGAGGATCATTACAGAAGATCTGGGGATGAGGAAGGTTTGTGTGAAAATGGTACCAAGGTTGCTGAATGATGGGCAAAAGGAAAATCGTGTGCAAGTGTGTCAAGACATCCTGAAACAACTTGAAATTACACCAGATCTGCTGAGTAGAGTTGTTACCGGTGATGAGTCGTGGATCTTCGAGTACGATCCACTCACCAAACGGCAGAGCCTTGAATGGAAGAGTGCATCCTCACCAAGACCCAAGAAAGCAAGGCTGTTCAAGTCCAAAATTAAGGTGATGCTGATTGTTTTCTTTGATGTTCATGGAATTGTTCATCTAGAATTCTTGCCACAGGGCCAAACCATTAACCAGAATGTTTACAAAGACATCTTGCGACGTTTGATGCGTTTGGTAAGGGAGAAAAGAAGAGAATTGTGGGAGATAAAGTCATGGCTGCTTCATCATGACAATGCTCCTGCTCACAATGCCTTAAGCATACGACAATTTCTTGCAGAAAATAACATTGCTGTGCTGGAGCAACCACCCTACTCACCAGATTTGGCTCCCTGTGATTTTTTCTTGTTTCCTAAGCTCAAGGGAGTCATTAAAGGAACCCGTTTTCAAGGCTCAAAAGCCATAACAACAGCCGTAACGAAGGAACTACGTTCGCTAGTTTTCCTGGACGTTCTGGTTGTTTACGTTCTTGACTGGTCCTGTTCCGAATAGACTTCGGCACATGCTGGTGCATTCTGTCTTGCAAACGTTGAGACGTTCGACCCACGTACCAACTATCACAGTGGCACACATATTCATATACAACGTTACTTTGTTGAAAAGTGGGAAGAACGTCTTTATGTATAGCAGGTAAAATTCGTCTGGTGGAAAAGATAACTCGTGGTTGAATCGCTCCAAAACAATTATTAATAGATAATTTTATTTTTCTTTCAAATTTCAGGGAATTTTCGCCAATCCAAGGCAATTTTAAATAGACAGGGCATTTTTTTGGGCCTTCTTTAGTGCTTTGTTGGAAACGTAAAAGTTTTTTGGAAATTCTCGAATCAATAAGGAATTCTGGATAACCATTTTTTACAAGAATAGAGCAAATATTGTCTAGTTCATGTTTTAATGTAGATTTAGAGCAGATTTTTAAGGCTCGATGTGTTAAAGTATCAATGAGATTTGTTTTACGTTGTTTTGATCCAAAGGAATTCCAATGAATATATTGACCTGTAAAAGTGGGCTTTCGATAGACTGAAGTGATGAATTTATTATTAGAACCTGTAAATTGATGCAACACAGATATTTAACTTAATTTTACAAAGGAGAGGAAGAGTCCACACGAATTATTAGCTAATAGTGCAACACAATATACACAAGCTAATCTTTTACTACCAAAAGTTCTGCACAAACTGTTATATTTTTAAAACAAACAATCATGGAATAATGAAACAAAGTTTATTTCTCGACATAATCTCCCTGTAAGTCAATGCACTTTCTCCATCGCTCTGCAACCTTTTTCATTCCTTCTTCAAACCAGTCTTTTGACAGAGTCTTAACCACCGCATTCACAGCAGACTTCAGCTCACTTTCACTGTCAAATCTTCTACCGCAAAGAGGGTCTTTCAGTGGCCCAAATAGGTGAAAGTCACTAGGGGCAAGATCTGGGCTATAAGCTGGATGAGGGAGTAATTGCCACTTTAGTTCGCGTAATTTATTCATTGAAACTTTTGCAGTGTGAATCCGTGCATTGTCCTGCAGAAAAAGTGGGCGTTTGTGAATCTTTCCAGGTCTCACTCTTGGCAGTTTGGAGTGGACTGTTTGAAGTAGACTAGAGTAGTAGGCAGCATTGATTGTCTGCTTTGGAGGACAGTAGTCCATATGGATTATTCCATCACAGTCCCAGAATACAGTAAGCTGAAACTTTCCAACTGATGGAGCTGACTTGGCATGGACAGGCCTGCTTTCTCCAGGGGCTACCCAATGCATGCACTGGCGTTTGGTTTCAGGCATAAAGTGAGGAAGAGGAGTCTCATCAGCTGTGATGATTCGACACCAAAAGTTATCTCCAAGCTCCTCAAGCATATTCAAATTCATGACACAAAGATCATGGTGACTTTGTCGTTGTTCTTCTGTCAGCAGGCGAGGAACCCATCTTGCGCAAACCTTCTTTATTTTTAACTTTTCATGAATTATCCTTTGCAATGTCCCACGGCTTAAGCCTGATTGCTCCTCTAGCTCATCATATGTAGCCCGTCTATCTGCATTAAGAAGATCTTTCACAACATCGATGTTTGTGCAAGTCTTTGCAGTTGTTGGAGCACCACTGCGTGGGTCATCTTCCAGGGACTGTCTGCCAGATGTAAAGCGTCTCATCCAGCGGCTAACAGTTGATCTGTCAGGAGCAGAATCCCCATAATGCAATTTAAGTTTCTTTCCTGCCTCAGTTGGTGATAATCCCTCTTTTTGCAAAAAGTTTATAATAGCACGCCACTCATTTTTCTTAAAATCACACATTGTAAAAACTATATGATCTAAAATTTAAAAAAATAATCAGTGAAAATAAAGATATTAGCACATAATTTTAGGCACAATTAGTGAAAAGCCTAAGATCTTTAATAGCTATGACAGATGACATGTAAAGTAAATAATAAAAACATTAATGGCTATTGTGCAAAACTTTTGGTACGCCCCTCGTATTTTAATAAAGGCAAAAGCTACACAAAGTATATAAGCCAATAGTGCAACACAATATGCACAAGCTAATCTTTTACTTATTTCAATAAAGGCAAAAGCTACACTAAGATTATTAGCCAATAGTGCAACACAATATGCACAAGCTAATTTTTTTACTTAAACCAGTACTTAGTTATAGACCAACTCTAGTAACTCAACACAAGTTAGTTAGTTATCATCACACTACACAAAATATATTAATTCAAAAATGTTTATGGTTGGTTTTAGCATAAGAGTAGTCTTACCTTAATTCTGAGATCACGTTTATCTACCAAGCAGTTAGGAGATTCAATGTACATGTTACACAAATGCAAAGTACACGCCAACACATAAGCTACCACATATGCTAATGCAATTTTTGAATTAATATTTCTGTACTACTCTTCACAGCACCACAAGGAAAAGAAAATCTCACAGCACTAAAATGAGCAAACATGCCGTGAAGTTTGCTCAAGCATGACAAAATACAATTTTAAGAAATAAACGAGGTTCCAATATGGTAAAAACTAAAACTTAAACAATTTGTCTGTAACACTTCAATAGTATTCTTCATTTGAGTATTGTATAACTGGTGAATGTCTGGATTTTTCAAAAGACACTTCTTTAGACACTGGAGATGTCCAAGCGCCATTTCCGACAGTATAGTCATGTCATTTTTCCATAACAAAGGTATAGACCAGGGGTGGGCAAACTTTTTTTAGCGAGGGCCACATTATTCTGTCTGTAACCAGCGAAGGGCCAGCTTCTACAAATTATGCTTTTATTATATAAAATATAATATATATTAATTATGTTTCAATTACATTCTATTAATAGACATGTATATATGGATTTTAAATCTGAAATAAAAAAAATTACAATTATAAAACAATGTGTTGTATTCAATGTTTAAATAATAAGACGTTCAAAAGTACAAGTATAAATGTTTATTAACATAATGTCTCTATCATTGCAGCACATTACACATATTTAGTGAGACATATGTAGCTGGTTACAGTTTTTAACAATCTTTTTAAATCTTGGCACAAAATTACTGCTTGATGTTCTCAAAATTGCATGTACATTTGAGTCAGTTAGCAAAGACCTGTTTTTAGCTTTATTGATTGTTAAGCATGAGAATGTTTGCTTGCAAATGTATGTTGAGCCAAATAATGATAACATTGTTGCAGCAAAATGTTTGAAATTTCTAAATTTTTCATCAGAAAGAGAACCGTAAAATTCTGCAAGTGACACTGTTCTAAATCTTTCTTGCAATGTGCCATCAGCTTGCAAGTCAATTAGTTCCAGCTGAACGTTTACAGGAACTGAATCAACTTCGGCTGTGAATGGAGTTGTCAGTAAATCAAATTTTGGCTCCATGTCTCTGAAGTCTGTAAATCTTCTTTCAAATTCTTGTCTCAGAGCATTGCACTGAGCCATGTACTTTTGAATACAGTTTTCTGGTACTTCTTCCTTTCCAAGCAGTGGGAAGTGACAAAATGATTTAGCTTCCATTTGTCTACAAAACAGAGACAATTTAGTTTGGAATGTTTTAACATGCATGTATAACTCATGGGCCAAAAGTCCTTTTCCTTGCAGTTTCATATTTAGCTCATTTAACATTTCCAAAATATCAACGGCAAACATAAAGTCATATTTCCACTCCTTAGATTCCATCTTTGTGACAAAATCACATGCAACCCCTTTAATGTCAAAAAACAAAAGTATCTCACTTTTCAGATTCCACACCCTTTTCAATACTTTGCCGATGCTTAACCAGCGAACCTTGTTGTGATACAATACATCAATGTGTTCTGCTTCAACATCTTCAAGTAGAGCTTGGAATTGTCTATGGGAGAGTCCTCTTGCCCTAATCATGTTTACAGCATGTACAACTGGATCAACTACATGTTTGAGCTGTAATGTAGATTTACATAAACTTTCCTGATGAATGATACAATGGAAAGATAAAAGTGAGTGATCAGGGTGACTTTCCTTTATTCTGGTATCAATCAATTTTACAAGGCCTTTATTTTTCCCAGTTAAGGCTGGAGCTCCATCAGTTGTTATGCTCACCAACTTGTTCCACAACAGTCCGTTCCTTTCAATACAGTTTGTCACTGCATGGAATAAATCCTCACCAGTTGTTGTGTCTTTAAGTGATTCAACACTTAATAGCTCCTCAAATATATTGAAACTTCGATCTACTCCACGAATAAACACCAGTAACTGAGCCATGTCCTTTACATCAGTACTTTCATCTAATGCTAAAGAATAGCACAAAAATCTATTGCTCGCTTCTTGCAGTTGCAGCAATAGATCCTCACTTAAATCAGTCAAACGGCACACAACAGTTCTCCTTGATAAAGCCACACTCTCAAACTTGGATTTGGTTTCTGGGCACAAAATATTAACAACGTCAAGCATGCATTCCTTTATAAATTCACCATCTGAAAATGGCTTGTTATGCTTAATGATGTCGTATGACAGAACAAAACTGGCCTCTGTTGCAGCCTCACGTGCTGATGATTGCTTTACAAAAACATTCTGCTGTCTATTCAACCTTTCAGTCATATCAGTAGCTCTTTTTTTCCGATCATTTTCGGACAAATCATGGCCAAAGTTAGGATGCTTAGTCTGGTGATGTCTTCTTAAATTATATTCTTTGAAAACTGCCACCGTTTCCTGACACAGCAAGCATACTGCTTTATTAGAAACGGATGTAAACATATACTTCCACGACCACTCATCCTTAAATATTCGACAGTCATGTTCAATTTTACGTTTTTTAGCAGCACTCATGTTTGGGCTTATTATAGCCGTAATAACTAGTAGGCCTAAATAAGTAAAATCTAAAAAAGAAAAAGGATAGAATTGTTAGGGCTAGGGCTAGGCCTAAGCACACTAAGATAACTATGCGCTCGACTATCATCGTGTGCTAATTGAGTAGAAGCGACTTGTAAATAAGACAGTGATACTCGATCAGCGGAAAAAATCTAAAAGTGTGCTTTGTGTACAAGGGCGGGCCGCGGGCCACAGAAAACGTTCGGTGGTCCACATTTGGCCAGCGGGCCATAGTTTGCCCACCTCTGGTATAGACAATGGATCGTCTCCACCCTGTGACATCTTGCACTGAGCATTATTTACCTTTAGATTCTCAGAGGCCAAGCTGTCGAACCATTGCTGAACAGTCTGTTTAAAGACCCAATACTTAGTGTCAAACTCTACCTTACTAAATACATTACCTGGCAGCTCAAGATTATCTGATTGTGGACATAAGCTATTAAAGATGTCATAAGCAATATTTATCTCGCCCATCAGTTTTTTAACCCTATCAGCGTTTTCAAGGCTAGACATAAGTGTTTCACCCACAGTGAACAACTTAAATAATTTATCGGCAACGTCATGAAAACTAATTAGATTATGTTCCATGTTACTACAAATTCACCCACTTCTAAGTTTCATAAATCAAATTAATAACAATAAGTTACTTTCAAATCAAACCAATTAGAATAGTTAAATTGGCAATTATATTAATTCGGCATTGTTGAAAATACAAGACACAAAAAAAAAAATAATAATACACCAAACTGAGATTTGAACTTGCAAGCTCTACACATGTTAAACAATTCAATTTTCTAAAAAAAAAAAAAACATGTGCTTAATTTAATTGTTTACTCAGTACCACATGCTCAATTTAGTTGTATACTCAGCAATAGGCTACTGAATTTAACAAATAAGTACATTTTTAGAAGCAAATATACTTGTATGCTCTAGAACAGGGGTGTGCAACCTTTTTCACTGGGGGGCCACTTTCGAAAATTTTAACAACGTCGAGGGCCAGTCACCGTCAAATATGTATAAAATTATAAAATGCAAAACACAACCCGTGTATTGTGTTAAAAATTATTATATAGCATCACATACAGTTAATGTTGGTTTTATTAATGGGATTCTTGGTACTGTTTAAGCACATTTGATTCAACAACAACAAAAACAATTAATGCTGGTTTTATTAATGAGACACTTGATATTGCCTGTTTTTGCACATTTCATCTATGTCTGCTCTGACTGATGTACTGGCAACTCGAAGCTGACTAGTCATGTGCTCATTTGTGAGCTGACTTCTGTTTTTGCATTTTGTTAATTTCATTCTAGAGAAAAACTGCTCACAAGAATATGTGCTGCCAAAAAGTGATATCATTTTCTTGGCATGTTTCTCTAAATTGGGATGCTTTCCACACACATGTTTTTTGTAGAAAGTCACCACATCATTACTGTCATATGCTCTATTCAAGTCCATGTCAGACTGCAAATCAATTACTTCCATTTGATAGCAGTCTGGAACATCATCAGGTGTCACATCAAATGGCTGAGAAAAGAGCTTGAATTCCATTTCACACTTCCTTAAATCATTGAATCTGTTTCCAAACTCATCACACAACTTGCTAATGTTTTCAGCATATTTGGAACACTCTAAGTCTGGTATGTGTTCTTTTCTCTCAGCTAGACATGGAAAATGGGTGAGTGCTCCTCTACAAAGCTGACTGTGAAAAAGTTTTAGTTTTTTTTCAAAGGAACAAATACTCGTATGTTCATACATCTTGTTCACCAGCTGACTTTTGCCTTGAAGTTTAACATTTAAATCTGACAGATGTTGTGTGATGTCTGTTAGAAAAGCAATGTCATTTAGCCAATCATCATTACTCAAAAATCCAACATCTTGTTGCTTGCTTGTCATGAATGACTGAATTTCTGTTCTTAGATTCCAAAATCTTTTCAAAGTAGCAGCTCTACTGAGCCAACGCACTGCTGAGAAGTACACAACATCAGGATAATCAGAGTGAAGTCCTTCTAAAAACGCCTTAAATTGCCGATGATTTAGGCCTCGAGAACGGATGTAATTCACACATGTGACCACATCTTTCATTACATCAGCAAACCCAAGTACTTTAGCACACAAGTTTTGTTGGTGAATAATACAGTGATTCACAACAACTCCCTGTGAGCCAATGCTGTCCAACAATTTCTTAGTAAACCCATTTCTTTTGCCAGTCATTGATGGGGCCCCATCAGTGGTTAAGCCACACAGTTTACCAGGGTCAAGTTCAAACTTATTCATTAACTGTAACACTTGATCACTAATGTCTTGCCCAGTTGTTGTTGAAGACATGCTGGCCATATCCAAAAATTCTTCAGTGATTTCAAAAGTGTCTGTGACTCCTCTTACAAACACAGCCAATTGTGCAGTGTCACTAATATCTGTGCATTCATCAAGAGCCAAACTGTATGTTGCACAGTTATTAATCCTCTCTTTTAAAGTCTCTTGGATATTCTCTGCAAGTTGATCTATTCTGCGCGACACAGTAAAACGGGAAAGACTAGTTTGCTGAATTAAATGTTTCTTTTCAGGACATACAAAATCAGAAAATATGCCCAAGCAACTTTTTATAAATTCCCCATCACTGAAAGATTTCCCTTTTTCTGCAATTGCTTCACAGATTTTAAAGCTCAGCTTTGTAACAAGTTCAGGGTCTTTCTTATGACTAGTAAAATGAGTTAATATTCCTTGTTGTTTCTTAAGTGCCTTGATCATCTCTTCTAGCTTGTTCATACGATCCTGACCTTCCACTGCATCATATATGGTTGAATGTTTTGTTGTATAATGACGTTTAATGTTATATTCCTTCATTACAGCTATTGTAGTTTGGCAGATTACACATACAATCCCTTGGTTGTGCTGAATAACGAAATATTTGCTGCTCCAATCCTTGTTGAATATTCTTCTCTCATCATCAATTTTCCGTTTTTTAGTTGCAGACATGATTACCACCATACAACTGAAAAAATAAAATTGTTAAAAGATAATTAAGTTTAAAACAGCTTGTTCTTGCCACTGGATGGCTGAACAATAACCACATGGTAGCTATTGTCCGACAAGCACTGGTATTATTGCCCAGAGTGCTATTAATTTTAAATGCCTACAAGTACACTTTGCAATTCAAATACAATTCAAAATATCCAGTGCCGTGAAATATTACAATTGAGCTACTGAATGTTACTAAAAAACTTACCTGTAATCCTCAATGGATATACCGTATTTATTCAACTTTAACGCGAAATTTTGAACTGATTTTTAGGCAAAAATCAATGCTGCGAGTTATACACGAGGTCTGAGAAATGCGGTATTGAAAATGTGGTTTTAAATATCTGAAACGTGCGTGCGCTCGCGCATGCACATTCCAATGCGAGACGATTTCGTGCAAGCACACGCGCATGCGACAGCTCAGCATGCGTTTGACATTCGTGATAGAGGCTAGAAAGTTACAACACAACGTCCTTGACCCCTTGTGTGGTTGATTCGGCTATGAAAAGAATCGGATTTTTACGTAAAGCCATATAGACGGTACAAATAGCTAAATAAATCGATTTAAAAAAAAAAATTTTTTTTGTCCTGCCATTGTCGAGGGCCACATTGACTGGCCTGGAGGGCCGGATTGTGGCCCGCGGGCCGTGGGTTGCACACCCCTGCTCTAGAAAGTAAATAGTTCAAAGATTACCAACAATTGATAATTGAAAAGCGCCAGAAACAATTTACACTCTCTATAAAAGTTGCAGGTGGAAAACTATGCACAATGAAGCTTTAGAAACTATTACTTTAAAGTTCTAAAGTCAATTATATGGCAATGAAAACAAATGTTGAAGCAGAATTTAATAACTACCAACACAGCAGCAACTTAGCTCACTAGGATCAATAGCAACTATTAATTATTGTAGCATGGGTGTAAAACTGTAAAACTATTAATGTTTACAGTCTTTATTTCACAAGGCTTCATGTGGTAAGCTTCTTTTATCCAGTGAATTGTCAAAAAACTTGCTTTACCTGGAAGAACTTCTTGCATCCAGTAATCTATTGAAAATTTTTGTTGGGACTCTTCCTACATTCCGCTGAAGAGTCGTGGCTTTGCCATAGAATTTAAAACATGTCGCTGGTCGAGTTCTTCTGTTGAACAACTTGCACTTCAGTGTACAATGCTTTGTAATGGCTTGCAATGTTTTCTATTTTAAATTAAAGGCACAGCATAAATCAATTGAAAAAACACAACATTTATAAGGCAAACACAAATTACATTTACAGTTATCCAAATCCAAGAGAAGAAAAAAAAAGAAACAAAAAAACATTAGCTCACCAATAGATTTTTGAACTGGCAAATAACAACAGTATTTCAAGTATTCTTGACAGTGAAAAGGACCAAACAAAGCAGCGCAATTGAATTTATAATAATCTTTTAGTGTTGCCAAATAAATTTAAATAAACAAACACCGTAAAGGAACAAACATATACAAATGACCAATACAACAAACACAAATACGAGAAAATTCTAACAAAAGTTTCTTGCCATAATATAACCCTCTGGTTCAGGCAAATATTGACAACCTTTGACTAGATCACAAGCTGGGCCCTTTGTGTATTGCAACAAAAAATAGAATTTACACTTAGGTTCAGGTACATTACATGCAACTAAAGCATCGAAAGAATCAATAAAACTGCAATAATTTATGGGGTTTCTGTCAAAAACATCTGGCTCGAGAGACAGCAAATTAAGGGTGGGACCTATCATAAATTGCCATTCTCGAGGTGAAGAAAACCTTGACCCTAATAATTTTGAAACTCATTTTCATCTCTTTCTAAATAAGGCTCCGAAAGAAAGTCAAACTTAGCAGCCAAAATATTGGATTAAGGGGACTGTAACTCAGGTTCAACATATGAATAAGCCTGTTCACCTGGATTAGTGGGCATGGACCATACAACAGAAGTGACCGGGCAACCCCTGTCATGACCTGCTATGACTTTGTTACAAATTTGCTTATTCACTGCAAAAATGGCATTATTAAGGGTGGCGCAATGAGTGGTAGCACAAACCACTTCAATTTATTTAGAAGTGTTCACGACTGGTGTTAAACTAGCAGTAGCAGGTTTGTGAGTGCAAAACAGTGACAAAGAACAACAAGAACATATCTGTACTTACTTTTGTGATCAGATTGTCATTAGTATGGTGTCCAGGATTCACCATTTGGTCATCGGTTTCTAAAGCAGAGATTTGGCTATGGCTTCACTTAACTTGACTTTCAATTGAGCTTGTGAAAGTTGTTGTTGGAACTTCTGTTCCTGCTTTTCTTGAATAAGTCATTACTCTTCCCTTTGTTCTGCTGTTGTTCTTCAAAACAAATTTGTTGAAGTTCTTTTTCAAACTTAGTTCTATCAATTAACTGCTGTGATTGAATCTTATGAATCTCAGCTTGAGCATTGATGCAAGCTAGGAAGACCGCCTTCTTGATTTTTGCACTTAAACTTGTTTAGTCGTAGCTGAATCGTTGGTTCAATGACTTCCTGTTTTAGTCAATCTAAAAGAGCTTGACGAAGTTTTTGATTTTGTGCTAATTCTAGATTAGTTTGTTGCATCAACCTCAATTTCAACTACCCCTGCACCCTTGCCAGCATCTTTTTTTAGTTGTTTTGCTTTTGAACACATGGTTACACCTGAAAGTGACATAATTTAAAATTTGTCTTAAACCTAATGTTGTTGCCAATTTTTTATCACTAACATTAAAACAGACTCCAATACACTTCACTGATCTTGTTTTGATTTATTGTTGATCCAGAAAAATGGTAGGCGTCGTTTAAGACAAACTTTATAGCTTATTAAACAATAACAAAATTCTTATTTAAATAGAATAAAAAGAAATAATTAATACACATAACTTAATACAATCTTAGTCAATAACGACGTATTCCTAACCTTAATCTAACTAAGCAACTATCGCATTAAAACATAAGTAAAACACTTCCTACACCTAAACTAGCTAAAATTCAACTGACCTCATTTTACAAATCATATAAAACGTCAAATTACACAATGTGTTAAATTACTTATGCTGAATAAACAAAGAAAGTCAACAATGGTGATTGTGAAGTCACTAGGCATGTGTTGAAATTAATTCGCCTTGTCGAAATTAAAAAGGCAAAATGAAATAGATGTTACAAACATATACAGTCGAATCCGGTTAATTGCATATCGGATTATCGCATAATCTGCTTTATTGCATAAAGATCGTAAATCCCAAACCATAGCCAACCATTTGTTAAGTAAAATATTTCGGTTAATCGCATAGCGGTTTATTGCATAATCCGCTTAATCGAATAGAATTAAAAGGTATTTATTCGATTACTGCATTAAATATGTCAAAATTTCTGAGACAGAAACAGACAGTTTCACAGTCTTAATGAAAAAAAACGTAGCAAAACGCAAAACAAGCTCGCCGATTGTCAACGTCGCAATATGAAAGGCGCAGCCAATTAGAGTTAAAAAAGAACGCAATGTGCGAAGTTTCTTCAAAGACAATTACCGATAAAGAACAATAACACGTGGCTGCCATTTTGCAATCACTAATTTTCGCACTTCGCACTGTTTTTGTTTCATTTAACGCTGAGTGAAAGCAGCAGCAGGGTATCTAAATTTTACGTATCAAAAATGAGTGAAGCAGCAGGGAAAAGTAAACAAATTAAGCGCAAAGATTTAACTTTGGCGGACAAAATCCTTGTCCTTGATGAACTTGAAAAGAAAAAATCTCAAAGCGCAGTTGCAAAGCAATTTGGAATATCGCAATCACAGGTGTCACGAATTTTTAGTGCAAAGGAAAAACTTTTGTCCGCTCATCGCAGCAACACAAACCCCGCTCGTAAAAGGGCAAGAAAAAGTACCCAAGAAGAAGTAGAGGACGCCTTGTTACAGTGGTTTAAACAGGCGAAAAGTAGGGGTCTTCTAATCACTGGCCCAATGTTACGTGAAAAAGCAAAAAACTTGGGGAAAATAATGAACATTGATTTCGATCCATCATCAAGTTGGGTCACTTGCTGGCGAGAGCGGAATTTAATCGTTTTTAAGCGAAAGCATGGTGAGAAACAAGACCATGATTCTGAAGCGGCTGAAAATTGGATTACATCAGTGTGGCCAAAAATACAAAATGATTATTCTGCCTCTGATATTTACAACTGTGATGAAACTGGGCTTTACTTTCGTGCACTCCCAGAGGGTACTTTGTGTTTTAAAAACGAAAAACTCTCTGGCAGCAAGAAGTCAAAAGAGCGCTTTACCGTTTTGCTTACTGCAAACATGGATGGTTCAGACAAGCTACGACCATTTGTCATTGGAAAATCTGCTAATCCACACTGCTTTAGGGGAATAAAAAAACTCCCGGTAACTTATAAATCTAACAAAAATTCCTGGATGACTGCAACACTATTTCAAGAATGGTTAGAATGGTTTGATGCTCGCTTACAGAAACAAAAGAAAAAAATATGTTTGCTGCTTGACAATTGTTCTGCCCACAAAATCGATGATCCTGAATTACAGTGTATTGAACTTGTATTTTTGCCGCCAAATACTACTTCCGCTATCCAACCACTTGATCAGGGCATCATCTAGAACTTCAAACATTTCTACCGCTGTCGAATGTTAAAAAAAATAGTCCTGGCTATTGATGCAGATGAAAACAGTACTGCGACTGAAGTGGCTCGGTCTATTTCTGCTTTAGACGCAGTGAATTTTATAAGCGCCGCTTGGAACAATGTTTCTACAGACACAATTTGAAACTGTTTTTTCCGTAGTCTAACACCAGCAGTACCCAACGAGCCGTTTCTTGGGTTTTCTTCAGATGAAATTCCAACCTCATTTACGCAGGAAACGTACACACAATTTGTTAGTCTTGATGATGACCTTGAAGTGACAGGTGTTCAAGACGATGCTGATATATGTGAAGAAGTGTTACAAAACAAGCAAGTTGAAACAGATGACGACAATGAAGAAAGCTCTGCTGATGCAACTGCTGTGACTCCACCAAAAAATAAAGAAGTGCTACACGCACTTGCTGTAATTCAGCGACGACTACAATTTGAAGGGGCAGATATGGGCGCATTTCTTCGCTTAGAAAGACAAATGCAAGATAGCATGCAAAATAAAATTAAACAAACAACTATCTCGCAATATTTTGCTTGAATTAAATAAACAAATGTGTAATCCTTTATTGGCTTGTTTTTGTTTACTTTTTGAGTAAGAATAAGGTGATCGCGTCTGCATGCGCTTGTAGGTATGACGTGTGACGTTTTCATGCGTGACGAGCTTCGCACTTTTGCTTAAACGCATAATTCGCTTAATTGCATAAAAAGGCTTGACAAATTCACTATGCAATTAACCAGATTCGACTGTATATTGAAAGAAAACATATATTTTTCATCAAAATACAAAAAAAATAACAAAATTAACATTCACATTAAAAAATTTTTTTTTATAAAATAACCATTCCCTTTTGAAAAATAACTCAGGTTCAAAAAAGAAAGAAAAGGAAGAAAATTCAAGAAAAGATGAATCTTTTCAACAATTGCAACCCTTTTTATAAGCCTGTAGTGCAGGGGTCGGCAACCTTTTGAATGCAGTGTGCCAGTTTATGAATAATTTTAACATTTAATAGTCTTGTGTGCCAAACATTTTTTTGTGTTTGACTGTCACTGTCCACTGCCTGATTTTTATAGCAAATGACAAATTTAGTTGATTAATTTTATTAAACTAAAGAAACTGAATGCAGTCACAAGAGTCATTTTTAATGAGATCCTTGTCCTTGCTTTTCCTTGCTCAACTCAGTAATATTGGGACTATATCTGGTAACTTTGAGTTGAACACATGCCTCTGAATGATCTTCGGTAAGTCGGCTGCAATGGGAACTCAGAATAAATTTCATGTGTGAAAATATTTGTTCACACAAATAAGTGGATCCAAATACAGACAGCAAAGCTATTGCCATTTTCTTCAAACAGTCAAATTTTTCTGGCAAAGATTTCCAACATGTTAAAATGCTTGTTTGTGAGTTTTCAAACCAATTCTTATACAGGGGGTCCTCGACTTACAATGTTGATCCATTCTTAAGATGCAGTGTAATCCGAATTTCAGTGTAAGTCGTAACATCATAAATAAATTACTCTATACGTACTGTACTGTATTGTAAAGTATTGTATTATAATAAAATGTAACTAATAATATAAAAAAAGTACTTTATTAGAAAAAGAAAAAACAATTTTTTATCACATGAATTAAAGTAAATATTAATAAGATGGTGGAGAAGCTGGAGTAGTAGAGGCAGCTGAGGTAGACGGCAGAGGCTCTGTAGCAATAGAGGCAGCTGATGTAAAGGGTGCAGGTCTCTCTACTTTCTTAAAATACAGCTCCAGGTTAGACTGGACAGACAGGATCCTCTTCTCATCCAAAATCTCTTTGTAACACTGCAGTAAATCCATGATGTCTCTTGAAACCCTAGTGAACCTTACCATGTTAGGATCCTGAGCCTCATAAGTTGCCAATGCTTGCTGTATCTCAGCAAAACCTTTTGACAAGCCGTGGCTTATGAAAGCCTAAGGCTTTGGGGTGGTGGTTTCTTCTTCCTCCTCTATGATCTGCTTCTCCAGTTGTATCAAGTCCCCAGCAGATAACTCCTCTCCATGAGATTCCAACAGATCTGTAACATTATCAACCTCCATATCCAGATCAATTTTCTTACTCAGGGCAACAATGTTCCTAATAGCGTGGTCAACTCTATCCTCAAACCCATGGAAGTCATTCACAAATTAAGGACATAGTTTCCTCCAAACACCATTCATATTTGTAACCTTCACCTCCTCCCATGAATGAGCAATATTCTTTACAGCATTATTGTAGGCAAAAGTTCTTCAGAGCCAAGTCCTTTGTTTCAGTTGCCTGTAATGCCATAGCAATTGTCCTTCTGAGGTAGTAGGCCTTGAATGAAGCAATCACTTCTTGGTCCACAGGCTGTAAAAGAGCCGTGGTATTAGGGTGAAAATGGTGGTGGACCAAGAAGTGATTAGGGTGAAAGTCTCCCAGCTGGGCAGGGTGTCCAAAGGCATTGTCCAACACTAGCAACACCTTAAAAGGGATACCCTTTTTGGTGCAATACTAGGCACAAAATGGTTGATAAACCAGTCCTCAAACACTGCAAGTGTCACCACATCTGCAGCTTTATCCCACATTTCACAGGATTCAAGGGAAGGTATTGCTTGAAAATTCCCCTAAATTAAAAAAACCTTTCCTTAAATTTTGTCATTTATTCATTAATGCTTTGGTATGGACTATCTTGTCTGTACTTTATAAAAGTTGATTTCAGGCATAAGAGCAAATCTTCAAAATAATGCTACTTGCTTGTTGAGGTTTATCCGGTTCAGCAACATACAGTTTTGACATAATCAACTCAAATCTATCCCTTGAAAATGTAGATTTCATAAGAGAGTTTCTCAAAGAAATATGGTTAGACCAATAGTGGTTCATAGATGGCAAGCAATTATAACTCATGATGAAAAAGCAGCCAAAAAGTTTCATAATCTCATATGCATCTGTTGGTGCTATCTTTTTCTTTTTTGCTTTTTGAAACATATCCAATCTCTTGTTAGTATAGTAAGCTATCTGCAGTAGCAAACTGTATGAAAACAGCTTAAAAAAAAGTTTAAAATTCTTGTCTTGAGTGTAATATCTGGATGAATCGTGCAAGGTCTGTTTTGGCTAATATTCAGTCGTGGTTGGAACCCAGGTGTTACATTGGACCATATAACATGGTTTATAATAGGATCTACAACACTACTATCGCTGTTGCTTTCTACATCATTGTCTTTGTTTGCTAAAATGAAAGCTAATGGCGCGAAAACAGATCACGTAATAGCTAAAACTAATGAAGCAAAACGAACAAAGAACGTACAATTTTAAAAATTCGAAAAAGATTAAAATAAAAACATTTATAATAAAATAATGGCTTCTCAGACAGACGCAGTATGTCTGTGGTACATACATCCTTGTGCAAATTAATTGAATTACTTGAAAAAATACAAAAAAACGTGTTTTTTATTTATTTTTAAAATATAAACAAAACAAGCTAGTCAAAGCATAGTTTTTAATAACGAATGTGACTACCACGACTAGTTAGAACCGATTTCACTCGTTTGGGCATCGAATATATCAATTTTTTGCAGTTTTCTTGGATTTGAGGGTCACGATACCAGCAGTCAATTATGGCTTCTATCAGCTTCACCATGGTGGCACAATCTCTTCTTCGCAGACATAGTTTTATTATACTGCAAAGATTTTCAATTGGATTTAAATCTGGAGAGTTTCCAGGCCAATCCAACACCAAAATATTGTTCAAATTAATAAAATTTTTGACTTTTCGACTGATATGGCATGGTGTCAAATCTTCCTGAAAAATCCCTGAACCTTCTGGGAATTTTCTTGCCATTTCTGGTATTACTTTCTTTGTCAGAACATCAAGGTATTTTTTAGAATTTATCATGCCTCCAACTGGCTTGAGTGGTCCAACCCCATAATAGCTGAAACAACTCCAAAACATTTTTTTTGGCTAGTGTTTGACAGCTTGATCAATGTGGCTTTCTTTTAGGGGCTCTCCTTTTGATATTCGGACATGCCGACTCCTCACTCCCTGGACTAAAAAGTGACTCTCATCAGAAAATAAAACTTGACGCCATTGTTCATGTGTCCAGTCTTTATATTTTTTGGCCCAAATGAAACGTTTCTTTTTCATCTTGGTGGTCAAGAGCTGTTTTTTTATTGGTCGTCTTGCTTTCCGGCCAACAGCTAGGAGTCGCCTGCGCACAGTTGAGGAATCAACCATCACTCCAGCAGAAGCCAAATCTTGTTGTAGTTGAAAACTTGTTTTTCTTGGGTTGAATTTACTCTCCCTAAGCAAGTAAGCATCCGTTCTGGACATCCAGCAATTGTATAGAGGCAGTGGCGTATCTAGGGTATGGCAGCCATGGCTCGTGCCATGAGCGCTGTTTGGACAGGGGCGCAAAAAGGGCGAAAAGTTTTAATCTTAATCATAAAATGTTTCAATAAAATAATTTCAACTTGGAAATAATTGAAATTCGTATTTTTACTTAAATAATAACGTACAAATATTTCAATTCAACAACAGTCGTTAAAAATTGTCGTTAAACATTAAATTGCTTGTTACCTAATTATATTGCGTGGTTGAAAAAAAGTAATTTAATATAAACTGGAAAAAGAAACAAGTGAAGTAGGGGGCGCATTTTAAAACTTTGCCATGGGTGCCATTTTACGTAGATACGCCACTGTATAGAGGACATCTTGATCATTAAAATAAGACATTGAAACCAACTTAGCACATGTTACAGTCTTTTGGGTGCTATAGTTCATATTAACAATATATTTCATTGCAAAAATAAGAATTCTTAATGACTACTTTTAACTGAGTCTAATTGAAGCAATTTTAAACCAGCGATGTCTGTCGACGTTAATGTAAGTTTGACTAATCAGCATTACTAAATTTATAATTTCTGAATGTAAAATTTCACATGTAATCACCATAATTTAGCAGTATTTTGAAACAATTATTGATTACAGTATAAACGAATTTAAACCATTGAATTTGCGTCGGAAAAACGTCGATTTACGATTATTTTTCAACAGTATGAAGTAATGTTTGCCGGGTATTTTTCTTTTAGTAAATGGTTTAGAATTTTGTTCGAGCTTTTGAATTTCAAAACAATAGATGGCATTTCAAGAATAGTTGCAACAAAATTTCATTTATGCCGACAATTTTTCTCATATAGGTGTTTCACTTTTACTCTTTAATAATGTACCGGTATTACTTGAGAAATAATAAACTGAACTGAATTACACTAGCTTTTTGGAAAATCTAATTTGGCTGTTCAAACGCTGTGTAGTCCTGTCCTGTAATTATATCACATAATTTATGCTATTAATGGTTTGAAAAACACAAATGGTCTATTTTAGACAATAAGCTTAAACTGGAAATTAATTTTTTTATTTGGACCACCACTAATATTGGTATTGAAAAGAAGTTATTTTGATCTGGTTGCTTGATATGTTGTTTCGCCTTTCTATTTAGTTTTTGTTTCGTGTTAGATTTTTCTACCGATTACTTAATAAATACTATATTCTTGTACAATGCTGAATTTCTTTGTAGTTGTTTGTTAGATTTTAAAATAAGTCGTTTTATAAATAGTATTTGGCAGTTAATTACAAAAATATGATGATTATTTATTACACAAAAGTTAGAACAGAGAATCGCGACTTTTAACTCATATTTAAGACCTTTTTTTTCGCGCTTACTATTGATATGTCTGTCTCTCTTCCCTTTTCAGCCATCTACTCGTATCATTACTGCCGATTATATGCAGATTTTATTATCCGTCTCTGATTTAACAAAAACTGCATTCTATAGACATAGGTTATATTTTAGCAGAAAAACGCTCACCTTCGCCCTAACTGTTAAATAATTTTAAAGTCAATTTACTGTTTTTAATTTATCATTACTGCATATTACTACATTTTTACTGTATTAATGTGTAAGACTGTGTTTAGAATGTGTTTAGGAAGCATATTTTAGCGTATGTAATATCATACATAGGCATTTTAAGACTGTATGAATAATTTGCGGATATTCGGGAGTCGCATGAGGGGAAGTAACGTAATCTCTGCGGATAGCAGGGGGGATTTGTATACGAAATGGATCCAATAGTCACTATACAAGCTCAGATGAATTGTGTGTTTGTGCTTCTGAGTTATTTGCAAGACCCACTCAACACAGAAACAATGTATTTAGTCATTGTGTTATGCGGTACAGAAAGGCTATACACAAATATGTCGGTATACGATATGCTATATATGTGTCGTTGGTGCCTCATATACGGCTTTTATCTTTTCATAGGCGCTAAGTGTTTCTTTTTTATGCTAAATTTTTTTGCTATGTCACATCTTTTCATTGAAGGGTTATCCTCAACAAACTTCATAATTTTCAATTTTTTTCGTACATTCTGGCTTTTCTTTTCGTCATAATGATCTGCCACTGTAGCCTACAATACAATAAAGTTTGACTGGACTTTTCAAAAGATTATCAACTTGAGTGTATGACTTCAGACTCAAGGTGTCTCGTAATTTAAACAGTCGCTATTGTTCTGTCACAACTATACAAGTTCTAATTTTTGAAGAATATATCCGTTATAGGCGAGGTAGTTGTAGCCTACGTTTTATCTCAACAAAACTGAAAAATTGGGCGTTAAATACGATAATGGATCCGTTATAGACAAAATTAAACCTGCAATTTCGTCCGTTATAGACGTACGCACGAAGGGGGTGTTAAACCCCCTTGAAGAATGGTGATCAGAGATATGCACTTATACGTAATTAACATATTAGCGACAAATAGACTACGATACAACATGTGGTATAAGGGTTTACCATTTTTGTGTTGTTTTTTTTTAAACGCTATTAGTAATTTTATTAAAGATCTTATTTTCTGTCGCCCCAACTGCGTCAAAGTTAGCTAATGCTTAGTGGAAAATTTTTTTCAAGTGGCAAAAAAAGATCTTTTAAATCTGTATCGATTTTTTGTCCAAAACCTTTGAATCTATCTCTGATTTCTTGTTTTTAAAATCAAAGTGGGCCATGGCACAATGGGCTCCCACGCTAGTGTTTCTATGCTTGACTTTTGATGTCTATTGTTTTATCGCAATGTTTGCACGCGAGATGCGAGTTTATTCTACTCCGTAAAAGCGGAACAAGTGCTAAATATTTAGAAAGGATTTTTAAAAGAAACTCGATTATATTGTGGAAAACACGATAAAAAATTTAACGAAAAAAATTATTTTAGTATGCTGATAGATCAGTGGTTCTCAAAGTTTAAGTTATATTTTTCCTTTTCAAGGCGTAGTAGCTACAGCAGTTCCCCAAAATAATATGACAAAAACATTTTTAAAAACATTTCTTTTCTAAAAAAATCTTTTTATATTCCGTTAATGTTGTCAACCACAAAGCATTTTCTACGAGGATTAAAAATGCTTCACTACAGTAAAACTAAACTAAAAATGAATCGCTTTGGTTGTCTTTTTTCAAACCTGTTTAAAGAATAACAAAAATCAGCAAATAAAAATATAACTTTTGAGTCATGTGCTTTTTGGCTCTCGATAAAGTGGCCTCAAAATAAATCACAAAAACTCTTCCAAGGATGTCAATCAGTATACCACATAACTCAGTTTTATGATTGCAATTACATTTTTTGAAAACGAAGACAAAACAGCCGATAAAAGGTATTAAAAGTTGCAGGAAGCAATTGTCAGTTTTTCCAACCAGTCTGATCTTGCCCGTTTCTCACTGAGAAACTAACTCCTTTTCAACGTTCCATCTGTAAACGCATCCATCAGTATTATTTTAAATATATTGCTAACAATTTTAAGGCTACTATTCAATGCAAGCAACTTTTTTATATACTGTAGAAAGTTAGCAGTCACAAACAACAAATTATTGCGTTTATTCTTTCTAATGAGAAGTATGAGCTTCGTGTGTAAAACACAATAAACCAATTCTGGGCTTGATATGAGAGACGGCAACCCGAAGATCATCTTCCACTTCTAATCTTGATCTGTATTTGTTTTTGATGTATGATAATGCGGAAAATGTCATTTTACGTAAGTAGGTGGTTCCGAAAGGCAAAAGAACAATCATTGCAGCTGCTGATAACTGTGTATATTCTTTCTCAACGGTGAAGTCAATACGGTGAAGGGTGATAAATATCCAATCGTATTTTTGCGCATCTATTTCTTCTGGAAAATATTTATCAAATTATTGAGTAAGATCTTGAAGATGGTCAAAGATGGGTTGTTTTACAATGTTTTGACTGCACTCGTTTTCTTTGAGAAAATCATTCAGCTCAGAAAACATATCCATTTTTCCGCTTTCAAGTAGACCAGCCCAATGTTGAAGTTTCTTTTTGAAGGCTTCGATCTTGTTATTCGCTGTTAGGATGTTCATTGATACACCTTGTAATGACAAATTCAAGCCGTTTAATTTCTCAAAAATGCCAGATAAGTACAGCAGTTTTACTATCCAGCCAAAGTCAAAAAGGTTGGAAGCAAGTTTGTGTTTTCTATCCATGAGAAACAAGTATATCTTATCCCTCAGCTCGTACAAACGGGTAAGAAGTTTACCTCTCGATAACCACCTCACTTCTGAATGAAGAAGAAGACTTATGGTGCGAGCCCATTTCATAACATAGAGTGATAAATAGTTGTGTCTGGAGAGGTCTTGATTTAATAAAGTTAACACTTTTTAAATCTGGGTCCAGTGTTTTGCTGGCAAGATTTTCTCTACGAATAATGCGAAGGTTAAAGTTGATTCGAGCCCCAACTTGTAATACTCTTGCCAAAAAACCTTTATGTTTTCCTGCCATAGCCCCAGCTCCATCAGTACAAATGCTAATACGCTGCTTCCAAGATAATCCATCATTCTTTAGTCTCGTGTCCACTGCTGAGAAAATGTCCTCACCTGTGCGTGTTCCTAACAGCGACGCGCACATGAGTAAGTCTTCTTCAGGCTTCTCATTGGCTATATATCTGACAAACACGATCAACTGCACTAAACCGGACACGTCCGTGGATTCATCTAATTGCAAAGCAAATTTTTTTCTTTTCACTCCGAATGGTGTCAGCATACAATGAAATTTCTTTTAGTTCTTCAGCTATCTTTTCTCCATGCATAATTTGGTGCAACAGCAGCAGGTTTAATGAGGGTTTCTCCGATCGTGTGTGGTTTTTTATCTTTTGCGATTAGATATGCCACTTCATAGGATGCCTTCTTTTCACTTGACAATTTTTTTCTAATCGGCGGAAAAAAAGGTATTGGTTTGTAAATGAGTTTCGAATGCTTGGTGGTGGTGGTGGTGGTTTTACCCGACCCATTCCTAGGGATGGGGGCGCGGATCAATTCCGCGGAATCCCAATAGTCGGGCGACTCCCCATGGACGGGACCAGAGGTCCAGAAGAGAAGGGGTGTGGCCGAAAATGGCCCGACGCAGAGGGTCTAGTACAGGGCAGTCGAGCACGAGATGTGAGAGATCCTGTGGTTCAGAACCACAGTTGCTGCAAGAAGGAGTCTCGGTTCGACCAATCCTGTGGAGATAAGAGTTGAGAAGAGTGCTGTGCCCGTTGCAGCGTAAACGGGAGAGAGCACAGCGAGCGGAGCGAGGGAGAGTAAGCTCCTCGGGAGATACTGTAGGGATTTGGTGGTGAAAAAAACCAGATTGGACACTGCGTCTCCAACTGGTGTAAAGGGATAGTCGTTGGGAGGAGATAAGGGGTGTGAGGGATACTGATATATTGGAGGGATCGAGAGAGGCACCGGCTTTAGCTAGGGAGTCAGCCAAGTCGTTACCTGGGAGGGAAGAGTGACCAGGTATCCCTTGTAGATGGACAACCTTGGATTGAGATAGTGAGTTAAGAAGAGATTGGGTATTGGATAGGGATTTTGGGGTTAAATATGGTAGGGGGGTAGAGAGAGAGAGTTGATAGGACAGATAAAGAGTGGGAAAAGAAGGTGATAGAGTCGAAATTACATATCTTGGAGTGGGAGATACACCACTCAAGAGCATGTAGGAGAGCGAAGGTTTCAGCGCTATAACTGGTAGCCCAGAGACCAGTCGAGAAGGAAAGCGAGGTAGCAGTGACACACTTTGTACACTTGATGTGTATCCCTGCACCACCCTGTCCCAGCCCGCCAGGTACCGAACCATCAGTCCAGGCAGAGATATCGCTGTGAGATAGAGTGGAAAGATGGGAGGTAGCTGCAGTGTTGCGAAGGGAGGGGGGGGGTCTTTGCGAGAGCATGGGGATGAGAGGTGGAGTGAGGTTGTGTAATTAGGTGGGGCAGACCAGGGGGGTTTAGGAGGGCAGAGGATTAGTGGTTCACGGGTGAGATGTAGGTTAGGGGTAAGGTTATGTGATCTGGAGAAGGATCTCCATGAGCTCTTTTTGAGACGTGTACGGGGGTTAGAGTTCGCAAGAGAGGCTGTGGGAAAGTTGGGAGGTAGACGGAGGGCTCGTTCAAAGAAGGAAAGGGATTGGTGAGTGAGGGTGACTCGTAGTGGGGGTAAAAGTGCTTCTATATGAAGTAGAGGAATGGGAGTGGACGATAGACAACCTGTGATTACTCGACAGGAAGATCGATGCATCCTTTCCACAGAGGTGATGTGGGTAGGAGATGAGAAGGGAAACCAGCCTGGGGAAGCATAGGTGAGGATGAGGCGAATGAAGGCTTTGTATAGGGTACATAAGGATTCTTTTGATGGGCCCCAGGAGGCAGAGGCAATGGAGCGAAAAGCACGGAATCGGCTGTGAAACTTTTTCCGTAAGGATAAGACGTGATATTTGAAAGAGAGAGTGCGGTCGAAGGTTACACCGAGAAAGGTTGGACGAGGTTGAATTTGAGAGGGGTGTTAAGAATGTGCAGAGAGGGTTGTATACGTGATTGGTAGGGGTCTAAGCTGAAGAAGGATGTTTCACATTTGAGGGGGTTGAGAGGAAGGCGCCATTTTGAGGACCATTCCACCAGTCTGTTGAGGGCAGTTTGTACCTCAGCGGTTGCGCACTCAACACTCGGGGAGGAGGCCCAGATGGCTAGGTCATCTGCATAGAGAGAGGTCTTAACAGATGTAGGAAGGAAAGTGGGAAGGTCATTGATGTATAAAGAGAAGAGGACTGGTCCTAGAACCGAGCCTTGGGGAACTCCTCTTTGGAGACGGAAAGGACGACTGTATGAATTACAGATACGGACTTTCGAACGGCGATCTGAGAGGTAGGATCGTGTCCATTCGACAAAGCAAAGAGGAAGATCTAATGAGAGGAGTTTAGAGAGTAGGGCAGAGTGCCAAACTGAGTCAAAAGCTTTCGCAAAATCCACAGTGGCAAGGACTGTACGTGCGCCTGGCTTAGATTGGTGGAAGGAATCTGCGATTGACTGTGAGAGAAGGAGAACCTGGTCTACAGTCGATCTACCAGGTCTAAAACCAGCTTGCACGGGTGAGAGAATGTTATGTAATTCGAGAAAATAGGTTAGTCGTCCTAAAACCATTCTTTCGAAGAGTTTGGAGGTACATGAAGTGAGAGAAATGGGTCTATATGAAGAAGGTGAGTCAGAGGGTTTTCCGGATTTGAGGATGGGGATGATTGTTGATTGTTTCCAAGCTGACGGGAAGGTGTGTGTTGACCAAGAAAGGTTGAAGATGTGTAGAAGAAAGTTTAACGCAGATTGTGGTAGGTGGGATAGAAGAGGGTAGGTAATTAGATCAGGGCCTGAAGAGGTTGAGGTTGAGAGTTGAGAGATAGCTGTAGAGAGTTCAATTGAGGAGAATGGTGAACAGAAAGTGGAATGCAGGGTGTTGCAGTGTGCAGTTCTGATTTGTTTCATTTGGGCTTTCTCGGTGCTTCTAAAAGGTTTTGGGGTTTGGGTAGAGAAATGGGACTGTAGGTGTGAGGAGAGATGGTTGGCACAATCTACAGGGGTATGGCAATTTGAGAAATTGGGAAGGTCAGAAGTAGTTGGGGTGGGGGAGCCAGAGATGGAGCGAAGTAGAGAAAAGACTTCGCTGGGACGGGTTTTAGGAGAAAGGCTAGAGCAAGTATTCTGCCATGACTTGGCTTTAGCCTTATTAATCACAGTGGAGGTATATCTGGAAGTAGCGATATAGTGCTGGCGGTTTTCTTCGGAACAGTGTGCCTTCGCAAATGCCTTTCGGCGTTTTGCGACGGCATCTGCGACTTCAGGAGACCACCAGGCTTTAGCAGGACGGTTGATGCTGCCGAAAGGAATGGCAGAAGTGGCAGCATCATTGAGGAGTTTGGTAAAGGTCTGGGTGGCTTCAGAAAGAGAGAGTGTTGTGAAGTTAGAGGGAGTAGGGCAGTGGGTATCAATATAAGTAAGGTATTCATCCCAGCGAGCTTTATTATAGTTAAATGAGGGGGGGCGGTGGGAAGAGTTAATTAAGGGGGAAGTGGGAATAGTGATGGAGATAGGAAGATGATCTGAGCCGAGGTCCGGAAGGGTCTGCCATGTGCATTTGGAGGCTATTCGGGCAGGAACTAGGGAAAGATCAGGGGAAGAGCGGTTTCCAGTGGCACGGTGTAGTAGGGTGTGGTGTTCGGGGTTATTGAGAGGTAAAAGATCAGAGGAGAGGAGCCAATCAAACAGATCTTTGCCTGAATGGTCTTCCGGTGAGTGGGAGTCCCAAGATGAATGATGGCTGTTAAAGTCGCCAAAGATGTAAGTGGTAGGAGATGATGGTAGGAGAAAGGGTGAGAAGGATTTTGGGCGAGAGTCGGAGGAAGAGGAGCGGATAGGAGGGACATAGACGTTGAAAAGATGTATGGGGGCGGCTCCTTTTATTTTAACTGCGATAGCTAAATAATCGGAGCTGGGGTCGAGGGAGGAGAGGGATTGTGTGGAGAGTGAGGTGTAAGATTTTTGACCATTTTTGACAAGTATTAGAACACCTCCTCCTAGGTTTCCCGTAGAGTTATTGGTTCCTCTCCTCGTCATAAAACGGTTCTTTTGGAGGGTTTTGTAGCCTGGTATACGGAAGGTGGAGTCAGAGGAGAGATGTGACTTTTGTATAAAGATGAGATCGTACTGATTATGAAAGAGAAAGTGTAGAAGTTCAGTACGGCGCAGGCGAATCCCATTAGCATTCCACTGTAGGATTCGGAGGTTGTTTCGAGAGGGAGAGGAAGGATGAAATGAGGATTATGTGAGAGGAGAGGTGGTTTGTTGGGTTTGAGGAGAAGGGGTAGTCAATGCTGAGGGAGGGTAAGTATAAATTAGTTCGGGGTGATTAGGAAGATAGGTGGGATTATTCGAGGTTGTTTTGGGGGAGGGTTTAGTTTTTGAGGACATAGTTTTGTGGTTGTTTGTGAGTGTAGGAGGGGGATTTGGAGTGTGTGAGGATGGAGATACAGAAAAGATTGAGGGTACGGGATTGGAGTGTGAGAGGGAGGGGGGTGAGAAGAGGATGGGCACATTGGGCAAGTCCAAGAGTGTCCCGGGGAGATTTTGCGGAAGTCGGCGGGAGAAAGACCAGAGCAGGAGAGGTGTACCCAGAGAGAACAGCCGGTACATTGAATTGATCTGTTTCCCCAGGTGACTCTACGGGAGCAGACAGAGGGTCTATAGGGCCAGGGTTGGGATGAATGTCACCGCTGATAAGAAGAAGCATAGAAATAAGAATCAGCGGTGAGTGGGATGAGTAAGGAAGAGGTTTGGCGTGGAAGGAGGGACGAGGAAGAGACGTCCGAGAGAGAATATAAGGGGTAAAGGGGCGGTCAATTGGGTTTAAGAGTGCTGTCCACATGTGACCGCGCATTGGACAGCAGGGATAAAAAATGGGTAGAGTTGTCCAAGGGAGAATCGCCCGAGGATGAGACCCTCGGGGAATCGACAAGCCATTTCGACCCTCCCCAGTGCAGGGAAGGGGACTGCACCACCACGTTGAGGTGGCTTGTCGTTGGTGCAGTTCGAATGCTTTGCTTTAATATGTCGTTGCAATTTCCCTGCTTTCAGCTCTCGTTTGCAAGAACCTCAGAGCAAACAACGCATTGAGGACGAGGCTCATCATTTATAAGTATACACATGAAACCAAGCTTTATAAATTTTTCGCTGTACTTTTGCCTAGCTCTATGAAACTGGTTTGGACGTTGTATTTCTTTTCTCTATGAGGCTGAGGATGTGGCTCATTTGGTTGTTGCTGATCCTCACTGCTTGAAGACACAAAGATTTTTGTTGGCACATCTACCGTACTGCTCTCATCTAACTTTTCTGCTGAATCGCTCACAGTCCGCTTTTTTGGAGTATTTGTTAGTAACCAGTTTCTCAATATTTAGTTTTGACTAAAACTAATTTTACTAAAATTGATGAAAAACCTGAAATAGTAATAGGAGTATTAACACATCATAACCAAAAGGTGTATCTGTGACGTAAGTCGTAAGCATGGCAGCAAACTCCTCGTTAATTTTCCTGCTCCAAAAACTTTAAAATATTTTAGCTCCTTTTTAATAACTCGATGAGCGAACTTAAACTTTCTAACGCTAGCTAGCCAGCTGAGACATGCAATAAAGACATTGAAATTTTATTTGCGGTGATTGATTGTTACCTCATCAATCGTAACAATTGGCACTTGTTACGTCGAAGGACATCAATTTTCAAAACTTATGGCTAGAAAGATACAAAAAAATATATTATGACGCAAAGTAAAAAAGTTTTAAAAACCAAAAAGTTCAAGAAAATAATTGAAAAAAATGATGACGTAAAATGCGTCGTTATGTCAGAATAATTTTAGTAAATTTAAATTTTTGGCGACCCAAACTGGATGATGTCGCGACCCACTATTTGCGGACCTCTGCAATACAGTGTAGTCTCGGTAAGGAGAAACGCACAATGTGCAATTACCAAAGAGAGACACTGTTACTCACAAACTTAGATTATTTGGTAAGTTTTAATGTGCAAACAAATTTTCTTGTTTACATAAAACCGGATGTCTGGTTTTAATAAAAGTTGCCTCAAGTAGATAAAGATGGAAAGAGTTGCGTGCCACGGCAAGAATTTTAAAACGTTTGTCATTATAGTTTGCAGCACATTGCTCGTTATTAAGCAAGTGTTGTCCTATGGCAGAGTCACAATCTTGGTTATTACGTTTTAGCTTACAGGATCTATCGGGTTGAGATCGTGTAGGGCGCTTCGCTTGCTGTTGTAGCCATTTAAAAACATGCTGCTTGATTCTATCTTGTAGTCGCTGTGATGTTCGTCCTACGTACCTGCTGTCACAGTGACACGAATATTCATAAATAACGGAGATTTTCAGCGTGGTAGGTAAAACATCTTTGCGGGTTATAGGTAACATGCGTTTGGATGTAAATACCACTCTGGTGGTAACGGAGCCATAGCAGCTTTCAACAGCCATTTTTATCAAGACTAATGGAAGCTTTCCCTATCCAAGGAACTCTCAAATACACTGGGCACTTCTCAGAGCCAAATCGTTTAGGCATAGAAAACTGAGCAATTTTCTTGGAGATGTTGCCGTCAATAATCGATTCAGGATAACCATTGTCCAATAAAATGTTCTTGACATGTTTAATTTCTTCGTTTAGTTTAGATTTTGTGCATATCATTAGTGCCCGGTGTGTTGTGAAACGCTGCAATGTGTTGAGAAACGCTTTAATACCGGTTGCCAGAGGCTTGCTAACCACTTGCTGAGCTCATGATGGGATGAGCCTGTCATAGATAGTATTGGTCGTAGCGGTACGTTTGTTTTGTGCGTTTTGGGCAAACCATACATTCTGGGTCTTTGTGATCCGGTAGGACGAATATTTTGGTAAAAACTTTTGGGTATTGAGTCTTTTTTAAATAGTTCTAATAAACGTTTTTGAAGTTTTGATTAAATATTAGCAGTGATGTCATTGCTTGAGGCTGGTCCAAGTTTTACAAATTTTGATGGATCATCAAGTATCAAGTCATTCTTGTTCAAAATGACTACTCCTGAACCCTTGTCCGATTTAGTGATGACAATATTTTTATTAGAATGTAATGAAATATTGTATATAGATAATAAAAAAAAATTGCTTCCAATGTGCAAAATCTTCATTTTCGTCCCAAAAATACAGTAATTTCTAAAAAAAAAAGACTATCACTTCGTACTTTCTTTCTCAAGTTAAGGTGCAGACAAGGGGGTACCATCGTAGTGCTACTATAAAGAAATAGAGCAATATTTTGCACAGAGGGCCACTTTTTGACGGTTTTTAGGAGAAAAGGGCGGTGCGGCCGCTCCGTACTAAAGCCATCATTGACTATAAGTCTATCGAGAAAACTGAACTTTCCGAAAATTTTGTTGGATGTGCTTATTATAGTCGTCATTCATCACTCCCAAGTTCTTCCATCAAGCATTTTATGTTTTATGACATCTTCGTATTTCTGGAAATAAATTGATGGATTTGGTGGAGTGAAGCCTTTGCTAATAGGCTACTTACAAAAGAATGAAAATACAAAATCTTAATAAAAAACATAAGCAATTACGGATAACTAGCAAAAAAGAAGTTTTATTATTCTGCATAGGTAGCCCTACTTTAAATCGAATTCTCATTAATTTCTAATATACAATACCTAATTTTTTAAAAAGCAATTACCAATTCTTTCATGGCCCAAAATGCATTTTTTTGGGGGCCCTCCGATCCGATCTTCTAGCCGCTTTTGACTCTTCAGTTGTATAACTGGCATCCTTTATTTTTAGAAGCGCAGACATTACTCGCCAAAAATGATGTTTAGTGATGGCCGGACAATCGCGAAAAGACAAAATATCTGCAACGTATTGTTTATTAAATTGGAAATTTTGAAGAGATTTTCACGTTATCTCTATCTTTGGCCATTTTTAAACATTCTCTGATCATTTTGGACCTTTAATCCCCCGGGGGTCGCTCAATTATTGGGACTCCACGGACATTTAGAAAAGGTACATTAAACCTATAATAATCTTGTTTTGGCATTAGGTTCATTTTGAGTTTTAAACGGGTTTTGGTGCAGAGTATGTAAAATTTTGGCATTTATACATGTATATGCACCAGAGGTGGATACCTTGAGACATGTCTCAAGACATTGCGACGTCTCGAGACACGTTTTTCGAAATCTCGGTCTCGGACCACTGTGTTTCGAATCCAGGTCGAGATATTGCAGCAATGTGGGCAAAGCTCAGAGGTATTGTATATATATATCATGATTTTTAATAAAAACAGATTATTTGTACGTTTTTAGCCATTCGTGCGTCATGGTCTTTTTTAAATTTGCATTAGCCACAGTAGATCTGTCTCTCACTGTCCTCGTTGTGGAAACTCGTCCCGTTTTGGGATCATCATCCTCCTCTTCCTCGCGGCCTTTCTCTAAACATTTATGCCATTCGAAGATTTGCGTCCTCGACATCACATTTTACCATAAACCTCTTTTAAGAAGTTTAAAACACTCAGTTAAGGTCATCCTCTGTTTCACCAAAAACTTCAAGTTGATTCGTTCTTCCATTCTTGAGCTACTAACAGTTTCGTAACAACCAACAGCACGGAGTACAAACACACGCGACAAAAAGTAACAAAATTGTGACAAAGGCTACCAACACTATGTCGCATAAAAGCCTGAAATACAAAAACAGAATGACTTACGTTCAAGAAATTGTAACACAGAGCTAACAAGTTGTGTTTCGTGGTGAGCAAGTGGCTTTCCGATTGGCATTGTGCCAAGAGGATGGTTGATACAGTCCGGTTTCTTTTTCGTCACACCTTGTACATTGCTATAGCAAGGGCAATTGCCCCCTGCCTTTTAATATTCTGAAAACACGGGGGCACAGGGGGGCAGATTGTGCCTTTTGAAATTTGTCTTATGGAAATATTTTTAGATCTGCTCTACATTTAACCTATGTAATCTCGATCACCATCAATTGCAACGATGTTTCAAAAATTAAAGACATCCGTAAATCATGGTACAATAATGAAAGTCGCGAAAATCGTAAGTTTTAGGTAGTGATGGATTTTGGGTGAGGCGAATGAGGCAGATGTTTGTTTAGAGTGAAAGAACGATTTTGAGTGAAGACCTTTGATTTTGGGACGAAATAGGAAAATCAGAGATCGACTACAAGTGAAGACCTTTTTTTTTTTTTTAGAGAACAATATGATTTTGGGGCGAAAACAGGAAAATTGGAGATCGACTACAAGTAAAGACCTTTTTTTTAGAGAATAGGCTAATTTGATTGCGACATGGTTGCTATAAACGACTTTTGTTGGAGTGCCTTTTTAACAAAAAGTGCCCTTTTTTTTTGAAATTTGCCCCCCTTGGAAAAAAACTCCGGCGCCCCTGGCTGTAGCTAATTTCATCCTGATCATGAAAGCATAAGGGGTCTGTGATACAAAAGATAAAAATTTTAATGGTTTGTATTTTTACAAAATAACAATTGCAAGAGTTTTGATTAAACTTTTGAAAAGTTTGTAACTTTATTAAATCTTTTCAAGCTTTAATATTTTTTTGCAAATCATCATACTAAAAAACGTTAATTATGCAAAACTGTTATTTTTAAAAGAAGTAAACTTTTAACTTCCCAACAAGTACATAATAAAGCAATTATATTTTTATCATTTTTCCTAAATGATAAGAAAAAGAAACATTCAAGCAACAAGGCTGGAACAGAACAATCTTCACAAGTGATGTCTTTGGTATCACAACACTTTTCTCTGCTTGGCAGTTTTAAGAAGCAGCTCTAAAATTGAGTAATACTAAGCTTCTATGTCAAAACAATATTTTGGGAAATTGTTTGATAGTTGCTTTGATTATAATGTCATGTGAAAAATTCCTGCAATTCACTTGGATTGAATATCAGATATGACAGTATTATGACAATGCTTATAAAACTGCTTTTTGTTTGCTTTTGAATCAATCAATCAATCAATCAATCAATCAATCAATCGTTTATTTTGCTTTCGAACCTACTTAGAACAAAAACAAAACTTTGGTGTTTTAAACTACATTTGCATAAACTTTAAACTTTTTAAAATTCTATATTTCCCCTGCAATCGAAACACCTACAATAAAAAATATATTTTCGATTGCAATAGAAAGTCTTTGTTTTAATTAAATATATTATATTGTACCAGCAACTCCTTACTTAATAAAACTATTATTCAACAATAATTTTTAAGTTTGCATTGAAATGTTTGAGCCTACCGCATGTAATTTTCTACTGCATTTACATTAAACTGTTAAAAAAACCAATTCTTAACAAAAATTCAAACAAAATATGCTACTGGTTCTCAGTAAATGGCCAGTGGCTGGCATTTTTTTATTCATAATGACGTACACATAGGCATTGCGTAAAATTCAAAAAAAAGAAAAAAATAACTTCTGTCATTGACGTGGGATGGCTGGCACTTTTTGGTGTTTTAGCAGCTACCGCGTTCTAAAAACTACACCAGACTCTACACACGGCTCTTGGTGTTGGAAATTTTTTTGGTTCTCATTCACTGTTCGCAGAGATTAGTTTGAAATCCCCAAATCCTGTGAGGTTATACAACAAATAGTAAACGAGACCCGTTTACAGTGAGGTTGTTAACTGAATACCACCCTAACTTTTATCTTCATATAAATAGCTAAAAAAAATATAAAATCTTAACAGTATTGCAATATTGACCTTTTTGCATACTTTTTTTTATTTTAACTTTAGAGATTTGTGAAAAAATAGTCTGACAAGGCTACACTGCTAAGGATTTTCCAATATCTTGGTATCTTCAAAAAAGAGCAGAGTTATTGCTTGATTTTGCTCTTGCTCTAAGTTTAATGTCTTATAATTTTTGTTTGAGTCAGTAAGTATATTGTTGATAAAACTGCAAAAGATGGATCTCTTTAAGAAGCCATTGTAAACAATTTTTTTTGGTGAAACTAACCTGGAATCCCCCTTTCAGAACCAGAATGGAATAAAGATAAAACCAATAGAAAAAAGATCTCTTAAGAAGTGATAGCAACTGCAGGGGGTCCAGGTTAGTTTTTAAATAAAAACTGCTTACGGTGACTTTTTGAAGAAACCCTAAAATATGATGATGAGTTTAGATTTTGATTTAAATTTACTATCCATGTATTTTAATAATTAGATTAAAAAGTTAATCAATCATTTAAAAGTGAAATATTTTCTAGTGCCTAGTAAGTTGAATATGTTATACTTTCATAAGACTTTTTGATAATTTAAAAAAAAGAAAGAAACACTAACAAGCTTTTGCAGTAATCATAATATAAATTTGTGTAAACTTTAGATTTTTTATAAAGCACATTTTAAGGCACGACAACATGTTTTTTTAATTTTTATATTGTAAAATGGAGTAACTTTGATCAATTTTAAAGGTTTCTAGCTTTTAATAACCTAACACTGTCAATAAGAAAACTCTTTTTCTGTTCATCATAGCACTCTGCCTCTGAGCCATTGAATAAAATATTTTGATGATATTATAACAACTTTGTGACTGAACGCTTTCAAACAAACTGCTGAACAAAGTTACCCCATATTTTGGGGTAACTTTATAATCACATATTTAAAACCAATATAAGAATAGAGTTTACAACATTTGGGGTAACTTTGATCACTGTTTTAATTTTTAAATTATTGTAAGAGTACAGAAATATAATTTTTTTTGAGAGGATATGTTACTTTCTGTTTTTTGAAAGGGGCTGGGGATTTGCATAGGAACCTGAGGTCTTTTTCTAGTTGTGTTTTTTTGACTGCAAGTCAAATAGTACTACCGTTACTCCAACAGATCAAAGTTACCCCGTTTTTGGATATGCAATTTTAGTGTATAAAAAAATCTTTGTTAATGTTTATAAGTTTTAATTTGATGCTTTTATTCTAGAAATGACAAGTTTCATCATATTTTTTTCTGTATTAGAAATGGTGAAATTTGTAAATTTCAAGTTTCTTTTTTTTGCTGTAATGCATATAAAGTTTTCCACTGTTATAAGTAAAAAGTTCACTGTTGATCTGGAGTAAAGCTTTTATAAACTAGTGTACTTGTTATTGGCTTGCAAGTTATTTGTGCAATGTCAAAAAATGTCAATTTTGATGTGTATGCAAGTACTAAATATATAATCAATAACAATTCTTGTAGACAACGCTCCTAACTCTTCTCTAAAGAATGAAGGAGCATCTAATCCTGCAGATATCTCCATAAGATGTCTATACCAAACTAACTTCAAAGACATCTTTTCAACAATAGAGATAGACTACTTGACAATAGGTGTGATTAATTGATTGATGATGTAGGCCTAGTTCAAATGTTAATTATTCATTAATTTTTAATCCAAAACTGATTGACTTTTAAAATTTATGTTGTTATGAATTGTTTTGTTTATAGACTTTTTGTCAACAAAATTTTTGACTTTGTTTTGCAACAAGTTTGTGAACTATATCATCTAAATAAATTAAGTAAGATAGTTTTATTTTAATTTTGCAATTGTTTTGCTGAAATTGCTCAAACTAAATGAGTAAACTAGTTAACTTGTGTTTCATAAACAGGTTTTGTTTGATTTGCAATTAGCTGACATTTTTGGGTGTTTCAAACTATAAAAATCATTGTTTTATCACTATCAAAAAATAATTTATTATATCATAAGAGTATTTATATCAAACTTATTTATCTGTGTAGTATATTTTTTATAAAAAGTTTTTTTGTTGAATCTGACAAAAAACCTTTTGATATAAAAAGCAAATCTTAGGAGTTTTTGTTTTAAATTATGAACAACAGATTTTTTACTTTTCAATGCAGTGAAACCCTATTCAATGTGACTATCTTAAGAGCAGTTTAAAGCTCATAAACTTATGAGAATAAAACTGTAAAATAAAACTAATACATAGGCAGTCATGTTTTAGGGTCCCATTGTAATAAAAAAAATTTTGTTGTGCTATTAGAATAACAAAAATAGAAATATAATGGAATACTCTAATTTTTGATTGCAGGTTAATTATTTTAAATATTCTTGTACTTATGTTACATCTTTTCAAATGGCTGAATATTTAGCATCAATATTCGGTACTGAAAAGGATAAGGTTAACTGTTCTTTTTATTTCAAGATTGGAGCTTGTCGACATGGTGAAAGATGTTCAAGATTGCATACCAAACCTACTTTTAGTCAAACCATTCTGATGCAAGGTTTGTATCAGAATCCTTTGATAAACAACACAGCTGCAGGTACTTTTTCAGAAATTGAAATGCAAGAACACTATGACTTTTTTTTTGAAGAAGTTTTTAGTGAACTAGAAAGAAAATATGGCCCAATTGAAGAAATGAATGTTTGTGACAATCTTGGTGATCATTTAGTTGGAAATGTTTATGTGAAATTTCATAAAGAAGAGGATGCTGAAGCAGCTGTTGCTGACTTGAATAATCGCTGGTTTAATGGACAACCAATAACAGCTGAATTAAGTACTGTAACTGATTTTCGTGAAGCGTGTTGTCGTCAATATGAAATGGGAGAATGTACTCGAGGTGGTTTTTGCAATTTTATGCATTTAAAGCCTATATCACGTGAACTTCGTCGTACATTATATGGTCGAAAAGAAAAAGGATATCGTTCACAATCTCCACCAACACGTCAAAGAAGAGAACGACGAAGAAGCCGAGACAGACGTCATTGATAATATTTATATTGCAATATATAAAAGCTTTAATTTTTACATTGCTAGCAACTTAAACAATGCTGTGTTTAACTATACAAATACAGTTGTTGAAAAGTAAAACTAAAGTTATAAATTGGGCTTTTGCACTTGAATCAATTAAATATGTAAAATCATAAGTATTAAAATTCTTTTTGTTGTATTTTTTTATTAAAAATGAACATCCAACTTGCTCAAGTTTACTGATTTTAAAATTGAATAATATATTTAAGAAATTACGTTTTGTGTTTCTTGGAGAATTAATTCTATATATTATTGTATTTCAAATTTTAATTTTACTTTTGTGGTTTAATTCTAAGTGTGATGGTTTAGCTGATAAAATGTAGATATAAATATGAATTACAATAAAATATTTAATGAAGAAATTAAAAACTAAAACTAACTAAATTATATTAAAAAATCATTTTCAACCTATAAAGGTTATAATTGGTTTCTTATTCAAATATAATCATTTAATGAATATGAATTATGCATACTTATGGTTTTCATGTAAAATTTCAAGGCATTAGTCAAAAATTTAATATTTTTAAATGTGATTCTAATTAAATTTCAAGTATTTTTGTTGTTGGAAAATAACCAAATTCTGTAAACATTTATGCAAAATATATAGTTTATGCATTCTAGAGTCATTATCACCTTTTTTTTTCTGGAAAAATCACTAGATCTATTGTTTTTCTTTGCAGGGATTAACCATTGCTGGTGGCTGTGCATCTTCTCCCACCCTCTTCTCATCTCTTGTACAACTTCTGATCATTAACTTGTCAGTTTGCCTTTCTTCTTCTCTTTGCGCCCTTCCTTGTGTGACTATATTGTCCTGTTTACTGCTTTCTGCATTAAATGGAGCCACTATTGTAGTTAAGCAACATGATCCCATTTAAAAATACGTTGAGAAGTGTTTTTCCCAAAGACAAAATTTATTCTAGTAGACTGAGCATCAAACTCTTGTTCTGATTGCATGTCAATGTTGTTTCAGATCAGATTACAATGTTGTTTACGTAATTGATCCACTTACTAACAAATACAAAGCAAACATATAAACCATGGACCAGTTGTACTGTAATAGTAATATGTATTTTTTGCTTTTTGTTTAAAAACTCTTATTTCATTTTCTGTATTTGTCAAATTTGAATTTTTTTAATTTCAGATAAATTGTTTTGGACTAAAAAAAAGACTTTGCAAAACAATTTATAATATATTTTAAAAATATGTCATTCATAGTGTTGTTTTTGTTATACTGAGTTACATTATCTGCAACAGCATACCAACAACATAATCTCATCATAATTAACAAAATGTGCAAATATGTAATCAGAGTAATTAAATTTAAGAAACACAATCAAGTATTTTCTTTATAAACAAAAAACTTTTTGTAGAGCTTTTTTTAGTATTTAACAGTATGGCTTTAAAATCTCCTTAGCATTATGGTGTAAATTAATACTTTTGACTAGTTTGTTCAAAATATTGAATAAAGCGTTGTGTCTTGCTTAGAGTTTGTTTATGTTTACATATGTTTGTAGAATGCAGATGTGGGCTTAATTTATTATATGTTAGTTAAGCAGTACAATAAGTTAAATAATGTCAGATTCTTCAGATGATGATCATCCATTTGTAAAGTATGGAACCCCACTACCTGAAATTGATGGTAATTTTTTTAAGCTTTTCAATATTTGAAGCAAGACTATTTGGCTGGACAAATTCGGTGGCATGTCAATTTGGTGGGAAGATAACTAATTTTAATAAAGCAATTTCACTAGTTTGCTGCTATCATGGCTTATGATTGCAATCCTGTGAGTAAAAATAAACATGGCAAAGTTATGGCACAGCATCAAATATTTTGAAATTTAAATGATTTCATTTTTAAGTATTCATATACATATTCCAAATAGAATTATTTAGTTTGGTTCACAAAAGTTTAAACTTAATTGAAAATGGCAGCTCATTTGTCAGTCACAAAGTAGATTAGGAATTTGCAGTAGAAACAGAAAATGGGGTCAAATGCAATACAAAAGTGAATGGTAAGCGATATATATATATCCTAAATCTTGTTTGTTTATTATTTAAATTTTTCTCTGCCTGAATGATCTTTTTGTAAAATCATAGAGTTTTGAAATAGCCAATTTGGCACTGCCAAATTTGTCTTGTCATATAATAATATACTGTTTACATTGCTGTACTTTTTACATACTTTATATCCATAACTAAGATAATTTATTGTATCTTTACAGAATCGGTTAAACCTTCAAATTTAAAAAGCTCTGTGCCCATTTTTGATCAAGTGGTTACTGATGAGCAAGGGAGAAGAAGGTAATAAGACCCTTAATTGCTTATAATTGTTTTTACATGCAAGGTGTCCATAAAGTCTGGGTAGATGGCAAAAAAACACATATTTGTTAAAAGCAATACAATTTTATACAATTGTAATCTTGATAAATAGTATGTTCAACATAATTTCATTATTTTGGATGCACAATTTGATGTGTTTTGCAAAATTCAGGTGAATTTGATGGAGAATAGATAGTGAAATCCTCTATGCACCCAGACTTTGCAGATACCCTGTACAATGACTGTGCATAATTTATTAGAAACCTGGCACTAATATTGGTGGTCTGACTCATTTTTCTCAACAACATGCCACTGCTGCTACAGTGCTACACAAGTAGCTGTGCTGCCACTGCCCAGGACCGATGTTGCAAAAGGCAACACAAAGACATGTTTTGGTGTGTAAAGTATGTGTATAATTAAAGATTACATTTCTGGTTTTTATGGTTAAACATTCTTGTAATGAATTGACCCAACTTGTTTTTGGGGATCAAGGTGCCCAACCAAGAGCCTCAATGATGGGTATGCTCCAGGGATGGGACCAAAATGCAAAACAGAAACCAGATGGCTGAATATGGCCTGTTGTAAGGTGTCTTAAACAGGGATGTCAAGCATTAGATAGAAGGCATCTTCTAGTTCAGATATAAGGCTGTTGCATAAAAGTGGTCTTGGCTTGACCACTTCTGTGAAGATAAAATCCAAGAATAGTTCTGTGCCTATTGCAGTGTAGACAGGAGAGGAAGCAGTGAACAAGATAAAGAAGAGAGGGTGCCAGTATAGTATGTGATCTACTTAAAAAATGCCACAATGAGAGAGTACGTGATAAAATATTGATTAGAGAGATTAACTGAAAATTCCCGTACAGATTACTGGAAAATTTGACCAGGGTTGGTTAGAGTTAGGGTTCGATTAGACATTGCAAAAAAGATTAGACAGATGTTGGTAGTGGTAGATCATATTTCTTGGGTAGATCACATACTATACTGGCACCAAAGAGAGTTTCTCTAATGATTTGATGTTAAAAGAAAGCAGATTGGATACCTTGATTTCAAGTGGTGTAAAGGGACAAGCACTAAAAGAAAATGAAGAGTGAGAAAAAAGTGAGATTGAGCAATTTTTAGGTAATGCATGAGTTTTGGCAAGAAAGTTGCAAAATTGTTGTATTTACTGAGTAATGTCCAGTTAGCCCAGTAGTTCTCAAATTTTGGTGGTCCATAGCCCCCTGGTTATAATATTGTCCCAAAGGTCAAGTAAAAACTGAAAAAAAAAAGTCATCACTTTGAAACTGTCTGTCTCTGATTTTGTCATTTTTGTTCCAAAATTCAAGTGAAGACAAAAAAAGGTCATTACTTTGAAATTGTCTTTGATTTTGTCAACATCATCCCAAAAGTAAATTGAAATCCAAAATAAGAGTTCTTGTGGCCACCTTTGAGGACCCCTGAGTTTGCCAGTGTATGAAAAGTGGACAATCTTTGACTAAGAGAGATTTGGAAAGAATACTTGTCCTAAAAAAAAATTGGAAAGTAGATATGAGAGTATGGGGAAATCTTATGACAATTTATTTTTAATATACAAGACAAAACCAAAGTCCTTCCAATGGACACCTATCTCAAACTTCATGCTACTCAACTTAAACAACTGACTCAAACACAAACACACCCTTTACATGATCTTAATGCTTACTTTAATCTGCCCAGAAACATGAAAGCCATAATCTTTCATAACAATAAGCATGCTAACATCATCATCTCAAAACAAGACATAACATCTGAGGAATGTAGAGAAAACCTTAAACACATTTGCACTACCATCACCTCACAGTACCTCACTCTAGAAAAAAACAACAAAGCAAAGTTGCTAACACCACATGCTATAACATTTATTCATCAGAACAAACATTATCACGTCAAAACTGGTACAGCTTAGAGCCAACAAATCACCACTCTTGCAAAGTTACCTACATACAGTAAACCCTGAAACTTACATGCCACAATGCCCACTATGCTTGTCTCACACATGACACTATTCACCTCTTTAACGGTAGTCAAGTACCAACACAACACAACACAACACCATAGTCTGGAAAAAGCCTTTCGAAGCAGCAGAGGTAATTTAAATGTAGGAGTCTAGATTGGCTTCTTTGAGAAATTAAGGGATGGCTACTCCAAGATATCCTTGGAGGAGGGGTAATAACAACAACAACAAGAGTATGGAGGAAAGAGTTTGAGTCTGAGAAAAGGGTCAAAAAATTAAGGCCAGGGTGGAAAATTGGAAAACGCACCATTTAAAACCGAAGCAAGACTATTCGACGGGACAAATTTATCGGCAAGCCAATTCGGCGGGAAATTAAACAATTTCAATTTAACTTCCCCAACATTGAAGCGACAGTAAAAAAGTTTTGTTATGTTACTAAGGCAATATTTTAATACAATTTATTTTATATATGCAAAACTTATAATCGCCATTGTCGCATATTTAAAAGTAAACTGTGATGCCGAAACTTGTTTTTACCATCCGTTGTTCAACTGATAAGAGTGAAATTCGCATTTAAAAATTGTTAAATGCGTTAAATACGAAAAGCAAACTTGAACAAAGCGATAAAAAGTCGGCAAAAGAACTTAAAAACAACAAGAAAAATACGGCAGTGATTAAAAAGTTATACTTATTATGACGTCATAAGTTTCGTACGCTTGCAAAACTTTGTAGTACATTGTTGTACTTTTTCGGAAAAAATCAAAAAAACACGCTATGTTAAACACCTTGGTTCAAAAATTTAATTATTTCAATAATAACTTTTTTTAATTTAAACATTCGAAATTAAGCCATTATAAATTCCTATAGATTAATATTCGGCTAGGAACATACCTAAACTTATTGCATTTAACAATTTTTAAATGTGAATTTTCACTCTTATCAGTTGAACAAAGGATGGTAAAAACAAGTTTCAATGTCACAGTTTACTTTTAAATATGCGACAATGACGATTAGACTTTTGCATATTAAATATAAATTCTAGTATAATATTGCCGTAGTAGTGACATAACAAAACTTTTTTGCAGTCGCTTCAACGCTAGTGCAGTTAAATCGAAATTGTTTAATTTCTCATCGAATTGGCTTGACGACGGATTTGTCCCATCGCATTGTCTCCGACGAATAGTTACGTACCTTTTAAAACCATGTAAGATGCCATAGTCATGATGATGTGACTGGTGGCTTAGATACCGACAAAAAAATGAAGAGAAGTGCCAATAAAACCATGTTAAAATTTGATAGTTTTCTATACAGATTTAAAGGAAAGATCAAAGAGGAGAGTTGGGGATTTGATACAAGATAGATCTAAATGGCCTGCAGTTAGCAAAAGAACCACTCTTCGACCATCAGAGTTTTTTTGTTGGGACAAAAAATAAAGAAAAAATGTCTGTGGAGCAACAGTTGAAAATGAATCCATTTTTAACTGGTTTAGAAATTGGAATGAGAATTGCACCACCGTCTTAAAGGTGGCTTTTTATCGGTGCTACCTTCAGCATTCTTGATCATTATCTCGAACATATCTTCAACAAACTCTAATATTTTGAAGATTATTTTGGTTGCTTTTGTATTAATAAATAAGAAATATCATAACATTCCTTTGAAAATATATACTACTTTGAAGCTTTGAAAAATTATTGAATATATAGCGTTTTTTGTAAAGTTTGAAACATTTAGGTTTCATGGAGCCTTTACTGGGGGGTTTTCAGCTGGCTATTACAACACTGTTGGCACAAAAGAAGGATGGGTTCCAACTTCGTTTAAATCGTCAAGATCGAATAAATCTGGGAAGAAAATTTTTCGAGCAGAAGACTTTATGGATGAAGAGGTGCTTTTATTTTTTAATGTATTTAATGTATACACTTTTGGCTTGTGATTCAATAACCTAGTTTTTCAATGTTTTTTGAAAAAATTGTTTTCTATTATATGAAATTGACCAAAAAAATTTTTTTTGATATATGTTTATACCATTATTTTTATCATCAGCTCCTGAGTTTGTTACTCGCTATTAGAGACTTTTCTGTCACTGGTGCTACTTTGTAGCATCACGGCGAAGCTAAAAATTAGGTTTTCTTAAAAAAGCAGTAAATGCGCTTGCTAGTATTTGCTTTAAGACGAATCGTTTTCCCAAAATGGACTTCCTACCGCTAAAAAAGTTTGTGTATTTCAGTGAAAGTCTGAAACGGTAGCACGCTTGCAATTGTTTCACTGAAATACCACTGCGCTGTGCGTTGCAATGGAATGCGCTTAAATCTAGGATTAAGTTAAAGTCTTAGGCAATTAGTTTTTCAGGACATGGGCGACTACGGAATTGCTCCCAAAACCCTCTTAACCACAGATGACTTTACCTCGCGTAGAAAGCGAACCGCCATCGAAGAAAAGCAGTTGAAATTCCAGGAAGATAAGTTGACGCTTTCGTTCGGCACTGATTTGATGGACTCACTTGTTGTGCCAGTCAGGTGGCTGTTGAGTATAGTACGATAATCGATTAATAAATAAGATTCTTTCTTGCCTTTGCCATTTAGGTCTTGATAATTTTCATTTCTTATATGTTCGGCCTTTGTTTAAGTGTCGCGACGAACCATGTTTTGCAGGAGTAATATTGGTGTCAAACTACTGCGAAATATGGGCTGGAAAGATGGCCAGGGTCTCGGTCCTCACCTTGTAAGGCGTAAAAAGAAGAAAAAAGTGCCGAAGCCTCAAAACCCCTTAAAAGTCTACGGCTGTAGTTTACCCGGGGTTGCTGATGAGTCTGGAAGCGAGGTATTTCGCGTCTTTATCGCGATTTTTTTTTATGGTTTCTTGAACATAAATTTATCGCTAATCAAGTATTTCCGAGAACATTCGTAAACTTTATTCCTTGCATAATCGATTACTTTTGTAAAGGACGAAAATATTCCAGAAACTTTCAAGTTTGCTCCCAAGGATCAAATGCCGATTGTAATCACCTTAAAAGACGACCACCACGGAATCGGATACAGTGGATTGGATCCCACTGCTGCCTTGCACAAGAAAGTGGAAAAGTCAACTGCCGTAAAAGCTCAAATGAAAAGCGGAAGCAAGCTTTCTTTCTTCGGCCAGGTTTGTGTTGTAATTTCTACTAAGTCCGACCAGGCGCACGCGGTTGTTCATGGTGAAAGTTACTCATCTGCTGACGACGAAATCGGCAGTTTAATCTTAATTCAATGCTAGTCATAACATCGCTTGGGCTTGGTTGTTGATTAATTCAAAGCAAAAAACACGTAGAAATTTGACTCGTACCCTTTGTAGTTATACAATATGGTAGAGATGATGTAATACATGTAATAAGGAAGCAACCATGTTCATGATCTCATCAAAGAATCTCTAAAGCGGAATTTTTCAAAGCGTAGCTGAAAATTCCTCTTTCCGCCTGCTTTTTTTGTGACGGCTTTTAGCCTGAACCAAACTAAAAGTTGAAATATTTTAATTTCGATCTTTTTTCCGCAAAGCAAAAAAAATTTTGCACTTTGGCGATTCGTTTACGCTTTCCGCGTTTCGTCTGAACAGTCTTTCTCGTTTTTCGTTTTGCGCTTTCCCCGCACACTTTTGTTTTTTCCCGAAAGTGTGAACCAACCTTAATCTGCTGACCGGCTACAAGTGTTTGTGATGAGTGTCTAGAGTACAAGCGGCATGTTTCATAACGATAATACTTTTCTTGTTGATGTTATCGTGTTTATGTTTTTTGTTGATAAGTTCAAAAATTTCAATCTTTGAAATTTTTGTTGATAAGTTCGATTCTAATTTCTAGGCGTTTGGTGTCGGTGCGTATGAGGAAGAAGATGAGGATATTTACGCTCAAGATAGTCTGAGTAATTATGATGCGATAATGGGCGATGAGAAAAATCCTGACGACACTTACGGCTGGACGAAACCCTTGGCTATTACCGGTATTTTCATGAATTCCTGTCGTCCTTTACGTATATAAATTTTGAAGTTAATTCGTTGTTTCTTTTTCTTTGCTTCAACGGAAAAAATATTCAGCTGCAACGCAACTGGAAGCGATTGGATTTGGAAGCAACGCCAAAGTGATTTTCGTCCCTGCCAAAAAACAGACTAAACTGTATCCGAAAGTCTACTCACCCCCGAACATTCCAACTAACTACGACCCATACCGAAGACTGAAACTGAAATCCGAAAAACAACGAATTGATGATTTGAATTTACCTCAAACTGTAAGTCTTAACGTTTAACCATTTTTTTAAGCCAACAAATAAAGATTGATCAAAAAAGAGAATTAGCATTTCTAATTAGCTTTTTACATTAGTTTAATATTGTAATTGCATTTATCAAATGTTTAACCACAGCATCTTAAACAGCTTATTTTTCTTAGGAGACAAACTCAACACTGCCACTCACCGGTCCTACTCCCACCCATTTAACTTCCGACCAGCGTCGGGCGATGCTGGAGGGGGGGCCGACCGAAGAAGCGCCGAAGAAAGTCCAATCAGTGTTCGATTTCATTTCGTGGGAGGACAGACAGCGAATCGAAGCAGCCAAGCGCAAAGCTCTTGAAATCGGTTTTAGGGGAAGTACCGAGAATGTTGAGCCACCTCCAGTCGAGGAGAAGGTGAGTTGAAATTGAAATGGTTGAGTTTTAAATTTTTTTGAAAAATTTTAGTTGTTGAATTAATTGTTTTGTTTTGAATCTTTTGTTTTTTTCGACGCGAACTCGCAGATCGACCGTACCACTCCTCTCTGCAATCCGACTTCGCTCAAACCTTTCTCCGACAACCCGGAGAAATTAAGACGCTACGAACAATACGAACGTGCCGTGCGCCAGAGAATTCGAGGTATGACGACCGGTGGTTGTTCAAACAGCGAATAAACTGATGAACAATCGCTTGTCAATCGCATTCGAGCTGAGGCGATCGCTTTTGCGTTAGACATTTTAAAGTTCTCGCGCACAACAAACAGCAGTGAAACGCGTTTTGGGAATGTTGCTGTCTTTGTTTCATGGCTTGTCACGGAGAAGCCATCTCTTAATAAAGCTTACCTATATTCCCACTGTTGGATAACTTTCGTGGTTTGCTTATTTTACGGTTGGTGTGATGCTGTGTTGATACTTTGGAAAGACTGTCTCGATGCAAAAACATATGAATTTTTTTATTCAGATGAAGCAGACGCTTCTCTTAGCAGAGATCGCGCAGATGACAGAAATAATTTGGTTTATAGTGGGTAAAAATTATCCACCAATCTTCTAACCTCAATAAGTCGGATTTGTTTAAAAAATTTCGGAGGGTAACATTGCCAAATACTAGAACGTAAACCTTTTTGTGTGCTACGATTGAGCCGGCATGGAAAGTATATTACATTTTATATCGTACATAGGTTTTCGCAGTATAACCCACTGCATAGGAGTTTGTTTCTTGGTTGTTTGCTGCCACAGCTGAAAAACACAGCTTGTCCGAATTTTAAGTTTTCTATTGAACCGAATTCGTGTTTCAGACCCATACTCGACGATTGATAGCAACCTGACGGAATGGGAACGGAAACACGAGCGAGACGAATTTTCGAGAATATCACGTGTTTACCTCCACCTCACCACAAACATCAACTCACGGTTCACAAAAGCCTCAGCTGAAGACGATGAGGGCGAGTTGAAAGAGGTCACTTGATTTTGATGTTGGCACTTCTATTGCTTACAAAAGGGGGAAATTGAGTGAAACACAAGCTAAATTTTTGTTGCAGGGTCTTAATGTCAAAGAAACTGAAACCAAGCCAAAAATGAAAGTTTTCGGTGTTATGACTCATAGCTCCACCGAGTGGCATCCCGACCCTCTTTTATGCAAACGCTTTAATGTTCCCAACCCCTATCCCGAGTGAGTCAGTCATAAAATTGATCCAAAGAGATAATTTTTTGGTTGAATTTTATATTCACCGGTTGAAGTAATTTTTTTACCTTTTATTTCAGCTCAGATTTAATCGGAAGTCAAGAACCTTCTGGAAGCAAATATCTTTCCAAGTTCGAGCTTTCCTTCACCGAATCGAAACCAACCAAACCCGAAGGAGACAAAGCTAAGAAAGAGTCGGATACCAAGGTGATGGCGGCTGCTTGTACAGTGTAAACAATAGATCATTCCTCAGTAATGTACATTTGTTATATTTATCTGGAGATGGTTTAGCGGATGAAGTTTTGCGTTCAAATGCTAATGATTCTATGAACAAAAATTTTGAAAAAAACCTTTGAGAAAAAGACTTGCTCTTAGCCAACTAAGTAATTGAAGTGAAAGCACATCCCGTTTGTGAACTGTTTTACTGACGTCATTCGTTTCCATTCTACATTTTTTTAGCTTTTTCAAAGAACTATCGATATTTAATATAACTTCAATTTTTATAAAAACATTACCGCAAGACATGTAACGGCTTTTTATTATAGGGTCAGACCGGAATTATTAGCGACACTGTGCGGCCGCCAATGTTTGAAAAAGTTCGTTCGTTTGTTGGCGGTAGATGGGACAAGCAACCGGATTTTGTTGGTCCTGCAACGAAGCGTCCTGATGAGCCCCAGGAATCGACAGAAGACCCAGATGTCGAAGATGACGTAGATGTGATGCTCTTCATATTTCAATCTTTGATTGAATAGTTTTGTAGATTTCTCAATTGTTACGAAAAGTTTTCTTTTGCCATAGATAAGTTATCTTAGGTTTTGAACGTGGTGCCTTTCTTACAGAAACCTGTCGAGCGCCCTCCAATGGAACTTTTCAAGTCAATTTTTGCATCCAGCGATGAGGAATCTGTTCAGAGTAGCGAAGATGAAGAGGAAGATGATCCTCCTATTGAGAAAGAAGAATCGCAAAGATCATCAACGCCCCCAGGTGATTTGTTTTAGATTTCAACTTATAATCAAATCGATTAAAAAAATTTCTTTTAGTTTTTGTAAAGTACTGATTGTCCGTTGAAACTTCGACTTTTGATATTTGATTCAAAAGCTTGTCGCTTAAACTTGCACTTTAATTTTTTTCAGCTTCGTCTAATAGCAGGGTGTCAGCGGCTGACGTTTTCCTGAAGCCTCTTGCTTTTAACAACGAGCTGGAAAAAAAGAAAGGTAACATTGAAGGATCGCCTATTATTGCCCCAATAACCATTCTAGCAGCCTTAATACCTTTTTGTAATTGTCAAGTAAATTAGAAAACAAAATTGCTTCACAGTCTACTGTTTAACAAAGTGATTCCTTTACTTTTCTAGTGGTTTTAGAATTTAGAATTATTTATGAATTAGAATTAACGTAACGAACTTTTTTGTCTACGACTCGAGAAAAAGCTTAACTTTATGAAATGCATAACCATATACGAAGTTGTTCGGTATAAAGCATCATGATTTAGTGTGGTTTAGTAGGTTTTAAATAGAACCGCACTTCCTTTTATGTTAAATACTTAATTACTTGCATCAGGTATCATGACCTTTTTTTTGAAAAAGAAAAGTTGAAAACGAAGTAAGAACTTTTCTCTTAAGATAAAATCTTTTAAAACATTGATACCACCAGGTTGGTGTCAAGATGTTATTTCTTACCCACCCCGTTATAACGCAATGTTGCTAGCGACTCGCCGGCGTTACGTCTTTACGAGGTAAATGACGAGTTTGTGTCACGTGACCGACAGCGCGAAGTGCTGTCACGCTTTGGCGCGACTAGAATGAAAAATCTTTTTATGAATGTTTCTTATGTGAAGCTGGCGAAATGATCTGCGATTTCGTTTACCTTAAAACGAAATTCTTTAAGATTTCGAAGACTATGTTCCTCACTCTCCAGTCGACGCTTCACCCGCTCACGAAGCAACGGACGAAGATCAAAATGGTGTCGACGATAACGATGACGATTTTTTCGGCCCTGCTCTTCCTCCACCAAAGCCTGTTTGTGAGTGAAACTTTCGCGTCACTTGTTTTTCGAAATTCGAAATTCAATGTCATTTGAATTACAGCCTCGAGTCCGTTTTCACCTCCCGGTATCGATGATAGCAAACCTCATAAAAGTCGTTCAAAACATAAAAAAGTAAGTTAAAAGTTTCCCTTGATTGCTGTGAATACAGTGGCTGTCATTGGCAACGGAGCGTTTTTAATGTCAAACTTAATTTTTAAGTTAATCTTAATTCTCTCCTGAAAATTTATCCTAATATCGATTTATCAGCACTCGTCGTAGTTTGAAACTGATTTCTTAAGTTTTCGATTATTTTACTTATTTTTCTTTGTTGTTTCAGCACAAAAAGCACGACCATAAAAAAAAGAAAAAGAAGAAAAATTAATAACTCGTTTTATTTTATTTTTTATTAAATTATTTTTCAAATTCTTGTGATGAAATTTGGAGTATCATTATTGCTGCCTTTACCTTACGTTTGGTACTTTAGGAAAAAGCTTATCGAAATACAGCTAGTTTCTAGAACGGCCAGTAAGATGGAAAGGGCTGTTTTCATGATCGTATGCAAGGGGGTGGGGGTTTCTTCAAAAGGGGTCAAACCCCCTTGTGAGTAAAAAGTCGCAAAATAATCTGAGTAAAAAGTCAAAAAATATTTTAACATAAAATCAGGTCTTCTATGCTTCACTTTTGATGTCTATTGTTTTATTGCAAATTGATGTCAATCTATTGTTTTTGCATTGAGATACGAGCCTAGGTACCAGTGGCGTGCGGTCAGGGCATGCAAGTCATGCGTTGTATGACGAAATTTTTAGGAATTGCATGACGAACTTCTGCGCAATGAGGCATATATTTTTTTAATTTAATGAGAAACGGTACTGATTTGGAATGAAATTAGAGAAATTTGAGGCTGATTCGAGGCGAAGACTTTTTTTTATAGAAGCTACAATTTCAGGACGAAAAGCATAAAAGTGGAGAGTAATTGAGAGGGAAGACTTTTTTTCTTTTTTTAGAGATTATTGCATTTTCAGGACAGAAAGTGCATTACTTTGGAACAATTTCAAGTGATAACCTTTTTTTTTAGAAATCACCTTGAATCTAGGACGAAAATTGGTTTTGAACACCATGATGTTAGGACTAAAAATTAGAATCTTACACAGAATTTTTTCCTACCAGTAAAATAGTGCATGTCTTACTACCCGATTTCGGCATGTCAATTGCATGACCAGTCTCGGTGGTCACCGCACGCCATTGCTAGGTACACTGCTGTGAAAAGCGAAACAAATGTTAAGCATATACGGAAGATCGCTAAAAGAAACTCGATTATACTCTAAAAGAGCAGATAAAAAAAATTCAGTATACTGGTAGATCAGTGGTTCCCAAAGTTTTAGTCGTATATTATCATTTCAAGGTTTTCCCATTCCCCAAAAGTATATGACAAAATTTTTTTGGAAAAAATTCCTTTTTGTTGTTAATTAAAAACTTTTGGTTTTTGTTCTAATGTAAAACACCGTGGTCTATGTTTTTAATGTAAAACACTTCCACAATCCTCAGAAAGTTTGCTTTTACAACCGATCTGGCATTGTTGGACTCTTTGAAACTGAAAGGACTTGGAAGTCGAGACAGGACGACACTTTCTGCGTATTTCCAGACCTAGAATTTGAACTCAGTCTTTGAAAGACCGTGAGAGTAGCCTTTCATTTCAAGGGATCAAACGTAATAACAGCGACAAACTTTTACCATTCTATCCGGCCCCGATTTATTTTGGGGTAAGACTATCTTTCTAATTAACAGATCGCTAACTTTCTGTCACCATTTTGGGGCATTGCGAAAAAATCGTGTCTTCTCAAGCCACATTGCTGAGGCGACTTGCAAAGATGGGATGCTGGACTAAAATAATCTGTACAGCTGCCCCATGTACTTCTAAATAGTAGTATCTGGACTGGAAACAAACTTTTCGCAGCGACCAACATGAGACCTGCGATAACCTTTTTTATATAGCAAAATCTCGTAACGCAAATTTTCTAATTTTGAGAAGAACATTCTTGAATGCAACTTTCTTGAATGAAGCAGGTTTTTGAAATTTTGTTTGCAGAAGCTGAGTTCGAATCTTGGACTGGTCAAATATCCTAACTGTACATAATAATTGAATCTTGCAGTCCTGCTACAAAAGTTACTATTCGCTGCCACATTATAAGTGAAGTACTTATGAATATTTTTTTTAAACAGTGTTTGAAGCTTTGGTTGGTAAAGTCAAAGCAAAGTTATGCTAATATACAGTAAACCATGGTGACTGACTGGAGTAATCCACTTTATTAAAATACTTTATAGCACTACTAAATCAAAAATACATATCAAATCAACACATGTAAATCATTGAGATTGAAAAAATCATTGGTAGAAATTTGACCGAGACAAATTGGTTGGCCACTGGTTGCACTATAAACTAGAAATGCAATAATATCGGGTAGCGAAAAAAAAAGATAAAAACCAATTAATTTGTTGCTTTTTTTCAGTCATTTTATGTATCTTTTGTACTGCTTTAGTGGCCACAAGATAAATTTTTCCTATACAATTTAAAAAAACAAACAGAAATCTCTTAAAATGTTGTGACCTTTACCGCGCATTACTTTATTGACCACGGGAAATAATAATCTTCCTTTCGTAAAATGCCAAGAAGAAATTTTTATTGAAAACTTCTATTCAGCTTAGTCCGCTTAAAACGTTCGCCGTGTTTGTTTTTGATAAAGTTTCGCAAATATCTTCCAACAAAGCACCCAACGTTAAATAATTCTGCTGTTAGTTTCCATTAACCTCTGCGATTAATAGCGTTAAAAAATTTGCTTAGGTTTTCTGAGGTTAAAAAATTTGATGAACAGTTAATATTAGCAACAGTTACTTGTTTACATTGGTCACATTTATTGGTTCTCACCAATGATTTACAACAGTAACTTACAACAATATTACAGCCAGTTATTTTCCATTAGTGCAATATTAAACTGTCACCATAGAGCGATTTGGATTTCCCTCCTTCATCCTTTGCATTGTTTGGTGCTTTAGCAGTCTGGTCTATATCATGAAAAAATTTTTAAACTTTCGATCGCTTTCCAACACTGCGTCACTTCTAAAATCAACATTGATGAATATTGAAGCTTCAATGGAAGAGGTTGTGGGGACAAGTACTACAAATTAACTTTAATATCAATTTGGTGTAGCAAATATTCTTGGCGTTGAAGTTCTTAAGATATTTTTGCGAGATGGTCATAAACATTTTCGATTTTATCGGTATTCAAAAAGGTATCGCTTTGTTTCTTTAGCCTTGTTGCATTTTTACGTCAAGTATATAAAGCGACACCTGGCTAGCGGTGCTTTTTATGTTTATTAAGCAGGCAAATCGTAAAATTAGAAGGATGTGCGTGGGCTTTCAACTACCTTTTTACTAATTTTATTGTTTCTCCTTTTTTTGTCTGTTCTGTTAATCAGCAGAATCAAAAATAAAATTTTCTTTTTTCAAATAAAGGAAACAAATTCTTGAATTTTTTGATCGTTTGAAATCTTTTCTTGCAATCCGTTTTAACCAATGCTGAAGAACTTTTCATCATTAAATGGAAAAAATGAAATACCGTATTAGAAACCTTGTTTTTTCCGGCATAGCCCGAGCGATAGTTGATGGCTGCACATTAGTTAACCGTGGTGCATAAATATGTTTATTTTCTAACCAAAAGCATAAATAAAAAAATCATGAAGTTATATTATAACTCTTATTAGTTCTAACAAATAATGATAATATTGATAAAAAACTAATGATAATATCTGTAATATTTTAACAAAAATAAAATTAGATTAATCACATAAACATATTTGACAAATTTTTACGTCAAGCAAACACTATGTTAACTTGATTGCAATGACAAAACACTTTTACGCTATACGTGGCGTGCACTCTTATATTCTATCTATTCTTATTTTTGATTAGTTTAACTATTTACATCGTTCTATTCCTCTCAGTTATTTGTCTCTGCTGCAACTTTCCATACATTAAATGACTTAACTGCTGCAGCAGCTCACTAAATTGTCAATGTTCGTATTGTGCTTTGATCGTCGATGGCTGACGCGATCGCGCTTTCTCTTTTCTTGGCCTCATGTTGGTCGACGATAGCTTTGATTTTCGCTTCATTTCCAGTGTCCAGATACTACTATTTAGAAGTCCATGGTTGCCCTATGTCTAGCCTACTCGACAGCTGAATACTGCACGCCGGTCTAATGTCGCTCAATGAATAAATCACTGATGGAACACAGAGTACTGTGAGAATACATCTAAGCTCCGTACTTTCATACCCATGACCAGTACCAAGCCTGTTAGAATGGGATTGCTTCGAACAACTTGAGTTAAAGTCAATTGCCAGCAGACTGGTGTGAAGCAATTCCATTTGTCCAAGCACACTGGGGTCTCGCCTTTTTACCGAATTGCGAATGCGGCGCCATTGAACAAACGGCAGACCACGTCTTAACAGGGTGTTCCACAGTTTGCATTGTGCATGACAGGCGTGACGCGATCTGATGGTTCTTGATGACGAAACCCGATGCTGGCTCAACGCCATCGCTGCCAGCATCTGTCCGTGCAGTGCAGCAGCCTGGGGTAGTACAAGAATAAACCTTTGGGCTTGGGTTGTTTGTGTTTGACCCAGAGTTGATGGCCTTCCACTACGACAACACATTACTTTTTTGATCTTCACTTTAGCGAAACAATTTTTATGAACTGTCAAGGTGCAACAATAAAGGACGTGCCAATTTATGTTATCAGTTAATAATTTAGAATCAACCAACATTTTATTCACATTCTTCCCTCAAAAATTATTTGTTTCTACAGATTACAAATTCCTTTCTAGGCAGCCAAGTGACTCCCTTTGAGAAACACTGAGCTAGATATACTTGATTTTAGTTACAATACAGAGTGCTCAATAAGGCAATTAGAGCGGAATATTTTCGAATCTAATCATCATGCAATTAAAATACAATTTATTAAAAAACCCAATGTTCTGTGTCACGCAACAGCGATCACCATCTTATTTAAATAGAATTCAATATGTAGCTATACAAGAAAAATTATTTTCATACTTTTGTAGCAATGCTTTGTAATTGTAGCCATTATTAAGATTGGGTTCTATTTGAGCTGAATTAATTCAATTATATCAGTAAGCTAAACTCGTGAAAAATTTTATTGATATTTAGTGGTTGTGTTTACGACTTTACGATAAGGCAAAAAAAACTCATGCAACTGCAAGGCGCTCCAAAAAGCGCAATAACGGTGACCATGCACAATCAGGTACGGTGACCATGCACAATTTTTTGTGCATGTTATAACGTATATCGTTTAGTTGCCGTTTCCCTATTTGCAACCTTTGCTCTATTTTGTCTTCAATTATTATCAATTGTTTCTTTTGGGTGCGAATAAAAACAAACTACTACTACTACTACTACAATAAGCTTACTCTAATTAGAAATATAAGTTTGGAAAAGCTTTCGACTCATGACCAGGACCACTTTTGGTAATCGTGTTTTTCCCCCTCCCTTGACAAATTTCTGCGTACACCACTGGCTGTTTTATCTTTTTAATGCATCTTTACTTTGTTTTGAGAAAAATTGTCTTTTTACCTGGTTGCAAAATACTGACGTTCTGAAAAGACACCTCTCTTCGTAACAAATGAAAATTGTTATGATTTTTTATCTAATAATTTATATGCGAGTTTGGAATCACAGAGGGTTAAGTAGGACCGACATCTCCCTAGAATTTATATATTGACTACATTAACGATAGATTTCAGGAATTGTTATTGCAATTAAAGAGTCGACATTTCATTCGTTTAAAGTTTTTCTTTTCAGTTATTTACAGTTTTTTGTAGTTATTGTTATCTCCATTTATTTTCCTGTCACTCTGGAAAAGGTTGGGGGCGTTAAATTTAGGATAACCGTCAAGCCATCAGGCTTAACCCACCTGCTTCCGAATCGATGTGCATATTGCTCTCTGATAAATTTTTAAGTTTTTTAATTTTATTTAGATACATTAGTGAAATTCAAAGCTGCTTGCCAAGACCGCCAAACAGAAAAGAGTGCCGTAAAGCGTCTTTCTAAGGACGTGAGTAGGTTTCAAACCCCGATCCTGTCAATCGCGTTTGTCACCACTCAGGCACGCTGCCGACGTTGCAGTGAATAGAAATTAAAAAAATTATCAATAACCCAACTGACCAAAGCACTTCTGCTAGGTCAAAAACATGTTCGAGTTGTCGGCAGCGTGGTCAAGTGGTTAAAGCGCCGAGCTTATGAGCAACATGGTCTCGGTTCAAAACCCACTCGCGCCATTATGTGTGCTTGGAAAAGACACTTGACGGCACTTTCCCCTGCTTGGTGGTTTTGGCAAGCAGTTCTAAATTACAATCATATCTCCATCAAATTACAAGCGGAAAGCAATATCTTGGCATCTCCGGAAGCAGGTCGGGGTAATTGCCTACCCTATGTATTAGCGCCTCCATCGCTTTCCTGCGAGTCAGGAGGATAAATATATAGATAAAAAAAATAATAAATAAATGTTCCGAACATTGGCAGTCAAAGGAAGTCCAGGCGATGACTTAAAAATTAAGTAAAATATTAAACTTTTAAGGGAAGTTCGAATTCCGGTGAATTATTGTCAATTGACTTTTAAGAACGAAACGCACTATTTGACCAACATTTTTAAGAAAAAAATTTTAAAAAGTCTTCTGTTAAATTTATGAAAAAATAGCATCCGAATCAAATTAATTTATAATAATGATTCCCGACTCCAGCCTATTTTAAAATCGACTCTTCTCAAAAACATACGACTCTGGCGACTACCCTAGTTAAGCCTATCTCTAGTATTGGTCCTTCAAACAAGCGATTCTGATTTTAAAATAAATTAAGGCCATTAGACAACCGAGTCGTTAGACAGTGGACACAATCTGTACCTTTTATGAAGTGTAGTAAAATATTTAATGCTTTCACAATTCCCACGTTATTTTGATTATTAAAACTCCTACTCGTACATTCTTGCCCAGTTGATAGCACAAGTGTCAATCAAAAATTTTTCCATCAAAGAATGCTTCTGAAGTTCCGTGAAGCCCGCAATATCGGGCGTAACTGCGGCTGTGATAAACTAATACTAAAAAATATCATTTTCCTATCATGTTTTATTTTCTACATTATTATTTTGGCGACGAAGGAATTGAATTAATTGGAAGCTAAATCTTGTCATTTCTATTTTTAATCACAACTTGACATGTTTGCTTTTTTTCTAAGTAGAAATGAGTGGCAAAGCACATTAAAAAGCGCAGATCTGGATATTAGGCGCAAGTCACAAAAAAAATTTATGATTTGGTAATGGCAAATAGGGGAGATTAGGGACCACTTAGTACAAAAAATCTTTAAGCCATGGTCCGATTATCCTTTCACAATCATGCCTTAAAATCACTTGTATCATAACATTTTTTAGACTGTAATTGTAATGGAATTAATTGCTTACAGAATAATTGGCTGATAAAACTAGGTTTTTCTAGCTTTAAAGTAAATATTTTGCCGCTTTGCATTTTAATTTCTTTGTTTAAAAAAGTTTTAATCTCTGTAATGTAGTACAATTTTGATAAATTCTTAATAGCGGATATAGAGGACCATTGAGTCATTTATTTACAGGATCACTGCCTAAGACAAAACTTGAATGTGTTATTGAAGTTTTCTGTAAAAAAATTATACACAAACATGTATGTATTTGTAATAGTTTTTTACTAATAGTCTATTGTACAGATCTGTTGTTGTTGCCCTTCCTCCAAGGATATCTTTGAGGAGCCAGCTCTTAATCTCTCAAAGAAGCCAATCTAGATTTTCACTCTTGAATTACCTCTGCTGCTTTTAAAGGCTTTTTCTACAGACTAGTGGCGTCGTGTTGTGTTGATGCTTTGCTACAGTTTAAAAGCTAATTGGTGTCATGCGTCTCAACTGTCAAACATAACGGGCATTGTGGCATGAAAGTATCAGGATTCACTGAATGTAGGTAACTTTGCAAGAGTAGTGATTTATTGGCTCTGAGCTGTGCCAGTTTTGTACGCAGAAATAATGGTACGTTTGTACATACGCAGTGGTAATGTTTGTTCTGATGAATAAATGTTATAGGGTGCAGTGTTAGTAACTTTTGTTGTTTTTTCTGGAACTGAGGTATTGTGGGATATTCTCATAGCAGAGATCTTACAAATTAGACGAAAAACTTTTACTTTAAAAAAAAAAATATATATAGATTGACATTATGCATGATAACATGATTTGTAAACTGCAATTTCTTGTCATGATGTAGGCTACAGTATATAAAACGATTAATCTGTATTTTTCATTCAGTCTACTTTTATAATAGATCATGCAAAAATATTGGCCCAAAGGTCCTTTAAGTGTGGCCAAATGGTCCCCAAGCTAAAGAACCTTTGGGCCAAAAATTTTGAAATTTTTGAAACGTTGTCAATGCTTCATCGAATCAAAAAGATATATGCAAAGTCTGATTGAGTTACAAGGTAAAGTTTTAATATGGGGTTTTCAGGCTATTTTTCTTTTGAATCAAAAGCTACAATCGAAAAAAACTAAATTTGTCCCAATGGTCCCTAATCTTCCCTACTTATTTACATGGAAGCAAAGCTGTAATCCAGAACCAGTGTGTAAAAATACGTCTTTTTTGCTTAATATTTATTGCACCTCACCGATATTTACATGGGCAAACAATGGTATACAAAACAAGCTTTACGGTAGCAATTAAGGTTCAGCAAAAAACAAAATATTGACGTCAACACAAAAGGCAGCAGGGGCAAATATTTTGGCAATATACGAGTACGCTTGGTCGAAAGTGCAATGCTTCATAAGTTAGTCTCTGAATATCAACACAAAACAGGATAATTTCACTTGGCATATACTGTCGCCTCTATTCCGAAACAAACAGCGATTAGTAAGGCTAATAAAGGTAATTTCTTCGTTCGCTACTGCAGAATGTGAAAGGTAGAAAAAGCAGTAAAATAAAATTATGCCACTTAAGGCGCCATAATGGTTTTCAAACGCGGTCAAAAATATTTCTTTCCAACGTCGATTGAAGGATTTCTAAAAAAATAAATTTCGATTAAGTCGAACGTTTTGACTAGAAGGTAAATTAAAAATTCATTTTACTTAATCATTAACCGACCTACCTAATCATGTGGTTTGTCTATTTGGAAAAAAAACAATTTATTTTAAACGTGTTTTTCTATCGCCGACTAAAAAAATTACTACTTTCTAAAATAACTTCTTTGCAGAGAGATTAAATTTTTTTTTTAATAAATGAGTAGAACACCAAATAAGACGCACTGTTTAAACTCTCTTTCGATTTTCAAATGCCATGCTAAAAAATTCAATTTGTACAAAAGCCCAGAAATACTCGCTGGCGCCAAGACAAGGTTGTGTCATAAGAGGGCGCTCACATATTACGTAAGGGAGTCAGGCTAGTTTTAATGCTTACAGTTGCTTGAGGGAGGAGGGGGGTTAGATGAAATGACTACATAATCATAAATGTGGGACGTAAGACATTGTAGCAAGTGCAAAACATACTACTCGAAGCTGAAAACCTTATTTTTTCATACGGAACCTTGCAGCAATGACCATCTTTTCATAGAAGAACGGTTAGAAAAGGGGGCGCCTAAATTAGACTGTGACAGGGTCGAGATGAAAATTGAAATACGCTCTTTGACCAAAAATTCTTGAAATACTTGGATCGCCTATACACGGCAACTTGAAAACGTCAATCCCTTTGGTGCTGTTTTTTTTGAGAAAGTCAACCAATGCTTACATAATTATGGTGGGAATGGCTTTGTGTTTAAAGATGTTTAAACAAGGGGAGAAGAGGTTAACAAATATAAAAAATTGCTTACCTAACATGTGAACGCTCCTTAATAAAAAAAAATATTTGTAATAATGATCAAAAGTCCATTCAGAAAGCACGATTTAAAGTTTCAAAAACATAGTGAAAAATTAATCAATCTGATAGCATATGGGACATTCCATGTCAACTCACACCCCTCTTTTGCCGACCATCTCCGATTTTGCTGAAATTTGGCATGTTTGTAGGTTTGGATGAGAAAATGTCTCACATCAAATTTCAAGTTCCTTAATCAAATAGTTTTTGATATATGAAGGTTGAAAGTTAGACACAAAATCGCCGCTTGAACGCCCCTGATCGAACAAAAGTGGCCCTCCTGGCTTTATTTTTTGTTCGATTTCAAAGATGTTAATATCACTGGAAAGCTCTTTTCAGCAGCTTTCCAATAATATTCATATCTCAAATGTATCTATATAAATAAAAAAGTTATTTTTTGTCGTGACCTTGACCTCGCATGACCCCAAAAACCTCACTCTAGACCGTTGGTTCTTAACCACGGTTCGACGAAGCTGTTTCAGGGGTTCGCACGAGCGTCCTTTTAAAGATTATTTTTTTTGAAAATTTTGTCCAGCCTAAAGTTAGTTACTATCAAAAACAACAAAGAAAATAGATTAGTTTAACACTGACCGTCTGTATACTTTTAATATCGACACTGAATCCGTGGTATGTAGCCGTATAACACTTCCTGGTCTAATATCGTTCACAAAGGTTATTGTTCTCATTGTCTTTACAATAAGCAAGTTATCCAAACGTGTCTTTAAGTTTAAAGGCGCCGGTAGCAAAATTAAAGAAGATTTAGTTATTTTGCCGATTAAAGCAGTGAAAATTATAGTGTAGCAATCGGCAAAATATAATTGAAATGTGCTGTATAAAGCTTATCACCTTCCAGGATAAGTTGCATTGTAGTTATTGGAGTTAAATTAGGTTAGTAAGTACATTTGAAACGGCTTAATAACTGTTTCTATTTTCATCATCTTTCAAAACGAGAAGAAACTAAGCCGTGAATTATTTTAGGACTAAAAATGTTATTAAATGTTTCAGAATTGAGAATCATAATTTAAGAATTATTTTAGGTCTAAATAATATTTTTTAAGTGTTTCAGAATTAAGAATCATGATTAATAATTATTTTTGGCCTAAAAAATATTTTTAATTGTTTCAAAATTACGAATCATGATTAATAATTATTTTAGGTCTAAAAAATATTTTTCGTAATTTTAAGTCTATGTGTAACTTTATTTTAACATGCCTACCAAAAAAAGAAAGTGATCAGAGAATTATATGCAGTACGGCTTTACTTAATTGTGCAACAAAAATTGATGGAACTCAGTACTTTCAATGCATGCTTTGCAATTTTAAGTTGAGCAATTCCGGCCAGCAGCAGCTAAATTACGAGAACATTTTACAAAAGTTCACGGTACAGGGAAATATAAAAACACCACACTGAATCAATTCAAGCAGAAGAGGGCGAGATTTGATGCCAATGCTACCATTACATCTTATGGTTTTGTTTCAGTGGATAAACCGATTCTCACGGCGTCGTACGATATGGCATACCTAATTGCAAAACAGGGATAACCGCATATCATTGGTGAGACACTTGTCAAGCCAACTGCAATGCAGTTGGCCAAGATTATGCTGGGAAAAGAAGCTGAATCTCAAATGACGTTGTTAAAAGCCGAATAAATGACATCGGTGAGGACATTCTCAATCAGGTGGTAGCAGATTTGAAGGCTAGCCCAACGAAGTTCAGCATACAACTTGATGAAACCACCGATGTTGCTAATTTAAATCAGCTTATTGCATTTGTACGTTACGTCAAAGGACAAGAAATAGAAGAGTTTCTCTTTTGCAAACAACTTATAACAACTGCAAAGGCCATCGATGTGAAAAATCTTTGGATGACTTCTTTACAAGCAATGGTCTTTCTTGGAATATGGTTTCTGCCGTTTTCACTGATGGGGCTCCTGCGATGATAGGGTGCAAGTCTGATTTAAAAGGTTTGATCAAAAGTGTTGCTCCACATATTGCATTCACACATTGCATGTTGCACAAACACGCACTTGTATCTAAAATGCTACCTTCATCACTCGCTGACGTTCTCAAAATTGTTGTTGAAACGGTTAATTTTGTGAGAGGTCGGGCTTTGAATCATCGCATTTTTATGCAGCTGTGCGAAGAAATGGACTCAAAATTCAAAGTCCTTTTGTATCACACTGAAGTACGATGGCTATCGCGGGGGAAAGTGATGAATCGCGTTTTTACTTTGCGTGCAGAATTATTGGAGTTTTTGAAAAGTCACAACCATCGGCATTCAAAACACTTTAAAGACTCAAGTTTTATCCTTACTTTGGCATTTTTGGCTGACATCTTTGATGCCCTCAATCAGTTGATTTGCCAAATGCAAAGAGATGGTAAAAATGTAATAGAAGCTGAAGAGAAAATGAGTGCTTTCAGAGAAAATTGAAGCTATGGCGAGAGCGATTGAAAAATCACAACTTTGCTAACTTTCCGCTTTTGGACGAGGTAGTAAGTAACGGTTTCGCAATTAATGACGAAGTAAGTTGTAATGAACTTCAGGGGCTTCTGCCAGTATTTACTGAGCATTTGCAGAAATTGCAAAGGTCATTTGAAAACTACTCTCCTGAACAAATGCAATATCCTGCATGGGTACGTCAGCCATTTTCTTATGATACTACAACAGCAGCTACAAACAGTTCATACACAGATGACATTATTAAGATTCAAGAAAGCGAGGTTAAAAAACGTTACTTCAACACAACAAATCTTCAAACGTTTTGGTGCCAACAAATCGAGGGTTATTCTCTTATTGCTAAAGTTGCCCTTGAAGTTCTCATGCCATTTGTCACCACTTATTTATGCGAGCATGCGTTTTTTATTCTAGTGGATGTTAAAACAAAAATGCAAAACAGGCTTGCATGCGAAAATAAGATGAGAATTGCTGTTTCCGAGACAAAGCCTCGAATTTCACAATTAGTCACCGAAAAACAACAGAAGTCGCATTGATATAGAAATGTATTACAATTAAATGTGGTTGATTTTTGTTTATATGACTGAGCAAAAATATAAGGTTCAACGAAAGCTTGCAGAATAACGTAGGGGTTCGGGAGTTTAGCAAAGGTTAAGAACTACTGCTCTAGACAAAAAAATTTTTTCAATATTTTTGTTCCTCACATAAAGGACTATCAGCATGCCAAAAATCAAAGTGGGATCTCTATGGGTTTTCAAGATATTTTTTAATTAGAAAAAAATTAACAAAAAACTTGCGAAAATTATTTATTTAAAAATATCGACAAAGTTGCGAAAATATTTATTGCGTAAATATCAATAAATTTGCATCATTAGCCACACCTGTTCAATAAAATGCAAATATCTTGAAAACCCATAGAGATTCCACTTTGATTTTTGGCATGCTGATAGTCCTTTATGTGAGGAACAAAAATATTGAAAAATTTTTTTTGTTTAGAGTGGGAGTTTTGGGGTCAAGGTCACAAGATCACGACAAAAAATAACTTTTATATTTACATAGACACATTTGAGATATAAACATTATTGGAAAGCTGCTGAAAAGAGCTTTCCAATGATATTAACATCTCTGAAATCGAACAAAAAATAAAGCCAGGAAGGCCATTTTTGTTCGATCAGGGGCGTTCAAGCGGCGATTTTGTGTCTAACTTTCAACCTTCATATATCAAAAACTATTTGATTAAGGAACTTGAAATTTGGTGTGAGACATTTTCTCATCCAAACCTACAAACATGCCAAATTTCAGCAAAATCGGAGATGGTCGGCAAAAAAATGCCGAAAAGGGTGTGAGTTGACATGGAATGTCCCATATGCAACAGAAAATAAGATTGTTCAGAATGAGGGCAAAATTATTTAAAATAGATTTTCTTAACCACTGATTAGGGGGCCCACTGCATGTCATCTGGACCACAAGCAGCCATCTTTACGAGCAGCGTGGTGGAGTGGTTAAGAGCGCCGTGATTGTGATCGATACGATCACGGTTCAAAACCTACTCACACCATTTTGTTGTGTCCTTAAAAAAAACACTTTTAAGGCACTTTGCCATGCTTTGCAATCTTGGAAAGCAGTTTGAAATTTCATTCATATCTCTAATAAAGCTAAAACCAGAATAAAATATTTTTCAACCGGACAGCAATATCTTGGCATCTCCGAAAGCACGTCGGTGTAATTGCCTGACAGCAGCCCATGTATATCATTACGGTTTCCTTTAACAATAAATATAAAGGTGAATCTGATAATGTAATGAAATCATTTTTTGACCTCCGATTTAAGCTAAAAACAATTATTTTTATTGCTGACGGACAGAAGATCCACGAGTGATAGAAATTTTTGTAAAGGGGCCATGCCATAACAAATTATATCGATTTAGAACGTTTGCAGCTTTTTTTACACAGCTTACTTCCATGTGAAATAAACCAATAACAACAGTAATTCTGCTGCGGCTACGCAGACAAATAAAGTTGTAGGAGCGCAGGAAATTTCAGGAGCCTTCGGACACCTTTGCAAAGACGATTTTTTCTAAAAAAATTTATTATGTGTTAATGCTTAGAAAATCACTTACTTATTATTTTCACATTACAAAGGTCTGTTAATCATCTCTATTTTAAAATCAAACGAAGACTACAACATTGGCACAAACTACTGACCCATATTACTTTTTAAAACAAATGCCAAAATACTTGAGAAAACACTATTTTTATACATTCCAGCCATCGCTTATCAATATAGATTTAAAAATAAATACTCAACACACACTGTTTTGCACAACATCTGCAAAATCATAAAAAGCTTCAACAAATTAAGACCTCCACAACGCAGTATAGCTTTGGACATGAACAAGGCATATAATACAGTGAAGATACACAAACTCACATTAACAAACATTCCAAACATCATTATCAAGTTCATAGCAAACTACAGTGTAAAAAAGGACAAGCATGTACTCAATACAACGGCACACTTTCAAACTTTAAACAAATCATCACTGGAATACCGCAAGGTGGAGTTCTGTCTCAAACATTATTTAACGTTTATACCTGATATTCCACTCCCCCAAAAAATGCACGAATCACAACATATGCCGATGACATAACGATCACAGCATTTCACACCAAACACCGTAGAGCCCAACAACTCATTCAACCATATTTTCACAAAACTAATGAATGGCCACCACCATTAATAATTTTCATATAAACACAGACAAAACTATACTTTTTACACCCAACCCAGCTGAATATGGCACAACTTCACTTAAATCAAACAATTAAACACTACCAACAACAAAACACCCAAAAATTCTTGATATCACTCTAGACACAAAACTAACATTTTCACAACACATAAACGTCACCATCACCAAAGCAAAGCACATTGTCAAAGCACTTACTTTCACCAAATGGGATAAACAAAAAAAAAAATTGTCTCCACATTTAAAGCTAATCACTCGCCCGACTTTGGAGTATGTAAACACGGCTTAGAGCCCATCATATTAAACACCAACATTAAAAAACTGCAAACTAGTCAAAACATAACTTTGTGCATTGCAACTGGCTGCACACCAGACCAAACATTTTAACACTTACATGACGAAACTAGTATCCTTCCAATGGGAACTCATCTCAAACTTTAGGCTACTCAACTTAAACAAATGACTCAAAAACAAGCATATCATCTTAATGTAGATTTAGATCCACCCAGAAACAAGAAAACCACAAACTTTCATAATAACGAGCACACTAACATTATCATCTCCGAATCAGATATCACATTTGAGGAATGTAGAGAAAACCTCAAGCACATTCACACTATCATCACCTCCAACACCTTTGTTACAGAAAGAATAACGAAGTTACTAAAATCACATTCTACCGACATTCATTCATCAAAACAAACATTACCACGTCATATGCGTACAAAACTGGCACAGCTCAGAGCCAACAAATCACCACTCTTGCAAAGTTGCCTAAATACAATGAACTCTGATACTTACATACCACAATGCCCACTATGCTTGACACACACAATTGGCGCTAATTACCTCTTTAACTGTAAGTACCAACACAACACCACGCCACTAGTCTGTAGAAAAACGTTTGGAAGCTGCAAAGATCTACCAAGAGTGTTATTTTAGATTAGCTTCTTTGAAAGGTTAAGGAATGGCTCCTCCTAGATATCCTTGGAAAAAGGGCAACAACAAGGTCTGTTACTATTGCTGTATGTCGTCAAAAATACCAAATATTAGTTATTAAAAGCAATCCAAACCTCTAATTCATGAAGATCGGTTAATTCTTCTTCGATTAGATGAATGTTTTCCATAATATTCAACATGTTCTTATTGGACTTGTACAACTTTCCGGCATTAATGCTAGCCGCTGCATCCTCACTAGCCCCGTGGCTCACGTGACTAGAAAGCGATAATACAGCATCCTTCAAACCCTCCAAGTCGTTTCTGTTAAAGAGGAAAAAAGTTGGTGACATTGGCAAAATAGTGAAACAAATACGGATGTGCTAAAGCTTAATTTACACGCTTTAATTAGGGTGAAAAAAGGCATTTTAAATAGCTTCAAAGTTTTGGGAAGTCAATGTTATATACTATAATAGAAACTGCTTAAACTTAAACAAATTTATCGGCAAATAGCCGTCCTCGATGGTTGTTAAAGTCAGTCTTATCAAACATACATTGTATTGAATGTTTTCTCCGACTAGTAGGATAATAATAAAAGTAGGTATTTCGCACCTCATAAAATACGCATGCATACTTAATTAAGGATGAAAAAATATTGCCAAACAGTAGGTCTTGTATGTCTCTTTTTATGTAATTTAAATGTAAAATGGCTGAATGTAAATTAAGCAGAAAAAGACGATAAAAGCAGGGCGTCGAATCGGTTAAACTAACGTTCCGGTTCGAGTTCAAGGAAAACAATTAGCGGATAATACGGATTTTTAGTACTGATTTGGTTTCATGCCCTAATTTTTATAAAATATTTTTTCTGCCTATTCCTGACAACCGTGCGACAACCGTGTGAAAACCGTGTGACTGAGAACATCGTTTGTGGATTGTGTTCACAGGCGCACCAGAACAAACTATTTGGGGAGAGGGGGTGAAACAATTTTGTTCATGGCTTTGCTTGATTCCACCAAGAAGCTGATGCACAAACAATAACAAATATAACTGAGCAGAACACATAAGCTTCGTTATGTACCCGAAATCTTTTAGAGGCCAAAAATTAGATAACAAATGTTACGCATTGAAAAGTAATCAATTGTACTCGAAAAACGACAATTTTATGGTTAAGTCTGGTGAAAGCTTACAACACATTAAAATAAATTATCTGGGACTGCCTCTCTGCCAATAATAAAATCTAGCTTTAAAAACCAGCCTAAGAGCTTCTTTACAGCACCAGCAAGTATCAACTTAGAATCAGACAGGAAAACTAGTCGGTAGCGTGGTCGAGTGGTTAGAGCGCCGGGCTCGTGACCAACACGGTCTCGCTTCAAAACCCACTCGCGCCATTCTATTGTGTCTTTGGGAAAGACACTTTGCGGCACATTCCCCTGCTTGGTGGTCTTGGCAACCAGTTCTAAATTTCAGTAATATCTATATTAAATTACAAGCGGACAGCAATATCTTGGCATCTCCAAAAGCAGGTTGGGGTAATTGCTTACCCTATGTCTTAGCGCCTCCATCGCTTTCCTGTGAGTCTGGAGGATAAATATAGAGATAAAATAAAATAAATAAATAAAAACTAGACATTAAGGCGCTCGGCGATGATAGTCCCACTCGACCACCATCCTGGGGGCGGGCGACGAAGACAAATCAGATTGGTCGGTCTTGCGGGTAGACGAGTAAATGTGGTTGAGTAAGGTAAGTGCGTCATCAAGGCAGGCCATTGAAAGAAGATAAAGAAACTTTTTAAACAAGTAATCAGTAAACGGCAAACGATAAACTTACTTGAAATCCTGGACTTGTCGGTGGGTCAGTTGTTGTAACGTCATTGCATTTTGCACTTGATGCGATTTCGCAAACTCGGTGTGAACGGGTGTGGCTTCTGTTAACGATCGAAGCGCCGCGTCTTGCTTTCCTTGAATTAAATCGACTGTGTAGGCCAGAGCACTGAAATGCAAAAAAGCATGTTTTTTTAAGTTAAAAAAATAAAAAACAACTTTCTCACTTTAAGTATCGCTTTATTGCGTTTTGAACCTCGAACACCTTGGTCATTTCTTCGCTTGAACTTCCTTGAAACTATTGGTTGTAAAAAAATTTAGTTACAACAAAATGACTTTCTTTTTAAGCAAAGACTTTCTCACCAAATCTTCAGGGTTTCCATACTCAGGTTTTACTTTTTCTGGATATTTTTCTTTAAAATGCTCATGTTCAGCGTTATAACTTTCCAAGTTTTTCTCATATTCTTCAATAATTTTTTTAGTTTCAGCAGTTTCAATTTCACTTTCTGCTTCTTCCTGAAAATACGCAAAACTATATTCAGGTAAAAAAAAAGTTCAACATGTAAATTTTCATAAAATGGGTCAACTTACGGTATTTCTTTCTACACTCCACGTAAGAAACTTTAAAATATCGTGATCATCTAAATAAACAATAAAATCTGTATTGTAAGAAAACGGGGAGTGAAATAAAAGCAAGACTTGTGACATGTGAAAAGAGCACAAGCATAAGAAATTTCGCATATTGTACAGTTCTAACACAAACAAACGCAAAAAAATTAATTACCAGCCAAACCACCCGTTGCTGCTGAAAGACCAAAGTAGTAGTTAGGTGGTAAGTCAATGTCATTTAGAGATGCGCAAAGCTCATATTCTTCAATAAAATTACTTCCATCATCGACGTAAAGCTGTCGATAAAAAGATTCCAGTTAGAATAAAAACAAAGCAATCTTGATTAACTTGCTACCTGAAGCTGACGGTTTATATAAATGAGCTTGATCTTCGAAGGATAGGGACGGTTTCGAAAATCAGCCATGCAGCCAGGGCCTACTTGATCAAAACCATCACTGAAAAAGTAAAAGCCAACTGAATGCAAGGCATTGTGTCATGAAGGAATACACATACGTTGCGTGATTAAACGAGAAAGATCCATTGTTAACAAAAATAGAAACAGTAGGGTTATTTTTTCTGTTATCATTATCAAATGAATCAAATATGACAGCTAAGCCTTTCCACTGGTCCATAGATCCAAAAACATTTCCACTTTGTGCAGGGGTTTCAACGTACCATAATACCTAAATGACAAAAATAAATATCATTACATTTTTTTTGGATTCAAAGACTTGAAAGAACAGTGCTAAAAAACTGAACAGCAATGTCTTGGCATTTCTAAAATTTTAATGAAAACAATGCACTACCAGCGTAACTGCATCAGGTACCGCTAAGCCTCATGGGCATACTGACGGTGGTTCCGATATGCTAACCCAGGGTTTCCCAAACTTTTAGTTCATTGGTACCCTTTGGACACTGTAGCAGGTTTGCATGTACCCAAGAAATTTTGTGACGTTTCTCTAAAAAAGGCTTTCAGTTAGAATCAGCTACTAATTTTTTCCCAATTCAGGGTGGTCCAACTTCTTCATTATTGTGGGCCACTTTTCGAATTTGTTTGAGCCTATGGGCCTCAGACAGGTAAAAATTGTTTGAAATCGTTGTGTTCTCTAAAAAAAAGGTCTTCACTTGAAATTGATATCTGATTTTCCTATTTTTCGTCTGTTAAACATAGTGTTCTCAAAAAAAAAAAAAGGTTGATCTCTGATTTTCCTATTTTTGACACTAAATCATGATGTTCTCTAGACTTAAAAAAGCCTTTGCCCGTAGTTGGACCACGCTGCCCCAATTCATGCCCAAAATCCAGGTGATCTCTAACAAAAAAAGGTCTTCACTTTGAATCAGATACAAATTTTCCCAATTCATGCCAAAAATCACGGTGATCTCTAAAAAATGAAAACTCTTCACTTTTCAGCAGCCAGAAATTTTCCCCATTTAAACCCAAAATCACGGTGATCTGTAAAAAAGTCTTTCTTCCTAATTGTCCTGTTTGGCATAATTACAATCGACTGGATTTGAAAATTCTAGACATTTGAATCTATTATTTCTTCCGGACATGGAATTTAACTTAAATAAGGATATTTTCTCACATAATAATGTACCCCTTAAAAAGCCTAAATGTACCCCGTTTTGGGAACCCCTGTGCTAACTACATCGAGTAAAGTCAAGCTAAACCCTGCAGTTCCATTGCAAACATTAAGTAAGAATGGTCAAGTCAATCAACAAGCAAGTGCCGACAGACCTGTTTCGTCCTAGTTAGGACTCGTCAGGACACTACAGCTTGTTGTCAACTTGTTGTCAACAAGTTGTTAATTCACTTCACCATTCTTACTCAATTTCTAAAATTTGTCACGTAGGCAAAATTGCTGAATCATTATTTTGTAAATATAAATATAATTGCAGTAGGAAAAAGATTAACATACAAAAATAGTGTATTGTGCAAAAAACCAAGATCTAATTTTATTGTCCAAGATGAAATCTAATACATTTACCAATTTATAAAATTAATTGTAAATGATTGATGCAAGAATGAATAAAATTACAAATCAAATTTCTGAAAATAATTTTGAACAGTTAAAACTCAAATTTTAAGCAACAATTCATCCTTAGTATGTATAAAACTGGTACATAACTTTTTGCCTCATTATATTTAATCTTTCTAATTATTAAGCTTTGGAACTATTGGTCTTCTACACATTCATTGCATACGAGGTCTGTTCAAAAAGTATCCGACCTTTTTCCCTCTCGCCAATAAGGTATGAGCAAACTGCCCGTGCAAAGCGTGGCTGCACACACACACATTCACGCGTAATCGTGAAGCATTTCAGGCCGATTCGTCATTCGTATCTCTCTGTGTAAAGCATTTAGTGCAGGCGTGTAGTACGTGTTCATCGGTTTTTTGATTTTCAGAAAATTTCATTTCAATGACAGAACGCATCGAACAGAGGTATTGCATCAAGTTTTGTCAAAAACTTGGTGATACTCAAGTTGAAACAATTCGAAAGATTCAACAAGCTTTTGAAAATGAGGCCTTAAGCCCAACTCAGATAAAGCAATGGTTTAAACGCTTTAAAGATGGCCGTGCATCAGTGGAAAGTGATCCTCGCTCAGGAAGGCCATCCACAAGCCGAAACGAGGAGGCGATGGATCAGGTTCGTGAAAAAGTGTTGGAGGATCGTCGTTTAACAGTACGAGAGATTGCTGCAGAAATGGGAATAAGCACAGGCTCAGTTCATTCAATCCTAACTGAGGATTTGAACCTGCGGAGAGTGTCGGCTAAATTTGTCCCCAAGCTGCTGACGGAGCAACAGAAGGAACTCCGGAAGGAAATTTCGGAGGACATGCTGGATGTTGCAAATCATGACCCAGAATTTATCAAGACAATCATCACTGGTGATGAGACCTGGGTTTATGGTTATGACCCAGAAACCAAGTTTCAATCATCACAATGGAAGCATCCGGAATCACCACGCCCAAAAAAAGCTCGGCAAGTCCGCAGCAATGTGAAAGTTATGCTGACCTGTTTTTTGATTCCCGTGGCATCGTGCATCATGAATACGCACCAGAAGGTCAAACAATCAACAAAGAGTACTACCTGGAGATTCTACGTCGCCTTCGTGATGCTGTGCGAAGAAAGCGGCCAAACATGTGGGCAGCAAAGAATTTTCAGCTTCACCACGACAATGCTCCCGCTCATTCTGCACATGTGGTCCAAGCTTTTCTAGCCAAAAACAGCATGCCACTTATTAGACAGGCTCCTTACTCTCCCGACTTAGCACCGTGTGATTTCTGGCTGTTCCCTAAGCTAAAAACAACTCTGAAAGGGAGGCGATTTCAGTCAAGAGAAGACATTATGAAAAAAGCGACGGAGGAGCTTCAGAGCATTCCGGGGGAGGAGTTTATGAAGTGTTTTGAGAAGTGGCAGAAGCGCTGGGATAAGTGTGTGAACCACCAAGGGGAATATTTTGAAGGAGATTGAATAAAACTTGCAAAATTTATTGTGTTGTGTGCTTTATACAAAAAAGTCGGATACTTTTTGAACAGACCTCGTACTAGTACCAAAAATTCTTTAAGGTGAACAGTAGAAATTGAATTCAATTCAACCATTTTTCACCACTTATCATTACATGCAAATCATAATTGTAACATAAATTTTAACATTTTACTACATGGTCACAAATGCAATCAGTTACAATGTTTATTTATCATGAAAGCACAACGCCAAAACACAGATGCCAGATTGGCAAGAAAGAACTGCATGACAGTAAATGCTGCATTCATGACAAATAAATACATCAATAATAGTAAAGCACAGTAAGATCAATTATTTTCAATAATTGTTTTAGTTAGTTGATGGTACATGTATTGCTATAAATCCTTAAAACAATTTAATGAATAGACACACTCATAGAGAAAAAAAAATGCAGCAAAAACACAAGAATCATCCAAGTTGGCAAAATTTGATGTAGTTCAATTAGGTTTTTATATTAAAATTGTAGATATGTCCCTAAAAAATATTACACATTTTGGAAAAAGTTCAGAGAATCATCACTCACAAAACAATTGACAAACTCTTTAATCTTTCATTTGTTTTAAGATTCTCTCATGAAGTATAAGATTTTTCAAACTTCTGCAGACCTTTAATCAAGAGCCTCTGGTGGTCCATACCAACTCTATTTGAAAGCATTTTTGTATCAATTCTACCAAAAGATGAACTGTTATGATATAAATTTTTAAGGCATTTATCAACAAAAACTACACATTTGACTATATTTTTTTGCCTGCACTAGTATTGTTACCAGAATTTTATACAAAGATGCAAATTTTTAATTTTATTTTTTAAACATGTATTTTGGATATAAAAAGCAATTTTGCTCAACTGGTCATTTAGAACATTTTCATTCATGCACCACATTAAAGGAGAAAAATGGAAATATATTAGTCCTCAACATTTTATTACTGTTCTTATAAAACCAAAAAAGCTAGAATGATAAAAATGCAAGTTGAAGATTAAAATTATTTATTCATCAGCTTAGTGCTTTTCATACTTTCTTTATTATGGCATACAAATAAATTTTGGATTAGCCCCCAGCACATCTACTTTACGAAGGTGAAAAGCTACTCAACACACTTTACAAGTCTACATATTAAAACAACATCAATCACTTAAAGTTGATGTTATTTCATATCAACAGCAAGTCAGCAACATCAAAAATGAAAAAGATCCACTGGCACCTGTGCATAAATTATTTTGATATCTGAAAAGTACACCCTCATTTCCTGCTCTACACTTTCCAATCCTGATCTTTGCTTGTTTTTGTGCAAAGTTGGAAAAAAGCCAATTCACATGAGTAAAATCCTCCATTCACACAAAATTATATCATAAATACTATTATTATTTATTATTTTATCTCTATATTTATCCTCCAGACTCACAGGAAAGTAATGAAGGTGCTAATACATAGGGTAGGCTATTACCCCAACCTGCTTTCGGAGATACCAAGATATTGCTGTCCGCTTGTAATTTAATAGAGATATGACTTTAATTTAGAACTGCTTGCCAAGACCACCAAGCGGAGGAATGTGTCGTGAAGTGTCTTTCCCAAGGACACAACAGAATGGCGTAAGTGGGTTTTAAACCAAGATTGTGTTGGTCACAAGCCCAGCACTTTAACCACTTAACTATGCTGTATTATCAATGTATTGTCATGTGCTTGTTGTTTTTAAATTTTTTTGTTAGTGTGGATTCATTGCTTACACCTGCATTTTTTTCTGTATATAAAATCAAATATTTAAAATTACATGAAACATTCATTACTACATGAAATATAAAGGTTATCTTTAGACAAAACTTTTACTGCTTTCTGTCAAAGCATAAAAATTTAGTGGCAAAGTTTAGTCTTTTTCATGGCACACAACTTGGGAAATTCTGCATTAGCCTTAGTTTCTTGAAACAGTCTTTGCATAATGAGGTAAAAATAAGCATGTTAATATAATCAAAACATTGCAGTCACTATTTTAAGATATTAGCACAATATTCAAAAATTGCCAAATCAATTAATAAACTACTAATAATTTAATCAATTAATAAATAAGATTCTTGCAGCAAATTGGCTTTCAAAGCTGGTTATGCTTCAACAACAAGCCTCATTGCAACAACTGCAACACATAGCAGTCCCAGCACCATACTACTATGATCAAACAATAATGATAAGCAATAAAATTGAGCAAGTCATATGCATTTTTAAAAAATTTTTTATCTTATTAAAAATGACCTAATTACTAATATGCAATACTACTGCTTAACAGTCAAAACTAATAGTCCCAAAGCCTAACTGGCAAAGATTAAACATACGATAACTAAAACACTTGCTCTAGTTTAAAGTAAAAACATCAACAAAATTATAATACACACAAATCCATCAGCTCCCATCAAAGCTTTTCCTGTCACGCGAAAAGACATGTTGACTTGCCAATTGACATGAGGAAACTGGTGTTTTGACCAAACAGCTCCTTGTTTTTCTTTTAAAGAAGGCACTAAACGGACTTTATCATCACTTGGAAAAGCATCTTAAGCATTAAAAGTTAATGATTAAAAAAATGTTTACATTTGTTATTACCAGAACATATAATATTATTTGCACTTTTTCCACACTTTTTTTATATTGTATAAATGACAAAGATACAAAATATTACACAAACTTAAGTATCAGTGTTTGATTTTGTCAAAAAAATACTAGAACCTTTAAGACTAGTTAAATTTTCTATTTTAGTTCTACTTAATTTTTGCAATATTTGCTGATGATTTAAAATTTCTATTAAAAAACCTGACTTGAAATCAATTAAATTTTGAAAACTTACCATAATAATGGCCCCAAAATGGTATACCTTTCCTGTATGAAAGATAAGGTCCCTTAAAAGAATATTTATATTCATATTTGAACTTAAAGTCATCGTCAAAAGACGAAGATCTTGTAAAAACAATGGATACCACGAAACAAATACATAGAAATATAAACTTCATTAATAATTGTAAATATTAAAAAACAAGAAATTTCTAAAAAATTAATGAAAATACTACAGCCACTTTTAAGAACAATTGTTAAAAATATTAAATCAAAAAATTAGTTATTTATGTCCATAATATAATTACTCTAAGTCTAGTATATACCGGTGTAGTAGCAATCATATGTTTTGCAACAAAAATCAATGACTATTTTATGCTACGTCATGAGTTTTAAATCTTCTCTTGTTGAAATGGTTGAAATTCACTTTATATGGTTCAGTGCCTTTTTTATAACCTGACTTTACTCCTGTTTTTGTCCAGTGACTCTCAATCTATAAGGATAAAAAGCTACGTTTGGAAGCATTTCTATTATTTTACCACTTTTGTTTCTCTCCGAACCAAAAATTATATAGGTTCAGTGCCTTTTTTATAACCTGACTTTACTCCTGTTTTTGTCCAGTGACTCTCAATCTATAAGGATAAAAAGCTACGTTTGGAAGCATTTCTATTATTTTACCACTTTTGTTTCTCTCCGAACCAAAAATTATATAAATGTTACATCGTCTGAAGCAGTGGTCGCCAATCTTTTGAACTTTATAGACCACTAAATGTTTAATGTTTTATTTGGCGGACCACTAGTACAAATTTCAAAAAAATCTACTGCAAAGATTAAAAAAAAGATCTTCAGTTTTAAAATTCCAATTTTTTTATGTCTGAGGTATAAATATTGTTCAAAAATAAAAAAAGACTGAAAAAATTAAAAAATTAGTTTAAAAATAAGACTTCTGGGTTGCAACCAGGGTTATGGAATCGGAAAAATTTTTTCCGACTACACAAATTCAAAACTTTACAACTCCAACTCCGACTCCAATTCCAGCTATTTAAAATTTTTGGATTCCGACTTCAAAACATCTAAAAAAACAACTGCGACTCTCGACTTCGACTCCAGTATGTCTGAAAAAACGACTTCAACTCTGACTTTTACTTCACAAACCCGAAGGACTAATTTAGAGTAAAATGGAGTCTCCCAAAACAATAGCAACTCCAACTCCATCACATCTAAGAAAATGAGTCCAACTCCAGACTTTGAATCCGACACTGCTAAACCTAAAAAACGACTCCGACTCTCGATTTTGATTTTGCCAAATCTGGAAAACGATTCTGACTCTAAAAAAAAATTCCAAGGTTGTTGGATTCACGTTGATTCGAGTTTTTTAATTAGAAGACTCGTTCAAGATTGATTTTTTTCTGGGGACCATTAAAATTTTTGCACGGACTACCGTTTGGCGACCATTGGTCCATAGCAGTGGTTCTCAAACTTTTTTATTTTGACGCCTTTAAAAAATTTACTGGACTTGTGATAAACCATCAATAAAAATTTAATGAAGGCACATCGAAAGCGATTGAAATCAAGTGAATCATAGTCATACCAGACCAAAAAGTTTGAGGGATCATACATTTTTTCCCAAATTTTTCAAAGACTGCCCGAATCATGATCCGCGGCATTTTTTCGGAAATGTCCAAATATCAGTCAGAACTAATGTAAAGACCTTTTCTTTGGTCTTCATTTGATTTAGTCGTTTTAAACGTAGCAGGAGCCATTAGTTTTTCCCAAATGTCACTTAAATTTAATTTAACAGCTTTTTTTAGTCCTCGGCCGATTTTGTAGTTGTGAATAGAGCAGAAACGAGCAGTTTTCACAAGTAGGCTAAACTTTTGAAAACAAAAAAAAGGTTATAATTTTGATTATGCCTGATTATTAATATCGTGATGACCTTTTTTTTGGTGTTCACTAAGTTTTTTAGAAAATTTTTATGTTTTCCATATTTGAAGATTTGAAGAAAAGCAAATTTTAATTCGAAAAATCCATGACAAAATAGTTGACTAAACGCGACACCGGGACAACGGCTCAAAATCGGGACCGTCCCGGCTAAACCGGGACATATAGTAAGTCTCGCTACACATAATATCAATGTTGCATTTATCGATAAAAAAAAAATTAATGTGATGTATGAACTAGCTTAAACTTGGAAACATTGTCAAATGTTGGAGAATTTGTGAAATCGCCATTCACATTTCCTTCTCAAAGTTCTTGATCGATATTTTGTTTTAATCACGGTCATGGCAGAAAACCCCGGTTCGCATAAACAACTTAAATGGCGCTTTTTTGCCGCTCCTTATATTTATCATTTCTTGAAATCCAAAATTTTAAGGGGTTGACGAAAAATAGTCTGCCTAATTTATTAAGAGTAAAGTTTACATAGATTTTGTGCGACGCCCTTGGAACATTAAAACGACGCATAGTGGGAAAATCATTAGTCCAAAGTTAAACATGGTATTAACTTCTCTCCGCTTTAATTTTAGTCAAAGAAAAATACGTTTTTAAATCACCACATGGAGCACGAGGTCTGACGGTTTTGGATAAAGAAACTCAATCCTGGCTCAACAACATCACTGCCAGCAGCTGATCCGGGCAGTACAGCAGCCTGGGGTAATAAAAGGATACACCCTCGGCCCCCGTCCTGCTTGTGTCTGACTGGAATGGATGCCCTTCCAAACGACGACAACATTTCGGAATGGAACTTTTAAACTAGCTCCAAATGGGCTTCGGCTCTGGCTTTACACATATCTTTTTTTATGTTTGTTTTTTTATTTATCTCAATATTTTATCCTCCTGACTCGCAGAAAGGGACGGAGGCGCTAATACGTAGGGCAAGCAATTACTCCGACCTGCTTTCGGAGATGCCAAGATATTGATGTCCGGTTCAAATTTTTATTTCGGTTTTTTAGTTTTATAGAGATAATTATTATAGATATTTGAATTTTTTATTTTTAAACGAAACCCATAGCCGTACGAGCCGGGGACAAGAGGGCAATTCAGAACGATCACTGCAAAAACAACTAAGATTTAATGGAAAAACTTTTTTTCTTTAAAAGTTTATTTTGGCAAAACCTACCATTTCTGTTCTAGAAAACAAATGAAGACCAAAAAAAAAGGTTTGCACCTGGGTTTGCATCTTAAATCTAAGTGAAATTCAGGTGTCTCCACGAAATTATACCCGAAATCATTACGCTGTCAATCATCGGAAAAATTTGGGCTACATTGTTTTGCCCTCCCCCAAAAATGTTTTGGTCTGGTACGGCTATGATTAAACCAGTCTCTGGTCAACACCACAAGGACTCGAAATAAATGAGTTTTATCTTTAGCCTATAGCTTATCTTGTACGGAAAATGATTGAAAATTTTGTTGCCTATAATAGAAAGACACGATTGAATATTAGTCTTGCTTTTAACAAAAAATTTAATCTTTTATAATCTTGTTATAATTTGGTTCAATAATTTTTAATTATGCTTCTGATCCAGATTCTATCCAATACTTTATGATATCACAACAAATCAAAGATAGAAAGTCATTCTTTTTAAGTATATTTTTTGATTTTTTTGGAATTTCACAGAATTATATTAAAAAATTACAAGATAGTAATCATAAATAGTCGGTAGCGTGTTCAACTAGAGGGAATCGCAGTAATTATGGTAAACCTAATTGACAGCAAAGGGTCTGATTTAACTCTTATAGCCTATTCTCGTAATTCTGTTATGTCTTTTGAAAAGAAACTTGACGGCATTTATAGGACCATCATTGGTTGATAATTTTAGTAAAGCAGCTCTAAATTTTTATAATATCATCAATGGCGCCCATGGCAAAGTTTAAAAATGCGCCCCCTACTTCACTTGTTTCTTTTTGCAATTGATATTAAATTGCTTTTTTTCAACCACGCTATACATTTAGATAACAAGCAATTTAATAACGACACCAAACAATAAGCAACAAAAAATTCGGACGGTCGCTCAATAACAGGGTCTTACAACAATGCTTTTCGTGCATTTTTTTCAATGATTTTATCAAATTCTTCAATGATTTTATCAAAATTAGTTTTCTTTGTTTCATCCCTCTCTATACTTAATAAAGCTGGATCACACAACCTTTCCTGACTCATTGAGGAGCGAAGGTACGACAGAATTAGTTTTAGTTTACTAAACGATCGCTCGCAACTTGCTATGGATACTGCCACTGTCAACAGAGTTTGCAAAGCTATCCGGAGATTGAGAAATAATACACTTTCATCCCCGTATTTGACTATGAATGTAAGAAGATCTTCAGGTCGCGATAACCTAACGTTGGTACGACTTGATATCAACATTTTGCAATCAATAATTTCTCAATATAATTGCTTGCCGTCAAGGTCGTCACTGTAAACAGAAGCTAAATTATCACAGAGCGACTCTATGTTTCCACAGTCACGACTGTAACAAAGTCGTTGGACATCAAGCAAAAAGCCAAACTTGACATCAATGTCAAATAACGAACGGTCATTCAATTCTTTGTGAAGACGGTCAAGAGCTCCCTTAATGACGCGCTTCATTTGATCTGTTGACGATAAACCTGCATCCCGGACATTCTCACCAGCCATTCTTTTTTTGCGTCTCCGTCTTCTTTCAAATTCAACGCCTCATTCGTCGGGAAGAATTTTTCCATTTTCCAAACTTTCATCAACTATTCTCCTCTTTCATAGTTAAATTAACGACATACATACCATGATGAGAAACTCTTTTCTCTCAGTTTGTTTCTTTATTAAGAGAACGCCGACAAGAGCGTCGGCACTCGTACGCTTGACTGCATGCTCCTTTGGACGACTGAGTCGTCAAAAAATACATTGATTTATATATTGTACTGCATAAAAGTTTGGTTTGTTTTTGCAAAAGCGTGAACAAAAATTGGTCAGTTTTTTAATGATGCAGTTGTTGAAAATAACAAACTTTTTAAATTAAATTGTAAGGCGTGATGGAGTGTAAGTTTTCATTAAGTTTTAGCTTAATAAATTAATAGTTATGCCAAGTTAGTGAAATTTAATTGAACTACATAAAAGTTTGTTTTGTTTTTGCAAAAGCGTGAACAAAAATTGGTCAGATTGTTGATGTAGCTATTTTTGAAAAATAACAAACTTTATAAATTAAGTTATAAGATATGATCGAGAGTAAGTTTTGAATGAATTTTAAAATAAAAACTATAGCCAATATATAAGGACGCACGATCACGACCATGAAAAGTTATAAAGAAGCACGACCACGTAAAATTATAAAGAATTTTACGCAGTTTATAATGGAATGAGTAATAATTCCGAAACGTCCTCAATAAACTTTTTTTTATTAAATAATTTTATTTTGTGTATATATAATATATATCCTTAATATAATATTTATATACTTAATATATATCTTTAATATAAAATATAATATATATCCTTAATATAAAATTATTTTAATATAGATAAGTTTAGACGTAAGATTGAGGCAAATAAAAAGTTTAAATCATCTAATTTTCACTACCGTACTTCAGGTGTTATAGCAGTGCTTCTCAACCTTTTTTTGTGGCGACCCAAATGTTAAGCGGAAATCGAGAGTAAAATTTTGGCGACCCAATATTTTTTTAGACATTATTGCAAGCATAATAAGGGAACTAAACTTATGACCTCTGAGGCTGGTCATGCAATTGACATGCAATACTTTGTGGGTAGGACAAAAAATTGTGTGGGGTTCTAAGCGTAGACCAATTTTTGTCCCCAAATCAAGGTGTTTTCTAAAAAAAGGTCTTTCTTTGAATTCGGTCTCGGATTTCTGATTTTTTGTCCCAAAATCATAGTGTTCTCCAAAAAAAAAAGTTGTCACTTGAATAGTCTCGGATTTCTTATTTTGCGTCAACCCTAGGTCGCGACCCAAAAGTAGGTCCAAATTGACATAAAAGAACGAAAATGGTTTAATTGTTACACAACTAGCCTACACTTGTCGGAGACCCAATCAAACTAAACGGCGACCCAGGGGTTGAGAAGCACTGTGTTATAGGGAGAGATTTTTTTTTTAAGAGAATATTTTTGTTGTGGGATGAAAATCAAATAATCCGAGACTAATTAAAAGTTCTTCGGATGAAAACCAAGAAATCGGAAACTGATACAAAGTGAAGACTTTTTTCTTTTAGAGAACACTAGTTTTTAGGAAGGAATTTTTTTCTATTAACTAGTGTCCTGGTTTGCCGCTCCCAGAATAAAAAATTGGGGGGCGAAACAATCTTTGCTGGAATTTTATGCGACGAGTGCCCAAAAACCAAAATTATAGGCTTCCTTTTTTTTAAAACTAAATCGGTTTTTTCACAATAAAATGAAAGTAATTCTACTCAAAAAATACGTACAAAAAAAACTTTTTTCATCCCAAATAACGCATGCTCAATGCTAGAAAAATTGTCAAATTGCCAATGATGCGTCTCGGTGTGCCAATTGCCGCCCTTGCCCTCCAGCTTGGTATGGCTATGATTATATGTTGTGTTTATGTTAATTATAGGCTATGCTTACATAACCATTTACGTCTATTATATGTCAAGACATTTCAACATTCTGTGGATGTGAGAATAAACTACATCCGGTTGTGAGCTTATCTTCGATATGTTGGGAGGAATGAGTATACCCTATCACAACTTCTTCCAGTCACCCTTGAAAAAGGTGTAGCACCTATAAGCCTCCCTAAACATGGGTTACTAAAATTTAATTTCCCTCATAATAGACTTTAACTGATAGAATTTCAGGGTGAAAAGTATAAAATTTGAGAGTAATTGAAAGTGAAGACCTTTTTTTTTTAGCGATGCATGAATTTATTAATAAAATCGGTCAACTTTCAATTTATTATAGCAAATAAAAGTTAAAAATTTAAAAACCAACTGTATTATTATGAAAAATCGATTTCGACCTATAAAGGTCATCATCAGTTTCTGTAAAAAATTATTTTGAGACATTTTGAAAATTCTACTTATACGTACTATACGGGTCCTGACTCAATGACATAAAGTGAAGCTTTCGATAAAAACTAAGAGCTAAACGACACAATAACTGACATAATGATTATGGATTACGTAATAATGAAGAAAACGTACAGTGTAAAAACTTGTAGTGAAATTAAAACCGCAAACTCCCGCTAAGATTCAAAGTGTTGACTGAAAAGATTAGCAAAACTGTTGTAGTTTAACTGTGTATAGTAAAGGATAAACGGGTTTAAAATTCAATCGCAATTATAAGACAAAAAAATTCTATTAATATTAATTTTAGCATTCAAATTATTAATCCATTTATTTTCACACCAATCTAATAAAGTTTTATCTGGTTGTTCTACAAATATGACCATGTAGCATTCAGTGATGTCAGGTTTACCATTAAAAGCATCAAAATGAAATGTATAAAAATGTTTAAGGAGGGCAGCTCGGTCATTGTTATCCTTAACGTTAAATTTGTTCCAGAATGAGCGGTGGTTATTCCATCGGGTAGAAAATTTGTTTTTAGTTTGTCCTACGTATTGCATTTTACAAAATTTACATTCTGCGACGTAAATACCATAATTTTTGCAAGTAAGATGTTGTTTTAAATTAAATTTTTTGCTATTTGAGTGCGAAGTAATATAATCAACTGTTTTAACCATATTTTTATAGTTTTTAAAGTTTCCACATAAAGCACATTTTCCACATGGGTATGAACCTCGGTTATCCGTATTAGGAAGAATCTGTGATAATTTTTTGTAATTCGTTAATTTAGTAGCTAATGTGGGTGGATTTTTATATACAATAGCTGCTTCCGGTTTTAGTTTCTTTTCTTGGTTAGAGAGTTGAAGTAGATTAGTAAACTGCGTTGCCCAAACAATTCTGTTTTTCTTGTGATGTTGCGATTTTGGTTCGAAGCGATCTTCCCAGTGTTTAGCAATTTCCAACATATATTCTGTCATTTTTTGGTTAAAATTTGAACGGAAACATTTATCTTTTAGATTAACTAAACTTTTTAAGTAATCGGATTTACGTTCATTAAGGCGACGAAGTCGGACAGCTTCTCCAAAAACAATTGACTTGTATACTGATGTAGGATGATGTGATGCGCCATTGAGAAAACATCGGTCTTTGCCTGTAGATTTTATGAAATTTTTTGTAATAAAACCACCTGTGGTTTCAAAATGTTTTTCAAAATGTCTTGTCAAATATATGGTAATCTATTTTAATTAATTAATTTTTTACAGAAACTGATGATGACCTTTATAGGTCGAAATCGATTTTTCATAATAATACAGTTGGTTTTTAAATTTTTAACTTTTATTTGCTATAATAAATTGAAAGTTGACCGATTTTATTAATAAATTCATGCATCGCAATTTGATCAGTTAAATAAAATCGTCAATGTAACTTTACTGAAAGAAGGGTAATAGATTTCTGATAAAAAAACTTCAACTTTTTTTTTAGGTAAGGCCGGGAAGGCCAATTTTGGGACGAAAATCGGTTTAGAACACCATGATATTAGGACTAAAAGTTAGAATCTCACACAGAATTTTTCGTACCCGTAAAATATTGCATGTCTTACTCACTAACTACCCATAAAATACCCGATTGCATGATCAGATTTTGGCATGGCAATTGCATGACCAGTCTCAGAAGTCATCGCACGCCACTGTCAACCACATATGTGAATTATAATATAAATATCTGCTGTGTAGTGGACGAAAAAAAAAAAATCTTGCTTGATTTTTGATTGAATCGTTGATTTAACATAGGCAACGTTGGCTAAATAAATTAGTGAGATTTAAATTTTTTTAAATAAATCTAAATGGAATCTAATTGATGGGCTATTTGCATCAATCTGAATAACTTGAAAGAATTCGATGATTTGTTTGAAAACAAGGAAGAAATAGTGTCACGAACTGGAACCGACTATAATAATTTTTTTCCCAAGTATGAAAATATTTTTTCCGATACCATAAAAATTTGGTGGCGACAAGTCGGTGGCTTACTACAAAATTTAAATAAAACTGCTTTAGATTATTACACAAAAACTTTTAACAATTAACTTAAATAAACAAATTAACAAACTTTAAATAAATTAAACCAAAAAAAGATACAGTAATTTAAAAAAAAAGCAAGTCATTTATTTAGTATAATGAGAATGCAGAACAGCTATTTAGATTTAAAATTTTTATCAAAGTTATTTTTAAAAAATGTATCAAATTATTTTAAATGTAAAAAGATTAGAAATGAATTCAATTGAATAAATATAGTCAATTAGCTTATTAACTCTTTATTTTCATTAAATTTTTTTGTTAATATTTTAGTTTATTAATAAATTCCTCACATTTTATATTTTTTTATTTCATTAATTTATTGAATTATTAATTTAAAAAGTGTATGAAGCTGTTTGGCTAAACTGGATTAGACTGAATTTAGGTTCGTGCATTCAAACGTTCAACGGTCGATACAAAATCAGGTCACGTGATGTGATTTTCCAATCATGGAGTGTATGTCATTGGTTAAATTATCTCTCAGGCCTTTTAAATCGAAGGCTGCGTTGTGAAAATTCATCGTTTTATCCTGTAATCGTTTTTGAACTCTATCAATTGGTATAAGTAGCTTTTTTCAAAACCCTATCAGTGTCATAAAGTCGTAAGTCAGAATACGATTTAGTATTTGTTCTCCATCGCTCTGAGTGTCGATTGTTTGACTATCATCTTCTACCATGTTCTCAAGCAAAAGAATTAATTTTCAAGATATAACTCTATTGGTTTTACTGCTTCTGTCTGGTTTCCCTAACTCCAACAAGTTTTGGCCTCAGCTTTTAAAACCAGCGGAGCGGCATCCTTTAGCTTTTTCCAACGCTGCGTAGAACGGGAAAAAAATTGTACAATGAGTTAATGGTCCCAAAAAAAGAAACCATTTCTGTGTCTTGTCTAGCGGCATGAATACCCACCAGATTAAGTGAATGATTGTCACAGTTAACAAAAACTGCCTGTTTGTTTTTTCGTATATTCTTTGCTGTACACCATTCCGATGTCCCGCCATTACAGCAGCATTGTCATAACACTGCGAGCGACAATTTTATATTTTTATCTCATCCTTCTGTAGTTTTTGCATAATAATTTTAACGAAGCTTGCAGCGTCTTTTTGATGATGTTGAAGGAAGCCCAGAAAGAAATCTTTAACACACTGCTTTTTATCAAAGTCAATATCAACATATTTTACAACTTCTGAAACCTGCTCGCGATGCACCTGGTCAGGGGCTGAGTCAAATATAAGACCATAGTACTTGGCTTTTTTAATTTTGTCTGTTACGTTTTTGCCAAAATGAGATGCCATGAGGTGAATAAATTCATTTTGAACACCTGGAGAAAGGTAAGAGGTTGAATGTGGATGGCTTTCAATAAAACCGAGATGCTCTCGCAGCATAGGATAAAGACGGCAAGGAATTTTATTCAGCCAAAAAAATTACCAGCATTTGAATCACTATCTGCTTGAAGTGATTCCCTGTGCCCTTGCAAAGCGAGATTTTATTCTTCCAGATACTTTATTCCATGCAATATTATCTTAAGAATCTCATGCTATTTTTGCTTTTCTTTTTTAATTTGTACATGAAATTCGGCGTAAATAATTCCGGTTTTATTGCTCAAATTTCTTTCCAGTTCTTTCCACGTCTTAAAACACTCTTTGTGATGTTTAACATTTTCGTGAACAATCATCCTTTTGGGTGCTTTCCACTGACTAAATCCAGCTTCTTGTTGCAATGAAAATTAGTGATCTGATCGACAATAGAGCAGATAGCGAATGCAATAAGCGGCTTTTTTCAAAGGCGAACACATCAGCCAAGAACGCGTTACTTCTTCGCCATTTGCTAATTTTCTCTTCAACCAGTTACTGCTCATTGCACGATTATTTTTAGGTAAAAAAGGGCCATGACTGTTCTGAAAATATTTTGAACCAAGCCTGGTAATTTCTGCTCTTATCCTATTTGACAAAATAGGTTTTCCAGTATTTTTATTAAAGTTCATAAGCCCAACATCACTATTTGAAGTAAAGTCCGGTACATCAGATTCAGGTTCTTCGTTCACATTCAAAGTTTTTTCAATTTTTTTCTCAGATTGGCAAATTTCCTCACTTTCTTGCTTAGATTGGCCAAATTTTTCAGGTTCTTGCTCAGATTGATCACTTTGCACTTTTGAGATCGGATTATCAGCGGTGTTAGCAGAAGAACATCTCTTAAAGAAAGGTACAAAGAACTTCTTTATTTTTTCAGCTTCCTTTGCCTCCTGTTCTCGTCTTTTTCTCCTTTCAGCCCAATCTCTTTTTTCTTTAGTATAGTACGTTTGATGGTGCGAATGTTTATAAATTTTCACTTCAACACGAGAGCACAGCAAATAATAAATTTGAGGTACTGTTAATTGGTTCAGTATAGTATTATTTAACAGTTTTATTTATGTAGCATTATAACGTCACTGTCAATTGCGCTCAGTGGCAGAACAAATCCCATTAATTGTTGGCTGACAATCTTAAAAACTGTTGTTGAATTGAGATATTGTACAATGTACATTAATATTTAAGTAGAAATACGAGTTTCAATTATTTTCAAGTTGAAATTATTTTATTGAAACATTTTACAATTGAAACTTTTCGCCCTTTTTGCGCCCCTTTCTAAACAGCGCCTATGGCACGAGCCATGGCTGACATACCCTAGATACGCCACTGAATATCATTACATCTTAAAAAACTAAAAACCAAACAAATAACTTTTAATCGGACAGCGGTAGCATGCAATCTCAAAAACCAGGCCGGTTAATCACCTAATCGTTTGTTTGAGTCTAGCCTTCGACCTTATCTTTTTTATTTATTTTATCTCAATATTTATCCTCCTAACTCGCAGGAAAGCGACGAAGGCGCTAATACATAGGGTAAGCAATTACCGTGACCTGCTTCCGGAGATACCAAGATATTGCTGTCCGCTTGAAATTTTAATAGAGATATGACTTTAATTTAGAACTGCTTGCCAAGACCACCAAGCAGGAAAAAGTGCCGTAAAGTGTCTTTCCCAAGGACACAGAATGGCGCGAGTGGGTTTTGAACCGAGACCATGTCAATCACAATCACGGTGCTCTAACCACACTTGACCAAGCAAGTGCTGCCTAGTGATGCATTACGCCAAAAGCAGCCTTCTTTGGGTGGCACTGGCCTGATTGCTGTTTTCGTATAAGCGGAGTTACCATTACAAATAAGCAGCATGGTCTTTTTCTAGAATTTCCATTAAGTGCATTCATAGCCGTAACAGACCAAAACATTTTGAGGGGTAAAGCAATTTTGCTCACATTTAAAAATGTTTTTGACGATTTCCCTAATTACAATTTCCCATCATTCCATGAAGATGCCCAAATTTCACTCAGATTTAATGTGAAGATTTTTTTGTTTTTCACTTGTTTTTTAGTCATAAATAGAACAAAAACGATTGGTTTTGCCAAAATAAACATTTGAAGATCAAAAAAAGGTCTTCAAATTAAATCTCAGTTGGTTTTACGCAGTGATCTGGATCGTTTTGAATTGAGTAACTTCCTCCTTATCAAAGAGTGCATGATCGATATGGTCGATGTGGTCGGTACCCGAAAAAATGTGATTCTGCCCAAATTTTTTGCGTTTTGGGGAGAATTTTTCCCCATGCCTTCTTGGCTCCCACATTTTCCGAGAAAACGACAAAATTCATTCATCGCATGTTGGGATGCATTGTACCGTCTATCAAAAATAAGTGCAAAGGGATTGTATAAATAATAAAGCACTGGTTGAAGGCTTATTGGGAAAAATCGAATTTGAGTCTTTTGTGCCCTAATTGGCTTTCGGAGTCAGTAATTAATTGCATAACTTCAGCTTCACCTTATGCATTGTAAAGCTGGCCCGTCTGCTCACGAGTTCACCTTAAATAGTTTTTTAAATAAAATTTTAAGGATTTTATAGCATTTCCCTTAAATGTAATAAAACTACCTTAATATTAACATAAAAAGCCTTACCAAATCTTTTGCTGCTTTATCTGTTTAATATTTTCTTCGTTTTTTTAAGCAATAACATTGCATGACATGTTAGTTATTGTGGTTCTAGATAAATTCCACCCCCGGTAAATTCCACCATAAGTTGTTAATTCTTGGTAGATTATTTGCTTTTGGTAGATCACTTAAAACTCGGTCACGTACATTTCAAAGTTCAATCGGAAACCGTGGAGGTTTCTCTTCGTCGGCGAAGACCACGGCTCTAACCCAAAGATATCTAAAACCCCTACTCTAGCCCTAACCCTGACCCTTAACTTATGGTGGAATTTACCCGTCACCGTTTATTGTAGCCTACTTTCTTATGGCGTTAAATAAATAAACTTAATGAAGAAAATTTTATGTTTACTTTTTAGCTACATACAGTAAGGCTAAGACTATAAAGTTTTATCATTGCTATTACGCTCAATTAAATAGCTTATTAAATTTTTTTTAACATAGCCTGTACAAAGCGCGATCGATTTAATCTAGTATCTACTTAATGAACTAATCAGGGATGCGGAATCGGACTCAGACTCGTGACTCAGGACTCGTCACTTCGGTGCTGGACTTAGACTCGCCAAAAAGTAGCGACTCCGGCGAGTCCGACGTTTAGATTTTATGCAGCATTGACAATTTGAAAGTTTCGCAGATTATTGTTACTCGTATCAATACTTATTAAGAAAAAAAATTAGTAAACTTTGAATGTAAAATAAAAGAGAAATTAAAATATAAGTTCCTTCGTACTATTCCTCTTCATTATTCTGAATTTTATAACTGTTTCTTACTCTGTTGCGCTCAAGATTGTCGCTTTTTTTCCAATAGCGAATGTTCAATACCTGTACAGAACAAAAAAGATTTTTTTGCAACTTAGGTCAGTTTTTGGCGGGCTTCTTCCGTAGAAGTCAAAAGGATGTTTTTAGTTTTAGACAGGGATGATGACTCAGACTCGGGACTGGGAATTGCTTCAAAATTTTCACGAGTCGGCATCCATGGACCTAACAACGATTTTTTTAAACATTTTTTTACAAATTATAAGTGTTTGAAAAGTACGATATAAATTACATTTTTTTGTATTTTATTAAAAGTTTTTAAATAACTTCAATTATGTCACAAAACTCTACAGCTTTAGTAAATGATTCATATAAATTTGGTGCTAAATAGATATACCAAAAAATAGAGAATTTGGTATTTTATGAAGGAACACAATTTTACTAGGAACGGAGATTTTTGTTATTATAATTCTTGCTTATTAGTGGTGGATGATTGTTCCTCAATGGGTTTTTCCATACCGTCTACTAATTCTTGGACCGACTTTTTAATAGCTTCAATTGGTAGTCGTCCTATAAATAAAATTTATCTAGTTAAACACTCTTGGGAGTACAGAAAATGGCATACCAATCATATCCTTATTTTCTTTCATAGTAGCCTCCAAATGCTTTTCCATTTCTTTCTTTTCAAATGCAAAGCTTTTTTCTGAAAAAGATTGTAGCAAAATGACAATTAATCACATTCATTAATTTAATAAAGTATATGGCGATTAAACATCTCTCTTAACCGTTTTCCAATTATAGGCCATTTTTATTTTTTTGTAGTAGAAAGTACAGTATTTAATAATTATTTTAGCGATTGATTCTATACCTACATGAAAAAAAACTTTAAAAATTGCTTTGAGCAATCTGCAAAGCATTATACGTGCTTACGAAAGTAGATAGTTTTTCTAATTTTGATTTAAAGAAATAATTTCGTGACAGAAAAAAACTGTTAAAAAGTTTAGAAAATATGTTTTAGAAATTAGCATTTATTTACGTGTTAAGATTTACCATATTGCCTTTGTAGTTTCTCCTTTTCTTCTTTAGTCAGTTTTGCAGCAAGCTTTTTATCTTTCAATTCTGCAAAATATAATAAAAAACAGTTATTTACACAAAATATTACATTAAGTCCGGCAGTTTAAGCGGGTCACATAAATGCATACAGCGTGTCGTATGTCTCGTGCCTCTCGTCTATGAGCGTCGTTGTAATCATTGTAATCATTAACTGACCAGACGTCTTGTTTAAATAAAATTTTTGATTTCGGTTTAAGTATTCGATTTTAATCGATATTAATTCGATTAAATCGATTTGATTTTAAGTCGGCAGCATGGTCGAGTGGTTAAAGCGCCGTGATTGTGACCAACACGGTCTCGGTTCAAAACCCACACGCGCCATTCTGTTGTGTCCTCGGGAAAGACACTTTACAGCACCTTTTCCTGCTTGGTGGTCCTGGCAAGCAGTTCTAAGTTAAAGTCATATCTCTATTAAATTACAAGCGGACAGCAATCTTTTGGTATCTCCGGAAGCAGGTCGGGGTAATTGCCTATGTATCAGCGCCTCTGTCGCTTTCCTACGAGTCAAGAGGATAAATATAGAGATAAAAAAAAAAAAAAAGTAAAGTCTTCAATGAAAAGGTAATTTGCTTTATTGGAGACAAAATGTAACCTCTGCTCAGTCTCCGTAAACAAAACAATAGTTTATTAAGGACGTTTCGGAATTATAACTCATTCCAGTGTTATAATTCCGAAACGTCCTTAATAAACTAGGTTTCAAAATATATTGGCTATACTTTTTATTCTGAAATTAGTAGCGTTCCAAATTTTATGTTCCGAGAAAACAAAATCTACGAAAGTATATCTATAGACTGCAAGTTTTATTTTTTTCTTCTTTTATTACGAAAATAATTGTATAAATACAAAATAGAAGAAAGCAATTAATGATTAAAATTACCTTTGGGTAGCAGAACTTCTTCAAATTTTTTAGCAACAGACTCTTTCGTCAATTTTACGGCAAAGTCTAAAAATATAAAAATAGTAAAAATGGTTAAGTCAAGCAACAACAGGCTTCTTTTTTTATAATTATTAGAACACTATAGACTTGATCTGTTCACATTATACTAAAAAACTATATTTATATCAAAATAATAATATCCCAGAATTTGTCGTTTGAAGAGGTATCCACTCCAGGCCAGACACAAACAGGACTGGGGCCGAGGGTTTATCTTTTTACTACCCCAGGCTGCTGTACTGCCTGAATCAGATGCTGGCAGTGATGCTATTAAGCCAGTATCTGGTTTCGTCATCCAAAACCGTCAGACCTCGTACTCCGTGTCGTGCCTGATGTATAGGGCACGCTGTTAGAACATGGTCTGCGGTTTGTTCAAAGGCGCCACACTCGCAATTCGGTGAAGGAGCGAGACCCCATTTATGCATGGACAAATGAAATCGCCCAACACCAGTCCGCAGGTAGTTGAGCTTAGCCCAAGCTGCTCGGGGTAAGCCCATCCCAACAGGCCTGGCACCGGTCCCGGGTACAAAAGCACGGAGCTTGGAAGCATTTTCACAGTACTCCGTTTTCCATTTGTGATTTGTCCATTTAGAAGCGCGGATGCCAAGTCTGGCAAGGTTGTCCAAAAAATTCCGCGCAGCTGGCACAAACGGGCGTCTGAATCTTAGTCTCACTTGGCGAGTATCTGAGGACCCACTTAAAAGACCATACAAGATATGATCGGGGTCCAGAGATCCACGGTGAGCCAAGGAGAGTGTCACTCCCATTTGGCGAAGCTCAGCTGGCTGGATGCCTGAAAGTATAGGTAGGTGGTCCGTTGGAGTGGGACGCAGGCATCCAGTGACTATGCGCAAGGCGTCGTTCAAGACACTGTCGATGAGGCGAGTGTGAGCACTGCGACACCAGACTGGCGCGAAGTACTCAGCTGTTGACTAGACTAGAGATAAGGTGGCTATGCATAGTGTTTTAGCACCAGCACCCTATCCCGAACCCACGAATTGCCTCAACAGTGTGACGCGTGAGGATTGTTTTTGCGCAATGCCACTAGATGGTGACGAAACGTGAGCGATCTGTCCAGTTTTACCCCAAGATAAGTAGCGATTGGACAGAACGGTAAAAGTCTATCGTTGTTGTAGACCTTTAGCTCACGTTTGGCCTCTCGGTAATTAAGTGAAAGGCTGCCGTCACCGTCTTAGTGTGACTGAGCTTCAACCTCCAAGTCTGAAGATACGCTGAAAGTGTAGATATGTCTTGGCTTAAAGTCCCCTCCGAGTCCTTCCAGTTTCCAGAAGAGTGCAACAATGCTGGATCATCAGCATAAGCAAACTTTGTGGAAATCATGGAAGGAAGATCGTACGTATAGATAGATGTTAAATAGGAGGGGAGCCAAGACCGATTTCTGAGGAACGCCGTTTTTAAGACGGTGTAGCTTGCTTTGCTTGCTGTCACCGGTAGTAAGTGCGAAACTTCGATTTCGAACAAGCTCCATAATCATTCTGACCATGTGCTTATTCGGAAGTAGTCTCAACAGCTTGCAGATAAGGCCACGGTTGGTCGAGGAATCGGTCGAAGACATTGAAAGGCAATTCATGGTGAAATGGCTCGTTGAAATAATAATACAACAGAAGCGATTACAAAAATGCACACTGCGAGAGAAGTTTCAATAACAAACTTTTCACTCATTCATTTGCCTACGCCAAAGTGTGACTTGAGTTTGCAGTGTACAGATTTTCCAGGCGCAACCAGGTCTTAAATTTAAAACAGTTTGAGGAAAATGATTTTAAAGATGTGTTTGAAAATTGTGTTCTTTTGATTTGGTTCTTTGCTTTACCCTGGTTTTTGAGAAATAATTTCACATGTCTTAATTTTTATTGGTGCACATTCTAATGGTAAACCTATAACATATAGTTTCAAGGTTATCGAGTTTAATTTTCACAAAGAAAGTTAGGTACAAAAGTATTGCTTTCAATCTTACTTCAAACGGTTCTAACTTAGGTGTTCCTCCCTTTGTCCAAGCTTTTTTGCTACGCTCAAAAGAGCTAGCTTTGCGCCAAATTTCAATAAAAAAACAAAGGTAGTTCGAGAACATACGTCATGAAATTGCACATCGGGTGTACCGCAATCTTATAGCTTGGGTAAAGAACCGCTGGGTCTGCAACGGACCGTTTATTTATGCTGGTGATTAACCTTTTTTTGTTAGTGTGCAATATAACTTGATAACCTTTTAGTTGTCTTACCCATGTCACTTGTAACAATTATAAGTAAAATACTTATTAAAAGCAAAAATTTACTGTAATTTTCTTCGCTCCATGGCCTTTTCATCAGTTCTTCATATTCTTTGTTATTTTCTTGGGTCTAAGAAAAATTCGGATTAGAGTATAACAAAAGAAATCCGACATAACTAATCAAAAAGCACATACAAAAATTTAAATAATTATATTGCTAAAAATTAGCGATGTAAAAACATTTAGTTCAAGAATAAAATATTCAACATGGAGAGAATAAGAAGACTATTTTGCTCTTGCTTCAAAAAAAAATGATTGACCGTCAGCTAAATTTCTCAGCTAAATCTTTTTAAAACTTTAAAATGATTAAGGGATAAGGATTTTTTAAAACAGAGTTTTAGAGGGCTAAACAGGTATTGTCCTAAATTGTTGTCTAGCCTTCTACTAAAAAGCCAAATTTAAGTTTTGCAGGCTTTAGACAGATGAGTTGAAATAGTCTTTGAAAAAGTGTTACAAAAATTTGCATATATTTTTAACTGTTTTAAGATACACTGTTAAACTTTTTAAATATTATTTGTTAGTATCGTCAATATTCGATTTAATTTTTTTGCCACTTGCTATAAAAAAACAACTCGTCAATATATCGTCTCATATCAATTATTTCTCTTTCAGGCTTGCGGTAACAAATATATATTTTTTAATTTTATCTCTATACATTTATCCTCTTGACTCGCAGGAAAGCGACGGAGGCGCTAATACATAGGGTAAGCGATTACTCCGACATGCTTCCAAAGATGCCAAGATATTGCTGTTCGCTTGAAATTTAATAGAAATATGACTGAAATTTCGAACTGCTTGCCAAGACTACCAAACAGGAGAATGTGCTGAAAAATTTTTTTCCAAGGACACAACAGAATGACGCGAATAGGTTTTGAACCAAGACAATGTCGATCATAATCACGGCGCTCTAACCGCTCGACCACGTCGACTATTATATAACCTTTATGTGCAAGTTGTTTCTTTGTTACACCATATCGTTATTTAAAAACTAAATATAAAATAAAAAACTTTCAACCGAAAAGTAATATCTCAGCGTTTTCTACGAAAATAACGGCTATTGCTTTATGGTCTGTCTCAAGTTAGCGCCTCTGACGTTGTCCTGCACGTTAGAAGGAGAAATAGAGATAATGATTAACTTTTAACTTCAGTTCTATAAAATATTTGCTATTGTTAAGGTTTGGAAAAGTTTAAAACGAGCTGTAGATTAACATTTTTTGCCGTGCATAGGCCTACAGTTTAAACAACGTTTTATATTTCTAGAATAAAACTAAACAAGATTCATTGCGACGCTTAATCTGTGGCAAGTCTTGTCTTCGTTTTTTTGTTTTTTTAATAATGTTGCTTTATAGCTTTTGGAATCAATGTTCTGCAATAAAATGCTTTTGGATTTCTGCAATTCATTCATTCATTCATTCATTTTTTTTATTCTCAATCATTATTCAATAGTTTAACACAAAAATTATAAATATTAAAAAATCAAGAAAAGGAAGAAGCAGCACAACGTCAGACGTTGAAACATGCATGAGATAATCAGAAAGTGAAAGTACAAAACAGTAGAAAGCATGGCCGCAACACCTTAATCAGATAAAAACATAAGAAATGAGAAAAAAAAAGAATATATAAAATATATAATAATAATATTATCAAACAAAATAAAACAACAATTGTTTAATTTGGTTCTTTTTATTCGTACATCTTTGCTTGTTTCTTTATTAAAAACTTGAACAATAACACTTGCAAATAGCATTAATACAATCCAGTATTTCATTTTCAATTTTTGTATTGTAGAACGTTTTAAAAAATTGATATAAATCAAAATCAACCAACTGAAAAAGAGAAAAAAACATTGTATGAGTTTTCAAAAAAACCTGAAAAATAAATAAAAAAATTTGCACTTCAAAAAGTTTCTCAATAAGTTTACTTGCATTCAAAAGTAATCCTGTGAAATCTACGGTGCTATTGAAACAATATTTCTTACTTTTTTAAAAAGTTTTTTTTTGATTTTTTTCCATAAATCTACTCTGGTAAAATTTTTTAGCAGCTTAAAGAAAAACTATATTTTTAAATCGATTTCCTAAAATTAGCTTTTTTAAATTCAGCATATCAAAAACTTTGATTTTATCTAAATACAGTTTTTTTTGAGTTTTTTATCAAAAATTCGCAAACGTAAAATTGTTATCACTAAACAATCTGATTAAAATAGTCTGCCAAATCGAGTAACTGTTGAAAAACACGTCTCTATCCTCTTGGTTTTTTCTATTTTATCTTAATTGGCTGATTGCCACGTTTCTATTTTTGTGAACAAGGATGCTTGATGTTAAACCAACAAATATCATCGCATGTTGTTTTTTTAGTTGCTACCTAACCAAGAACAACGAAGGGCCGTTAAATGGCGACTGTAGTCAGCATATGGTAAAGACTAGGTCACTAGGTTTTCAATTTCCCGGTTTTATCTATTTTTTATCTTTATTTTTATCAAAGCGACGGAGGCGCTAATACATTGGGCAGGGGTAACGAATCTCTATCATCTTTGAGCCGCATATCATAAAACCAAAAGTTTAAAGAGCCGCAACACAAAAATCTAAAAACATGAATTTATTCACTCATATAAAAAAGCAAACGAATAATATTTATTGATGCGTGGTAATACTATGAGTCTGCATTTGGGCTGCAAGTTAAAATTTGTTTGGTAAGATGTTATAGCCGTTCGGAGTAGTTCTTTCAAGTCTTGATTTGTCAGAGTGACTCGATGTTTTGACTTTACAAACTTCATCATAGAATAAAATGATTCACTGCAAAATGTTGTGCTGGGAAAAAAATTAGCCAGATGTTTGTTTTCTTCGGGTGCATGTGTTTAGCTTCTGATATTTGTTTCCAGAACTCAATTGTAGTTAGGGATGTATGAGCCATTTTTAAAGCAAGATCTTTTTGCAGCTCCAATAGGTCCATTTCCACTGCAGATACTTCAGATACCAATGGTTCGGAAATCGGACACCTACCGATGACCACATCAGTCTAGAACGGATTTTTGAAAAAAAAAGCAAGGTTGTAGCAATCAATAAACCTAGCCTGGAAATTATAAAGCAGTTCTTGCAGTTTGCTTTTGTATTCCTCCACTTTTTTGTCATTTATTTTGACTTAAGGAATTGCATTTATTTTCTTCAGGTTAAGATAAAATGTTTTGAACAATAATCCCTTTTAAAAATTTTAAGTTTATTTTGAAAACTAAAAATTTTTTGGGAAAGGTTTGAAACAAGATGATCTTTACCTTAAAATTCCACGTTAAAATTTGTAAACGGTTCATTATATCAGTAAGAAACGAGATCTTGCAACCATTCTTTAAGCTTATTCCTCCGTAAGTCCAAACGTGGGTAATTAATGGGAAAGTTTTGTGTTTTGCTTCATAATGACGTTTCAAGTTGCTGGGTTTTTAATGATTGAATGAAGCATGCAGATAAGACACAGTTTTACCTCCAATATCAGTAAATTGAAACTCTTTCTCCGATTCTGATTTAAAGATTCTATTTTCTTTTTAGTACTTGCTCTTTTGCTATTTTTTGATATTTTCGCAACAAAACTCTCAATTAACAAAACACTCAACTCACTGAAGTAAAAAAAAAAATTATGATTTAGGATGAGAAGTAATTTTTAAAATCGACTTGTAAATAGTGACAATCAAAATTCAAAATTTTATCATTTTTACTAGCAAAATATTATTTAGAAAAGAGCTGAACGTTTTCGACTTTCGATAGTCCTCATCAAAGCAAAAAAAATTAACACAATTTAACAATAAATCATAAACGACAATTACATGTAGATACAGTTAAACTGCAATATTTACAACAATTTTCTCAAGTTTATGTTCACAAAGATATTACTGATTTAATTTAAAAGCAATGACAATTCAGTAATTATTATAACAAAACGCCATATTTCAAAGAAAACTTTGCTAGTATAAACGATAAAATGTTGGCCTTTGACTGCTATTAATTACAAAAGAAAAATTAATATAATTTTTCAAAAGGTTCAAAGAGCCGCAGTTTGGCCACCCTTGACATAGGGTAAGCAATTACTCCGACCTGCTTCCGGAGATACCAAAATAATGCCGCTTGAAATTTTAATAGAGATATGACTGAAATTTAGAACTGCTTGCCAAGACCACCAAGTAGAGGAAAGTGCCGTAAAGTGTCTTTCCCAAGGACACAGTAGGAATGGCGCGAGTGGGTTTTGAAGCGAGACCATGTCAATCACAATCACAGCGCTCTAACCACGGGACCACGCCGCCGACAAATTTTGAAAATAAATCCTCGAAACGGGAAAATCAAACCCAATCTCCGGATCCGGAAAAAACCGAGAATTTTAAACAAGAAACATAAAGAGTAAAACATGTAAAATCGGTCAGGCAAAAATGCGTTTAAGCTTAATCTACCAACTTAAAGCAAGTTTTAAAAATAAGCAAGTTAAAAATACTGTAATAGTTATTTCTTCGTCTTAGCGCATAACATAACTAGAACAGTGATTTTCATATAAAGTATAAAGTCAAATTTGCAAAAACGACTGACGTCACAATATAATCACAGCGATGGAAGAAATTAGCCGAATGAAATTGAAATTTATTTGTAATCACTGTTTTCACTCATAGAATCTGTATCCGATTTTTCGATTTTCGATCCCAAAACATAATGATCTTTAAAAAAAGATCTTCAACAAAAATTCGTAAACTTTTTTCTTCAATTAGCACAAAAACCTTTTTACGATATTTGTCGCTTTCCTAAAGCTCCTAATTTTGCCCAAATTTTTCCCATTGCTGCTCAAAAAATTCTGGTTTTGCCCAAATATCTCCTTAGCACTGCCCGAAAAATTCTGATTTCGCCTAAATTTTTGAAACTTGGGTGGACAATTTCCCCCTTCCCCTAGCAGGTACGGCTGTGTCCGGTTTCTTCTACAACAGGCGTGAATAATCGCTTGACTGCTATTCAAAGATAACGTCACTGCTTTTTTGGCGGGGTGCGAGGATTACCAAAAAGAAACTGCAAAATAATAGGCTATAATCGTATATTAGAATCAAGTCCACCTACTTTCCAATTAAAAGTCAAAATTGAGATCCGACACTTAAATTTTCTTTCTTTTCATATCGTGTTTTTAAAGTTATAAATTATTTCTAATCTTATATATGCTTTCAATTGAACATCACTATACCAATTCATTTTTTTCATTTTTATTGCAAATTGTCGCTATTCAAAATAAAAAAAGTCGTTATTTGCATTTAAGTTAAATTGTTCGTAAAAAAGGACGTAAGAACTTAATTGTGCATTTATAAATTATCGTTTTATTAAAGCCCTGTAAATAGGTCTTTCAATTTTATTTATTAAATGATTTTGAAAAAGATTACCTTATAAATACTAAAACGGGATGCAAAAAGTTGTTGGGGTAAGCTATCTAGTGATTTAATACGATAAATAGGTCTACATATATTCTATAGGCCTAAACTTTGAATTTTTCAATAAGCACTTTTCAAAGTAAGCTGTCATATTTTTCAAATTTTTTTACCTGCTTTAACAAATTATTCTTTAGATTTAAAAAACAGTTTCAGAACAATTCGGACAGTTTTTCACGATGATAGAACAATGCGAAATAAATTTAAACTAGTCACAAAATGTGTCACAATCGGTAGGCCTGTATTGAACGTAGGAGATATTTTTTGATTTAAGCAAACAAAGATAAGCAAAATCATTAATTTTGATTTTAAAAATCAAAATTCAAAACAGATCAACCGAAAAATCTAATCGTAAAGATCAAGTTCATATCACTAAAACGCTGTGATTTTCAAGATGGCAAATTTTCTTTTTCTGATCGTCATTATTTTGATCAGAAGATATCCATTGCGGAAAGTTAATTATTCCTTGTTCTGCCTGTTGATAAAGTAAATCCTTTATTTACACACTTGACTGATCAAGCGTGATACCGCGCATAGAAATTATTTTATTATCTCAATGCTTTGAGTAGTAACTGATTTATGGTTGTCCTGTAAATTACAATATCTAATTGTTCCGTTCCTAAAAATCGCCCCCATTATGTATATTCACAATCTCCTGAAAAATCTCTTTGATTTCGCTTTGGTCCGGCTTAAATAGCCTAAGAAATAACGGTTTTACTGTATAAGCAATTTAAATATTTTTACAGTTATTTACAAAAAAATGGCAACATTGCTTAATTTCATGATTTTTGGAGTAACTTCTAGACTTTCCGCGTGACCTGTTTTGACTATGGCGTAATAGTGATTGTTTGTGACTAACTTGATTTGAGTAACTTTCAGAACGTTCGAGATACTCACGACCGAGTGATATAAATAAGGCTCGCTTGAAGCATTATTATGATTCGTTGTGTTAACTTAGAATTGGAAAATTGTTAGCTGTGTAAATTCATAGTTTTTGAACGCAAGTCTCTAGTTGCCTACGTTATTGTGAAGAATTAAGCTACTGAATCTGTATTTGCTGTTGATTTATACTATTATGGGCTCCTAAGTAGATTGGAGCATATTTTTTTAATAAAGAAGTTATTGTGGTAGTCTGAGCTGTGGTTTAACTAGACTATATTTTTACTGTTACTGGTTCCTACGGCAGGTCCAGTAAGAAGATTTAAGAATTTTGTCTTTTGGTAGGTGGCCAAGTTTGCGTTATCGGTGAGGCCTTCTTAACAGGCACCGAAAGGTTATAAGATTAAGAAACGTACTGAGTTACCGAATTAAGTTCTACAAAAATTTAAATCAACTTCTACAAAATTTCAAAAAACTAAATTTGTGGAAGTAACAAAAATTCAAAAACTTTAACAAATTTTAAAAAATTTGCTACAACGACACAGAACTGCCGTTATTGGGCTTTTGAAAATCCACAACGATTACACGAAAGCCCTAAGGTGACGGTTTGGTGCGCTATGAACAAAACTGGCGTCATCAGTCCTTACTTTGTCGAAGACGATAATGGGAATGCTGTTACCGTGAATTCGGAGCGCTATATCGAGATGATAAACGACCCATTTTTACCTGAGTTAGGACGAAAACGTATTCCCATCCGACATGTGTGTTTTTAACAGAATAGAGCGACGGCCAGCTAGAGTATCAATGGACGTTATTCGCCCTATCTTTCCTGGTCGCCTCATTTCCAGGTTTGCCGACATCTATTGGCCTTCTCGGCCCCCTGACTTATCCATGTGCAATTATTTCCTATGGGGTCACCTCAAGGCATGTGTATACAAGCATAAGCCCCATACATTGGAAGAACTGAAGGAAGCTATTCGCGAGGAAGTCGCCCAAATCGGCAGAGCGATGATTAAAAAAGTTTATTGCAAACTTCGAAGAACGCCTTCAGAAACGTATTACTGATAATGGATACCACATGACAGATATTGTTTTCCAAACTTGATTTTGTAAAATGCTATTTCAATACAAACTCAAATCTGTGAATAAATTTCTTTTTTATAAAAAATTAAGATTTTTTAAAAAACATCCGTCCTACCTCTCTGCCTCACCCTATATTAATATGATGTTCAAATTATAGCTTACAAAAATTTCGTTACAACGAAAAATTGTTTGCTTTATTTAGGAAAATAATACGTACAATCAAAGTTATCACTTATTTTGTGTGGGAAGGATTGGATTCAAGTTCACATGAAAGATAATTTGGAATAATCAAAATAATATTTATCACTATAATGCTGTTTTAATTGCGGGAAAGGGTGTGAATACAAACATTTGAAGCATTATTAGACTTGTTTGTTGCCGAAAGAAAAATTCAAATAAAGTTTTTTTGTAATGGGTTTATCTTGTAACTGATGGCTCTGATCACAATAAAAGTCTTTATTGCAATAAGCATAGAAAAGTCGCAAAACTAAAGATTTGAAGAAATTTGATTTTCAGCTTTTTGCCACTTCAAATTGCAGCAAAGCTGTCAATTGAGTAGTATGGTTCTTAAGCAAATTGCAAAATCCATCACAATAACATCAAATAACAAAAATATCAAAAAATATCCGGTCTCGAGACCATTTTAAAAAAACTCGAGGCCTATACCCCATCATCTCGTGACGGAGACCGAGACAGCCAGCATATGGTCAAGACCAAGGCCACAAAAAATGGGTCTTAAGACCTTCATCATTGGCATGTAAGATGAAAAACTATCACATTGAGAAGTAAGTTAAACAATTAGACACGATGAGGCAAATTTTATAATCTATTTTAAATTTTAAAGGCAATATGTGAGTTTTTATGTAGTATGGTGTGATGTGTTGACTATAACGTACGTTATATACAAAACGTAAAGCACTGTTTATTACACAGTCTAAGCGTCGTAGTAAGAACTTCGGAAGATAAAGAGTTACAATAATCAATTTTAGAAAATATTTGTTTTACAGGAAGTAATTTAACATCTTTGTTTAAAAAATTTGCAATATGTTTTAAGATTTAAGCTGTCTAATACCATATTGTTTGACATACATGATATGCTTATGCATTGTCAGTTAATGGTCTTTGTTATAATTGCCTCGAAAACGGGAAAAATTTAAGTCAAATTTGGGACGAAATAATGCGAATAGATTTTGAAGTTTGAACCGCGACCGTGTCAATCACGTTCGCCATCAGTCGGCGTTCATGAATTACTCAGCCACGGTGGCCACTTTTTATAACACACATGCAATTTAGAGACACATATTCTTTTCGCTTACACGAGAATAATAGGACTACTTCATTTTTACCCAATTTTAAATGGGTAAATATTTTTACTATAGATCAAAGATTTTTAAAATTAAAAATGGCGCACGCACCACAAGTAGGCGTTGCTAAAAGTTACGAGGAAAGAATTGAAGTTGGTCGAATCATAGCCATATTAGCCAAAAACTTTTGGGTACGGCTATGAGTGGAATGTTATAAATTATGTAACAGGTGATGCTAATGGGTTCAAGGCTAAAATGCAAAAACAAAATATTAAAACTATTAATAGCGTCTAAAAAAATGCAAAAATAAGTTTTTGCTAATAAAATTCGATAAGAATAAAAGGGTCTTTTCAAGAAATCACCGTAAGCGATTTTTTTCGGTAAAACTAACCGGGAATTCCCCTACAGCAACAAGATAAAATAAAAAAAAAACCAAAAGAAAAAGGATATGTTGAAGAAGCGAAAGTACTACAGGGGGATCCGGGTTAGTTTCACAAACAAAAATTGCTTACGGTAACTTCATGAAAAGACCCCATCCTGTGTGAGTAAGTTTCATGACGTAAAAAATTCTAAAAAACTTTGACTTGTATTGACTTTAGCGGGCCCAAGTTATAACGTTACAGCATGCAGACAAATAAAAAGGAAATACTTTAAGTAAAATCGGCAAATAGTAAACAAGAACCAAATTATTTCCCATGACAGTAAAACACAATATTGGTAATTAGTCATTTTGTAGATGAGAAATATATAATGTTTTGCTCCACTATTGCGGTCTTTTTTTGCTGAACTTAAAAAAGTCGATCAAGTGAGTTTTTGGTTTTCACTCAATAGATAGGAAATTTTGGAACTCTCATTATTACATAATTGCTCTCCCATTATTTCTGTGTAAAATTAACACTTTTTGACATAGATGGTACTCTATAGTGCCATCTGTTTTATAACCTAATACTTTTTGACAATTTCTATTTCTTTATGAAAACTTTGGTAACCAAAATTTTTTTATTATTCATGTAGTTTTTGTATCAGTAATTAGTTTTTCTTTGATTCTTGTTTAACTATGTTTTTTTACTGAATTTGTTTTTTACTGAATTGTTTTTTTACTGAATTTACTGAATTTACTGAATTTGAATTTCAATATGAATTTTCTTCAAGCTCACAAACAAGATGATATCACAAAATTTGTTGTTACTTCTGGTTCCAAGTTATTAAGCAGGTGTAGATGTTAAAAATGTTTAATTGTTTGTTATTGTAAAAATTTTTACAACAAATTATTGATAACTTTGATATGGAATATTTTTTACTTATAGTATTGGATTCTTAAGTTATTTACTTTTTCTAAGTGTGCTTGTTGCTTGTTGCTAACACAAAAAATTAGTTGCAAAATTTTTTAAATCTAGGCTATTTTGATGGGTAAATTTTATGTTTTCAGATATCAAAATGAATGGAATGAATTGCATCAAAATTCTGTGAATTCTTGTAATAAAGCAAAAGTAAGAAATACATACTAAATAAAAATATTTGGAGTTTCTTCAAGAAGTAACCATAATTGTTTTTTGTTGGTGAAACTAACTGGAAACCCCTTAATGCACAAGATGAAAGTAAAAAAACAACAGGAAAAGCATCTCTTGAAGAAATGATAGTAACCACAAGGGAATTTTGGTTACTTTCAACAACAAAAATCTTTTGAATTTTAAGTTTGCATATTGTTATGTAGTCTAAATGTTGCAGTACAAGACAGTAAATTGAGACAGTACATAATGGTAAATCATTTAATCTATCGGATTTACATATGTTGATATGCATCTTAGGATTGTATAGTTCATATTTCTTTAGAATATTAGTTGATACAAAGTTATATTTAAATTTGCATGGCATTAATTAATTATAAAAGTAATATAACCAGTAAAAAATAAATAAATTAAATAAACATTTTAATATTTAAATTTGTTGGTGTTTAAATATGGTTAACAATTTATTTTGGAAGTTCTTGGGATTAATTTAGATTTATTTTTCATATTTTGTTTAGTGTAATTAAATACCATTACTAAGTTTTTGATGTTACTAATCAGGAGCTTAGCCAATTTCTGCTTGAATTTTCCAAAAATATGAAGCTAGCTGAAGAAAAAATAAAGAGGTTTTATTTCCAACTACAAGTTCTTCCTGATTTAGTGACCCAAGTTGATGTGCTTGCATCAAATTTGGGTAAATTTTATTTTTTAGATGTATTTGTTGTAAATGGGTAGAAAACTTCAAGGTGTTATTAAATTTAAATGTTTTAATTAAACCTATGATTGAGTTTTATATATTGCTGATTTTGCGCTATGAATTAATCATGGTCATACTACAGAAAAAATAATGACTGCTAAGTTCTAAGCCTTTCTTTGGAACTTATTGATGAACATTACAAATAATTGCTAAACAAAGTTTTCGTCATCTTTATTTATCGTCCTGACTCACAACCACTAAAACAATGTGGAGAGGCCATGATATTGTTGTCCATTTAAATTTTTTACTCAGTAATTATATTACTGGAATTTAGAGCTGTTTGCTGAGACAATTAAATAGAGAAAAGGGTCGTAATAACATGACAGCATAAGAAGAAAAGTTGAACCAAAACTGCATCCATCATGTTTGTTATTAAGATGACAATTTTAGCCACGTGGCCACACTGCTGACACTCCATAAACTTGTAAACTTGATAGCTTTTTTCTCTTTGCCATTGTATTTCTGCTAAGTTTGTCCAAGATGAAAAATATCAAAGCCTTGCTAAATATTTAATGTATATTGGGATTGAACAAGCACATTCTTGAATTCTTGACTAGCATTGTCAATACATCCAAGTTTTACCATAAGCTATTAACAAACCAATTTTGTTCAATTTTGCTTATTATGCTTCACAGAAAAGCTAGAGATGTCTTTACTTGAAGTATCTTGCTCACTTGATTTTTATGAAAAAGTCTCTCAAGAGCATGATCAGTGCAATCAACGGCAAGAAGCTTTATCTCAAGTGAATGAGTTAAGAATGCATAAAAGGTGGGTTTGGTTGAACCAATTTCCTTTTTTTTGCTTTTCAAAATTAATGCGAAATATCTGTTTAGGCAGGAACTCGAAGGTGTCAAAAGTAAGTAATTCTGGAATTGCAATTCTGAAGGTTTTTTCCAGACTTTTGAAACTAATTCACAGTTTCTCAGGTGAATTGGCCAGGAAGCACGCCGAGATGCTTTCAAAGATACAAACCCGGCAACAGTCAGTCTCTGCTGAACGTCAAAAATTTATCATTGACGCAATCACTTCCAAGGATATTGACTAAAGATTCAAAATACAAAGTCTTAAAACTTCCAGTGATTTTGCTTTTTCTTTTCTTGCTAATTTTAGTTTGTTAAGTTCCATACTTTTCATTTTTTTAGTACTGTAGCTTTTTATTTTAAATGTGCAATGACTAATTACTTTTGCGTTGACGTTTTCAGTTAATCATTTAGAAAATATTTTTTGCATCTTCAAAGAAATATGTTGCAATTTTTACTTTGCTTTTTATGTATCATTATTATCATTTTTCACCTATGCATTTGTTAGATCGTTTCACACTTGATTTGTTGAAATATGTGCTGCAAGTTTTATCATAGGTGTAGTGTTTTTAAAATAATTTCAACTTCAACAAGTGGCACTGTTTGCTTTTTGATCTATCAACTGTTGAAGCCATAATTTTGCTAAATTTTAGCTTGAAGTTTTGTTTCATAGACAGCATTGCGAGATATTGAATTGTAAAAATTGTTTTGAAAATCAAGCTTTTTTAATAACAAATGTTGAAGTGAGGGTGACATTAAAATCCTCCGAACCACAAGAGTGAAATTCTTACCAATTTAATCGCTTACGTTTTTCAATTTGTCGTCTTTTTTATGCAGTCTCAATGACGTAGTTATGACGTAAAGTGTTAAAATAAACAAAATGACTGAGGCTAGTAATTCGAAGCCTGATTCGGATACGAAAGCTGGAGAAGAGTATTTGATGTCTTTATCAACGGGAGAGATGATGAAAATTCCTGAAGAAGATAAGGTTCTATCAACATAATTTTTTAAGATTATAAAGTTGCATTTGTTAAGATAAGCTCAAAGCATTTTGTAAATCACCGTCATTCATTTGTCCCCTCCCTGCTGATAGGTATTGCTCGTTGTTTGTAACCGTGCGTCCATTTTTTTGCACCCCTTTCTCATATTTTCCTGTAAATTCTTCAATCATCACTTCCTCGGTTTTTCTCTCCTTTAATTGTAATCCTCATTGATATCATTTGAGCATTTTTTGTTGCTCATCCTTTCAACGTGATCAAACCAAAATCGAGTAATTTATAAATATCGTAGTAAAATTTTGGTAATATTTAATGTAAGCAAATGCTTTTAAAGGAATTCGTCGGTTATTTCGTAACAAATTTTTCAGAGCATTATTTTATTGCTGGCACCGACCGTGACCAAAGTGTGTGGCTGAATTGACAGATTGCAATGCAGCATTTACTCTAAATCATGCTATTTTTAGTTCGGCCGTTGTCGTCATGTTACGTCATTCGAAAAGCTCAACCGCATCGGGGAAGGAACATACGGCATTGTTTGTAAGTTGAAAATATTGTAATTAATTGCCAATAATATGAATTTTATTCCGTAAAGGTGAACGAATATTTACTTTCTTAGCTAAAATAATGAACATGCGAGGTCTGTTCAAAAAGTAATGAGACTTTTTTTATAAGCACTTTATTCATGATTAAATTACACATCAAGTCTATCTCCTTTAAAGTAATTTTTGTGGGAAGCCACACAGCGTCGGAAACGTTTCTCCCACTTCATAACAGTGCTGGAACTCTAAAGCTGGAATGCTCGGGTTAAAGTTTTCTGGATGTTGTTCAGTATGCCGAAATGACGGCGATCTTTCAAACATTTCTTCAACCTTGGAAAGAGAGAAGTCACAGAGACTAAGATCCAGTGAGTGTGGAGGGTGCGAGACTACAGGAATGGACTTCTTTGCCAAAAACTCTGTGATTAACAAGGCCGTGTGACCAGGCGCATTGCGTGGTGCAGCATCTATTTCTCTTTGATGTCTGGCCTCTTACGAGAAACACGTTTTCTGAGCCTTTCAAGAACCTTACGGTAAAAAGTTGATTTACCGTTTGCCCTGGAGGAACAAATTCTTTGTGGATGATTTCTTTACTTTCCATATAGAGCATGCACTTGATTTTTGATTTGCTATTCTTGCTTTTTTTCGGCCTTGGCGAATTTGCTGTGTGCCACTCCAAACTCTGTCTTTTTGTTTCTGGATCGTACTCAAAAATTCAAGATTCATCACCTGTGATAACGTTTTTCAGAAAATGTGGCTCTTGTTCAATGCGTTCAATAATACCAGTGCAAATATCTTTTCTGCTGTCTTTTTGCTGAACAGTTAAATTTTTTTGGATCTGCTTTGCAGAACCCTTTCTCATTTTCAAGTCGTTTGTCAAAACATGGTATACAATTGATTTGTTCTGTTCAAGTTCGATTGTTCTGCTATCAGTCAGATAGTTAAGTGGCGATCAGACCGGACAAGACTTTTGATTCATTCTACATTTTTGTCAGTTTTTGATGTTGTTGATCTTTCCGATTGAGGCTCATCTTCAACCGAGTCTCGACCCGCTAAGAAATCCTTGAACCATCTTAAAATTTGTGTAGCCTTTCTGAAGTTTTCCGCACGTTTCTGTAGCATTCATTCTAAATTTCAACCAAAATTTAATCGTACAACGTTGCTCAATTTTGTAATTACTCATTTTTTAAAAAAAAATGGCTACGAAAAATTAACTTTTAATATCTGCAAAAAAATGAAAAAGATATCAATTTTTTTGACGCATATGACAAAATGGGTTTGCAAAAATTGCTTTCATTAGCTTCATGAAAAATTTCAATTTATTATATAGTCAAACACGGGGATTTATTTATGATTACAAATTGAGCTGCTTTGAAAATGAGAAATCTCATTGAAATCTTTTATTCGAAGTCTCATTGAAATCTTTCATTCGAAGTCTTTCATTCGCCTGGCAAGTTCTAAGAGAGTAAACATTAGCTTGTCGGGTTATTCTCGGTCATGAGGATCGCCTTGAGCTGCAAATCCGAGAAATACTTATAGCTGCTTTGAGTCCTTCCATCGTCCGGGTCCTGTGGTCTAGTGGTATAGTAACCTGCGTGGAAGACTACAGGTCCTTGGTTCGATTCGCAGTGAGACAAGCATCACTGACGAGCTCTAACTTCATGAAAAAGGAAGACTTTTGCTGCGTGAAATGAACTTCTGAACTGAATGGCTGAAAGGTTAGTACGCGAGAGGAATTCCTTGCAGTGTTATCACATAAAGAGTTATGAAACCAGTTTCATTACTTTTCTGGACAGCGAAAATAAAACATTGGTTTTCAAAAATCTCTAAAGACGTCGGTTATTAGATGTTTTTTTATTGCAGTCAGTGTGTGCCGGGAACGTTTAGTGTTATAACTGTAATATATAATGTTATAATTAGTGTTATAACTGTAATATCCAAGATATCTTTTTATTTTAAAGTTTTTTAAGTCATTCATGTGCACTATGTACTTTGCGTTGTAATTGCTGTTGTCACAAAAATTTCCAAAACTTTAAATCCGACGCATATTTGTTTTGCGTATAATCGCAGACCGTGGAGATCAAACGATAGATTTTGTATTAGTGGTGCAGCATCTTCAAGCTATTGCTTTTAATTAGAGAAGTTTTTCTTGTCATGTTTTTTCTCAAAACGAATCAACTCTGGACAAGTCGAGAAAAAAATTAACGAAAAAAATTGCATCAGATCGAGCAAAAGATAAAGATTCGGGCGAAATCGTGGCGTTGAAAAAAGTTCGCACTGAAAACGAAAAAGACGGAATGTCAATCAGCAGCCTGAGGGAAATCACCTTGCTGCTCAATCTCAAACATAACAACATCGTTGAACTGAAGGAGGTGGTTGTTGGTGTCAGGCTCGACAGGTCATATCCGGTTCCGTAAAGTTAAATTTGTTTGAAACGTACTAGAGCATGTTTTATTTTACAATTACCAACATGTGTCGTTTCAGTTTTATGACTTTGATGTTGTGCAGCATATTCTTGGTCATGGAATACTGCGAGCAAGACTTGGCTAGTTTGCTGGACAACATGGTTTCTCCTTTTTCGGAGGCGCAGGTCAAATGTATTGTTATTCAGCTCCTAAACGGCTTAAAGTTTCTCCACGAAAGCTTCATTGTTCACAGGTTCAGTGTTGGTTTAATGGTTGTGTTTGGTATTTCGAAAAAATGTTATGCTTGTAGTCACCGATCAGCCGATTTTGACTTATAAGATTGCAGTCTTCCTCAATCATAAAAAAAATTCGTAATGTTTTTCTTGGCACAATGATGCTGAGGAGAACAATCCAGTTTCAGAATCAGACCATCTACCATCTGACACGACTCTCAACAACTTAAACGAGCTGCAAATGATTAGGCACAAAATCGGCGAAATATCTTCAAAATAATAAAAGAAAATTGTAGTAAAACTATTGACATTTTTCTCAAAAGCAGAGGTTATTTAACAAAAGGGGCCATTGTTATTATAAGTTTGACTTGTTCACAGGCATGGAATGGAAATTTCTTTAATGCCATGGAATAAAAGGAAAATTTTTTTTATGCAACGGTTTTAAGTATGAAGTAAAATTGTAAAAAATTTTCAAACCTATACATTAGGGACTTTGATATTTTTAATAAATTTTCAAAATTTCCAGAAATGAATTGTATTATGCAAAAGGCAAAAGTTTTAGAATATTTCATAGCTTGCTTTGTTCAAATAGCTGCAAGATAGAATTACGTAGTAATAAAGCTAATGAATTACATTTCATTTTAATAACCATAGGAATCTCAAAAAACCATCGCAGTATTAATTTACAAAAGCGTAAAAATGCATTTTTTAAAAGTACTTTTACACCCAGCACACCAAAACTTTGAAAATCCTGTTTTTGCAAAAAGCTATCGATAAAAGCAAGAGCAAAATGTGGCAAAAATTTTTTTTTTAAATTTTCAAAAGTTTAGTGGAAAGTCGGCAAGTCAGCAGCGTGGTCGAGTGGTTAAAGCGCCGTAATGTGATCGACATGGTCTCGGTTTAAAATCTACTCGCTCCATTTTGTTGTGTCCTTGGGAAAAACACGTGTGCGGCACTTTCCCTTACTTGGCGTTCTTGGCAAGCAATTCTAAATTCTAATCATATCCGTATATAACTAAAAAAAAGAAATTTCAACTGGACAGCAACCTTGGAATCTCCGGAAGCAGATCGGGGTAATTTCTTGCCCTATGTATAGCGTCCGTCGCTTTTCTGCGAGTCAGGAGGATAGCTATAGAGATGATAAAAAAAAATAAAGTCCTCGCACATCTGACCGGGATTCGAACCGTAGTTTCAAACCGATGTCTTGTTCTTAGAGACTTAAAAGTGTCCAACTTACTTATGACGGACAAGGGCATTTTAAAGATTGCTGACTTCGGTCTAGCCCGAACCCACGGCCTCCCTCAACGAGACATGACCCCACGTGTTGTAACCTTGTGGTATCGCGCCCCTGAGTTGCTCTTTGGCGCCACCACGCACAACGCTGCAATCGGTTAGTACCGGATTTTTTGTAAATATATTTAAAGCTGTGGAAGTGTCAGTTTGTTTCGTATATCATTTTGAGAGAAACCGATACAGTGGGGCGAATTATATTGTTCGTCTTGTTGCAGACATGTGGGCAACTGGCTGCATCTTGGCGGAATTGCTCGCGCACAAGCCTCTGTTTCCGGGAAAAAGCGAGATGGAAATGATCGAGCTCATTGTTGAGATGCTTGGCTCCCCCAGTGAAGACATCTGGCCGGTGGGTTTTTATCGCAATCTGTCGGAACAACTGACAAACCTTATTCCCGCCTGTCACCACTCCTTTCAAGGGCTTTTCCAATCTTCCCGCAATCAAGTCGATCTATCTGAGAAAGCAGCCCTTCAATAATCTCAAACATCGTTTTCCGTGGATATCAGACGCAGGAATGAGACTTCTAAATCTCCTTCTAATGTTCGATCCAGAAAAGCGAATTACCGCAAGAGACAGCATCGATTTTTCCTATTTCAAAGAAAATCCTTTGCGTGAGTAATCTACTAAAGGTGCAAATAGATCCCCATGACGCCGCTAAACCACTTTAAAGTGATCGTGGCAGCGACACAATCGTCAAGCAGGTTTTTGTTGCAGCGCATTATCGTAATATAAATTTCATTGGCCTTTTAAAAAAAATTGAGAGTCTTGAAAACCTCATAAAACTCTCATAAACTAAATTAGTTGTATTTGAGAAAAGACTGGAAAAACTCACCTTACTTCGACAAGAGATTGGATTAATTAAGTTTGTTAGCTCGTCGAAACTGATTATATTTCAGCTTGTGAAACTGACATGATGCCGACTTTTCCTCATCATCGAAACAAACGAAAGAGTGGAATCGATGACAAGTACGATGACAACTAAAGATCTTTATTTTAACGAAATAAGTCTATAATTGTAAAACAATTTTTGCCAGTTTTGCTTGTCAAAAACAATACTATTAAAGTGATTTTTTTTCTTATTTTCCAGTTTGTCTTATTTTTCAGTTTGTCATAACATTCATTGCTTTTGAAAAACTATTTTAATTCAAGCTTCAATCTGTTTTTTACACTAGAGAACATTGAGATTTTTACCATGACTTTTAATATAAATTAAAGCTAAAATTGTGACGTAACATTTACTTTTTCTGCACGCTTTTTGACCCTTTTAATTGCAACTTTTACCCCAGCGGTTCTCGAAAGTTTTTGCCGCATTCCTCCTATTGAGAACTTGGGTACCGTCATTTTCCCAAAATTAGAGATCTGAAAGAAAAGTTTTTTTGTCTTTACTTTGATAAACTTTTTAGATGACCGGAATTCGGATCAAAAATTTGTTTGAAGACAAGAGTTTTCAATTAGCTGGTATGACTTAACTATGAGAGTGCCAATTTTTTTGGGGTGGGTCACCTTATTAAGATTGCGAATTAGCCAAATCGCTCACTTTGAAGAACACTGTACCTCTGCTTGTAGACGACTGATTAATCTGGTGGTGCTTTAATTCTCTTCTCTCGAAAGAAAGCATCTTTCCCAGTTATTTCTGCAGATAAAACTGTCAAGATCTGATCTCTCCGTTAAATTGGGATCGGTACATTATCACAGTCAGCTTTTCACTTTTCTTGGAACCCGTTCTTTGCCTTATCGAAATTAACACAGATACAGTGGATCTCTTTCCTATTATTTATTATTCCACTTGATGCTGGCTTTCATTATAATTTTGACTTTTTTGCAGGCCTTCTCAAAAGAAACGAGAGCACGATGGCGATTCCGAAAGACTTGAGGTATGATTGTGAATCGCCGCTTGTTCGTTTTTTCTCGAATGTTTTCGCGAGTTTTCCAGGCTAAAAAGCGAATTTCTCTTCGATCATGAAAGCCGATTATGATGAACTCCACGTGATGTTTTGAGGGTCCGAGAAACGAAGAAGCTTGGAAGATGGCTCACAAAATGAAGAGCAAGTTGGGCCCTAATGTTTTTGTGCTGCTGATGCAAGTTTAATTAATAAACATTTGCTTGTCTACTTTGTGGTTGGGCTTTATGGCTCACAAAAATCACCAAATAATTGACAGAACATTTTTATGTTAACGAACGAACCGTCACAGTGTTACAAAATCGCCGAATACATAATAATGATGTCACAGTAATAGCGTTTTAGGACTTTTTGAGTGTGCACGCAAATTTAAGTTGAAACATGCAAAACGTAATTGAAAAGCAGCCGGTTGCTCTGTTTGCGGCTTTGCTAAAACGGTGGGTGGCAGTTTTGAATTGGTCATTTTTCTTTTGTGAAAAAATCAACACAATTTTAAAAGACGAAAAAGCCTTTAAACAAACACAATTAAAAGCAAAAAAAAAAACAGTTCGAGTCAGGTAGAAAGCAACTAAATTTTAGGGAGCTTTGGAGCGCTGACAAGTGGATTTGCCTCTTCCAGCAGCTTTCTTCCGCTTGTTTTATAATCATACGTGCAGTTGTGGCTCTCGGCGTAGCGGTGAGTGGCACAGAAATTATTTCCACATCTGAAGCAAAAATATCAATGGAATTTTTTTTGGTTAAAAATTAAAACCTTAAGACGGTTATTTAGAAAGACCAGCAAATTGTGAAAAGGAATTGGTCGAAATCACTAAAATGGTTCAAGAAATTCCTTATATTTTAAAAGATTTTTAAGCCCCAACAAACGTTGCTTTAGTGATTCTCGGTAAACCATTGACGTCTGAGGAAATACCTATACTTTACAACATAGTATAGTAATAGTGACCAAAACAATAGAATAAATCGGAACTTGTAATTTCCGACATATCAGCTCTGTCCACAATTATTAAAATCTTAATCTTAATCTTGCCACATGAAGCAGCTTAAAACTTTCCAAAAAATCACAAACCACAATGGATCATAGTAATTTCATCGAAGATTTTCACCGCAGTGTAATTACATGACGATATATCACATCGCCAGTAATTTCATGCTCTTGATTGCTCATAGCAAGGATGCGGACTGGGGGCTCGCCAATTCGGTGCAATATAGCTGGACTCGAACTCGCCAAAAAAGTATCGAGTCCGAGGTCTAGATTTTATGCAGTATCGACAATTTGAAGGTTTTGCAATGTTATCAATACATGTACTTATTTTAAAAAATTGCTAAATTTTTAATGAAAATACTTAATAAATGAAAAGCGAAGTTAAAATATAAATGTATAGCTAAAATACAATATAATTTCTTTAATACTATTCCTCTTCATTATTCTAAATTTTATAACTGTTTCTTACTCTGTTGTACTCAAGTCCCACTATTTTTGTAGGGGCGGCGCAAAGCCATTTTGTCAGGGGGGGGGCAAAGTTAAATAGACAACTTATTTTCTAAAAGGCATTTTTTTTTTTAAATCTTGGAGAGTTACCATTTCGTATCGCGACCGTTTTTAGAGCAAAAATCAGGTGATAACTAAAAAAAAGTTATTACTTCCAATGGGGGCGATTGCCTCCACTGCTCCCCACTTTCGGTGCTTTTGCTGTTCAATACTTGTACAGAACAAATATATTGCCAGTTAAAATTTTTTGACAACCTGGGTTCTTGGCTGACTTTTTCCATAGAAATCAAAGAGATTATACTTAGTTTTAGACACGGACTCCGGTTTGGACTCGGACTCGCCTTAAAATTTTAACCAGTCCGCACCCTTGGTTTGCAGTCTAATGATTTTTTATGTTTAAAACGATTGTTTTTTAGTGTACGAGGAAAGATTAAAAGGAGAATAACAAAGAAAGACACTCATTGAAAAACTTTTAACAAAAGCAACAGCTACGACCCATTGAAAAATTTTTATTTTACTAAATAAACACAAGGATGCCGTGCTTAGCCTAACCCCTGAAAAAATATCAGGTTTATTTAGCTCACAGTGAAAAAACCTCCCAAAGAGCTTACTGGCGATGTAATTGCACTGCAGCAAAAAGGTATGCGATTGAATTATCAAACACCCGACTGAAAGACAGGACGTTTTCCCCAAACAGGTATGTATCTTAATAAAAGCCTTGACTACAGACAGGTTGATTCGTCGAATTAAATTAGTCGCTTCATTTTTTATTCTCACGAATCGTATAAATAGAATATTGAGCTTTTTGATTCTTTTCAATGATTTCTTCTGATAAGTATTGACCAAAAAGTAGTTTAAAGAACAGTCTTCTTTAAGATTACATTACAACAAAAGCGTAAGAAATTCGTTTGTGGCCAAAGCCTTTCTCAAGTTCTGTTTCACTCGACACCTGTTTTGGATATTTTAATATTAATCAAACGATCATGCAAGCCTTTATAAGAATCAGTTTTAAATTCCAATTTCAACCGTGAAAAGGCTCAAGTCTTTAATAAAACAAACCTTTCAAACAATCGGCATATAAACCACTATAACTGTACCTCAAAACGTAGCACATGGTTAAAAATTTTGAATTTATGGTTTAACTTGTACATCAAATCAACATTATGCCGCACCTGCACATATAGCTGGAAGCAAGACCAGTACGTTTGGCACAATGAAAGCATCTCTTCTTCTTTGATGCTGGCTTGACAGGCGGCAAGGTTGGCTGATTCGATACGAGCTTATTCGGCCGTACTTCACTGCGGGGTGTCTGCATCAAATTAACGTCGCTTTAAATGCTGCCAAACGAAAAATCAGGCAACTTGCGAAGATTAAATTTACTGCAGTATTTTATAATGCACCGAGACCATTATTTATCACTCAACATTAATAATCATTCGTTTTACCTGTAAGTTCGAATTGGACCCGCGGTGCAAATTTTGGCCGCTGTTTCCTGAAAAAGAGAAAAAATTGCAGAAGCATTTCTCGTATCTTGCACGAGTGGCATAGGCGACAACAATGCAACATTTCTATCTTATCAATCAATGATCATAATGAAATCATGCAGGAAACATCACCTCGCTTTCCATCCTTGATTGGACTGCGCACCAGCGTGCGCAGTATACTAGCGTCGACTGCCTTGTTGATGAAATCGACTACTTCCCGCGCTTCCTCGCGTGACATCGATTCAACTTTACCGAGTGGAGATTCCTTCTGCACAAAAGCCTTTGATTTAGAATATTCAAGTTTTCTGTTAAAATTTTGGGCGGGAAAGGCCATAAAAGGGAATTCAATCTACAGGGTGTCTACAAAGCCTGAGTACATAGGAATTTTACTATTTTATTTATTGATGTTATTTTTCATCCCCAGATCAAATGATGGCTCTGTCTAAAGAAGAAAGAAGATTACCAACTCGAATCTTTCTTCTTTAGATGAGCCATCATTCGATCTGGGGATAAAAAAAATAACATAAATAAATAAAATAGTAAAATTCCTACGTACCCAGACTTTGTGGACACCTGTATGTGTAATTAATTAGACACTACTAAGCTCTTGGGTTATCCAATCACTAACAAGTTTTCTTGCATAGTTACGCACTAAAAATAAAATCCCTAAATCAAAAGACCACATAGTCACCGGTTTTTCATCAATAAAAGTTTTCTATAAAAAAGAAATCAAGACATAAATTTAAATCCTTTTAATTTCTCACCATTCGGATCCCGGACTTGCTGGATCGACGCAAGTTGCTCTGGTTGGACGTGGCCGGGCTTACGGCGCCGTTGCTGCTTTCGGGTTTGGGGTGGTTGAGACGACGTAAACGCTGTTTTTGCCAAAATGGCGACGCCAGAGCCGTTTTGGAAGTCGATGGGGGCTGGGGCAAATGGGAGAGATCAAGCCACTTACGAAACGATGTATTGTCCAGAGGCGGAATTTTTTCCGAAGTGGCGTTCGCTGAACTCCGGCCAACGACCGAGTCAAAATGGGACTTTTGATAAAACGTTTTGCTAGTTACACTTTCACAACCCGAAGTGGGAGGAGGTCGTAATGTACGGTCCAGGTTTTGATTTACGTCACCGGCGTATGGAGGTTGAGGTGTAGGATGCCAGGATCCACTTATTTGATTGGAGCGGCCAAGAGAATCTTTCGAAGCTATCCAGCTCGGGGGACTTTCTAAAATACGGCTTTCGGATGCAAAACGGGGTGGTTTTGAAGGAAGAGCGCGGTACTTGACTCCATGAGGCGTTTCGTACATTTTCGTCGGAACTTTTGCTTTTCTATCAAAAACACAAGGATTACTTCATGAAAAACAAAAAAAATTAGACAACATCTTAGAAAGCAGAAAGCAGGCTGGGGTAATCACTTGATGGTTGCTTTATGTCCAATGCCTCCTTCTTTGTCCCACACGTCAGGATAAACAGAATATATGATAATATCTTTTTTGCAATCCTATGAGGTTGGTACGTATAATTTGCAATAGCAGTGGTATATCTAAAGTCAGGTAATGTAAAAAACAATTAAATCGATTTCGATTCTCAGTCAGCCGAAAAAAGTGATACCCAAGTTCAAACGCTTTAACAGCGACACTATAAAATTGGATAAGACAACTGCAGGCATTCAAAATATGTTGAAATTACATCAAAGTTGTGACATAATGTTGAAAAAACGAATTTGATCATACGTCTCCAGTCCTTTCCACTAAAACTTACTTGTTCGTTTTGATATTTGCCAAGAAAACAATTATTTAAATGATTAAACTGCACGCACTAATTCATTAGTTAGTTACGATGTTTTTGGGACAAAAAAATTGACAAAACCCGGGACAGATTCAAAGAGAACATCTTTTTTTAGAGATCACTATGTTTTTGGGACAAGAAATTGACAAAATTGGGACAGATTCAAAGTTGTAAATTTTCTCTTTTATTATTTGATCAAGTGTCGTTTCGATCAAGTGTCGCGTCACGGGTAGAATATACCGGGATGGAATTTATCAATGGTGGAAGTTACCATGGTGAAATTTACCTATGGTGAAAATTACCGGTCACCTGGATTCCCTCTGCAGCTTCCAAGCGTTTTTTCCACAGACTAGTGGCGTGGTGTTGTGTTGGTACTTGACTACAGTTAAAGAGGTGATCAGTGCCAAATGTGTGTGTCAAGCATAGTGGGCACTGTGGCATGTAAGTACCAGGGTTCACTGTATGTAGGTAACTATGCAAAAGTAGTGATTTGTTGGCTTTGAGCTGAGCCAGGTTTGTTCGCATTATGACGTGATAATGCTTGTTGTGATGAATGAATGTCATAGGGTGTGGTGCTAATAACTTTGTTGTTTTTTTCTAGAAATGAGGTATTGTGAGATGGTATGTGTTTGAGATGGTATGTGTTTGATATGTGTTTGAACTTTCATAACAACGAGCACACTAACATCATCATCTCAGAACGAGACATAACACCTGAGGAATGTCGAAAACATCAAACACATTACACGTTTGATGTTTTCGACATTCCTCAGGTATTATGTCTCGTTCTGAGATGATGATGTTAGTGTGCTCGTTGTTATGAAAGTTTGTGGTTTTTAGTTTCCGGGTGGATATGAGTATGCATTAAAATCATGTAAAGCAGTGGTCTCCAACCTTTTTGTCTCCGCGGACCGGTCTACGTTTGATAATTCTACCGCGGCCCACCAAAAGGGAGGGGGAAACGCAGATTGTTTTTAATTTACGTGTATTTGAACATGCATTCAAAATAAAATTATTTGAACCATAAAACGAATATTAAGTGATTTAAATTTGCAAAATTTTCAATCTATCTTTAAATCAATGAGAACCCTGAGCTTGTTTCTCTGCAACGAGACGGTTCCATCTGGGGATAATAGGAGATAATGACACTCGAAGTGTCTTGCTTACGTCCAGGTTATTCCGTTGTTTTGTTTTGGTTGCTGCCATTGTAGAAAACCCCGCTTCACACATATAGGATGTCGGAAATGGTAATAGGCTTTTAAGCGCTCTGGTGGCGATATCCGGGTATTCCGCCATGACCTTAATCCAGAACACTGGCAGAGTTGTTGTGTCGAACGTCGCTTTGAGGCTGCCGTCATTTGCAATCTCCAGCAGTTGATCTTCTTCTTGCACAGACATGCTAGATTCACCTGGTTTGCTGACAAATGGGTTGCGCATCCATTCTTTACCAGTTCGTGGGTCTTTTGTACTTGGAAAGTAGCGCTCAAAATCTTTCAAAAGCAAAGGCAGATGATCGCGCACCAACTTCGAAAATGAAGGCTCAGGTTCAGTTTCGCCCAACATCCCCGCTAATGTTTGAAACATATCCAAAATACCATTGTTCACGCGTCGTCCCCACAACTCCAGTTTCGCTTTAAATGCAGCTACTTTGTCTGCCAACTTGAAAACAGTTGTCATTTTCCCTTGAAGGGAGAGATTTAGTTCATTGAGCAGGCTGAATATGTCACACAGATAAGCAAGTATTGCAACCCATACCTTGTCACTGAAATGTGCTGCCAGAGGTGACTTCTTTTCTGAAAGAAATCTTTGCAATGGCTCTCGTACTTCAAACACTCTGGTTAGCGATTTTCCTCGGGATAACCATCTTATTTCTGTGTGCAAGAGTAGGCGTTTGTGCTCTGCATCCATCTCCTCACAAAGTTGCTCAAATAGACGCGAGTTAAGGGCGTGTGCTTTGATGTAGTTAATAATTTTAACGACATCAGTCAATACGCTGTTTAATTCCGGACACATTTTTCGACTTGCCAGCATTTCCCTGTGAATGATGCAATGCGTAAATTCACTCTCAGGAGCAACCTCCTTAATCCGAGAAATTAAACCAGACAATCGTCCGGTCATGGCAGCAGCTCCGTCTGTGCATATGCCGACACAAAAAGACCACTTTAATTTTCCTGATATATAACCATTCAGTGACTTGAATAGTTCTGCTCCTGTGGTGTTGGTTGGTAAGGATAGCGCACATAACAAATCCTCATGCATATCTTCCTGATAAAGATATCGTGCATAAACAAGTAGTATTGCGTTGTTGTCGATATCTGTAGATTCGTCAACCTGGAGTGCGTACCACGGCGATGTATTAATCCTCTCCAACAATTGTGCTTCAATGTCTTCGGCTATTTCTTCAATGCGCCTTGTCACAGTGCATGCTGACAAAGGCACATGCATTATCTTTTTAACAGCAGCCTCTCCTAGAAGCTCACGGCAAATGTCTTTAGTGGAGGGCAAGATTAATTTTTCACCGATGGTGAATGGCTTTTTCGCCTTAGCAATACAGCCACTAAAAATGATGCTCTCAATGCATTCTCATTTATTGATGTAGTGACCCTCAGAAATTTTTCCTGTCCTTCGTGCTCCCGTTTTTTTCTTTCAAAATACTCCAGGGGCTTGTCTTTTGATGTAGCGTGCTTGCTGTTCAAGTGGCGAAGCAGTTTTGACGGTTTCATTGACCCATTTGAGAGCCGGTCACCGCAAAGTATGCAGAGCGGTGTTGGTGCGTGGGTATCACCTGTCGCGATAAATCCATATTTCAAGTAGGACGTATGGTATTGTCTGTTAAAAGTTTTCTGTTTCTTTAATGTTGAAGGCTCTTCTGTCTCTTCAATGGACCTTTTCCCATTCACAATGAAGCTTTCTAACGACGTCTGTTTGGTACTCATTTTTGATAAATTTTAACACACAATTAAGTAACTGACTGTAAAGATTTAATGAGATATAGCTTAACTAAAAAAATAGCTTAAATGAGAATAACTTCACTAAAAAAGAAAGCTGAATTAGCCTGGAGCTGCAAAGCAGAACACGTACCAGAATTAACAAACAACTGAGATACTAAAACTGTACTGTTAAAAAACATAAAGCTGTGCTCTGCGTAAATGTCCAGGTTCAAGATCAAAATAACAATTCAAAAACTTCAGCATAACAAGGGCTTGTGATGTAATAAACCAAGGTTATGATGTGATAAAATGACCTCTCCAGACAATCTCTGGATTGCGGATTTCGAGCTACGGAACAAAAGGGATTCCCACACTAATTAACAGTTCCTTGTGCGGACCGGCACCAACTGACCCACGGACCGGGGGTTGGGGACCACTGATGTAAAGGTTGTGTCAGTGTTTGAGTTAGTTGTTTAAGTTGAGTAGTAGCAAGCTTGAGATGAGTGTCCATTGGAAGAACCTTGATACGAAAGGGCTCCATGTGGTGTTAGTATATTCCAAAATGGGGCGAGTGATACGAGGGTCAGTCAATAAGTAATGAGACTTTTTTAATAACTCAAGTTTGCAATGACTGGTAATCAAAAAATGCTTTTTTATTTTTCAACATAGTCTCCCTCCTTTGCAACACACTTGTTCCATCTTGATATTAGATTGTCTATTCCTTTGGCATAGAATTCCGTGGACTGGGTCCTTAGCCAGTTGCTCACAGCAGCCTTCACTTCTTCATCAGTCTGGAAGTGAATTCCCCTCATACTCTCTTTGAGTGGGCCGAAGAGGTGAAAATCAGATGGTGCAAGGTCTGGGCTGTAGGGTGGGTGTGTTAGAAGTTTCCAGCCTAAATCTTCAATTTTGGCTAGGGTTCTTGCTGCTGTGTGGGGCCTTGCATTATCCTGAAGGAGAATCACACCTCTTGATTGAAGTCCTCTCCGTTTGTTCTTAATGTCTTTTTTCACTTGAGTTAGCAGCTCACAGTAGTTCTCTGAGTTCACAGTATTGCCCCTTTCCAAGAAACTGATAGTGATCGGCCCATTTCTGTCCCAGAACACAGTGAGCATGACTTTCCTTAAACTTTTCTGAGATTTGAATTTTTTCTTCACTGGGGAAGAAACATGCTTCCACTCCATTGATCGTCGTTTCGATTCAGGTTCATAATGAAAGACCCAGGTCTCATCAGTTGTCACTATTCTCGATAGAAATACATCTCCCTCCTTTCTGTATCTGCGTAGTGATGCTCTGGAAGCCATCAGGCGCTGCATTTTGTGATCATCCGTTAACATCTTTGGAACCCAGCGACAGCTGACTTTTGAAAAACGCAGCTTCTCACGCACAATTGCGTACACTGTGCCATGGGAGATGTCCAAGTTTGTAGCAATTTCATCTAAAGTGACCCTTCTATCAGATTTGATCAGGTCTTCAACTGCCTGTACTGCTTCTGGGGTAGAGACATCCACAGGTCTTCCACTTCTCAGATCATCAGTAATGCTTTCGCGTCCATCTTTGAATGCTTGCACCCATTTGTAGAAGTTTGCTCTAGACATACAGGAAGGACCATATTGTCTTTGCATTCTAGACAGAATCTCACATGATTTTACACTCTCTGCCAACAGAAATCTGATGACTCCTCTTTGTTCCAAGCATGAGCTGTTTCCTAGCCTAGTAGTCATTTCAATTTATCGTCACACCTACAGTAATCTGAAAATAAACAAGTTTTGTTGTAAATAAGATGACAACTCCATTCATAATCATCACATAAAATTTCAGTTGCATAACTCCAAGAACACCAAAGTAATTGAGAAAGTCTCATTACTTATTGACTGACCCTCGTAGTTTTAAATGTAAACACGATATAGTTCCTTTTATTTACCCCATTTGGTAAAAGTGAGTGCTCTCAGAATGTTAAGTGTTTGTTTTGCTTTAGTGGTGGTGACATTTATATGTTGTGAAAATGTCTCTCTAGTCTCTTTCGGCATTGAAGACCAAGCTACGCGAACTGTTTGTCAGAATTCAAACAGAAGAAAAACAAGCAAATATTAACCAGTGATTATCGAAGGACAAGTCTTAACACGATGACCACATGAGAGTTAATACAAAGAAGCATCGATAAACGTTTACAGTGAAAACGAAATGCAACAAAGGCATTGCAGCAGCGCTTCAATGCACGAGCAAAAAACAAAAGCCTGAGTATCTAAATAAGAAAACTTCTTTTCTATAGACCTATATTTGGCAGTCTATTCAAAAACCCAAAAACAAAATTTTAGAAGTTAGTTCATTGCAAAGTGCTATTTATTACATTTCAGATTAATTTGATTCGATTAAATCACAAGAAAATGGAATTCGGATCGACCAATAGCAGAATAGATTTTTTGTAGGAGGGATAATTTAGCCAATCACAAGCGTTCGTTTTTTGTTATAGGTGGAAAAATAACAAAGACCAGTCAATAGAGAATCAATCAAAGCTCTTTTATGTATTGAATCAAAAATGCAGAACCTTTTTTTATTTTTATCTCACAGAATGATACCGAGGTCAATTTAACTGGGTTCAAACTGATCAAAACTTTTTGGTTCCAGTTACGCTTCTGTTCCGTTGAAATCATCAACAATATCAATCGTCATCAATCAATAGCCGAATAAGAAAACGTCACTCACTCTGAAGACGGATGTTCGCCGGAAGCCGACGACGACGCGACTCGTTCGTCCACAGCGTCATCAGGCGAAGCAATAAGGCCGTACGACCGCAGATACATATCGTGCCGGTTGTATATCATGCCTTGCAACATTGACGACCTGATGTAGATAATGATCACTGATTGGTGGTTATAAAAATACATTACGTTAAGTGACGTAATTGTAAAGTCCTGCAACCGCGTACAATTTTCTTTAAATTGTCGGTGGGGAGAGAATGCCGTGAAAAGGCGCGTCAAAAGAGTTCAATTGAAACGATTTCGTAAGTCAATCTGGACTTACTCGAGAGTCGTCAAGTCTATCTGGACTTACTCGAGAGTCGTCAAGTCTATCGAGTTCTCTAAATTCTGTAGATCTTTATAAAAACCGACCTGGGAGACTTGTACGCTGTGGTCTGGTTCGCGAAGATCTTGCGGCGATTGGAGGAAGTATTTTCGAGAGCGTTCAGCAAACGCTTGGTGCGGGGGCTGAACCTGCCGCTTTCGTCATCGTTCGTTCTGGTTTCGTTTTTGGCTTCGGCTAAAATGAATTAGTGTAAAAATGGGCGAGACTTTACTCGAAACCACTTGACGATGACGCGATGAAGCGTCACGAGTTTGCTGGCTCGTGATTTAAACGTAGCATTGACAGAATAAGTCGTGCGCGCAGTAGTAAACAACAGCCATGGATGGCGTAATTAAATCGAAACGAAATGATCATGGTTTTCCAGCGTAGCTTGGTGGATCGAAACAACGTTTTAACGACAAGCACAAACGAAACAGACACTTGGCTTGTTGTCGCGTTATCATGCAATCAGAAAAACTGCAAGAAATAATACTGATCGATGCCGTTTTATGCAGCGGCATAGAGGAAGTTTTGGACTAAATCTAATTCGAACTCGTAAAGTCAACTTTAAAGAAATGCTAAAACATGGAGCTTGTGTTTATTCCTTATCCTGCAGCCTCCGTTAATCTAAAGAGCGAAGCAGGAAATTCACGAATTAAAAAAACGAAAACATTAATCTTATCGCCACTTTAAAACGAGTCGAGAATAACGACTCCACATTTTTTGTGTTGCAACCTTGCAACAATTCACTTGTTTGAAGTAGTAAATTGCACGGCTCGCCGAAATAAAGCAAAAATTCGTTTTCGTAAGCACTTATGACGAACTTTAATATTAACACCCGATCAAAAATATCTTCTTAACCAAAACACGCGCGTCTTCGGAAAATGGTCACCTTCGGTTTTGATTGACGTCGCTTCGGAAAGTGATTCTCCTTTTTGATCAGTCCCTGGCTCGTCGGCTCGATTCGGCAAGACTTTGCTGATAGTCGAGTTGTCGCCCTGTTCGTCCTGTAACGACACGAGGTCAAAAAACTCGATTCGAAAATGAAAAACGTTTACAGCTGAGCGCGGCTGGTTGGAAGGGTATTAAATCGCGATTGGAGGAATTAAACGGCAAAACTACTTTAATCGATCAGCAGCTTACCTCAGGCTCGTCCTTGCTTTCGACCTTCTTCATTCGCTTTAACTGAGCTCGTCTAATCGCGACACGGGAAGGCAATAAGCGGTCGGAGACTTCCTGTTTATGGTCGCCCCCTGTTTTTGAAGAGAAGGTGGCTTAGAGACACAGCAGAGAACTCGAAAAATGCAGGTGTTAACAGGACAATGTCCTTTGTATTTTTCACAATTGCCTTTTAAATGTGTCGAGTAAAAGCTTTGTCAAATAACTACAAAAGCGAGTCGGAGTTGGAAGTAATTTTTTAAGAGCCGCATCGGTAAAATTAACCCCATCACAAAGCGCACGAATCAGTTTCGGCAAGAGTGTATTCAAGCACGAACCAAACCTTTAAGCTTTGAGCTTTAGTTTCAAGTTTTGCAAACTTGTATTTAACACACATACCACTTGGAATTGCAGAGGGGCTTGCAGGCTTCTCCACCGCAAGTTGTTCAGATAAAGCGTTGGTTTTAGGCTCGGCTATTTCCGTGGCTGAAATTGCAAATAAGCATTTAAGATTACGTTAGAAAAACCAAAGACCTTCTTTAAAAACTGGTTTTCTTGTTTTCACTGCAAGGACTTACTTGATAAATCTTTTTGTTTTGATTTTTCGCGCGTTGAATTTACTTCAAGTTTTTGAGGAGTTGGCTGAGAAGAATTTTTGTTAATAATTAAAGTTAACTTTTATTTTTCAAATAGACGTAGTAAGCATTGAAGTTTGTGCAGGAATTTTTAGTAATGGTCTTGGTAATCAATACATCAGCCAAAGATTCTCTGCTGTTTTGAAATTATAAGCTTATACGTAAAAATTAGAAAATTAAGGCGCTCATTTATCTAAAAAACACATTTCCGATTTCGACTAATCCCAACAATTTAACCTTTTTTTCTGTATTTCTCTACAGCGAGCGTTACGTAGAGTTTAATATATTTGAGTAGGCCTTAATTTTAAACAACACATGATATCAGTTTACAGTTGAGACAGGGCGCGTTTGTTTGTTCTTTCTGTCGAATAAGTTCGATGATCATATGACGACAACGTAAGGTGATTGGTGCTGTTTTGGTATGCGACGTCATAAAGTGGTTTGCTATGTGACCTCGTGAATTTAGTGTTGCACTTTGCTATTCAATTTAAGAATTTTTAAACATGCCAGTAAGCTGAGATGACCCGGATTAATAATAAACAAAGAGTATTACGGTTACAATTTCTCAAAGCAGTTTAGGACATTATATTCTTTACAAATACGTGAGAACAGAGCTTGGAAGGCGATGCCATAACCAGCTCAGGAAAATCGAAGTGTTTGACATAAAATTTCGAAAATTAAAGTTGCAATTTCGAAGAGCATATTTTTTTCACTATACATGCACTATGTAAATTGGATTTTGTTGTAGCGAAAATAGCAAAATACTTATAACTTGTCATTCTACTATTATTAAATGATAAATAGGGCAAAAAGTTAAAATATATTTTAAAAAGCGTTAGGGAAACGATTTGTAATCTTTTTTATCTGGAGTAAAGGCAAATTAAAAATTTTTTCGTAAAAACAGTTCACAATATCACCTCTTAAAACGTAAAAAGAACGCAAGTCCCACGACGCTCATTTGACATTGCATCAACCAAAGTAACTATCAAGCCTCTTATTTATTTAACTTTTTTATTTTATCTCTATATTTATCCTCCTGACTCGCAGGAAAGCGACGGAGGCGCTATACATAGGGTAACCAATTACCCCGACCTGCTTCCGGAGATGCCAAGATATTGCTGCCCGCTTGTAATTTAAGAGATATGACTGTAATTTAGAACTGCTTGCCAAGACCACCAAGCAGGGGACAGTGCCGTCAAGTGTCTTTCCGAAGGACACAACAGAAGGGCGCGAGTGGGTTTTGAACCGAGACCGTGTTGGTCACGAGCACGGCGCTTTAACCACTCGACCACGCTGCCGACAACTCCTTAAAACCCAGGCTGCACCCTCATGGATACTTCGTGCCCCAATTGCTGAAAACTACTGCGTCAGAGAAAACAGGCACCTGCGCTTTTTTCTTTATGTTCGAACTGTTGTTAAGATGGAGATTTTGCATTTGCGAGCGAATTTGTTTCATCTTGGAAGCAGTGACGTTGTTCTCGACCATCTGCGCCACACTCAGCGGCTGCTGCTTTCCCGATTTACGAATGCGATCATCGCTGCTTGTTTCGGAGTCTTCCTCGTCGTCGCCGTCGCGCAAATTGCGGCCGGACTCGCTAATGATGACGTAGCAACTTTTACTCGCAATTTCTTCGATTTATTTTAAATTTCCTTGCACAGTAAATACATATTCTATTTCAATAAGATATTTGAGATAATATTTAACGTGGAGGCGCGGCTGCAAGCAACGGGTAACCCCTGCGAGCAGGGGAAACACGTCGTGTCCCTTGCTTCTACGAGAAAATGGATGATGATGGTTTGAGATAGTATTCAATAAACTTAAAAACTTTTCACTTGATAAAACTTATTGAGAAAACGAAACTACAAAAACGACTCCTGAAGAAAGTGCCAACGTGCAACGAAACAATGCAACAAATGCAACAAACATGCAACAAATGCAACGAAACAAAAACTCCGTAAAGCTGGAGAGTACGAACCTGGGGGATTCAGAGAAAGGTGTCAGCGTTCCATCACCACGGTCCACCACGCGAAAAAAATTTAACTGGTCCCCGTCGCGGTAGACAAGGAGCGTCACCTGCTCCAATAAAAATAGCATCTTGCCTGTTGGTTTCCTTATCGAAGCTAATATCGGTTATTACACTTAAAACTCGTCGTTGAAGCCGATTGATTGCCGACAGGATTTCGAAATTGATCAAGTTCGAGCTCACCAATCCAAAATTTAGTTTTTCACGTTTAATTTTCCGAGTACAAGTTCAGCAGAATGTTAAGTGAACCGAATAATACTAGTCCGAGGCTATTGTTTTTGCAGGTGAGCTTTTGTTCTTTCGAGATAGCAACATTAAAAAATAGTCATGACGTCACATTGAGAACAAAACTAAATGGCCTTGGCGAAATTCCTTAACACTAGTTACACCAACGATATTTCGTAGCTTTAATTTTTATTTTAATTCTCATTTTCCCCATTAGTACCTCAGCCGTAGATTTAAAGTTCCAAAAAGTTTGAGTATGCAGCCTTGGCTCCGTCGCAGCGTTTTCCAGTCACATTTACAGCAACTTTCGCCTTGCATCCGAATACAGCCTTAACCCTAAACGAATTACACTAACCTGCTTGCTTCCGTTCCCGCCACTAGATGGTGGCGAGAGTTTTTCGAGCAGTTCTTCTCGCGAATCGATGTAGTCGGCCATATCACAAAATCCTGCGTCATCCATCGCAACTACACACGAATTTGGACTTTAAAAGTATAGATCAACAATGGTGATGACAAATGATAGCGCCAACAAATAACGTTTGTGACGTAAAATATAGAAACTGCACGTTTAGCGTTTATAATGTTCGATTTCAGCGCTAAAAAGTCGGGATCAATTTCCGGACCAGATAAATCGAATATAGCGCTACTCACAACTTGTTAGAATACTAAATTAGCAGCTGCTTCACCCAGGCACAACATCGAGGCGATATGCAACGCAAAATGAACAATGATAGATTTTTGTTTCGTTTTTGGTGAATGTATACCAACAAATGAAACAACTCTCACTTCTTCTAGTGTTGATTGGTCCGCCTCTCATAGCAAGAACAAGTTTTAATGTACAACCATCGGTAATGCTAAAAATAGATTAAGTCAAAATCGACGGTGATGTTACTATAAAGGCGTAAAACACTTTCAAAATCCATAGAATTTTTATTTTTGTAATCTTTCACAGAGTAACGTTAATCTAAAGCAGACAAAAAGAACGATGTACGTGAAGTTACTAAAGCAAAAACAAGAGAGTTATGACAACCAAAAAAGCAACAAGCTTCTGTGAAAACAAAATTGCTTCTATGCCAGTCAAAAGTGCTCCAATCAAACAGCTGCGTTCACGACAAAGTCAAACGATTTGCAAGGGGTTGTTGTGCAAAGTCAAGAGCGCGACAACAAGCTCAAAGCAGTGGCGTATAGCGAGAAGTGACACAGTCATTCACAAGCAGTCTTTGAGACATTTTGACACGAACAAGCACCTTGTAAAGTGGAAAAAAATTTAAAAAGTGTGTCATTGAACAATGAGAGCAAGATTTACATACCCAACAACCAATTTTTCCCAGTTTGACAAAAAATGCACATCCACGGAAATTGAAGATTTTATAGAGAAGCAATTGAAAGCAATTTTAAGGACAAAACACTACATTTACCGCAAATTTGACAAAAATTAAGATTTAAAAAAAATTGCTTCGACATTTTCCACATTTTTGTCAGTTCAGGATTAAAGTCTAATTATTTACTTGTAGTCTTGCAAACAGTATTCATCTTCAAGCTCATTATTTTGCCAGATGAGATATTGCTGATTGATAGGAATGCCTGTGTGTAAAATTAAAATCATTAAACACGATTTTAAAAGATTAAATACGACTATATCTAGTTTACTTTAAATTTACTCATATTCATATACAGTAGACCTCGGTTAATCCGAATTCGATTTGATAAAATCATCTGAATTAGGCAAAGATTTGGACAATCCAAAGCTTTATATTAAGAGTTACACTATATAAGAATTCATTTGTACTTTCAATTTTATCTGAGTTAAGCGAAATTCCGCATCAACCGAATCCGGATTGACCGAGGTCTACTGCACATACATTATTTTTTTCATATTAAAAATTTAAAGATAAAAAAAATCTTTATCTTTTTAAAGGTAGGCTTTTTAAACATTTACATTAAATGACATATAAAAATAATTACACAGGAAAATTGTTTTTGTTTAAAAAAGAAAAAAATTATTTAATTTTATAAATTTTCGTTTCAAAGCATAGTATAAAAAGAATTGCGTAAATAAATTTTTCCCACCCGCATCAATTTTATTAGGAAGCAACCAAAACGTTGCGTTTGAAATATGATAGCTGTGGGTAGAAAAGTAAGCAAAAATGATGACTTTTTCATTGACATTACCAACTGAGTGATTACATTGTACAGTCATCAAACAGTCAACAGTTAAAAAGTAAATATCTTAACTTGTGTAACAGGATATTTTAATATCTGCAACTATTCAAAAACAACCTCTAGCTATTATTCTCAACAAATATCACAATACTAAGAAAAATAGCAATTGTTAAAATTGCTTCAATTAGACAATTCAGCCAAAAGAGTATTTTCTTAGAAAAAAATTAAAATAATATTTACCATTACAGCCATTTGTAATTCTATAGAATCATTTCATTAAACAGTGTCACCAAAGGAGAAATTTGAAAATATATAATAATATATTTGAACGGTTTTTGCTATAATTTTTATTACTTAAGTTTTTCTCAAGTTGAGAAAAAACATTTATTTTACTACCAACCCCAATAAAATCAATGCCTTAATATCAATGATAAGTTGAAAACAAAAAAAAAAAAAGGAAAATTTCTTGAACTGTCTACACCACTCTGAAATTTGTAAGTAGTACTGTTTTAGCATTTGAACCCATGAACATTAAATTTCTAAAGTTATAAGTAACAAAACAATTGGTGCAACATTTACCAAATAAAAATTCATAAAATCAACAAACAGTTTATTTGTATAAATATTGAAATACACAATACATCTGCATAATAAAGCAAATTTTTGAAAATAAAAAAAATCGTTAGTTTTGTGGCAAGCAAGAAATTTACTATAAAAAGAGAAGTATAGAAAATCACTCCTAACTCTGCCACAGCTTTAATGAATATGACCAAAATCACTTTTGGCCTGCAATATATTCAACTGATCGAGAAAATGCACACACTGGGGCAATTTGACCTCTTACCATTGAGGTAAATGACACATTACTGAAAGTACAAAGACTTATTTGATTTTGACCAATTTCTTGATCAGTTGAATATATTGCAGGCCAAAAGTGATTTTTATCATATTCATTAAAGCAGTGGCAGAGTTAGGAGTGATTCCCTATACTCATCTTTCTATAGTAAATAAATAAAAACTAATAGATGAAAAACAATAAAAAAATACTTGTAACATAATATATTTATATTTTTTTACAAAAGCTACAACTTTATACAAAAGTCGTGTATATCTGCATAATACAATAATCTGAATTTTATTATTGTTAAAAACATCAAAATATTTTAGAAACCTTTTAAACAGTAAATTATGGCTTTAAAAACTATCTTAAAAGAGAATTACAGTTAAACTTACTAAAATTTTCTAAAAATAAACCTTTTTAAATCAATTTTACATAAACAATGATCATCATCTTGAAAATTGCCTGACCAGGCATATTCTTTAACTTGTTAATTTTTAGCTAAAAATTCAAAAAATGAATGCTGATATTTTTGAAAATGTTAGAAAGCCTATAATTAATGGAACAATTGAGGATGAAATTATGATGTACTAAAGAGAACAATCCTCTGTAAAATATTTGATATTGCAACAAAGGAGGTTTCAAAAAAAGGCCATAAGTGATAAGTATATGTTCAAATGCTATAACTCGTACTGCGAAAAAAAGATTGGAGCTTGAGCATCAGAACAAATTCATTTTTTAAAGATTGTAAGTTAACTTTACAAAAATGTTAGCATATATAATTCTATAAGGAAGAACCTATAAATCTTTTACTCAAAGATATATGTATTTCCAAAGTATCAACCTGTAAGTTTTATGAAAGAATTAGGCAGTGCGTTTAGCCAAGAAAAATTTACCCTGTTTCATTTTTTTGCTCTTTTTGAGTCAGGTGACATGAGCCCAAATTGGGCTCACCCGTCTTCAAAGAAGGGTAACACGCGGTGAACGGTGAAAAGTGCTAAACTCAAAAATTCACTCACAATTTTTTTTTACAAAAACTTTTTTACAGTCAGTTCAAATGTAAAATAGAAAAAATGTAAAACGTAAAACGAATGAACGTAAGTAGAGGAGCGTCTGTATATTAAAACAAATACCACCTTCTAGTCTTTGAATTTTTGCTTTTACAGATATTACTGTTTCATATGGTGATACTCGAAGTTCAAAACAAGTTCCAGTAAGAGTTTCAATAAAGAGTTCCATTGTACTATAAAGTGGCAATCTATAAAATTAATAATTATTAGATTAAATAGAAATAAAACATATGGGAGAAGCCAAAAATTTTTAAAGACTAACTTGCCTGTAAGCATACTCTAATTGCTCTGCTTCTCGCATAGCAAAATCTTTTGGTTCCATATCAGCTGCAAAGCTTGTCCTATTTTGATACAAAACTGAATACAAATAATGTTCACATTGAAAATTGTGAAGCCATTTTTGTAAAAATACCAATTAAAAAAATGTTTTTTTATCCTGATCAACTTGACGATAAAATTCAAATAATAATTGCTACAGGCACTTCAAGAAGTGCCTTTAATACACACATTGTTTTCTAATATTACAGTCAATTATCTGCAAAGCAAAAAACTTTTAAAAATTAAATATAAATAACTGCTCTGAGACTATACAACCCATTTTAAGTATAGAGCGGTATATAAATACATCGTTATTATTATTATTATTTTTATAAGTATAAATAATAATTCTTTTTATTAATAGCAAGTTGTTGCATGGGTTGCAACATTTTGGTGCTGAGAGTTTGGCAGATGAGATTTTGGTACACAGTTTTCTGATGATGTGCAGATTTCGACAACCAAGAGTTCAGTGCTTGATCATGAGTAATAAATTTGTTAAAATACTTAGTAATGTTAGAAAATTCGTGATATCTTTCTGCTGGGATTTCAGAATAATATTAAAGGATCAAAACTACCCTCAAAGAGAGATGTACTGGGTTACTTTTTTTTATCTTCACAAAGAGAAGTATGACTATTAGAGACGCTCAACTGCAGTATTAGAAAAAAATTATGAACTTTGAAAATGAGCCCATATTCCATTAACTTATAAAAAGATGATTGAGAATTTTAGGTTTTGTATCAAAAGTATCAGCTTCTCAAGAAAAGTCATAGTCAAAGATCTGTGCCACAAGTAACAAAAAAAAGAGCTTTAAAGAATGACCTGAAAAATCTCTGATGTGGTCAGTTCAAATGCTTTGACCCTCATTACAAACAAAGACTGAGATTTTCTTCTTGCTCAAAGAGAACCTGGGAAAAGAGAATTAATGGGAGCAGTGGATATGGTATTGGTGTGTCAAGAATGAACAAAGCATAGAAGAATGTTAAAAGGATAGGTGCAGACAACATTCAAAGAAAGAAAGAGGCCTTCAAATCTTATGTCATTGTTGAAGTGGAGTTATTTGATTAGCAGTAGTAATTGTGAGGAATCATCTGAAAATGATGCTGATACTTTCGAAAGAGTTAGATCTTCCACACAGAAAAAGGTAAAAGGGCAAACACATAGTCACTTCTTGACCCAAAGGAGCCCTTGATCCCAACCAAAAGCTTTGATAGAAAAGCAGTATTTATGCTAACAGAAACTTCAAGAGCACTTGGAAAAAATGTGAAGAAACTGAACATAAATTGATCCTCCATTCATCAAAAATGCATGAAGCACCATGCCCAAATGAAACATATGTTTAAAACAGATGTTCTCTTTATTGTTTACTGGGATGGAAAATTAATGCAAGATTTAACAAGAAAAATACATCTCAATCGTCTGCCTATCACAGTCTCTGGCTAGGGCATAAAACAACTGCTAAAATGGCCAAAATTCTTCATAGAAGCAGACAGTCTCAAGGAAATGCCATCGTTTTAGCACTAGAAGAATGGGGATTAGCAGAGAAAGTTGTTGGTATGATTTTTGACACAACTGCCTCAAATACTGGAAGAATGGTACTTGCATCCTCACTCAAGAAAAACTTAAAAAATACCTTTTGTATTTTGCATGCCATCATCATATATTAGAGTTGATCATTGGAGCTGTCTTTTCAACTGTTATGGGACCAAGTCTGGGACCAGATATTCTTCTTTTCAAGAAATTTCAGTATCAATGGAAATCAGTTGACAAGACCAAGTTTCTGACTGGAGATGCAAATGACAAGGTGTCACTCTCAGTAAGAGATTACAAATCTGAGATTTTGAAATGGGAAAAACTGACACTTGAGCAGAAGAATCTTTGTGGTGATTATTGTGAGCTATTTGAAATGTCAATTGTTTTCCTAAGTGATATTCCCTTTTGGGAAATCCATTTTCATGCATCAATGCACAGAGCTAGATAGATGGCAAAAATTATTTACTCCATAAAAATCTGAATGTTTTGTAGCCAATTCAAACTGACAACTAATGAAGAACACAGCCTCTGCAATGCATGGATCCTTAAAATCTTTACAATCAAAGTTTACCTACAAGCTTGGATGGAAGCATCATTTCCAATATCTGCACCAAGAAATTATCTTGGACTTGTCAAAACGTTGCAAGATTACCATGACAAGAGAATTGAGACAACTGCACTTGGTCAGCTCTGGTACCTCTTTGAGGAACTAGTGGCTTTGGCTTTTTTTGACCAAGAGGTGAAAGATGACATGAAGCAATGAATGGTTGCAGCACTTGAAAAAGATGAAAATGAAGATCCTCCCAAATGTACCCTAAGGAAAGACTTTTTAAACAACTGCTTGACTGATTTTGTAAAAAACACATGTCACTTCTTCCTAAAAATAAAAATTGATCAAACGTTTCTAACAGAGGACCCTGGCTCATGAAATAATCAACCAGGCTATCTGATGGCCAGAAAGTTAATATAAAGAATCCAAGGCACAAATGACACTGCAGAGCATGTGGAAGCACTTATTCAAGAATACACCTGGCTTGTAATGCATAATGAAGATCAGCTGCAGTTCTTTGTGCAGATTGTGACAGAGTATAGGCATGTTTTTCCTGACGGTAAAAAAAGTACACTACTCACCAGGCAATGAGTGGGGTGACACCCATGATGCCCCTGCCATTGAGCAGTTAATACTCTGTAAAGAGGAGAACCAGATGTCAACAAAGTGGCTATTTGTAAAAAACTTTATTGCTCATGTGCAACCTCTAAATGTTCTATCTTTAAGTTTTTTATGTTTTAGCTTAGAAGAAACACAACCACCTCTGTTTCCATGATATTTTTTGCTATGAAATTAACTCTTCTGCACCGATATCTATTCCATAGTAAAAAGCATAGTCCTGGGAGTTTTTTAAAAAATGCAAGACAAAAATTTTCCCTAAGTTTATTAATTAATTCCATCTTTATTTGTTTGAAGAGCATTTCAAATTTTATATCATTTAAAAGCTTGTTTCTTTTTGATTAAAATGATATGCAATTTATATAAATTAAATGAGTTAGTAATAAACAAAATGAGTTAGTAATAAATAAAAATATTGACTCTAGTTTTTCTTCAAAAAATGTCTTTTTATCTTCTTGTGCCACACCGTGGCACAAATTTTTTTAGTTGTTAACATTATTTTTAGTTGTTTAGTCGTCATATTTTAATTTTTTTAGTCATTAACAGTAGCTAAAGATCTAAACTTTACATTGGAAAAAAAGTTTTCAAAATTTGTGGTAATGAACAACTTATTTGAAGTTTGACTGACATATTCTCATATCCTTGCACAAGTGAACAATCTTGACAAGATCATGTGTCTTTGCACATGCTTCAAAAAGTTACATAATCCAACTAAAGCAGAAAAGTCAAACTACAAAAACAAAAGAAGTTTTTCCATGTCAAAATGTGGCAAATCGTGTGCCCTGAAGCATAGCAATGCATTAACATCCGTTCAACGCATTAGAGAAAAAAGCTGTTCTTTCCAGGAAGGTTTCCCAGCTCAGCACTTCTTTTTAAAAAACTTTCTAGGAAGGTTTCCAGGCACAGAGTTAAGGACCACCCTAGAATACATATAATACAAAATTTAATTTATCACTGTTTAAAAACCACAATAGTCTGTTTCATTCTATAGAATCATCAGGAGGGTACTTAATTAAAGAGTTCTATTAGAATAAAATGACATAGTGGTTATTTATTTCTATTGGAATAAGTAATCACCTGACAATATCTAAGATGAAACAGACTGTTGTGATTTTTTAACCAATGATTAATTAATTTTGTATTAAATTCTTCTGATCTTTTTATTGAGCCCTTTGCAAGGTTAATAAAGTTTAATTTTTAAAATTTTGCTGGGGTGTTTGGTGAGATCCAAGACTACTTTTTTGATAAACATTTCTATAAGGATTTGCTGATCATATATAGGATACTTTATAGTAGCATAATTGATCTAATGTTACAATTTCCAATTGAACAATGTAATATTACTTCAATGAGGTATGGGTAATAATAGAAAAATAAACTGTTATAAGGTTGTTCCAACAACAACATCTGTAAATGTTGATGCAAGTATAGTGTGAATTCTTATATCATGAAGACTCCAAGTTCATGAAAATTAAAAGTTAATGTAACTCTTTTTGCTGTTTCTAAACTATTTCTGCTATTGCTGTGTTGCATGATTTTAATATATTTATTGTAATAATCTTAAAATTTCTGCTTTTTATTTGTTTTGCTATTTCATTATACTAAATTACAGAAAATTATCCAAAAATCAAAATTTTCAAACTATTCAAGTTTTTTCTTATTAAAATTTTAAGGTTTGCACAAAAGACTTAATCTTAAGGTTTGCATATAAGCATACAAATCATTGGATAAACCAACATTCTTAACTTTCTATTTTTATTAACTTGATAACTAAATATAAATAAAAGTTAACTAATTCAATTATTTTAAAAGTTTACTTCAATGTTTAAATGTAGCCCTTGTTTATATATAACAACTCCTTATTGTAAAATGTTTGCCTTTATTATTGGGTCCCTTACATGTTCAATATAGTGATATTTAATGTCTCATTCACTGTTACTAACCTTTCAGGCTTTGAAGATTTCTCAAAATTTAAAAGTTTATCAAGTAAAATTGGAAAACAGTGAATAAAAACCTATATTTATTGATATTATACTGTCCTGTCAGGCTTGCAAAAACAAATAGATTTACAAATCTCTGCTAATGGATAAATTGAAATTAATCAAAGTTTTAGTGCAAAAACAATGTTGAAAGAAAAGTTAAAAAATAATTGCTAGCTTCTTCTTTCGGCCTTTCCCTTTAGTCAGGAATGGCCACAGCGTATCATCATTCTCCAAACATTTCTGTCTTCAACATCCATCTCCTTTGCACCAACTTCCTCCATATCTTCTTTTACTACATCTAAAAATCTTCTCTTTGGTCTCCCTTTTCTCCTCTTTCCCGGTTAACTCCATTTCCATCATCTTTCTTCTTACATACTCTTGGTCTTTCCTCATGACATGTCCATACCACCTCAGCCTGCCCTCCTTCACCTTCATTCCTAACCGTTCTACCTTAACGGTACTCCTGATGTGCTCCTTTCTAATCTTGTTTTTTCTCGTCACTCCCATAGCAAACCTCAACATTTTCATCTCTGCGACTTCGATCTCTTTTACTTGTTTCTTTGTGACTGTCACTGTCTCAAGTCCATATACCATTGCTGGTCTTACCACTGAACTGTACACTTTTTCTTTTACTCTAGCTGGTAACCTCCTGTCGCAGATTACTCCCGATACTCTTCTCTATCTGTTCCATCCTGCCTGTACTCTCTTCTTTACCTCCCTCTCACAACCACCACTTTCTTGCACCATTGATCCCAAATACTTAAATTCCTTTACTCTTGGCACTTTTGTATCCTCTAAAAAAAAAAAATTGCTAACAATCTATAATATATATTGTTTAAATTACAGTTTAAATAACTAAAATTTTACACAAATTTTAAAAATGTCAATTATTCAAAGTTTTTATTATTATAGGCTGTGTGCCACTGAAATACACTTAAAATTACATTGAAGCACAGAAACCATTTTTTTATACAAATTGATTGGAGAAAAAATAATTATGTTGCTTATTATAAAATTATATTGGTAAGTATTTATTGGCAGTAAAATAATATAAATAACTACTGGTAATAACTAACTATCAATAATGAAGTTAAATAGTTTGTGCCACCAGTTACATCAAATTATATTGTAACTAAACTAATTTAGAGCAAAAAGGCAAGATAATGTTTTACTAACTTAAATAGGCTATATTTCAACTATGTAAAAACTAGAATTATTTACATTAAACTTTATATTTTTATCTTCTTTTCAAACAGGTAAAAATGTTTGAAAAAAATTTGGGTCTTTTTAAGTCACCATGAGCAATTTTTTTCAGTGAAACTAACCCAGAATCCCACCTACAGCACCAGGATGGAATAAGAAATCCAGAGGAAAAGAATCTTTTAAGAAGCAATAGTAACTATTGGGGAGATCCGGGTTAGTTTCACTAACAAGCAACAGTTACAGTCTCTTCTTGAAGATACCCAAAAATTTTTTAATTTAATAATAGGTGATTTATTGTTGAGACTTGCTAAAAGTCACACTTAAAAAGTATCGTTCACTGCTCGCTATTACTAACCTCGCAAACTTTGGGGACTCCCTTATATTTAATTGATGATTAAGTCGGAACGGCAAATAGTGAACGAGATCCCCCTTAACTGCTTAATACTGTAAGAGCTTTAATTATTATTTTTTACTTGATCAATTGATAAATTTATAAATTTATAAATTGTCTTTGCCTACTGTAAGCGTAACATAGCAGAAACAGTTGCATTTATTGTTACTGCTGCCACAATAAAACAAATATTGAGCATATCAAAAAGCTAATTATAATTGCTTCATACATTGAGCATACAGAGCTTATACATTGAGCTTTATACACTAATTATAATTATAATACATTGAGCGTATCAAAAAGCTAATTAAACTTTTATTGCAGTATTTACCACTTTATTTGGCGCGAGTAGATTAATTTTTTCATCAGGAATTTACATTCCCGGATGCAAACATCGCCATAACACCCATAAAAATCGCATAAATTTAAGGAAACAAAGAAATTATCTCTAAAAAAAAAGTTTTTTTTATAATGCTAATCCAAAACTATCTTTCTTTAGAAATTAAAATTCGTTTAATTTTATTATTTTTGAAATATTATTAATTTTTTGTTCTTTTTAATTATGAGACTGTCCAAAGATTTTGAATGCAATAAAGTTAATAATATGTTTGCTGTCTTTGTACACAAGCACATCTAATCTTGATCAGATAAATTCAAGACTGTAAATGAGAGCTTATCTTTTTGCTACCTCCATTGCTACGTAATTTGTGATTTGTTTATAGTTTGTAAACTTTATAGAGTGGTTCTTAAACTTTTTAAAAAGCGTTCTTCTTCAAAAAAAAACACTTTTCACTTTTCGCCTTAATATTGCAAAAGAGAAAATAAATATTTTGTTAAATAGAGAATTATTTTTAATAAAAAGTAAGCATGTAACAATATTTTTTTAGAAAATAGCCTAAAAGTTTAATTTGAGGCTTTGTAAAAGATATGAACATCTTAGGTCTGCTTCACAGTCGTACACTTGGGTTTAGTTAAGTTAAATGATATTGCTCCTTAGTACGCTCGTATTTACAAATGCTGTTATTGTAAAATGCACCATTGTCAGCAATCAATTGTAACATAAATGTAAATCTTAGAAAAACTAATTTAACATATTTGTTAGTAATTCCATCTGATTTTGGAAAAAACCAGATAGGCCTACCACAGTAGATGTTTTAGTATGCTCCCCGCTGTTGGAATAAACTTCTATATGATATAAGAAGTTGTAAATTAAAATCTGTTTTTATAATCAAACTTAGAACTTTCTTTTTTGTACAATTTTTATCCGAATCATAAATAACTTATTGTATTTACTCGTAAATAAAATAATATTTGCTGAATGCCTACTTTCCACATCTTTCCTGTACTAGTTACTAGTTAATTTCAAGTAAGGTCAGGTTTAAGAACATTTTACTCACTTCATAGCCAGTAGCCCTTTTGCGACTGTTTGTTTAGGCTTAGCTTACTCAGGCTAATAAGGTAGTCTGGGTAGACTAGCATTTTAATTATGTCTCAAATAAAAACTAAAAAGGTAAATTAAAAAATTCCAACTCACTACAATATCTTGGCATCTCTGAAAGCAATTATCTGTTAGATCTTCTGGTTACTTGCGAGCCCGCATATATAGCATTAAATAAGCAGGTACGGTATCGCTTAAAAGTTGCCCTTAGTTCAACGCCTTCAACGTTTTTGTACGGGTCTGGAGGATAGAGTAGAAATACGATAAAAATCAATAAAAATTTTAAATCTTGAAAACGAACGATGGGTTTGTGTATGAAGCTTATTTTGTCTTGTTTTTTCCATCAATCTTAATTATGTTTAAATGTGCATAGAAAAAGAAACAAAGTTCAAATTGGTTGAAAAGATATAGTTTTAACTTAGCGGTTTAAATATCAGGTTTTGTTTTGATTAAATTGAAGAAGATCGTTAATTAATTATACGGTTGAAGTTTTTACATTATATAATTATATAATTAGTTGTAGGCCTGCATCAGTCTATGTCATTCGACCTTTACATACTGCACATATCCAATATCTGTGTTTTTCTTGAAACTTTATTCAAACTCCAATTTTTGACCAATTTTAACAGAATAAAAAGAGGTTTCTGAAGTGAAATCAACCAATAAAATTGTAACAACAACAAAATATAACACAATCATTTTTCTAGGTGTTAATATAGAACTTAACGGAAACGCACCGACAGAGGTTATTTGACTTGTTTTTATTTAAGCAGATGACACATCAAATGTAGCAGAGTTAAAAGATTCCTGCTTTTTCTAATATTTTTGCTTGCAACAAGAACAAGCAATGGAAAATATTTTACAACACTACGCACCGGTATTAAAATTTAGCATAAATGACTTGGCGTGAATAACTATTTCATTTTTATAACTTATTTTCTGTTCAGTGCAATATCTAGATAGGTGTGCGTTCATTTTTCCTCCTTGTAAGTTTATGTTTGAAATAACTCTAAAGAGAATAGCCCACTTTTCTTTGTTGCAATGAGCGTTTGATGAAAATAACCAAAAAATCGAACTATATAGCTTCATTTAAAAAGTGAAATTTTAAGAAATATTTGTCGCAGTTTGCTTGAGGTAATCGAAAATTATCAAAGGACTTCCGTCCTACTTTTGAATTATGCTGGGGACTGTGTCAAACATTTACGTAAACGAGGTCAAAAGACATTCGAATAGAATGTATATAGTGCTATACTTGAGTACAATATCATTAATTAATTGTACCGATGTTTTATTTTAATGTCAAAATTCATATTATTAATTAAATAATTCTGAAAAAAAAAATGTCGGTGTCGTAAGTTATGACCAAATCAATATTAAAATCTAAACTTACTCTCGGTAGAAATTCATTTCTATGATAATGACTGTTTTGGAAGATGTTAGGTTCTTTTATACTCTGACACAGGGATACTCGATCTTTTAAACATGGTCCAACTTTTGTCGAAATGTTTATTGCGGGTCGCAATCGGTGCAGAAATCAAAGTATCTTCTTTTTTGTCTTTACTTAATTTTAATGTGTTATTTTTGAATGAGCCTCCTTCATAACAGGAATTCGGACCACAAATTTAGTTAAAGACCAAACAAAAAAGGTCATTAGTTTGATATGCCTACGTGTTTTGTTCTTATATAAAGCGAAAAATCTCAACTGAGACAAAAATTAGCTTAGTTATTCCGAATTTTCTGTGCGTCATTAAATTGATTCAAAGCATTACAATAATTTGATTGATTACAAATTCTTTGGCGGGCTTCAACAATAGACTTTGCGAATCTCGGGTTGAACATCCCTACTCTGACAAAATGTAAATAATTCAATGTGTAGTAAATTTAAAATCAAAAAAGATACGCTGGAGCATTAGTCAAATTCGACTATAAAATATTCTACTACGTAGGCTAGACTAACCTACTAAAAAAAAAAGCTTTCAAAAATCTAAAAAAATTAATTTCGTCAAAGTAGTCACTCCTAACTAAATTTTTAAAATTAGGCTTATTATAACATTTTGAAATAATTATAAAAAAGTACGATGTGACACTTAAAATTTCAATTATTTCTTGGAATGAATGGTATTTCTTTTTATTGTATGAAAAGTTCATTTCAAAAATTGTCAAAAGTCCAGTGAATTTTGAAAACATTCGTTAATGCTGCTAAGATCGAAGCATTTTAATAGTGAAATTAGATTTGCTGAAATAAAGTTTTTTCTTCTGTGAACTGCAGTAAGCTCCCTAAGGGGATTACAACTGTGAAAGAATTTTACTTTTAATCGTACGATCAATCAAACCGCCGAAGTCGTTAACTTTCTGAAACCAATCTCTGCTTTTCGGCCAATTTACAAAAGAGTCACCTTTTCGAAAACTCGCTTTTTCAATCCGAAATAATATTTTATCACAACATTTAAGTATTTCTATCGAAAGAGTTTTTTTTTCTGTACAACCTTAAATGACACTTTTAGCTATATCACCATAGTATGAAATTTTTTTCTATACAACCTTAAATGACACTTTTAGCGCTACTAATTGTCGAAATATAAGCAAGCAAAGAGCGCGGGCACTTTCCGCCTCGCCTCCCCTCCCAGTCGTACAAGTTTTCTGAAAAGCCCAGTCTGAATAGAGTTAACGCTCACTGCGGGAACATTTTATGACTAGAGCATTTTTATATGCAAATCCTACCTGTCTGTCGTAATTTAAAATTTAGCATAAAAATATAGCTTTTAATTAACTAAAGAAAACGCCGCTATAAATCTATAAAAGAAACACAATAGTTATAAATAAGGTTACAAGAAAACGTTATGAATGTGGTCACTGTTCTTTAAGAAATCCCAAGCAACTAAAGATGCTTAAAAAGAGGCGAGATCAACAAAGCAATCATAATTAACAATTACAAAGTGGCACGATTAACAAGCTAACAGCAGAGAACATAAATACACGATTAACAAAGTAACAATAGAGAAACAAATAGGTTCGAAACTTTAGTACATATTATGACATTCTCCCCTTCCTAAAAAGAGAGGGGGTTTCCATAACGCATAGGTGGTACGCCCTTATTGCGCCTCTCCGACCTTCTGAGGGGAGTATCTAATTCGTTCGGACAAACGAACTGCATTTCGTCAGCAGTATGGTTTTCAATTTCTTCCTTATTGTCTGCAGCTTCGTTGGACAAGACTCTGTTATCAACGGCGTTATCGAATGTTGATGAGACTTCAGCTTGAGTGGGCGACTTGTTAGTGTTGACTTCATTAAAGCGTGTTTTGTCGACGGTGTTTCTTGGCGCAGGAGCTAAATCTTCTAGAGACACAGTCGCTTTTCGGCCATCGGGATATCGAACCTTAGCATATGCTGGGTTGGCGTGGAACAACTCGGTTTGTTGTACAAGGTCGTCATGTTTGCTCACGCGAGTAAAATTGCGTACCAAAACCGGACGGGGATGCATCAGCCAGGTGGATAAGGAAGGTCCGCAGAAGGTTTTTCTTTGAAATCGAAAAAATAGTTCGTGTGGGGTTGCGTTGGTCACAGTGCAAAGAAGGGAACGCAAGGAATGTAGGACTTCTAGAATAACCGACTCCCATTGATTAATCGGCAGCTGACGTGCTTTTAAGGCGAGTTTAACCGTTCGCCAGATGCTCCCGATGCTCCTTTCCACTTGCGAGTTACCTTCTGGGTGATAGATGGAGCTATGGCTTGTGGCAACCCCTTTTGAATTTAAAAAGTTTTTAATCGCTGTTGCTTTAAAAGCGATGGCGTTATCCGAATGTATGAAACCCGGCCCACACAACGTAAACAATTCATTCAAGTGTTTGATTACAGACAGACAGACAGACAGACAGACAGACAGACAGACAGACAGACAGACAGACAGACAAGTTTATTTCATACAATTCCGTATTAATATATAACGCACACAAAACAATAACAGTAAAAATAATTATAATGAAGAAAATGAGTGCATTTAATTGACGTAATTTGTTACACGAAAAAAAAAAAAATAATAAAAAATAAAAAAAAATAAAAAAAAATAAGATGATAATTATACCGAATGTATGCGGAGACTGCGAAGTGACCAAAAAATAATTAATTGGTCTTCAAGTCGAGCAGCCACCTATTAATTAAAGTTATAAAAATAAACGTATGTTATAGAAAAAGATAAAAAATGGACCACTGTAGATATAAGTTTGATTTGAAATATTAATGGATTTAAGGATAAGAATTTAAGATACATGTAGCCAAAATTATATATGGAGTAGCAATTTTTTTTTAAATTACAAGGAACATCATTCCAAACTTTAACTCCTCTATATTTAAGAGATCTTTGCAAACGATTGGATCGATTCTTGGTAAGTATAACTTATTATTGACTGATGAACGGGTTACACGGAAATGAATTTGAGATACCTTTTTGAAATATTTTGTAAAAGAAGTCGGTAATTTACATCTGTCTAAATTAAACATTAATTTTGAAGTTTCAAGCTTGATCAAGTCATCTAATTTTAAAATTTTGTTTTTTCTAAACAAAGGATCAGAATTTGATGACCATTGCATATTATTGATGACTCGCATAGCTTTATTTTGTAATTTTCTTAATGGTTCGAGATAAGTTTTATATGTAGCACTCCATATTGTAAGACAGTATAGTAAGTGTGAATGAAAGAAAGCAAAGTAAAGTTTTTTTAAGATACAAGAAGGAAATCAATTTTTTAGTTTGCATAAAATACCAACTGCACGAGAGAGTTTGCTACGAATTTTATGAATATGATCATGAAACAATAATTTGGAATCAATTAGGACGCCTAAATAATTAATACTGTTTGAAATCGCAATTATACTAGAATTAAGTTTAATATTAATATTACTCGGCGAAACTACTTGTGATAGCAAAGGCGGTATTATTATAGCTTGCGACTTGGAGGGATTAATAGTAAGACAATTTTTATTCATCCACTGGGAAACTCTAGACAATTCATCGTTTATTTTGATTTCGAGTTCAGTTATATTGGAAGCATTAATTAACAAGGCAGTGTCATCAGCAAAGAGTCTAGGGATACTTTTCAAACAATTTTGAAGGTCATTGATATAAATTAGAAATAGAAGCGGGCCTAAAACAGATCCTTGAGGTACACCCATTATAACTCTTTTTCGATTGGACTCATTATTATTTACGTACACATATTGCAATCTATTATTTAAATAAGATTGTATCAGATTAAAGGCTGTTCCTCTTATTCCATAATGGTCAAGTTTTATCAAGAGTCTTTTGTGGCATACAGTATCAAATGCTTTAGTAATATCAAATGTAACCATTCCTGTATATTGGTTATTATTAATATTATCATAAGTTGAAGTTACTATATCTAGAATTGCGTGAGACGTAGAGCAATTTTCTCGAAAGCCATATTGATTCGAAACCAGAACAGAATGTTTATTAAAAAAATTTAAGAGACGATTAAAAATGGCTTTTTCAAAAATTTTTGTGAAACATGTTAATATAGATATAGGGCGATAGTTGCTTACATCAAGTTTATCACCTTTTTTAAATAAAGGAATTACCTTGGATAACTTTAATTTTTCAGGAAAAATACCTAGAGTCATAGCCGAATTAACCAATGTTGAAAGTACAGGGGTAAGCACTGTGGAAGAAAGTTTAATAAAATAACATAAGATATCATCATAACCTGCAGCTTTGTTAATGTTTAATTCATTAATAATATTAAGGATTTCATTGACGGAAGCTGGCTCTAGAAATATAGTAGATGTGACTCTATTAATCAAAAAATCCTTTACGCAGGTTGCAGAGCAATTCGACAAATTACTTACAACACTTCGTCCGACTTCACTAAAATAGTTATTAAAACAATTTGCTATTACAGTAGGGTCAATTATGGTACGATTGTTAATATTAAGTTTATATGGAGTAGACTTAGTATCATCTTTAGTATGGAGAACTGAATTAATTGTAGACCAGGTTTTACGGGGATTTTTACAGTTATTTTTAAATAAATTATAGTAAAACGTTTTTTTAGCTTTGGTTTTAATTTTATTTAATTTATTTGAATATTGCTTATAATATGTCTTTTTGTCTACATCATTCGACAAAAAGTGGGAACGGTAAAGTTTTTGCTTATACTTTATGGAAACAAGAAGACCTTTTGTTAACCAAGGTTTAGCTCGAAGACGCTTTTGTCTGCGAGAGATTTGACGTAAGGGAGCGTAAAAGTCGATTATTAAACTTACCCTTTTTATAAAATCATCAAAAATGGAATTAAAATTATTGGCATTTATACAGTTACGACAATTTTTGAATTCGTTCATATTTTTATCAAGGTCTAGTAAATAACTTTCTATATTGAGATTTTTAATGTCTCTACAAAAATATTTTTTGTGTTTAACAGATTCAGGATTACGTTTTAGAGAAGTTGCACAGTAAGTAATAAAATGATCACTGATATCATTAAGAATTATCCCCGGAAATATAGGATTAGATAAAGCGCTTGTAAAAATATGATCAATTAAGGATGCTGAATTTTTGGTGACCCTGGTTGGTTTAGTTATTAATTGAAAAACTCCGTTGCTCTCTAACATAGATAAGTAATTAATAGAAAATGAAGAACAATCACTTTCGCTAATGTTTAAATTGATATCGCCCATTAAATAAAAATCGTTCTTATTGCAGTCAATTTCACCCAGTTTATTATTAAGGGTTTCAATAAAAGCATTTGAATCAGATCTAGGATGACGATATATGACAGCTATTACGACTGTGCGCTGGACTCCCGGAAAATTTAAAGAAACCCAGAGATCCTCACAGCCAACATTACTAAGTTGATTTTTACCAAGTAACTTAAAAGATATCAAACTCAAAATATATAAACCAACACCACCTGCGCGAGTAGTAGAATTAGCATGTAAAAACATATAATTAGGTATAGAAATATTAGTAAGAGGAGTATCATTAATTTTTGTCTCGGAAATTCCAATAATTTGTGGAAGAGTCGGAAGCAACTGCAAAGATTCATAAAAAGTCTCAAAATTTTTTTGAAGGGATCTAATGTTAAAATGAAGCATAAATAAAGAATGGAATACATCTACTCTACTGTCAAAGTTTAAGAAATCTGTATCAGTCAGTCAGTCAGTGTTTTTTTATTCTCGATCATTATTAAACAGTTTAACACAAAAATTATAAACATTAAAAAGATCAAGAAAAGGAAGAAGCAGCACAACGTCAGACGTTAAAACATGCATATGACAAACAAAGTAAAAGTACAAGATAGTATAAAGCATGGCTGCAACACCTTAATCATATAAAGACATAAGTGAAAAAAGAAAAAAACAAAATAAATAAATAAATAAATACGTAACAATAATATTATGAAACAAACTGAACAATTAAATAACCAGTGCATGACTAGGCTGCGTAATGGTGATGGGTGGCACAGCTAGCCAAGATGGGAATTTAGCTCAACTGAGCAAGGTGAGTAAAGAAAAACCACCCAAAAAAGAAACCTCACCAGGTCCGGAAACCTTTTCTAAATGCAACTGGTGACTATAATAGAATAGTAAATAATGCCGAAAGTATATACAAAAAAAATTACGGAATTATACAGCTAATAATAAACAAATATTAACGATAAAAGAGATAACATAAAAAGAAAAAAAAAAACTATTATGCTAGTCAAAGTTGATGGAAAAACATATATTAATAATATAACAATTATAAACAACAACAAAAAAAAAAAAACAAAAAAAAAACATTTACAACAGAATTCATGCACTACAAAAAATATTAGATAAAATTTTTGCAGACCAGCATAATAGCAACATAAAAAAATTAAACAAAGTCCATAACATTTAGTAATTGTTTTGAAACTTATTTTACAATTCTAAAAATAAAAAATTAATTGCTAAAACGAACAGTATACCATTGCCAAAAAGAAATTTTAATGAAAGAGCGAAGATAAGGGTGAAAAAGAATTAATTTGTTTAGAGTTTGAAATTATGCAGACAATCAAAATATAAGAAGAGTTTTTTTAAAGCTTTGTGTGCAGACTGGATATCTTGATCGATTAAGCTTTTCTTCCAGAGATTGAATTCAAAAAATTTTTACACCATTTCCTTCTTTCCAGAAACCTGTAATCAAAAATACATAGGGCAGTATCGCGTTTAGGAATCTAAACATTACAATTAAGTATTATTCCCATTACTTAAAAGATATTTATAAACCTCAAGAGTAAAAGATCGAACACTTTGTTTTTTATTTTTTAAGTCAAAGGGAATGCAATTCCAATAAGCGGGACCACGGTGTGAAATAGCTTGCTGACATACTGTGCTAAAACATTTCTTTGGAATAAAGATAGACTTGTTTCTGGTATTGTATTTAGATTCGTTTTTAGTAAAAACATCTTTAAATGCAGATGGGTTTTTACCATTTTTTTGCTTAAACATAAACACAATTAGTTCTTTGGCCAAAAGTTGATCTATTGTTAACAATTTATTTTCTTTCATGACATCAAAAACAGTTGAGCTACTGTTAAAACTAAAAAATAATTTAACATATTTATAGCACAATCCTTGTAATCTTTTAACCAAAGTTTTATTGCCAAAACACCAATTTAAAATACAGTAAGAAAGCTGACTATTTATAAGAGAGTGATAAAGTAGAAGAAGAGATCTTTTATTTAACAGTGACTTTACTTTAATAACAGTTCCAAGAACACTACGTAGTTTAGATATTAGGTGATTTATATGTCTTGACCATGATAAGTGCTCTTGTATATAAACACCAAGAAATTTAATACATTTAACTTGTTCAATTTCATTTTGTCGCAATGTGAGAGTTTGCTTTTTTGTTATTAATTTGGATTGAACAGTCTTAAATAAAATGTATTTAGTTTTAGAAACATTAACTGATAATCTATTGAAATCAACCACTGGTCAACTAGTTGAAGTTCTTTATTACCAGCATCAAATAGCTCCTTGATGTCTTTATTTTGTAAAAAAATGCTTGTATCATCAGCAAACATCAAAGAATCACTATCATTCAGACAATTTTTGAAATCATTGACATATATCAAGAAGAGAAGTGGTCCTAGATTAGAGCCCTGAGGTACACCACTTGTAACTTCAAGAGTAGTTGTAGAAAGAATTCCTGTATATTTTACTTGTTGTGTACGTCCTGTTAAGTAACTAGTAAACCACTTTAATGTATTGCCTCTAATCCCATAATGATTAAGTTTGGAAAGTAATATTGTATGATCAATTGTATCAAATGCTTTAGATAAATCCAAAAAAATTCCTAGGGTTGCCTTTTTACAGGCAAATGACTGAGATATTTTTTCCACTAAAATTGAAATTGCATGTGTAGTAGAATGATTTTTTCTAAAACCAAATTGATAGTTGTAAAAAAAATTTTGCTTTTCTAAAAATGAGTACAATCTATTATACATAACTTTTTCAAGTAATTTCGAAATATTTGATAATAAACTAACTGGTCGATAATTATTAATATTGTTGGAATCACCTTTTTTGAACATCGGACACACAGTTGCAAGTTTAAAGCAATCTATGAATTCACCTTTACTCATAGAAAGATTGAAGACATGGCTAAGTGCTAGAAGTATATTATGAGGAGAGGATTTAAGAACTTTGGTTGGAATATGATCTGGCCCTGCACTTAATTTGTTTTTTGAATTTTTCAGAATGCAAGCAAGTTCTTGAGGACATGTTGGCCAAGTAAACATTGATTGGCATGTAGAAGATTTTAAATATTCTGAGAAATGTTTCTTCTTGGGAGGTAAAGATTTCACTAATTCATTGGGAACATCAGCAAAATGTTTATTGAAATAGTTTGCTATTTTTAAAGGATCATGAACAATTTTTCCATCAATGTTGAGGCTTCTGCAATTAGATTTATGTTTTTTTCCTATAATAGAATTAATCAATTTCCAAGTGCTTTTAATGTCTTTTTTACAATTGTTAAATTTTAAATTATAATATTCCTGTTTTTTTGTTTTAACAGTGGAAAAATACAAATTTCTGGCTTGTGTAAATGCCTGTCTTGTTTGTGGGTTTTTATTATTAATGTATCTTTTATATAGTTTTTCTTTTTTGTTTAATAGTATGTGAAGATCAGAATCAAACCACTGATTATTTGTTTTTTTGCAAGAAATTTTAGTTAAAGGAAAGAAATTTTCAAATTTATTCATATAAAGCTTTTGTAATTTTTGGTAGCTGGAATTTGGGTCAGAATCACATAATATAGGAGTAATATCGCTTTCTGAAAGAGCTTTAGAGAATAGATATACATTTTTATCTGTAAAATGGCGACATTGTTGGACATTTTGATGAGAAATTTTGCTGATGGAAGTGTACATCATGACAGGAAGGTGATCAGATATACAGTGGGTTAAAACACCACAGTTTATCTTCATGCTTACCAATGAATTGCTCCATATATGATCCAAAAGAGTTGCATTATTTTTTGAAATTCTTGTAGGTTTATTGATAAGAGGGGCAAATCCATTACTAAACATTTGATCTACAAAATCTGTAATCTGAGGTTTTTCACAATCAAGTATATTATAATTAAAGTCACCTAATAAAAAACAATCTCTCTTTTTTATACATTTTAAAGTATTATTTAGAATATCTAAAAAAGAAGAATGTGAAATAATATCATTACATGGAGCCCTGTAAATGCATCCAAATGTAATAGTTTTATTTTTAAATTTAACATCAATGAATAGAGATTCAAAATTTTTTTCCTCCATTCTATTTAAATCTAGTTGTGTAGAATAAACTAAATTTTCTTTTACATAGAATCCAACACCACCTCCCTGAGTTTGAATTCTTGGATTAGAAATGAATGAGTAACCAGGAAGATTTATAATTGACTCTGAATAATTTGGCTTTAACCAAGTTTAAGTTACAGCTATGAGGCTAGGTGCTAAAATTAAAGAAGATAATAGTCCTTCTAATTTTGAAAAGTTTTTAATATTGCTTAATGATCTAATATTTAAACATAATACTGAAAAATTACTGTTTTCATTGAAATTGTCAAACAGTAGAGATTTAGCATCTTTACTGGATAAGTATTGGTCATTTACATTGTGAAAAAAGTTAATTTCATTATCATTACAAGAATCTTCATTAACTATTGGATGTTCATTATATGCAGATAAATTTTTGAATAAGTTATTTAGATGATTAGCAAAATAAGAAAGGTTGGAAATATTAAAATCAAATAATTCAGCAAATTCTTTATTTGAACAAGAACTAAAAGGAAATGTAAATGAACAAAAAGTGCACTTCCATAGCATATTTTTGGTGATGCAAAATTTATCTTTAATGCAATTAAGATGAATAGTCTGCAAACATGTAGAGCATGATAATATTTTTTGGTTCTTTTTAACTACTTTAAGGCAAACAAAGCATTTTTTAACTTTTTTGTTGGTCATAAGAGATGAAAAATTAAAGCAGAAAATTATAAAAATCAGAAGAAAGCAAATCAAAATTCCAGAGAAAGTGCTTTTTTGTTTTTTTTTGGCAGAGAATGGCATTTTAGGCTACTATATCATTTTGCTTACTTAAAATTTAAAAAAATAAGTAAAAATAAGTAAATAAACAATAAGTTACTTGATAATTTATTGATAAATTTATTTAATGAAAAATAGTTTAATAAAAAATACAAAAATTCACTTAGTAATTAATTTATTTATATCTCCAAAGTCCTTAAGTACTTGCCTTTTTTCTTTATAAAAACAATATACTATACCATTATTGGTCCAAACATTGTTGAACCCAAAAGCTTTCTTTGCTTCCATTACAAGTAGTAATCTTCTTTTGGTCAAGGATTCCGTTATCGAGAGCTTTTCCTGAGATTTCTTCAGCTTCTTCTTGTTGTAAAATACCAAATTTCGCACGGATCTTCTCACAAATTTGATGATGATAGGAGGGGGACGACCTTTCCTAGATGGTAAAACATGGCATATGTCAATATCATTAGATCTTATTTGATATTCCAAATCAAGCTCAGAATTGAGTTTGTTGGTCACATATGACTCAAAAACAGGATACTTCCCTCCAACTGGTTGGTCTGGGCATCCATGTAGTATTAGGCAGTTCCGACGTCCATATTGCTCCAGATCATCCAAGGAATTTTGGGTTTCTCGAAGTGATTTCGCCAGCCCTTCAACAATGGTATCGACCCGAGCAATGGCATTCTCAAGGTCTTGAAGTTGCTGGCTCTGACCTGAAAAACAAGAGCAAGCAGCACCATTGGCAGAATCATTCAAAAATTGTTCAGCATACCTTTTTTGAGTAGATTTGATTACCTGTAACTCCTTCATTACTTCATCTAGAGATAACTTACCACCCAAAGATAACTTACCATCAGCCATTGCAAATTGATGAAAGATATTCAGTTAATTATCAACAAAAACAATAAATTATTCAATATTAAAATAGTACTTTACAATAATAATTAAACACAAGCCTTTTTGCCAAGCACAAATAATCAAGCGCACATCTTATTCAAATAGAATGCAATTTTTCATGCAATTTTTTTATTCAAGTATAAACGCAATTTTTCAAATTTGCCGAAATTACCTGATTAATATAGTTGTCATTTAAATTATTTCTAAAATCTGCATCAGAATACTGAAAATTATCTGTATCTGCTCGACCTGAAGCCAAAAATAAATTCAAATCATCTAAACAATCAATAGTAGTCGACAGTGAATACGCAAAGCAATTGTTGACAAACAGAACCAGACTGAGAATTATTAAATTTACCAGAGAAACAAGTAAAGTGACACGAATGGAAAAAGATTTTTTTTTGTCGCCGAAAATTAATAAGCAAGAACTGTACAGGGTTCGATTCTTCTAAAGAGTAATAAGTAACAACCACTTACATTATAATACAACAAACTAATTAACTATATTAAAAACAAGATAAATTATACAACGATTGACCCAGTATTTAGATTTACAATTTAGTAAAAGAAGAGGAAGAGCTATTAACAAAATCTACTTTAACATTATTAACATATAAACAATAATGACCATTTTCGGCTCTCCAACTTACTTTTTTTTTCATACGCTTGGCCTCTTTAAATTGAGGGAGCAAAGCTTTACGTTCTTGTTGAAACTGTTTGGGCAAATGCTCGGTAACATAGTGAGGTTTCTTATCGACGGACTTTCTTATTTCATTATATTTTTTGAGATTTTTAAGTTTGGTAAAAATCAGTTTTTTATCTGTCGAGTTAGCTAATTTAATTATAATTGGTCGGTGTACCTTATGATTGTTTCTAGAAATCGGTTGTTGTGGTAGTCGATGATAGTCAGCAAGAGAAATCGTTGATGGATCGTCGATTAGAAGACCATCTTTCATAAAATTATGGATTAGTTTTTTGGTTTTTTCAAGCGTTTCCCAAGCATCAGATTCTTCTATTCCATGAATCAACAGATTTAATCTTTTGTCATAAGACTCTTGCATTATGTCTTTCGTTTGTTGGGTAATCTGTTGCTGCTCAATATTTAGTAATCTGAGATTAAAGTTTTCTAAAACTGTACAGTCAACTTTGGTTTCAACATTCTAGATTGAATAGTCTGGTTTCAAACAGTTCAAATTTAGAATCTAGTTTATCTATTCTTGTCGTTAAATTTTCTATTCCTTTCAAAATACGATCTAGTTTTTCTTCCATTGTAACTATTCGGTAATCAATTAGTTTTAAAACTCGGAAATTTTATCTCTGTTTTTTTTTAAAAAAACTGTTTTTTACCGTTTGCGCTTGCATGTTTGGGCAAGGAAAGCAAAACGGAAAACGCGAATACTCGTCGATTATCACTAGTAAAAATACGTTACGACTACAAGAGGGTAAAGGACCTTTAAAGTCGATAGACATGCGCTCGAGAGGCTGTGTTGCTTTTACGAGCGAATATTTAGGCTTAGCATAAAATTGCGGTTTGACTTCGGCGCAAATTTTACATGACGAACAAACATTTTTTACATCGACTACAGAAAACGGCAGATTCTTACAACGTACGTAGTGAAGTAGCCTGCTGACACCGGGATAACACAGAGTATTATGAAGATTATACAAATTAGTATCACAAGTCATACCACAAATTGCACGAGATAAGGCGTCGGGCGCGATGTTGTCCTTTCCTGGACGGTACCGAATTGTATAAGAAAATGATGCCAGTTCCAGACGCCAGGATTGAATTTTGTTGTTTTTCACCTTGGTTCTTTTCCTGCTATCGGACATGAAGGCCACTGATTGCTGGTCCGTAACAATATGGAAGTGTTGTCTGGCCAGAAAGTGCCTTCACTTCCTAACGGCTTCAATAACGGCGGTTGCCTCCTTCTCCACGGCCGGATAGTGACGTTCACTAGGTTGCAGAGTCCTCGACGTAAAAGCAACTGGTCTACCGCCTTGATTCAAGGTTGCCGAAACTGCTGTTTCCGAGGCGTCGCATTCCACTACAAATGGTAGAGTTTCATTGATTGCAGATAAGGAAGCACCAGCAATTTCCTTTTTCAGAGTTTCAAATTCGGTGACGCTTCCTTCATCCATGGGAAATATTTTTGTATTTTTGAGGTTCTTGATCTTCTCGGAAAAATTCGCAATCCATTTTGCATAGTATGCAAATAATCCTAACGCTCTTTTGGGTGATTTTGCATTATGGGGAACTGGAAGATCTAGAAGAGGACGTAATGGGTCGGGGTCTGGTTTTATGCACCCGTTACCGACGTGATAACCCAAGATGCTAATTTCGTCGACCGATGAAATTGTCTTTTTGTTGTTTAGCAAGAGATTTCTCTTCTTTAGGGACTCCAAGAAGCGCTCAACATTTTTGTCGTGTTGTTCTTTGGAAAAACCTCCAATTGTCACGTTGTCGAGGTAAGGAAATGTGTTTTTTAAAGAGTCCTTTTCCACAACATCATCTATTAATCTTTGAAAGACTGGTACTCCGTTGGTTACACCAAAGGGGACTCGATTAAATTCCCACAACTTGCCGGCTGCTTCAAAGGCTGTGTACTGTTTATCAGATTCACAAATGGGAATTTGGTGATACGCGTTTCTTAAGTCAAACGTGGAGAACTGCCTGTATTTCGCCAGTTGGTGAATAACCGAGTCAATTTTAATGTAGGAAGGGGGTACGCATCGAGAAGAGTAAACAGATTAATAGTTTGAGAGTAATCGATGCACATCCTTGGTTTCTGTGTTTCCTTGTTCCTGATTATCAGTACTTGCGCCCGCCAAGGGGAGTTGCTGGGACGAATGATATCATCATTTCTTAATCTTTCAACTTCCTTTTCAATAAACTAGTAATCAAATGTATTGTGTCTTCTGGATTTAGTTGCTATAGGATGGCAGCCTGGAAGCAAATTCGAAAAAAGTGATACTGGTTTAACTCCTGAGGCCACAGTGGAGCAGATTCCAGCTTCCGCTTTAGGTACCAGTTCTACTTTTGATCCATCATATCTGAAAATGACCTTTTCGTGCATTTACTGAAAGTCGCTCCCCAAAAGTAAGTCGCTTTTCTAAAATTCCAAGTCGGTTTTCTAAAACTCCAAGTTTTACTTGACTGTAAGTTTTGTTACCGATACTGAGATTTTTTATGCAGCCGCCCATTACTTTACAATGCAAGTCTGTGGTTGCCATTGTTACGTCTCGTCCTTCACGTGTCATTCGTAAACCGATAGTCTCCAACGTTTCTTTATTGATGAAACTTAACGAACTGCCTGTGTCAATAACCGTTGATAGCTCGTGTCCATTAATATTGGAAGTCACCGTAGCATGAGGCAAACACGATGGAGCTAGCTGAGTTGCGCACAGTTGGTTTGTGGGAACAATTGCAGATACACCGGGAGATGTTGACTGTCTGCTTTTACACACTCTTGCAAAATGTCCTTTCTTCTTACAATTATAACAAACAGCGCTTCGAGCAGGGCAGGACGAGCGATCATGAAAGGAAGTACTACAAAAGAAGCATTTTTTTTCTTTGAACTTTCTTAGCTGAACAGATGCCAATTGAGATTCTTCTTCTTCTAATTGAGATTTGGATACTAATTGAACCTTCTCTGTGACTGCAGCAACGTGGCGATCAAATTGTCCGGTACATCATAGGCTAGCGAGTTTTGCTGGGCCAACTCCAGCGTGTTCGCCAGCGTTACTGCGTCTCTCAAAGTTAACTCGCGATTCTCTAAGAGTCGTTGTCGGATTGAACTTGAAATTATCCCGTTGATAAATGCGTCTCTGACCATTTCCTCTCGGTAGACTTGAGCGGTGACAGGGCGAAAACTGCAATCTTTGCCGAGACCTTTTAATTTTTGTACGAAATCATTAAGCGACTGCCCTGGAGCTTGTCGAGCTATTGCCAGTAAGTGAAGGGCAAATATTTCATTCGGTGTTTTGACATACAGATTTTCTAACACGCGAATCGCGCTCTCATATGTGACGCATTCTTCGATGGAATCGTAAACATTATAAGCGACCGAGTTGGTTAGAAGATGAAGCTTGTTTACAGGAATTTTATCTTCGGCTCTCTCTGGGAACGATGCCAAATAATTCTCGAAGGTTCGGATCCAATGCTTCCATTCTTTTCCGGCTGATGGGGAGTTGGGATCCAAACTAAGACGCTGGGGTCTCATCAACTTATCCATAGTTAGAATTACTTCTTTAGTTAATTAAATTGTCGTAATTTAACATTTAGCATAAAAATATAGCTTTTAATTAACTAAAGAAAACGCCGCTATAAATCTATAAAAGAAACACAATAGTTATAAATAAGGTTACAAGAAAACGTTATGAATGTGGTCACTGTTCTTTAAGAAATCCCAAGCAACTAAAGATGCTTAAAAAGAGGCGAGACCAGCAAAGCAATCATAATTAACAATTACAAAGTGGCACGATTAACAAGCTAACGGCAGAGAACATAAATACACGATTAACAAAGTAACAACAGAGAAACAAATAGGTTCGAAACTTTAGTACATATTATGACACTGTCACAAAATCCCGTATTTCGTATTTTTTGGCGGCTATCTCGGAGGGCTGTCAAAAACGTATTTTGTAATACCAATCAAACAGCCATAATCTATAATGTGCTTTCTGTGGCAAGTTACAGTTAGTTAAAAGTATTGATTTCGTTTGGATTTGCAATAGCTTACTAGCAAAAGCAGTATATTTTTTTCGCATTGTGTTACTGAAATGTGTGGCCCAGATGGTAGGTGCTTTCTCGCAGCCTGGGCCGTGAGTAAGTCTGTTCATTGCTGTTTAAATGACAGACCGAAACCGAACCTACCAAAACAAAAGGGTATCCACCCATTCCGATGTTCAGTGTGGGTCTGTTAGTCGACAAACGTCCTTTTCAGGACGGGGGCAATGTCAGGATAAAACTGCTCTTTTCAGGGCACATTTCCAACAAGTTCCGAAGACCCACTATTCTTCAGCTGAACATCAAAGGCCTCACTGCAAGCAAGATGAACGTTCTTCATCACCTCGCTATGCAGTCTAAGGCACTCGTCATCCTACTGCAAGAGACCCACTGCACTGATGCAGAGAAGTTGGTACTTTCGAACTACCAACTAGCTGGGTCTTCTTTAAGCAGGAAGCATGGCCTTGCCACGTTTGTCTACGAGCGACTGAGATACATGCTTTTGGACCAATCTCTACCGACATCAGAGATCGAGTGGCTGTGTGTGGACGTTGATGGTTATAAAATAGTCAACGTCTACAAGCCACGGCCAACGCGATTGCAAACCCTGGATCTCCCAGTGTTTCCTCATCCTTGTCTTTGCGCTGGCGATTTTAACTGTCGTCATGCTGACTGGGGTTACGATGACAACAGTCCGGACGGTGAGTGCTTGGCTGGCTGGAAAAGTATTAACTGTCTTGCTTTTTTATATAATGCCAAAAATGCTGCCAGTTTTTATTCCGGCCACTGGAACACTGGCACCAATCCAGATCTAGCTTTCGCCAGCGCAGGTCCAAATAGTCGCTTACCGGATAGACGTGTCGTTGACAAGTTTCCCAGGTCACAACATCGACCTTCGCTTATTACACCACCAAGGTTTGCTATGGCAGTGCCAAGCATGCCTGTTAAGCGATGGAACTTCCGCAAGGCCAAATGGAGTCACTACATTGCTTTGACGAATAAATTAGAAAAGACTTTGTTGCTGCCTGATTCACTTGATGTGAATGCGGCTTATCAGGACTTCTGTAACAGCATTAAGAAAGCAGCCAAAAAAGACTATCCCACGCGGGTATCGAAATAACTATATTCCGTGTTGGGATGCAGAGTGTGAATCCCTCTATAAAACCTTTCTGCAGTCTCCTCAGGGAGACGACTCGAGTTTGGCTGCTACAGCTCTGCTTGCCAAGCTTGACAGAAAGCGGAGGGATTGATGGTCCGAGGCAGTTCAGAGCAATGACTTCTCACACTCTAGTCGAAAAGCGTGGAGTATTTTGAACAACCTTACTGGTAGGTCACGACACTCTCCTCGTTACTGTTCCGTTTCAGCCGATGCTATTGCATCTCAGCTGGTTAGAAATGGAAAATACGAGGCTGTTGATCGCAAGTCATCTCGACTTGTCTCTCAAGAAGTGTCTGACCTTTGGAGGACCACAACACCAGACGCAGTAAATATCTCTGACAACTTTTCACTGTGAGAATTTGCTGCTGTCCTCCAACATTTAAAATCAGGTAAAGCTCCGGGTCCTGATTCCATCTTCTCCGAGCTTATACTCCATACTGGAGCTGCTTTGAAGTCCTGGTTACGTGACTTCCTTTCTTCCTGTTTGCGCCGACTCAAAATTCCCAAGATCTGGAGAAGAGCGCTTGTGGTCGCGATCCCAAAACCAGCAAAGCCCGTGGGGGACCCAAAGAGTTATCGACCGATGTCTCTGCTCTGTGTCCCCTACAAGATCCTCGAGAGGCTTATCTACGCCCGCGTTGAACCATTAATCGATCCACTACTACCTAAAGAGCAGGCTGGGTTCCGACGCGGGAAGTCAATCGTAGATCAAGTTGTTCTGCTAACCCAAAACATCGAGGATTCTTTCGATGCTAAAAAAGAAGGCCAGTGCCGTATTTGTCGATCTGACAGCTGCTTATGACACTGTCTGACACCGTGGCTTTACCTGCAAGCTGCTGAGACTACTTCCGGATAAACACATGGTCAGAATGATTATGGAGCTTGTTCGAAATCGAAGTTTCACCCTTACCACCGGTGACAGCAAGCAAAGCAAGCTACGCGGTCTCAAAAACGGTATTCCTCAGGGATCGGTCTTGGCTCCTCTCCTATTTAACATCTATACGTACGATCCTCCTTCCATGATTTCCAGAAAGTTTGCTTATGCTGATGATCTAGCATTGTTGCACTCTTCTGGAAACTGGAAGAACTTAGAGAGGACTTTAAGCCAAGACATGTCCACACTTTCAGCGTATCTTCAGACTTGAAGGTTGAAGCTCAGTCACACTAAGACGGTGACGGCAGCCTTTCACTTAAATAACCGAGAAGCCAAACGTGAGCTAAAGGTCTACAACAACGATAGACTTTTACCGTTCTGTCCAACCCGTACTTATCTTGGGGTAAAACTGGACAGATCGCTCACGTTTCGTCACCATCTAGTGGCATTGCGCAAAAAACTATCCTCACGCGTCACACTGTTGAGGCGACTCGTGGGCTCGGGATAGGGTGCTGGTGCTAAAACACTACGCATGGCAACCTTATTCTAGTCTACTCAGCATCTGAGTACTGTGCGCCAGCCTGGTGTCGCAGTGCTCACACTCGCCTCATCGACAGTGTCTTGAACGACGCCTTGCGCATGGTTACTGGATGCCTGCGTCCCACTCCAACGGACCACCTACCTATACTCTCAAGCATCCAGCCAGCTGAGCTTTGCCGAATGGGAGTGACACTCTCCTTGGCTCACCGTGGATCTCTGGACCCCGATCATATCTTGTATGGTCTTTTGAATAGGTCCTCAGATACTCGCCAAGTGAGACTAAGATCCAGACGCCCGTTTGTGCCAGCTGCGCGGAATCATTTGGACAACCTTGCCAGTCTTGGCATCCGCGCTTCTGAATGGACAAATCACAAATGGAAAACGGAGTACTGTGAAAATGCTTCCAAGCTCCGTGCTTTTGTGCCCCGGACCGGTGCCAGGCCTATTGGGATGGGCTTACCCCGAGCAGCTTGGGCTAAGCTCAACCGCCTGCGGACTGGTGTTGAGCGATTCCATTCGTCCATGCACAAATGGGGTCTCGCTGTTTCACCGAACTGCGAGTGTGGCGCCTTTGAGCAAACCGCAGACCATGTACTAATAGCGTGCCTTATACATCGGGCACCACATGGAGCACGAGGTCTGACGGTTTTGGATGACGAAACTCGATGCTGGCTTAATAACACCACTGCCAGCATCTGATTCAGGCAGTACAGCAGTCTGGGGTAGTAAAAGAATAAACCCTCGGCCCCAGTCCTGCTTGTGTCTGACCTAGGGTGGATGCCCTTCAAAAAATGACGACGACGACTGAAATGTGAAAATCTATCGCAAGAAATTTCTCCTAATTCTGTTTTCCAACATACGTCTGCATATCTAGAACGTAGCAAAAACAAAAATAAGCTTAGCTATTCCTTTAGGATGATCAAAGAAAATAATTGATATTTTAAAATCATTGTGGTATAATAAATAAAACTGTCCATTTTTACTTCAGATACAACAGGCTGCCTTTAGTGTTCAAGTCGATGTTAATTGTAAGTTGAAAACTACGATAATGGTACAAAAACGCCAGTCTACTATCCACAGCTTTTTCAATAGAACAAGAAATTGTTTTATAGGAAGGCCTAGACGTTGTAAGCTATTAAAATACTACTAGTAGTAGTGTAGTAGTAATAGTAGGCCTAGCAGTTTGTTTTTATTTGCATCCAAAAGAACAATTGATTATAATTGAAAACAAAATAGAGCAAAGGTTGCAAATAGGGAGACGGCAACTAAACTATATACGTTATAACATGTACAAAAAAAATTGTGCATGGTCACCGCAGCAGTTGTGCAAAAAATGAGTGATTATTGTGTTTAATGTGCATATAGTAATTATTGTGCAAAATGACAGTAGCTTTTGAAAAAGTAGCATTTTTGCGTGCAATTATGTCAAATCTTTAGCGCTTTTGGCGCTAAATATGGTACGTACATCAGAAATTATAGGACTTAATCTTAGTGTAGTAAATATTTTGTGAAAATATTGCATTTGCAAGGTACATTCCAGTTGTTTAATTATAAAAATGGAAATATTTTGCATAAAATCAAAAATCCACTAACACCAGATTTCATATTCTTACCAATTCGAAAGGGACTTGATGAAATTCTGATTTTGTTGCTTAGCAAGCGAAAATATAAAAAATTACCATAACATTTAACCGCCAGCGAAGGTAGAGTAATTTTACTAAATCACCAAAACCAGAGTTTCCCAAAATGAGGTCCGTTATAAGCGCACAAGGGGTCCGCGACAATATGACAAAATTTGTCAACATATATACCTTGTAAAGTAATTCATACCATGAAATCCGAGACAGATTCGAAGTGAAGACCTTTTTTTTAGAGAACACTTCTTTTTAGGGAAAATTTTTGTCTATAAACAAGCGTCCCGGTTTGCCCTTACGGAAATATGGTATGCCTTTTTATAAGCATTTATTTTTTAACGAATTTTGTGTTATTTATTTTTGGGTTTGTTTTATCTTTCCTCGTTGGTTGGGGAGAAAATTGATGTGACATCAGATTGGGGTCATGATAAAAAAGATTTGAAAATAGAGATCTATGGTCCAAAAAGTTTGGGAATAACTGTGACTAAACCACTGCAATAGATTATATGGAAATTAGTACGATTCCTGACAAACTTTTTTTAACATAAAAAAACAAAGCAGAAGACAAGGTATTCATTAGGTCTTTCAAATATTCAGGGCATAATTTATCCGAAAAATCAAGTTAAAAACATATTCATTTCATGTTTTTTACATCCAAAGCATAATTAATTATTGAAAGTGAACAGTTGGATACATACGATATTGTTTTTGTTTTGTTAAATACAATTTTTAAATGTCAAATGAAATCCAATGTATGACAGAGTTTTAGTCATTACCATTAATCCGTATTATTCAAAAGTACCAAGTACCGATACCGCGGTACTTTTTTGGTACCGTACCGGTACCGCGGTACTATTTTAGCAAGGTACCGAGTACCGGTACCGCGGTACTTTTAAGAAGTACCGTGCCCACCACTGCTGATAAGTAGCTGGTCACAAGAGAAACTTCAGATTAATTAAATAGTTATTTCTTTGTGTATAAAATTTGAGCCACCCTTTTTTTAATTCGAAAACTCTAATTAACTGTATTTACTGGTGAAAGCCAACGTAGATTAGTATAGAAAGGAGAATTTGTTTTTCTAAATATTTATAACACCATTGTATACAGTGATGGCTTTAATAGGGTACGAGCGACCGAGCCCCCTAAAATACATCAAAAAGTAGTCCCTCCTACACACAAAATTGCTCTATTTTTTCATAGTAGTACCAGGACGTCAATGGCATGTCAAAAAGAAAAGAAAAAATTTTTTGAAAAATAAAAAGGGGGAGGCATCGTAGGCTAATGACTTTTTTTTTTAGAGATCACAATATCTTAGGGTAGTATAAAGTGCCTCTCCATGCTTTAGATCACCCAATAGTGGCCTCCCTAAATTGAAGACCTTTTTTTTGTTTTAGTGATCGCTTTGTCTCACCATGCTTTGGTTCACTCAATAGTTGCCCCCTAAATTGAAGACTTTTTTTTTAAAGTTCACTATGCTTTCATATACTAAAAATGGCTTCAGCTACCTTTTTTTAGCACACTAAATAGTGACCCGCCCTTACTTTTCTTGCATCGGGCCCCCCTTTTTGTAAGGCCTTCACTGATTGTAGATTCAAAAGCAAACATTGAAAAGGCAGCAATTTTATGACAGACAGATTAAACTTGCGCTTGCGTTTTGAAAGTAGCTAAAATAATTGGTTGAGTCTAATACAGGGATGTCCAAACTGTGGCCCGCGGGCCGCATTCCGGTCCACTTAATGTTTTTGTGCGGCCCACTGCTTACTCAAATATTTTAGTTGTATTTTCATAGCTGTGTCTTAGGTTTCTCAAAACTGTGTTCCGCGAACTTACTTTTTTTTTGACGAACATCGAGAAACCAGAGTAAGATTTAAAGTGAAGATCTTTTTTTAGAAATCACTACTTTTTTGAGAGGAAAATCGAGAAATCAGAGTCAGATTCAAAATGAACATCTTTTTTTCAGAGATCACTACGTTTTTGAGAGGAAAATCGGGAAACCAGAGTTAAATTTAAAATAAAAATCTTTTTTTTAGAGATCACTACGTTTTTGAAACAAAAATTGAGAAACCAGAGTCAGATTGAAAATGAAAACCAGGGATGCGAACTCGGACTCGAGACTCGTCAATTCGGTGCAATACAGCTGGACTCGAACTCGGACTCGCCAAAAAGTAGCGAATCCGGTGAGTCCGATTTTTAGATTTCATGCAAGGTCGACGATTTGAAGGTTTCGCAGATTATTGTTATCAATACTTATTAAGAAAAAAAGCTAAACCTTGAACGAAAAATAAAATAAAAGTTAAAATATAATTTCTTTTATATAGTTCCTCTTCGCTATTCTAAATTTTATAAATGTTTCTTAGCTCAAGGTTGTCACTTTTTTGTAATACGGAGTGTTCAAACAAATGCGTCGGAAAGCCATTTTGTCAATTGGGGAAGCAAAGCTTATAAAAAGGCACCTTATTTTTTAAAAAAGCACTCTTTTCATAAAGAAAAGATTTTACAGAATTGCCATTTTGTATCGCGACCGTTTTCAGTACATATATCTAGTGATAGCTAAAAAAATCATCACTTTTAATCAACGTGCAAAATCTCCATTTTCGTCCCAAATTTTGGGAAAGGACTAAAAAAATTATCACTTTTAATCAGTGTCCAAAATCTCGATTTTTGTCTCAATTTTTAGGTGAAAACTAAGAAAAACGTTATTATCTTTAAGCGAGTCTATGATCGCTACTTTCGTCCTAAATTTAAAGCGCAGAGCATTACCAAAATAATAGCATTGACCTTCCACCAATCTGATATTTTGGTCAAGTTTCTATGATTGTAAGATTAAATCTAATCCAATGGTTCTGTATCTGGGCACCAGTAGGCTCCTTTTTTGAAAAAAGTAGGGGTCAAAAAGGCAGGGGTAATTGCTCCCTACCTTCCCACTTCCGAGCTCTACTGGTGTTCAATATTTGTACAAAAAATATTGCCAGTTAATTTTATTTCAACTTATGTCAGTTCTTGACTGGCTTCTTCCATAAAAGTCAAAGCGATAATTTTTAGTATTAGACAGGAATACGCACTCGGAACTCGGACTCGTCATTTTAGCCCGGACTCTAACTCGCTTGAGCTTAGACAAGCTGCGTGTCTAGTGAAGACGCCTGGTCGGCGGCGTGGTTGAATGATTAAAACGCCATGCTCATGATCAACATGGTCTTGGTTCGAAGTCCACTAGTGCCATTTTGTTGTGTTCTTGGGAAAGACACATTGCGGCACTTTTCCCTGCTTGGTGGTCTTGGCAAGCAGTTTTAAATTAAAGTCATATCTCTATTTCATTACAAGCGGATAGCAATACCTTGGCATCTTCGAAAGCAGGTTGTGGGGGCAGCAGCTCGAGTTGAGATCTCCAAGCATCCCGATGTCCTGCAATTAGCGGCAATTTCACTGGTGGAATTCCAAGACGTGACTATGCCAGGCAGGCCGTATTAAGCTGGTGCGGGGTCCTAATTTTTGCAGGTCAGGAGTACAATTAAAATATTAAACATAATGACAATGAAAATTGCATTATTATTTATCCAGAAAAAATACATCGTGTTGTAAAATTTAATACCTGTCCAAATATGAAATTGTCCGGAGGACAATTCCATTAATTGATCTAAACACTACACAAAAACTTTCCACAATCAAAATTGTCACCATTTCACAATAAAGTCTAAATGACTATTTTTGCTCTCATTATTTTATCCCAAGGACATTACTTGACTTCAACTTTATTTTTACGCATTACTTCTTCTGGATTTCTGTGAGCAAATTTGCGAATTATTTGTTTAATTTCTATTTCATGCCTTAGCTGGTTTTCAATGCTGATTAGAGAAAGATAGTTTAACCGTTGTTTTCCCATGGAGGTCCGCAGTTCATTTCTGATTCTCTTAAGTTTTGAAAAAGAGCGCTTGGCACTGCAGTTCGTTACCATCATAAATAAATATATCCCCAACGCTATGTCCTAATTGGGAAAACACACATCCAAAGAATTTTATGAAAGCAATCGATAATACTGCAATTCAACTGGCACATCAGTCTTACTAATATTTGAAAAAAGACGAGATTTTAGAAGCTCAGTAAACTGCAACAATTCTTCAGAAAGGCTCAATTCTAAGTTTTTTGAATACATTTTGACAAGGTTTAAGGAGTTTTTTAAAATTTCATCACGAGTGGATAGTTGCAACCGACGTAGAAACCCAAAAACATTGTTCAACTTTTCATAAGTAGCTTGGCGTTTTGATGAAGCGACTAGCAAGCTATCAATTATAGCAAAAAATACTGTTATTTCGAACCTCTGAGAAGGTGTTTGAATTGGAGCCGAAGGACCAGCACCAGAAGATGTGCCGCACTCATCATCATATATGCGATTTCTCTTGCGCTTCCTTCACCGTTGTTGTTCATACTCTTCAGTTTCAGTCAAGTCAATAGCCTTTTTTCAATATCTGAGTAGGTGGAACGAAGAGACTGAGTATAGCCATAGGTTGATTCGTAAAGTGAACAAGCAGAGTTCAGGTCTTTACCAGAAGATTGCAAGGAAACACATTTTCCAACCAAATTCAATGAATGAGCAAAACAGGGAACGTATTTCGCAAACTCGTTCAATTGCTTAATTCATGCTTGCAAGCCATTGTATCTGCCGCTCATATTGCAGGCACTATCATAGCTTTGACCTCGACAGTTTCCAATGTCTATGCCGTTTTCATTTAGAAACGTTAACAATTTATCCTGTAGATGTTCAGCATTATGACTATCCATATCCAAAAATTTAATAAATCTTTCTACTGGTCCAGTTGGTATAACATAACGTACTTTTGATATGTCAGGTGTAAAATCTAGAAAAATGGTATAATACATGCTATTCTTCAATTTGCAGATAATACTGTCGTGCACGAGAGATCCGATTAAGCTAATAAACTCTTCACAAATGGTTTTGGAAAGATATGATGTGTGCCCCTTTCCCTTGTTAGCATGACCTTGGTATGTTTTGCCATAAATGGGTCAAACTTTGCCAAAAGTTCCAACAAGTCTAGGTAATTACCATTGTTATGAGACCCAATTTTTTCATCTCTACCTCGAAATGCAAGGCCTCGTTCAGCTAAAAACTTGACAACCTCTATTATTCGCTCCAAAAGAGTACTCCAGTACTTTTGCTCTTCTTCTATTTGGCTTACTAGCTGGAAATCTAGTGAGCCAAATAGAAGCCATTACTTTGCAGGGAAAACAGAAAAACCTACCTTTGTTTTCAGAATAGCATAACCAATTTCTTGCATATTGCTTTTTTGTGAGTCTATAAATAGTTTGGAAGTAAGAATTGCGGCAGACTGTAGGAGTCGTTTCGCCTTTGTAAAATTGTGTTGATTTAGAAAAATTGCTGTTAGCATGTTGGCTATCCTTACTTTTCGTTTCAATCCAGTAATCACGGTCAATCTCTCTCAATCTTTTCGGCCACATACCAAGGTCATTCGAAAAAATGAAAATAGTTTTACTCTTCTTCCTCAACAGTTCCCTTTTCTTGCTGCACAGTTTCTACATCAGCTTCAGTAGTTGCTGTGTATTTTTCGCTGTCGGACCTACCGGTATCTCCAATATTTCTGCTCAGTAAAGTATTCCGTCATTTTTCGAGTTTTTGAAATCGCTAGTTGAGTCTTTTTCAGTCTGTCATCCTTTGTTTTACGTTTGCTCCATCCAGAGGAATAATGGCGACCTATATCTCTAACTCTACTGGTGCTACCACTCGTTTTTTAGCAGAAAACTAAGCAATGATTTTAAGTACAAATGAGCTAGAAAAATCTTTAAATATTTAAGACAGACAGCATAAGTGTGATGTCATAAACACACCGAAGACAAGTAGGTGGCTTAAATTAGCTTATGAAGTGTATGTGCTGTTAATACAACTAGTTTTTTTTATTCTGAATTATAGTTTTAAAAAGCGCGGGGCCCATAGCAAATGCTACATCTGCTACATGGTTAATCCGGCGTTGATGCCAGGTTTTCAACATAATTCCGCCTGAGAGTTCTGGGTCGCCCTCTAGGCCTTTCGCCACTCGGAAGAGCATCCATTAGTTGCTTTGCTGTTCGCTCGTGAGATATTTGTGTCACATGGTCATACAAGCGCAGTTGCGATCGTTCTATGCGGAGTAATAGTGGTTCAATGTTGAGAATTTGACGAGTGTCAGTGCTTTTAACCTTGTCAAGTACGGAAAAACCTCTGACTTTTCGTAAGAAACCCATTTCAGCCGCTTGTACTCGGGATCTCACTCTTTTGGTCATTACCCAACAGTCATGACCATAACTGAGAATAGGAACAAAAACTGATCTGAAAACAGAAAACTTTGCTTTTGTACACAGCTCTCGTTTCAGTACGGTTGATCGGTAAAGCTGGCGCATTACTGCACTTGCTTTTCTAATGCATGTGTCGAGTTCGTTGTCCTGTCTATCATCACTCGAGAATGTGACTCCAAGATACTGACTATTGCGATAATATTATAATTTATGAAAAAAAAATTAGCTCAAATGTATTTATTAGAATAACATCAATGAATATCTAGAAAATACAATTCAATCTGAATGTTAAATTCGATTGAAATCTAAAAACTATTCACATCCCACTTAAAAAGGTCTCGCGTACCACAGGTTAAGAACCACTGATCTAGGCTATATAAATAAATTAAAAATTAAAATCAGAGGGTCTTAACCGAAACCGTTTAAAAAAACTCCCGGTTCAGGTTCAAGAATTGTTTTTCCGGTTCAATTTTAGAAATTTTAATTCTTCGGGTTCTGTTCCGGTTTAGATTCGAAAAATAATAACGGATAATACGGATTTTCGGATCCGGTTCAGGTTCGGATCAACGCCCTGATTAAAATAATAACTATCTATTCCGAATCGGATATTAAAACAATTGTCGACAGGGCGGTTGAGTGGGTAAGAGTGCCGTTTTGATGGCACACGTAATTGATATTGTATTCATGGCCGTACGAGCCAGAGGGGCAGGAGGAAATTACCCCATCCAAAGTTTCAACAATTTAAGCAAAACAAATTTTGTTGTTTTTTTGGAGGGGCGCCTGAAATTTTTTTGGAGGAGGGAGAAATTCCTTTGTTTTGTTAGAAAGAAAAATTTGTAATTAAGGTTTATAGCCAGAAAGAAAGAAAGTAGGCCAGAAAGTACCAAATAACCAAAGTTTTTCTAGTCAAATTGCTTCCTCAAAAAGTGCAACGTGCAATATTATTAAGAAAGAATATCAAAAAGCTATACGACTCAACAGTGATTATAAATTAAAAACGCGCGAATAAAAAACAAACAAAACAGAGAGAACAGTATTATCAAAATGGTGATTTAACAGCAAATTCAAGATAACAATTTTACCATAAATAGCACTAATAATTCAATTAATAATGATGAGATGATGATAATATTTTTTAAAGGAAACGAAACACATGCTTTTCAAATTTTGATTAATCATATTCCAATTTATTTTTTTATCTTTATATTTATTTTCCTGACTCGCAGGAAAGCGTCGGAGGCGCTATGGAGCAGGTGGTTATCCCCACCTGCTTCCGGAGATGCCAAGATATTGCTGTCCGATAGAAATTTTTAATTTTGGTTCCTCAGTTTTATAGAGATATGACTGAAATTTAAATCTACTTGCCAAGACTGCCAAGAAAGGAAAGTGGCGTAAATGTCTTTCTCAACGACACAACTGAATGGCGCGAGTAGGTTTTGAATTGAAACCATGTTGACCATTAATCAAACGCTCTTAACCACTCGATCCCATTGATGACAAATCAAAGTTAGAACTTTTTTTTTATTGGTCTTCGAGTAAGTTTGAGGCAAAAATTTACTTTATAAATACTAGTGCGGCCCTCGAACAAATTCAACTTTTAAATGTGCCTTTTGAGCTAAAAAGTTTGCCTATACTTGATATAGATCTTATGAATTCAAAACTTTAACTTTTTTGCGTCTACCTTGTTTGCTTTGTAAAACTTAATTTTCAAATAAAATCTTTTCTTATGATCTTAAGCAAAGTGTTTGATGTGTAATAGGAAAAGCGGGATTTATTTGTTAAATTTCGAAAATGCTACACTGGTCTTAAATTGTTAAACTAGAGGCTCTTAACCGGGGGAATTCCCCAAAATGGGGCAGAATTTTATTTGAAATGTAGTTGAAAGTTTTAAATATTAACTGTAATATTTTATAGATTTTTAAATGAAAAACATTTTAAAAGTTTAATTTATTCTGGTAAATTTGATTATTATTTAAGCCAGTGCTTCTCAACCTCTTTTTGTGGCAACGCAAATGCTAAGCGGAATAGAGAGCAAAAATTTAGCGATTTCATTCCTTTTACAGACTTTATTGCAAGCATAAAAAGTGAACTAAACACATCTTCACTTTTTGTCTCGGATTTCTTGATTTTTGTCCCTAAAAAGTACGTAGTGATCTCTAAAAAAGGTCATAACTTTGAATCTGTCTCGGTTCTCTAAATCAGTGGAATCACTATAAATTCACAGCAAAAACGATTTAATTTTTACACAACTACAGTCGACCGCAACCCAGTTAAATTTAACGGCGACCCACTTTTGGATTGCGACCCAGGGTTCGAGAAGCACTGATGTAAGCAATCGTATTAAGTAATTTCTTTTTTGCTTTGTTACTTCATAAGGGTTCTATTTTTTGTAAATAATGCAGCTATTTCTGATAATACTTCATGGTTTTTTGTAACATTACTTTCTCTTGCATAAACATGCTAATTACAAACAAATTTTTGGTGGGGAATTCTGGTTTCAATATTAGTTAAAGGGATTCATGAAATAAAAAAGTTTAATAGTCCCTGGGTTAAACCATTAAAAATTTGGAAGACTTTTTCCCATTTTGAAGAAATTATTAATTGAAAATTCTTGCTCGTTTTTTGCTTTAAATCCGCCTTTTTCTTAATTCAGTAGCAATTTTAAAACAGCTATCTACCTGTGGTAAACGTATTGATTTTGACGCTAAGACAAAGTAATCAGCTCATTAAAGTAATTAACAATCTGATGGATACGTACGTAGTATAAGCGCCTATCTATACAGGGATTGCCAAAGTTTTTTAAATATGAACCACATTCAGTAATGTAATGTTCTCAAGGTGTTAAATCATATAAATTGTTATTATGCCAAATAGATTTTTAAAAACGGTTTATTTAATCAAACAGTGCAAACATTTGTTATGCAGTCTTGTGCGCTTCCATGCTATTTTTAATTGCTTAAAATCATGGCGGTAAGATTAAGTGGTTGTTAGTTTAATTCAGTGGTTGTTGAAGAAGTAAGTCAGAGAAGAAGAAGAAGAAGAAGAAGTTTAATTCCGTAGTTCTCAACCTTTTTCCGCCTGCGGCATATTTTGGGACTTTTTGATAATTCACGCTACACTTGGATCAGGATTCTTGATTTTCGTCCCTAAAAATTAGTGTTCTCTAAAAAAAAAAAAAAGATTTTTACTTGGAATCTGTCTCGAATTTCTTGATTTTTGTCCCAAAAAGTAGTGATCTCTCAAAAAAAGGTTGCAAATCAATGGACTAATGTTTTTTAAAAAGTTTTGCGGCACACTAATGTGCCGCGGCATACAGATTGAGAAAAACTGGTTTAGTTGGACCTTTTAAGCTCTGTTAAATAAGATAATTTACTATCAGAGTATGGTCGTTAAGCACAAACAATATTTTATGCTAAGATGTTGTTGCTGCCCCTCGTCCAAAGATATCTTAGAAAAGGCATCCCATTCTTCTTCTCCTTTCGGCTTTTCCTTTAGTCAGGGGTGCCCACAGTGTATCATCATTTTCCAGATCTTTCTGTCTTCAACATCCGTCTCCTTCGCACCAACTTCCCCCATACCTTCTTTTACTACATCTAAAAATCTTCTCTTTGGTCTCCCTCTTCTCCTCTTTCCCGGTAACTCCATTTCCATCATCTTTCTTCTTACATACTCTTGGTCTCTCTTCATGACATGTCCGTACCACCTCAGCCTGCCCTCCTTCATCTTCATTCCTAACCGTTCTACCTTAGCAGTACTCCTGATGTGCTCGTTTCTAATCTTGTCTTTTCTCGTCACTCCCATAGCAAACCTCAACATTTTCATCTCTGCGACTTCCATCTTTTCTACTTGTTTCTTTGTGACTGCCACCGTCTCAAGTTCATACACCATTGCTGGTCTTACCACTGAACTGTACACTTTTCCTTTTACTCTAACTGGTAACCTCCTGTCACAGATTACTATCAATACTCTTCTCCATCCGTTCCATCCTGCCTGTACTCTCTTCTTTACCTCCCTTTCACAACCACCACTTTCTTGCACCGTTGATCCCAAATATTTAAATTCCTTTACTCTTGGCACTTTTGTATCCTCCATCTTTACTGTTTCGTCATCATTTCCTCCATTTATGCACAGGTATTCGGTCTTTGACCTACTTACTTTCATCCCTCTTCTTTCCAATGCATACTTCCAGAATTCTAATCTCCGCTCCATTTCTTCCCTGGTCTCTTCACAAATCACAATATCATCCGCAAACAGCATCGTCCATAGTGGTTCTCTCCTTACTTCATCCGTTAGCCTTTCCTTTATCACTGCAAATAGGAATGGATTTAACGCTGATCCCGAGTGCAGTCCAACCTTAACCTTGAAACTTTCTGTAGTTCCTACTGCACACCTCACCACTGTTTCGCTTCCCTCATACATATCCTGTACTAATTGTACATACTTTTCCACTATTCCGGATTTTCTCATACAGTACCACAGCTCTTCCCGTGGAACCCTGTCGTAAGCTTTCTCTAGGTCCACGAATACACAATGTAGCTCTCTTTGACCTTCCCTGTACTTTTCCATCAACATTCTTAGAGCAAACATGGTATCGGTGGTTGCCTTTCCTGGCATAAATCCATATTTCTGTTTGCTGATCTCCACTCTATCTCTTAACCTGGCTTTAATAATTCTTTCCCATACTTTCATTGTGTGGCTTATTAGCTTTATTCCTCTGTAGTTTCCACAGCACTGTGCGTCCCCTTTGTTTTTATAGATTGGGATAAGCACACTCTTCTGGTATCCATTCTCTATTCTTCTGGCATCCGTTCACCCATTAGTAGTCTGTTGAACAATCTAGTCAAAAACTCTATCCCCATCTTTCCCATGCACTTCCAAACTTCTACTGGCAACTCATCTGGTCCAACTGCTTTACCTTTTTTCATCCTTCTTAGTGTGTTTTTTACTTCTTCTCTACTGACACAATTTACTCTTCATTAACCACTTCTGCTTCCTCTGTCCTAGGGTCTCTGTTATTTTCCTCGTTCATCAGTTTCTCAAAGTACTCCTTCCATCTCTTTAATACTGCTTCCGAATTTACTATCACATTACCATTTTCATCCTTTATAACCCTCACGTGCTGTACATCTTTCCCTGCTCTGTCTTTCTGCCTAGCCAATCTGTACAACTCCTTTTCACCTTCTTTTGTTTCCAATCTAGCATACAAATTGTCATAGGCACGTCCCTTTGCCATCGCAACTGCCTTCTTTGCCTTAGCTCTTCTTTTCTTTGTATATCTTTTTAGTATTTTCATTTCTTGTTTTGTCCCATGTTTTCTTTGCCTCTTTCTTTTCTTTTATGCTCTCCTAAACTTTCTCATTCCACCACCATGTCTCCCTGTCTCCTTTTCGTTTCCCAAATGTCACTCCCAGTACAGTTTCAGCCGTTTTTCTTAACATTTCTGCTGTTTTGTCCCACTCATTTGGTAATCTATCCTTGCCTCCCATAATCCTGGTCACCTCTTGTCTAAACGCTTCTTGATAGCTTGATCCTTCATTTTCCACCATCGTATCTTTGGCTTTACTTTCTCTGCTTTTTTCTTTTTCACCATAAGAACCATTTTGCATACCACCATACGGTGCTGCTTTGCGACACACTTATTCAATATTACCTTACAATCACACATTTCCTTCAAGTTTCTCCTTCTGCACATCACGTAATCTACTTGGGTACTTTTTCCTCCACTCTTATACGCAGTGATGGGATTCAAAATTTTAAGAACAGGTTCTCTTTTGTATCGAACTCGCTAATTAGGGTGTTCTCTAAAAAAAAAAGTCTTCACTTCGATTTCATCTCTAATTTCCCTATTTTTCTCCCAAAATTAGGGTGTTCTCTAAAAAGGTCTTCACTTCGATTTCATCTCTAATTTCTCTATTTTTCTCCCAAAATTAGGGTATTCTCTAAAAAAAAAAAAAAGGTCTTCACTCAGAATTGTTCTTTACACTCTGAACAAACATCTGCAGCAGATTGAAACTGTTACATTAAACACAGAGATATTGAAATACATAGATTACGTAAAGTTAAAACCGGGTTGGTTAAACGTGCTGAAATTCCAAGAACGGGTTTGCTAAACGTGCCAAAATTTCAAGAACGGGTTCGCGCGAACCCGTGCAAACCCTCTGAATCCCATCACTGCTTATACGTCACCCTGTGTTCATCTTTCTTCTTGAAATAAGTATTGACAATCGCCAAATCCATTCTTTTCCCAAAATTCACAACCATTGATCCTTCCTTATTTCTTGTTCCGTACCTCCCCATTATTTCCTCATACCCTATGTTTCCATTAAGATCTGCACCAAGAACTATCTTCTCTTCTTTTGGTATACTTTCTATCAACCCATCCAGGTCTTCCCAAAAATCATTTTTCTCCTCCATGCTGTTGTTAACCTGTGGAGCATATGCGCTTACTATATTTAGGATGGACCCTTTTACCTCCAGCTTCATGGCCATTAGTCTGTCTGACACCCTTTTCACCTCCAGGATACTTTCAGCCAGCTCCTCCCTCACCACTATCCCTATCCCATTTTTTCTTTCATCAGCTCCGTTGTAGAAGATTTTGCATCCACCTCCAATGTTCCTTGCTTTACTACCTTTCCACTTTGTTTCCTTTAGACACAATATGTCTACATTCTTTCGCTCCATCATATCTGCCAGCTCTCTCCCCCTTCCAGTCATCGTTCCAGTACTTAAAGTACCCACCCTTATGAGTGAGCGTCTTCCTTTCCACGCTTTTCGCTGATTCTTCACTCGCTTTCCTCTCTTTTTCTGCTCTTATTTTCACTATGTTTAGCAGTTGCATAATTTCCACAGGTGCCCTGCTGTGCGACACCTGAGGTGGTCGTTGGTAACCCGGGCCTCGACCGATCCGGTATGGATTGATAATGATTACGCATTTTTCTGTTTTCTGTTTTGGTAAAAAAGTTTTACGCCGGATGCCCTTCCTTCCGCAACCCTCCCCATTTATCCGGGCTTGGGACCGGCATCAAGAGACACAGAAATGTGACTCCAAAAAGTTAAAGCCCGAAAAAAAATAAAAAAAACTTTTTACTTTGTTTTGAACTAGGCTGATACCTTTTTATTACTATTGCAAAATACAAAATACAAATTTTAAAAGGTGGCCTCTTTTTTTTTTGCAACAGGCCGTTTTTTGTAAAGTTATCACTGGACAGCAACTTATAGGCAACTGCGATTCTGTATATACAGTATGTTGCCTAAAGAGGATTTAATTTTATTTTTTCATAGCTTTACAAAAAATATAATTGAGATTCGGTGATTAATTATAATGCGTTGAGATCGCACCCTGAAGTATTTAATTCAATCACGTGATAGCTTTAATTGGGATCAATTGTAAAAAGTGAGATCGCACATTAAAACAGCAATAATAATGCTGAGATTGCACAACAAAACAGTTTTTTTCATCGTTATATTTATTCTCCTGATTTGGAAAAGCGTAGGAGGCGCTATGCGTAGGGCATTTGTCAAGAAACCACTCTGACCTGCTTCCAAAGATGTCAAGATATTGCTGTTCGGTTAAAATTTAGTATTGTGATCTTTTATTTTTTTAGAGATATGACTAAAATTTAGACCTGCTCGCCAAAACTGCCAAGCTGAGGAAAAACCGTAAAGTATCTTTCTCAAGGACACAACAGAATGGCACGAGAAGGTCTTGAACCTAAACAATGTTGATCACAACAACGGCGCGCTCTTAACCATTCGACCACGTTGCCGACAATATACTGTAGCACCCACTAAGGCTTTTAGGAGCATTTTGTGAATAGGCCTAGACGTTAGATTATACTTGCGCTTTGAAAATAACTGAAACAATCGCCCAAGCGTGCCACAAACAAGCCTACTTCGGCTTATCTGCAGTCTAATTAGTAAAATAGAAATTTCAAAGATCGTTAAGATACTTAATGCCTACAGCTATTTTGAAAACAAATCAATGCAACTTTATACCCGTGATTGATATTTTCCTAAACAATACATTTAGCCAAAGGCAAATGTAGAAATTTAAAAAACTAATATTCCGGCTGAGCAAGTCAAAGAACAACTTTTGGATTTAAAAATTACTGAGAATCAAGAAACGCTACTATAACTTAATCAACACAATTAATGTAAAAAAACATTTAAAACGGATCCAGGCCGAAGCGAATACAACATGTGAAAAATCAATTCTCAACAAGTATAATGTATTCTCTAAAGAGATCATAATGTAACCGATCAAATGTAATTTCAATGAATTACATATGAACAGTAAAAAAGCGACTAAAACAAATTAACTAAGAAAACGATTATTATGCAACAGGCCTGTTTCGGTCTTATGGACCTCATCAGGCATAAGTTATCGCAACCTCTAAGGCGAAATGGTAGCGCAAAAGGAATTCTAATTAATAATCTACGATTACGAGGTTAAATATGAACAGTCAATATCGAAAATGCACCAATCAAAAAAAGAATTGAAAAACTGAAGTTTGGATGGCAGCAAACCATTTGTAAGAGATTTTATCGAAAAGACCCTTGAAGCAGCATCGAAAAAGTTTAATCAAATTTAAATTTTGGACTTCGTCGAATTAAATGGAATAAGTTACGTCGAAAAAATTTTTTTACAATAGCCAACATCGAAAAGCACATCGAAAAAAACTAATTGAAGAGCTGATGGAAAATAAATTTCGGACTAGAAAAGACAAATTTGAAAAACTTTAAATTCACAGAATTCATCACTTTAAATTCATAGAATTCATAGAATTCAACACTTCAATTTTTCAATTCTCTTTTTGATTGGTGCTTTTTCGATATTGACTGTTCATATTTAACCTCGCAGTCGCAGATTATTAATTAGAATTCCCAATTCCAAAAGAGTTATTTCATGGAATTCTCACCTTAATTTTTTGCGTTACCATTTCGCCTTAGAGGTTGCGATAACTTATGCCTGATGAGGTCCATAAGACCGAATTAGGCCTGTCGCATAATAATCGTTTTCTTAGTTAATTTGTTTTAGTCGCTTTTTTGCTGTTCCTATTTAACTCATTGAAATTACATTTGATCGGTTACATTGTAATCTCTTTAGAGAATACATTATACTTGTTTTAGATTTATTTTGCATTTTTTTCAGGGTTGTGATAAAAATAGACTTATAATATTTTTGGACAAACTCATTTTAAACTTTTTGTCCATTTTCTAAAAGTTTCTGTCAAAGTCTAATCCAAACAGCAACTGATCATATACAGGTAATAAAATATTGCCAGCAATGTAACTTTAAACATCGATTTGTCAATGTTAATAATCTCATTTTTAAATTTAAAGTTTTTGCCCATAGGTAACAGCAACAATTCTTTTCTTATACGGTCAAGCCTTTTAAAGTAGACGTCTTTTAAGACCGACTTTTAAAATATACGGTATTTTTTGGAAAGCTAGCTTAAAACTAGCAAGCTACCTTTTCTTCGTCGTATTTAGGTTTGTATTAATTATTAATTATGGGTTGTAAAAAATTAATTGGAACTTTGGCAATTAATCATTCTTGTATTAACTAGTTAATTTTCATTGGTTTATTAACCAATCAATAATTGCTATTAATTGTTAGTTATTTTGCTCAATATAAAACACTATTTTTTTATTTCAAGACCACATTTTGTTGGCCTCACTGCCAACCCAAGTCAACTTGACCGTCTTAGTCAAGTTAGGTTCTTGTTAATGACCTGACGTCAAAAATAATGTTGGTTTCGTTGCCAAGATCGTTTACTAACTCAGAAAGTCTGTCTTATGTCTTAATGAAGATTCTGGAGAGTTCGTTGGATGAATCTCTCCAATCCTACCTCCTCACTATAAATTACCAATCACAATTTGAAATAAAACACAACCTTTATTCAAGTGCTATTAGTCAAAGTACTGGTCCGCAGAGCGTAGAATTTTCAATGAAAATTTTGCACATTTCAACTAAAATTCGAATGTAAATACTGCCTCCAAACTGCCTTACCGATCGATACAAATAACCTGAATGCACTCTACAAATAACGTAATGCGGCCTTTTGCGAAAGACTTGATCTGAATGAGTTCTTGTCTCCTCTCTAATTTATAGAAGCAAACGGTGGCGAGTAACAAAAAAACATTTTTGGCGTATCACATGGTCGTGGCGATTAACAATAAAGAAAAGAATAATAAAAATCTGACGTCATTGCATTTCGCAATCTTACACACAATGCTTCGCGATCAATTTGCAAAGCACTACAAAAAACGTAAAGTGAATACAATGGGACTTTGACGAAAAATTAGCACGATTCTTAATTAAATTTCAATGGTCTGAACCCAAACAAAGCTAATAAATTTTTTAGAAACAATAACTAATTATAAAATTAAACTCTCACAAAAGCGGCCGATTACAAAACAACTAAATGTGACTGAAAAAATAAAAATTATTTTAAAGCTTATTTGCATCTGCACACTTTTTATGCTTTGATAAAGACAGTAGCGTTGACCTCTATATTATTTTTACTTTTTCCAGCATACCAGTTTCTATTTAAATATTTTGAATAAAAAATTTCTCATTATACCAATGTTTTAATTAATTGCAATCCCTTGATGTCGTAGCAATCAAATTTTAATTGATAATTTTGTTGTAATCATTAATTGAATCAATTAATTGCAATCAATTTTTCATCAATTAATTTTTACAACCTCTGGTATTAATCATTAGAGTTTTTTAGAAAAGCATCGTTAAATTTAGACGAAAATTTATAATTTAGTCGCAGAAATATTTAAAATTTGCGCATAAAACTAGTGACTAATACGGGCCAGCTTGTCGGGCAGCGAGCAGGATTTAGCAGGTTGGCTTAGGTTAGCTTGCAGGTACGGTGACCATGCACAATTTTTTGTGCATGTTATAACGTGTATCGTTTAGTTGCCGTTTCCCTATTTGCAACCTTTGCTCTATTTTGTCTTCAATTATTATCAATTGTTTCTTTTGGGTGCGAATAAAAACAAACTAGTACTACTACTAGGTGCGTTTATGAGATATTTGGCCCGGGTAAGGCATTTTCAAAAAAAAAAACCGAATGTATGAACGCGAAGCGCGAGTGAATTTTGATTAATGAAAAAAGTTGTTTGCTCAGCACCGTCGGTTCATACAAAAAAGATTTTTGGACGCAGGCGGCAAATCATCGGCCGACCGGGTTTGCAAATAAAAAATTTTTTCAACTGAAAATTTGACTGTCGAAGTTATTTTTTAATTGTTTTTGGAGAAACGAGATTGATGGACAAGCAATGCAACCCGGTTATTAGCTGAAAATATTAGGTTGTTATAATCTTGTGAAAACATAAGAAAACTCTTGGGATATTTCTTTTTTACTTTTTAAAATTTTCTGTTCTATTTGTCCTCTTGCCCGCAGGAAGGAGACGGAGGCGCTTTTGAAAATGCCAAAATATTGCCTTCCGGCTGAAATTTTTTATTTATTTTATCAGTTTTCAGAGATATGACTAGAATTTGAAAAGCTTCTTGTCAAGACGGCCAAGAAAAAGAAAGTGCCACAAAGTGTCTTTTCAAAAGACACACCTGAATGAACCAAATAGGTTTTGAATCAAGACTATGTCAATAACCTTCTCAAGCAATAAGACTCTTTTACCCATTCGACCTCGCTGAAAATAAAAAACGATATTCACTTGAATATAAATATCATTGTGCTAATGTAAAGAGGAGAAATTTATTACTTATTGGGGTAGTTTTACGACGTTTTTTTGGAAACCCTGGTGCTGCCGCTCCGTTGATCAAGTCTAATTTGAAGAAAAGCCAATTGGAGTGAGAGTAAAAAAAAACAAATTTTGTTGCTCCAAGAGATACAAAAGAGAATAAAACGTAGCGCAAATTGTTTTTGCGGGCCCAAAATTTTTGGAATTTTAAAAAATTTGTTAAGACGCTCAAGAAGAACTTAGTTTCTTTTGAACCAACTACTTCCTCTCTAAAACTAACTCTCACTCCAATCGGTTTTTCTTCCAATTAGACTCGACCCGCTCCATTTGCTGCACTATGCTCAATTATCACTGATTCTTCATCTATATAAAGCATTACAGAGGTATCAAACTTATTTAAACTAATGCTGTCAAAAAAAGTGGAGTTGATGTTTACGCAAGTTAAAATATTGTGAGAATATAATGTCAATTTACAATTTGTACTTTTTTTGAAACAACAGTTTTTTATTAAATTCAGTTTTGTATGTTTTTTGAATTTGACTAGTTGCGTCGGCATTTTAAACGAGCATAACTTTAAAACTACCAAAAATCTTTACGTCATTAAATAACAGATTATAGAAATATAGTTTAAAATTTATGCTATTTGTTTAAAACTTGTGTTCTAACCATGCCAGTTAATTCTATTTTTTAAGGTATCTAATTTTTTTGGTTTTAAAATCGTATTGTAATTGCTCATTATGACATTAGCTACGATCACTACCTTTATATATGATTCTGCTCCATTGGTTTCGCGACGTTAAGTTACAATTGAAAACATCATCGAATTTTGCTAGTGGCTATTCCGTGACTGCTTTCAATAAAAATGAACTAATGGACCGAAGCCTAAACTAATATTGATCAATCATTTTCACCGATTGAGCATGATGTTTTGAAGTAAGATTGCCAAAGTATTTTTTATACCTTATTGTACGTAAATTGCATTGCTATTACAATTTTTGTATAATGCGTAAAAAAAAGTCAAAACAAACCATATTTCTTTGTGACAATGCTCTGTGTAGCATAAGTTTTTAATGAATTATGATAAAGATCAAACAGAAACTCTCTCGCATTTGAAGATAAAACTCGAAAATACTTGAAAAACAAGGTTGCTTGATTCAGCTTGAAAAAACTAATTTAAAAAATGCTTTCTGTTTGTCTAAACATACAGTTAGCTTCCTGATCAAATGTTTAGGCCGACCTTTTTGAAATAAACTACAATCCAAGTCAAATTCATAAGCAATAGAAGCATCGAAACAAAGCGAACAAATGGGGTAAAAGTCTTGGTCGATTTATGTTATATTCAATATATTTTTCAGACTGTGAGGCAATAATCATTATCATTTCCTCTATTTATCATCCTGACTCGCAGGACAAAGAATAGACTTCAAGCTTTAGGCCCTTTTAAACTTGACTGAAAGTAGATAAGCTGTTGATAAAACATTGACGAGAAAAAAGCGTACTCATATTTTCTACTATTTAAAAAAACAGATATACAAAGAAAATTGATAGATTTTTTGTTCGAATCCAAGGAAGAAACAAGAAAAATCTAGAAAAAAGACAGTTTTTTGTTGAAAGGCAAATTCGTAAACTTTAACTTATCGAAGATAACTTTTACAAAAAATTCAGAAAAGACAAGATAAGGTTTTCACTTGGTGAAAAGCAGGGGCCCTGAAAATTTTTGGCTGGAGGGGCCAAAATTAGAAAAAGGGTTGCTTTTTTTGTTAAAAGGCACTCTCATCAAATGCAAATATTAGAGAAAAATTTTACTAGAAAACTAGGTGAAGACCGAAAAAGGCCTTTACTTAAAAAACTAAGCAGCGATGTTTTACTTACATGTTCTGCAATTACTTTTGAAAAGCCAAAACGGCCTTTTACTAAAAGGATCAAACGCTTTCAATCAAGTCCTTTTGACTAAATGAAGATTTTTTTATTTTTACAAAAATTTTCAGTAAAATTTTTTCTTAATACTTTAAAACTTGAATTTGTTGAGGGTGCCTTTTCAACCAGAAAACTGCCCTTTTTCTAAATTTTGCCCCTGGTTGCAAAAAAATTTTTAGGCGCCCCTGTTTAAATCAATAAGTTTTATTTTGTACTTTAAAATTGTATTTTTGAAACTTTAAATGAGATTAATTTTTTTGGACCACTAAACAGACTGCGTTTGACAATAAACAATACTCAATAATTTGCTTCTCTTAGCAGTTTGCACCATTACATACTGCAGATAACTACAAAACTTTCATACGCTGATGGATTTGCGTTCTTGTACGCTATTGGAGAGTGAAAAGATGTAGCACAATTGGCGTTAGCAATTTTTAACCAGGATTTCATAAACATTCACGGAGGTTTCGTGAGTTTTACTGTTCCAAGTAATTAATATGGGTTTTGCAGAATTTGCAAAACTTGTTCAAGTGTTTAAGTTCTCAAAAAAATTGAAAATCACTGATTGGCGATAAGACTTACTGACACTTAAAGTATAATTGAAGACTTTAAAATTAAAAGCCAGCCTTATACTAAAAAGATGAAGTCGACTTTCATTCAAGAAAAGAAGGGACGAAAGCATGCTATTAAATTCTTCAAAGACCAAAAAAATATTAGAAATTTTGTGCAGTCCCAACCTGTTCTGCGGTTAACTCTTTGAAGGATATAAGAATTTGATTGTAAAATAAAATGACAATGGTTGAATAATGATGTCACAAATATCTAAAAATTAAAATTATAATGCCTTCACAAAAGTGCTTTTGTTACATTACAATCACAATCATGGTACACATATGTACCACTGTCCTTTAAAGGGTTAAATTGGAACGGATTGCTCTAGGATTGTGCGAATATATTAATATATTGCGCGAATGCATTGTATCACTGTGAATATTGCGTCACGTTATTACAGCGACCTATATGTGGTTGTTGGCATCAAAACAATGTGAATAATTGTATCATCCTTGCTGTACTCCACACCTCAATACTTAACACCAATTTGATAGCATTGTGCTCATACTGTTTTTAATAACATTACCATTATTAAGTATGTATTTTGAATAACGGTATTTATGTTTGTCATGAATTTCGCAACAAATTAAGATCCTATGGTTTGATGATTTTTACAAAAAAAGTGTCGGTGATCGTTTTTAATTTAGCACGGTAGGTCTGGGTTCAATTCCTAGCTCGTTTGACCATTTTACTTTTATGCTACGTAAATATCTGTTGTCCATACGCAATGTTGTGGATAAGAAACGCAACTAGTTACACGGTTCAGCAATGAAGAAAGAATAGGGAGGATTTAGTTTAGTTAAGTTTGTACTATTTACAAAAACCGTGATTTGATTTAAAATGGATCAAAACAGAAAAAATTGAATAAAGTAAAAAGTTTTTAATGACAAATTTTTGTCAAAGTCAAAGTGCTGAGTGCTGAGGTTTTTTACTTAAAAATATAAATATCTTATTTAAGATTATGCTTTTCAAAGATTCTTTTCAAAAACTTAATGTTACAGTTTCATTAACGACGTAACTCAGGCAGTCTAAGAAAACACAAATTCTTTTTCATGACCGTATTAAAAAATTTGTTTTGGAAGTTTAAATCCAAAAATATCAAAATCAGGTTTATAAAGATTATACAATTTATGTATTTTCGCTTTCTTCACTGAATTATAATGAGGAATAATATTTTCGGATTTTGTTTCGCTTGATCCGCCTGGTCCTATTCCACGTCCGAAGGAAATGTTGCGCGGAGCTCCGATCAAAGTCAAGAAATATCTAGAAGAAAAATTTAACAAATTTTTGTATCGAATAATGAAATTAAGTCAGCATTTATACAAATATGTTGGGTAAAATTTTTGCGAATATTTTCTTACTAGATCAAGGGATTACAAAATTTTAAATACAAAGACTCTTCAGAAAAATTTTACGTCTACTGGGGGCCCGCACAAGTATTTTATATTAAATCTTTCTATTTTTATTTTTTAGAGTTAAGTTTAGACAAAAATCACCCAAATTTTGACATGAAAATATAGCTGGAAAAAGAGAAAAGGTCGCAAGTTTTCCTTTTAATCTGCACCATATTATAGGTAAGTAGAGTCAGAGATAAAACACGGGAAGAAAAAGCTAAAGCTACTTTTTGCAATTTAACATTAAAAACATCAGTACTTTAAATTGTTTAAGAAAACTGACCTCATGTCTTCCGCAATAGTTTCAAGGTGAGCAATTACTTTGTATTCAACATGGCAGGGTTGGCAGAGATCGATGTACAGCGACCAATGCTTTTCGATCGTCGAGTACAATCCCGGTCGAAGCAGTAAATGTTCAACATAGTCAGCAAACGAAACATTAAAAGGGACTTCCTTATAACTTAACCACGGCACATCCACCCTCCCTTTTGGATCTAAAAATTGCGCGATAGAAAAATTTGTTGGTGGTTAGATTTGAACCCTAATGTCGATTTATTGGTGCGTATCTTTTTTTGACAAGACCCAATGATAAACTTTATTAAATCTCTAATTTACAACTGGTAAATTAAGAGAGAAATAGCTATAAGCGCTTTCTTGTCATAAAAAATAATTAACTCTGCTCGAACCGATGCAAACTTTTCGCGCGTGTTAGATAAAATGAAAATAAAGAAATTATAAAATAAAATAAAACGTGGTAATTGGTAAAATAATTAAAAATTCAAAACTCTTGTCTTTTGCCTGGAGTTGCGAGTATTTGTTGTAATGAAAGTTTTGTATTGTTTTAATTTTGTGCATTTTGTTATAGTAAACTGCATCAAATTGAAACATTGGTTGCCATTTGTAGCTATACTCTGGGTTTATCTAATCCCCAGACAGAAGAACGATTTTAACGGAGTGCTCTTAAATTCACACCGTAAAGTAAGATCAGTGATTGCTTTAATAAGGTGCAAACGGAGCGGCCGGACCAGGCCCCCTCTAAAACACACCAAAAAAGGGCCCCCCCCTACACAGGAAATTGCTCTATTTCTTTATAGTAGCACCGGGACGTCGATGGCATGTCAAAAAGAAAAGAAAAAAGTGTGAAAATTCTGTTCCTTAGGTTGTTGTCACTTGTGCTTGTGGAAATGTGGAAGTACAGACTTTTTTTAGAGATCACTTTGCTTTCATATACTAAAAATAGCTTCAGCTACCTTTTTTTAGTACACTAAATATTATAATGGCCCATCTTGTACCAGGCCCGCCTTTTTGTAAGGCCATCACTGGGTAAAATCCTGAATCGATCTTAAAATAGCTAAGGAAACAGAATATCTAAGAAAACAAAAAATTTTTTTATCTTTTCATTGCTTTTTTGACAAACTTTTGTAAACGTTTATAATTTTTTACGTGTTTTTCTTGCAGTGTTGTCGAAAAAAGTTACTGTATTGCTGTTAGTTAACATTATTAAGTCAAACTTACTCTTTCCACTGTTATAAACTTTCTTCTTATAAGCGGATAAAAGACGAACGAAGGGATTCCTTACTATAATAAATGTCAAAAAGTTTTTAATTTCGGCAAGAGTAAAGTTTCTTTCCGCAAACTTTTCAACTCGATGAGGACTTTTATCTCGAAGAATCTGCGGTTCAAAGGTCAATTTCGCTTAGTTTTATTCATTTTATTTTACCTTTTTTAGTCTTTTGACTACTAAGCATTTTGAAGAAACAACAACAGCACAACAACAAGAAAAAAAGAAGGCGACACAATCTCCTGCGCTAAAACACACAAAAATTGAAAAAAAAAGTAAACAATACGATAGAAAATATAGGATATAAAATAAGAAAAAAGATACGAGGTATCTAAAAAAATTGGACAGTTACAAATCAGGCAAAAAAATAAACTGGTGTTTGAGTAGAATATACTAGTAAACTACGGAGAAGCATTGCGATAGGGTTTAGAATAACACAGAAAACATGGCACTAATGAAAATTCTAAATACAAGACAATATTGATAAAATTATAGTTGGTTCGCAAGGATTTTTATACCTTATTGGTAATAATTAATATCACTCACCAATGACATCGTTGGTATTTTGTAATCACTTTTTTTAATAAGTTGAGAAATTACGCGATCCATATTAGTTGATCCAGCTTTCGGAATGCGACAGTAAAGAAAATTGTATCGTTTAGCTACCAGTAATTGCTGGCTATGAAATGCTGACTTGGAAAAACCTAAACATTGATTGTAGGCTTGATGATAAAATAACAAAAATACTCTATAACAAGGATGTCCAACCTGCGGCCCACATCTCACTCGAATTTTTTAGTTATATTTTTATAACTGTATAGAATTTGATGTCACTGCAGTCATAGTAACGTATAGTGAGATAATGTAAATACATCAGTTGATTGCTGCGTCGAGTGACGTCCAATGAACTGATCTATTAATATGAAAATTTTTGTGGGCGGAGCTTGTCATAAAAACGCTTACTCCAAGCATCATTTCCAGTATTCACATTGTTTTGCAATTACATTAATATTGATTGTGTTATTTCCAAGCATCTTTTACAACACAGTGACAAAGGTACGGCGACCGCGTACAATTGACGTTGTGCGTGTAACAAGGGTGTCCATAAAGTCTCTTTACAATTAAAAAAAAATTATTACAAAGTGAAATGATGAGATATCGCAATGAGGGTTGTTTTATCTTAATCAGTATTTCATAAAGTTTTGTTGACACATTTAATACACTTCTAAACATTTAATTAAAAATATCGTTACTCTATTTAATACACTTCTTTATGGGCACCACTAGTTGCACGAAGCACATGTTCACTGCAAATTCTTTTCGTCTTGGCATGCCGTTTGGCTGAAGTGCCTGTAACATTTGCACTTTGTAAGCATACAATCTTAAATTTTTGTGTACGACTTTGTGCACGGTTGAACGTGGTAGTTCTAATTGTCTGGCAGCAGTACAGATGGACTTCATAGGAAAACGTTGAAAGGCTTGCCTTACACGCTCGATGTTTTCTTCAGATGTTCTTGGTCGCCCACTCCTCCTTTTATCGAACACTATCCCTGTCTCCATAAATTTCTTGTGCCATAAACGAATTGACGGACGTGATGGTGGATCTCTTCCATACTTTCTTCTGTAGTTTCACTGGGTCTGAACATCTGATTTTGTCTCAATGAATACATGGCACTTTTTCTTGAGGAGTAGTCATTTTATGGGGGTTTAGTTCATATAACTCAATCATTAAACATAAGAAATTTTAATTAAGAAATTTTATCTGAATCAATAAAGTTTTCTCTTTTTTCTCCTTTTTTCCTCTGTGAATTCTGACGTTGTTTTGTGTAATTGTCATTGCCTTTAAATTGAATTAGTAATAACAGTGACAGCATAAACTTGAGAAACTTGTTGTTTTTAATATTTTTTATATATTTTAATTCAGTGTTCTTCAAACTTTTTTCATCGAGACCCATTTTGCACAGGCAAATTTTTTCGCGACCCCAAAAAAAGGATTTTCACCTAGAATCCATTTCTGATTCTGCTATTTTTCCCCCAACATCAAGATGTTCTCTAAAAAAAGTCTTCACCTAGAATCGATCTCTGATTCCGCTATTTTTCCCCAAAAATCAAGGTGTTCTCTAAAAAAAAAAAAAAAGGTCTTCACTTCGATTTCATCTCTGATTTCCCTATTTTTCTCCCAAAATCAAGGTGTTCTCTAAAAAAAAAAAGGTCTTCACTTCGATTTCATCTCTGGTTTCCTTACTTTATTCCCAAAATCAAGAGATTCTTTAAAAAAAAAAGGTCTTCACTTCAATTTGCTGTTGTATTTCGCTATTTTTCTCCCAAAATCATGGTGATCTCCAAAAATTAAAATCTAAAATCCCGCGACCCCCATTGAGCCCTTTCGCGACCCACCGGGGGGGTTGGCACCCCCGGTTTGAAGAGCCCTGTTTTAATTGATTGTAATTGTCATTTATAGTTAAAAATTTTTCAGACGATTTTAAACAATTTTAGATGATTTGATAAGGACTGATGATAATCGAAAACGTTCAGCTTTTTAATTAAAAAAATTTTACAAACTAATGAAATGTTGGATTTTGCTTGCTATAATTTTTTAATGGATTTTAAAAATTACCTCTCTTCCTAAAATAAATTTTTGTGTCAATAGAAACTGTACGAAATACTGATTAACATAAAACCCTCATTGCGATATCTCATCATTTCACTTTGTAATAATTTTTTTAAATTGTAAAGAGACTTTATGGACCCCTATATCGTTTACCCGCTGTTTCCTATTTCGCAATCACTTTGTCAATAACAACTTCGAAACGTAATACCTTGATTGCAAATAAAATTGAATTGAACTGAATATCAAGTGATAGTTAGTTAATGACTTTAGTGGTAGTAAAGATAGTAACTTTGAACCAATACGGAGTGATTTGGATTAAAATTGCAGTAGTAGAAGCGATGATGCTAGTGATAAAAAGAAACGTGTTAATTTATTAGCAGAATGGAAAGAAGATCAGACATTTTTAGAGATTCTAGGTATGGGTAAGTGGTCCGTTAGAGTGGAACGCAGGCATCCATTGATAAGGCCCAAGGTGTCATTCAGGACACTGTCCACAAGGCGAGTATGAACGCTGCGACACCAGACTGATGCGCAGTACTCAGCTGTTGAGTAGACGAGAAATAGGCAGCTTTTTTAGCATCAGCACCCCATTTTGACCCTACAAGTTGCCTCAGTGGTGTGACGCGTGAAGGTAGTTTTTTTCGCAATGACACTATATGATGACGGAATGTGAGGGATCTGTCGAGTTTTACCACAAGATAAGTTGGAGTTGGAAAAAGTAAACATTTAGCTCACGTTTGGCCTCTCGGTAACTTAAATGAAAAGCTGCCGTCACCGTCTTAGGGTGACCGAGCTTCAGCTTCTAAGTCTGGAGATACGCCAAAAAGGTATCATGTCTTAACTTCCAATTTCCAGAGGAGTTTCAATTTTTAAAAGAAAAGTCCCCTCAAAGACCTTCCAATTTCTAGAACGCAAAAATGCTAGATTGTTTGCGTAGGTAAACTTTCTGAAAATCGTAAAGGGCAGGTTATACGTATAAAAGTTGAAAAGGAGAGCAGCCAAAACCGATCCCTGAAAAACAAGACGACGAAGCTTGCTTTGCTTGTTGTCACAGACAGTGGACAAGCTCCATGATCATTCTGACCATGAGCTTATCCGGCAGAAGTCTGAAGCAGCTTGCAGGTAAGGCCATTGTTCCAGACAGAGTCATATGTTGCCATAAGATTTAAAAATCCACAAAAAAGTTCTCTATGTTTTCTGTCAAAAAAATGACCTTATCCACGGTTCACTTTCCGCGTCGAAACCCAGGCCTGCTCTCTAAAGAGCAATGAATCGATAATTAGTTCAACGCGGGCGTAGATAAGCCTCTGGAAGATCTTTTCGGAGAAACAGAGCAGAGATATTGGTCGAAAATTTTTTGGGTCCTCAGCGGGCTTCATCGACGTTTAAAATCTTTACTACAAGGGGTCTTCTCCAGATCTTGGAAATTTTGTGTCGGCGCAAGCACAAAGAAAAAAAGTCACTTCACCAAGACTTTAAGCAGCAACTGTAAGAATATTTATAATATTAATTACATAATGATTTTAATTGTTTTAATTAATTTTAAATTTATGTTTTATTCTATTTGAATAAGGTTATATTTGTATAAGTTTCTTGTATTTGAATAAATTTGTAATATACTGTATTTTGTTGATAATGCCTGCTTCAAAAGAAATTACCAACATGATTAAAGAGATGGCACAGAACCTCAAACAACATTTAAAAATTTCTATTGATGAGGCTATGGAAAAAGTTTCCCATAAGCTTGATAGACAAGAAAAAACAATGGATGAAATAATAAAAAGTCAAAAATTTCTTAGTTCTGAATTTGAAAATTTAAAAATTACAGTTGAGGAAATAAAACAGCAGGATTTCTTAAATAAAATAAATCACTTAAACGAGAAAATTATACATTTGGAAAAGCAAATTTCAGAACAAGATACTCTTAGAGATGATCTAGATCAGGGTTTCCCAAACTGTGTGCCGTGAAAGGGATTGAAGTGTGCCGCGAAATTTTCGTGTTTTGACAAAAAGCCATGGATAGAGTCTTGGTCCATCTTTTTTTTTTACAGAACACTTGATTTTAGAGACAAAAATCAAGAAATTGCAGCGAGATTCTGCATGACAAGCTTTTTGCGGCCCAGCGACTTTGGGTTGATTTAAAATTTGGCCCAAATTAAAACAAGATTGGACACAGTGACGGATATTTAAAGTTATGGGCCCGAGGCAAGGATTCCCAAAAATTGGTGTCCTTTAAAAAAAAGGGGGCTTTGATCTCGTATTTCCCTTATTTTTCCCAAAATCATGCTGATCTCTAAAAAAAAATAAAAAAAGGTCTTCACTTTGATTTGATCTCATATTTCGCTATTTTTCTCCCAAATCATGGTGATCTCTAAAAAAACATGTACAGCAAAATGAAACTGTATGCGGTATTTTCAAGGAGGGCCCGAGGCAACTGCCTCATTTGCCTCACCCAATATCCACCACTGGTTGGACATCCCTGTTCTACCCAGTATTAAAACAATTTCTGTAGGCATACCCTTTCATTAGGTGTTACTGTTATATATTAAATATAATTTTTGTATATAAACTTGAAGAGTGTATTTAGTATTGTAAGTGTGCCGCAGCTCTCGTCTTCATAATGTAAGTGTGCCGCAGGAAAATTCAGAGTTTATTAGTGTGCCGTAATGAAAAAAAGTTTGAAAAGCACTGATCTAGATCAATATAATCGAAGAGAAAATTTGGAATTCCATGGAATACCAAAGCAAATTAATGAAAACACCAATTTATAATTAAAAAAATGGCTGAAAAAATAAATGTTCAAATAAAAGACTCTGACATCTCAACCTCTCATCGACTGCCAGCATCCAAAAATAAACATCCACCAATAATAGTTCGCTTTACTAACAGAGACATTAAAAATAAAATTTACTATAAAAGAAGAAACTTAATTGGAGTTCATGACTTTGGAATCACTGGGATGACAAAATTGTTTATCAATGGAAACCTAACACCAAAAAGAAAAAAGCTTTTTTCACTGGCTTATAAAAAAAGAATCGAATTAAAATACCAATATATTTGGTCCAATAATGGTGAAATATACTTGAGAAAAAACAGTACAAGTGATCGCATCAAAATTTCATCACTTGAAGATATACACAGTTTGCCATAATCAAGTTGAATTCCATCAAAAAAAAAAAAAAAAAAAAAAAGAAAAAGATTAAATGGATGAATTAGAAAAAATCTGTGTAATTTGTCAAAAAGTTTGTAACATTAGTCATAAATGTATTTGCTGTGCTGTTGGTAATAAATGGATTCATTTAAAATGCTCTAAGCTAACTATTAAACAATATGAAAATTATTCTCATTCTAATGATTGCTATTACTGTAAATTATGTGTAGATTCAATTTTGCCTTTTCAATCTTTACAAAACATGGAAGTAATTGATTTAATGTTAACAAAACCAAACAATCAGATACCATCTGACCTTATTTCTGAAAATAATTATAGACGAGCAAAAATATTTGATGATGCTGATAATACCAAATATTATAATGTGGGAGAAATGCTAAAGATATTTGCTGAAAGCACAAAAACTGACCTAAGCATTTTTCATTTTAACTTAAGAAGCCTACGAAAAAACAAAAAAAAATTGAACAATCTTTTTATGAAATAAATTTTCTCCCTGATATTATAGCAATTTCAGAATCAAATATTAAAAATACATCTACAGTATTGATAATGTTTCTCTTAATGATTATAATATTATACATAACGACTCCTCCACAAATGCTGGTAGTGTGGCTATGTATCTAAAAAAGGATGTCAATGTTTGTGTTAAAGAAAACATCAATTTTAATATAACTGGTTGTGAAAATTTATGGGTGGAAGTTGAAAAAAACTGGAAAAAAAATTATTGTGGGGGTAATATATAGACACCCAAATTACAATTTTCAAGAATTCCAAAAATGTTTTACCACTACATTATTAAATTTTGAAAATGCAAAACTTGTGGTGATATTATATATTATTTATGGTGATATTAATATAAATTTACTATCAAACAGTTCTAATAAAAGAGTTGCTACTTATATAGAAACATTACTGTCTAATGGATGTAATTCTTTAATTAATAACCCAACTAGATTTTCTTTTAATAGTAAACCCTCGTTATTGGATCATATTTATACAAACAACATTTCAAATGGTAAGGAGTGTGGAATTTGTTTGTATGATATATCTGATCATTTTCCTGTGTTTGTTATGATAAAAAATTGTAAAAATATTATTTCAAATGACATTGCTGCATATACTAGATGCATGAGAAATTTTAACCTGGAGTATGCGTGAGCTTGACTTGTCACTAGAGCATGATAATGATTTACCCGAGACAAAAGCGCTTGGTTGTATATGGGAAACAGGTGGAGATCGTTCGAGAATTGTTAGTTCGTTAAAACCATTAACTAAATATACTCGTCCGACAATGTTGAGTCAGCTAGGAAAGTCCTTTGATCCTCTTGAATATTATAGAAAAGTCCTTTGATCCTCCAAGTTACGAGCCTGCTCCAATTCACTTATCTTTTCATCACGAGATAAGATTTTGTGACAAACTTCACTACTTAAGTCGAAAGACGTTTGAACTCGGAACACTTTTACATTTTGTTTTTCCAAGGGAGATTTTCCACCACAAGCAAGCCAACCTAAAGGCGTTAACATGGCATGTGGCTCGCAGCGCGATACTCCTACTCTCTCTGCTAAAACAATCATTAGGAAAGCAATATCATTTCCAATGAGAAGATCTACCGTGTCATTATCTGGTAATTCAAACAATTCTACACTTTCAAAGTGCGAGAACGAGTTCAGATCCTGTCTGTGAGGCAAAGTTTCAACATCATCTTGCCACGAACTGTTAGTTACAACATTACTCAATTCAAACATTTCATTAGAAAACAAGGACTATAAATCAAACTTAACCAAATTTGTGTGTTTCAAAGTTTCACCGTTAAGTGTCACAATGCGAAATGACACTTGATCAAAAGGTATTAAATTTAATTCCTGAACCAACTTATTCGAACAAATGTCAATTGAGAACCACCATCCTGCCGACAATAAACAAGCTTAGACTTGTCATTCTGCGGGTTTATGACGCGAGCAGCTACAATTCAATTTGAAGCCGCCTTAGTCGAATTAATTTTTACACTCCTCACAGGGAACGAAAAATTTTCATTAGCCGAATGTTCTGCGATGTTTCCATCTCTAGCAGACCTTGCGTTGCTATTCGGACTCTTAGGGACAGTAGAAACAAAACAATCATGCAACATAAAAAAATGTTTACCTACATTACTGCCCAGACACTTACGACAATCGCAATTCTTCATACAGTTCTTTACAACGTGCTTTTTTAGACAATTAAAACAGCGACGTGCTTTAAAGATAATTTCCTTTCGCTCGGAGGGGATCATTCTCCGAAATATTTGACAATTTACAACTTTATGACAACTATCAGCATTTTGCAAACGACAAAAAAAACACTGTGGAGGAACAATAACCGAGTCATTATTTCTGTTGTCAGACACGCATACACCTTTTACTGGAAACAAGCCTCCATTAAGCTTACCAACACCAGTCCTGCAATTACTATTTTCAATTTGAGCCAACGTCTTTTTAACCTTAACAGCAGGAAATACATTGTTCTTGTCACTATATTTTGTAACGCGCTCAGATTTTTCGTCAGTCATTAACTGCACGCTAAAGTCCGATGACTTACTGTCTTCCTCGCGTTTAACAAACTCCATTAAATTGCCAAACGTAGGATCACACGTACTGCCACACCGATCGCTTAAATAATCCAAAAATCTTTGCTTGGCAAAGTTTGGTAGTCTACGAGCAAGATCAACAACTAATCGCCCTTCTAACAATTCAGGTTTTTTATATGAGTGCGCGTACACAAAACACTGAGTCAACTCGTCTCTAAATGTTTTCCATGCAGCAGCCGAAGTCGAGCTCATTTTAGGGCCATTTCTAATTTTTTGAACTTCGGGCTCATTCTTCATTCTAATTTTTTGAACACAAATCCACCGTGTACTCCAAAGCTTTGTGACAAGCGATTTAAAGCCATGTTAATTTTTGCGTCATCATCAAAGCCGGGGGTGTCAGATATGACAACAGCGATGGTTTGGGCGGCTGTATGTAAACATGCTGCTCTTACAAGTGGTAATTTCCTATCTGAGTAAGGGCACCTGGCCAGGAGATTCATTATTTGATTATAAAGCATGACATAGGGCATATTGGTTCCGTTATATCCGATCAAAATAGCCTCATCCAAAAAATCCTTACGAGACCTAAGCGACTCGTGGTCCTGCACAGTAGCGGCCCCAACGGTTATTCCCGGTGCAAATGCTGTGGTAAAGGGTATCTCTTTTTTTATTTCACAGAAGCCTAAGCCCAGCCGTCGGTCAAGCTCTTTACAAAATGTTGATAATTTGCTGCTTTTAAAGTGGCATGAGCTCCGTTTAGAACTTTGCTCAGAATAGTTGTTTGCCAAAGACTGCTGTTTACGTAGCTTAACCTGAATTTGTGCCTGTTTCTTAAAAACTTTTGCTTTGTCCCTAGCCCTATCTATAGCAGCTTGCCTCTCCGCCTCGTCCCTAGCCATAGCAGATTGCCTTTCCATCTCCTCCACCTCGGCGTCCGCTTGAAGCTGTGCCAGGTCCTGTTCATCGTCAATAATTTCAGAGGTAAGAGATAAACTCAGTTTGCTGCGCCTAGTTGCTGCTGACCGAGAACTTTTTCCTAATTGGATAGTAGGGGGTTCAGATGTCTGACCCTTAGACTTAAATATCTCATCACCACGGGCCTTGCATAGCTGTACCAGAGATTCAAACCCGGCGCCTACTCCTGAAAACAGAGAGAGGTAATAATAAGTGACAGACAGACAATCGAAAGATATAAGAGACACAGAAACTCGCTAGATCTTTCTCTCTCTCTCTCTGGTCCTATTTGAACACCGACCATGAGGGTATGGAGCCAGCTAAACTTCTCTCGCACAGAAGAGGTTACCCGACACAGTTTATATCAATATTGTAATTTAATAATGTTATCGTAACTGGTCCGGCGGTTTTAGACTAATACTTCACAGTCTGAAACAAGTACAATATAATATTAAAATATAAAGTTAATTTAGCAAATAGAACATCGGTATTATCTTCCAAATTAATAGATTAGAATTGATACATAAAGAACACAAGCATATCTCAGCTAGCACCTCGCCATGTCCTTAATTAAATCAAGACAAAGAAGAATTACGCCATCGTGTTGCCAAATAAAAAGATAGGTGACAAATTAAAAGTTTAAGGGCGAAATAACACGTATATCCCCTAAATTCAGAGGCTCTCCCGCTTCCTTCAACTCTCGGACAGTTTTCAAAAAATCCCGTACCTCCCAATCCAATGCCTTTAACTTTCTTTCTTCAAACAAGAGCAGTTCCTCTTCGGTCTGAAGACCTGGGAGCTGAGTGGTAAAATCCTGAATTTTTTTTTATCAGGTCCCTCCTGCACCGCCTTATTTCCCTGAACCCACCCTCGGTACCGGGCTTGGTCTCCCTACATACGTCTACGGAATTTAAATTTAAATTTATGCCACATTCCGAATTTTCCATAATCACTATGACTTGATAAGGTCGTTATCAATTAAACAAATGAAATGTTAGGGCCAGTAAGGAAAACAGCACAAAAGAATTTAAAACAACTATTATACTAATATAAAACGGAACAAATTTTGTGTTTATCAATAATTTAAATAGAAAAGTCGCTTTCCTTGTCTTTAGTTTTCTTTTCTTCAATCTTCTTTTTTCTTTTCTTGAAATTTTGCAAACAGTCTATCAACACTTTAGTTTCTCAGGCAAAGGAAGTAGTTTTGCGATTAATGTTAATTTCAAAAGTTTAAAGTAGACCGCACAGCGAATCCCTCTCTTCTTGGCTTCAAATTCTTCAACTATAAGGAAGCTAATCGAGCCTTTCCCAATTACACCGCTGGCTGTCACGCACGTCTTATGGTTTTATAATATATATTAAAGTTGAGATTTCGATATGAAAGTACAACAGGGTTCCACAAGGAGACGGGATTGTGATCAATATGGCGCCATGTTGTGGCAAAATTGCCGGCAGATCACTAAACAAATGGCGACTGGTCAACGACTAGTGGCGTTAAATAACCGACTGCTTCATATTCAACTGCCGGGTAGTAATGTATTCAATCAAAATATTTTCTGAGTTCATTTAATAAATGTAAGCCATTTACTTGAACAAGTTAGACTATTTTCAAAAACAATATAAATAAATTAAAAAAATGTTACGATAATTTTAAGATCACTGCTTTTAAACTACAATTTGAAGAAACCTTGAAACATTTTCTGAATTTTGTTAATTTATTTTTTATTTTGTTTTTTATTTTATCTCTATATTTATCCTCCTGACTCGCAGGAAAGCGACGGAGGCGCTAATACATAGGTAGGCAATTACCCCGACCTGCTTCCAGAGATACCAAGATATTGCTGTCCGTTTGTAATTTAATAGAGATATGACTATAATTTAACACTGCTTGCTAAGACCACCAAGCAGGGGAATGTGCTGTAAAGTGTCTTTCCCAAGGACACAACAGAATGGCGCAATTGGGTTTCGAACCGTGACCGTGTTGGTCACGAGCCCGGCGCTCTATCCACTCGACCACGCTGCCGACACTTTTTAATTTTAAATTTTAAAATTTTAACACGAAAAATTTTAACTTTTCCCTTTTATTCTTAAGAATTGTTTAAAATAGAGGTTCGCAAAATTGGCAAAGTAAGCTCAAGGTTCCTTGACATCAAAAAGGGTGAAAAGCACTGCTTTAAATGCAATTTAAAGATGAAAGGGGATGTGCAGTAATGCTTTTTAATGCCAAGATGCTTTTATTATATTTGGACCATTGGTTATGTTGGAGCTTGCCGGTGAGAAAACACCTCTTTATATCTGTGGAGTTGCACCCTATTAGTGTGCGGAAGCTGTTTAGTTAATTCTTCAAGGATTTTATTATTATTTTTAATTTATTTTCGTATTTCATTTTGTTTTTTGTTGTTTTTAATTATGTTTCAGATAATCGCTTGATGAGCCGTTTTTTGGCGAAACTGTTGCGATTTATAATTTTTATGTGCAGCATTTTACTTAGATAAATAAATATACATATATATATACTATTTGAACGAGCAACCACCTGGCAATTTTATACGATGAAACAGTCTGATGAAACAGTTTGTTTCATCCCATAAAATCGTCAGGTGGTTGCTTTCCCATTGCCACACTTTATTGATTCTAATTTTAAATTTTTGAACCTACAGTTAATTTTCAGCGTTTTGCAGTAATTTTGAGTTAAGAAATTTGAATTGAGAATTTTATTTTGAGTTTGAATCTCAATTCATTAATGAAGAATTTGAATTGAGTTACTTCTCACAAGCAATCGTCGTAAATCTTCATCCAAAAAGGCTAACTGATTCACTGAATTTTTTAACAAAATAAGTCTATTAATATCGCTAACATAAAATTACCTAAGACTAACTGTTTTTTATGAGATTTTAAAGCCGTAAGTTGTTTTAAGTGTAGAGCACTTTATCCATCAAATATTTTCTCTTTAAGGCATTCGTTTCATATATAACAAAATCAAAAACAGCGAGAGTTCTATATTATCAGTACGCAAGACTGTGTTTATCAATTGCTATAGACTTAGTTCGAATGTCAATTGCTATAGGTCAGGGATGGCCAACTTGTCTGCTGAAAAGTTCAACTTTAAATGTTTTTAGAAACTCGTGATCGACCACTACAGAATTGCAATCCCAAAAATAAGTGGTCTCTAAAAAAAGGTCTTCACTTTTGTTGCGTATTTTTACTTTAGCGCGAATCGAACCTCAACGCGTATCAAAATCGGAAGCGATTGACTAGTTGATCACGATTGACGTGTTGTTCCCTAAAGTTTTTTTCTTTTTTAAATCCCTTACCCCCTAAACACCATAATTTTAGTAAAATAAAAATAGTTAAACCATTGAAGCTCTTTCCACAGCAAGATAACTAGAACGGGAAGGTGAAATAATTCAGTTTTAGACGTTTAAGCACGATTCTAATTTATGTGCAACAAGATAATGCAAGTTGCAGGATGTATTAAAGAAACATCTTTATAAAAAAGCAGTAGCAATAAATAGATTTCATACAGGAGACAAATTTGTTTGGATTGAGCTAAAAACTCAAATCGAAAAAAATATAGATTTATTCAACGTTTTATCGCATGAGATTTTTTTGAAGACTCACCAGGTAACTGAGGTAGTTTTGCATCAAGCAAAACACATTACCAAACTGATTCATTTAAAAAAGTTAATTATATTTACAAAAGCGTGTATTACCCAGTCTTTTGCAGATGTTTTGCACTCGTTTAGCACGTTCACGCATTCGCACAGTGATTCGTTTCATAAATTCATCTTCGGTTTCGCAATGTATAGGAGGCTGTTGAAACAAAATTAAATCGGATTCAAATGTAAAATTCGAACACTGCAATCATTTGCAAATCAATTCTTTACCTTTTCATCACTAGACGGTCTAATTATTTTTGAATCCAAAAGAGAATTTTTTTCAGAATCACGCTTCACGTTGTTGGTCTTATTCATCTGAGTTATTAAATTCCAAAATACAATCAGCAATAAAATAATGTAAAAAATTGTCATGATCTTCTTGCATGACTTCATTGGAAATGTTGTAATTAGCTTTTTAGTTATCTTCAAATAGAAACACGCAATAACTTAAATATTTAATTCAACACGTCAGTTTTTTAGCTTGACAACTTACATTATTTCAAGGTATTAATCAAAAAATTAAAGCAGCAGAACTATACAAAAAGATAAACAACACAACTTTAGCATCAGTATGGCGCTTTCTGAAACAACTCAAATAAATCAGAAAGTAACAAAAATTGTGCATTAAAGTTGAATTAGTTTTTATTAAAGGCACAAGCTTTCGTGGGATATTGCACACTTTGTCAGGTGCAATGGCATAAAAATTTTTATTCCTTCCAACTCGGATAAGGTTTCAGTTGTTAAATCAAATTTGTTAAATCACATATGAACAACAACTTCAACATCAGTATGGCGCAGTTTGAAACAACTCAGATAAATCAGAAAAGAACAAAAAATTGTGCACTAAAGTTGGTTTAGTTTTTTTTAAAGGCACAAGCTTTCGTGGGCTACTGCACACTTTGTTAGGTGTGATGGAATAAAATTTTTTATTCCTTCCAACTCAGATAACTGAAGGAACTCTTATTGACAGACCTTGTTAATTTTAAATGTAATAGACAAATTTTATATTTTTACTGGTAAGCGAGCTTGCAAAATAATAATTCGTCGGCAGTGTGGTCGAGTGGTTAAAGCGCCGGGCTCGTGACCAACACGGTCTCTGTTCAAAACCCAATCGCGCCATTCTGTTGTGTCCTTGGGAAAGACACTTTACGGCACTGCTTGGTGGTTTTTACAAGCAGTTCTGAATTACAGTCATATCTCTATTAAATTACAAGCGGACAGCAATATCTTGGAATCTCCAGAAGCAGGTCGGGGTAATTGCCTAACCTATGTATTAGCGCCTCCGTCGCTTTCCTGCGAGTCAGGAGGATAAATATAGAGATAAAATAAATAAATTTATTTTTTTTAGAACAGACTAATCTTTAACTTATTGTCAATTTAGCTTCCGATTCAAAACGATAAGTGAAACAATTAAGCATTTTTTTGCTATTTTGAGACAATACGTGGGCTTTTTAACTGCCATTTTGTAGTAATTTTGAGTGGGAAACAATAAAGATAAAAAAATTTTTTAACAGCTATTGGAATTACGCAACAGCATTAAATCAAAGCACTCCTTTTTACTCTCTGTTTTTAATTGAAAAGTCAATTAGGCTAACAGTTTAAATTTTATCTCATAAATTCATATTGAAAGTCCGAACTCTTCAAACTATGCATGCCAAACCGGAACTGATCTAACATTTCTGAATTTTTTCAAACCAAACCAAAACTGAGTTTGACAATCTTTGAATCTGAACACACCCAAACCCGCAAACAGATAAAATCAAAATTCTCTTGAGAAAAGGGATTAGAAAATTTGTTGAAGCAGGGGGTTTTACAAGCCTCAGAGCACTTTTTTTACGGCATCACACTCTAATTCATCCTCATCATCATCATTTCATGAATTTAATTTTTTGACTCACAGATCAGCAAAAGGAGGTTAAAGTCAGAGCAAGCTCATCCGTTTACCCTGACTGCTTTTGGACTTTTGGAGATGCGAGATAGAGGAAAGTACTGTAAAATGCTTTACCCAAAGATACAAAAAATAACAGAACAGGAGTAGAACCAAGGTCATACCGTTTGCTGTCGCAATTAAAACGGCGCTCTTAAACAACTCCACTACGCTTTTTCCTTCAACAAAGTGGCTGTACGGCACCCCCGAATTAAATTACAAAATTCAAACCTTTCCGAACCCTGTCATCAAACTGCTTTTACTTCACTGTAGTGGTCGCCAACTGGGTATTTTATGGTTGCATTTTAAATATGACGTTAACTTAAAATATGACGTAAAACCTTTAGACGAGACTAGAGATAAGTTTGATCGTCACATTTCGATTTTTGGGTAATTTTAATGGAAATGGTTCATTTTGCATTGGAATCCAGTTTCTTGTTGTTTATGAATCCTGTCTCCCAGACGACAAATCTGAATTCGACTCAAGACCGGCCCAATTTAACGCGGTGTCGTAAACAGCTCAACACCACTGCGGCAGCTGTGTTGCGGAATGCCATGTTCCCAAGGTCGGTTACGCTTCGGCGCGTTTATACAAATTTAATGAAAGTTTTTCGTGTTTGTTATCTAAAAATTTTAAAACGCTTCCAGAGTCCTGTGCTTGTTTGTTTGAGATCCCCAATTAAACGGTGGAAAATGAAGCTATCTAGAATATTTACAAAAAATAGAAATTGCTGGGACAGACTGAAATCTTGTAAAAATTCATTATTTAAACTTTAAAAGAACTTGTCAAATTATACTCTTTAAAAAGAGTCAAGAAAGACATCTTGATTTTGTAAAATAAATGAAGTAGTTCATTAACAACTAAAGAAAGGTACCAGAAAAAAATGAATAGGGAATCATTCCTCGTTTAATCTATATAAAGATGCAACTGAGCAGATGCTATTTTGAAATATTACTAAAATTTAGATTTAAAAATTGCTTAACTTGTTAAATATTTTGCTCTTATTATTGCTTAAACTTTAATTGAGCTCATCTAGATTTTTCTTCAAAACAGTATAATTTACATATGTTAAAAAGTCCTAATTAAAATGTACTAAAGCATTTAACTTTCATTTAACTTTATTGTAAGGCGAAAATTGTTTTTGCCTTACACGTAAACTAAACACTGCCCCAGGACATCTTTTTGAAACTAAATTAGAGTAGCTTCTTACTAACACTTCATGTTGTTGATAATCTGGATGGTCGAGCCAGTTGCTTTTTTCTTCAGTTTTGGGCTCAGTCAATTTTTTGTGTTTATGAGGAAATGTTACTTATGTCTCTACCACCTTTCAAAACCTTTTTAGCTTGTTTACCTTCTTTTCTTTTTAGGTTTCTTATCAGTTTTTTTGGTGTGTTTTTCTTTTTAGTTTAGTTTCTGCAACCTCTGCAAAATTTAGTATTTTACTTTGAAAAGTTGTTTTTTAAATAAAAACAAAAAAGCGTACGAGTTTTGATGAGCTTAATTAACAAATAACTTATGTTACATCATACGCGTAAATGCTTGCCATGGTGCTAATGGCTAACGGGTTTCGAACCAAAATGCCTTCTGTTCTTGCGCTGAATAATCAGCGCCGCTTTTTTATACCTTTTCGTGTGGCTGTTTGGCATCGAGTGATGCCACGTTGTAGTGGCCAATAGCTGTTTGCCACTTTGTATTGTACAAGAACTTTTTTTCTTTTGAAAGTGATGATTATACGCTGAGTGATTGAAAAGAGAGAGATTAAATTTTAATAGCAGAATTTCGAATTGATTTTTGCTGCTAACAATTATTAGTCCCTTTGGACATTGGCTACTTCTGATAGTAATTTGGTAGTTTTGTTAACTTTTTACTTTGCTCGTCCGCCCAATATCGTCAGTTAGTGTGTGGGCAATGTGTTTAGACCACGGATGTCCAGCCTTTTTTCTTAATGGGCCAAATTATAAATTTAAGTATATGTAGCGGGCTTCAATACATGTACACAAAATTTCGTTTTTTTAGTATTACATACCATGACCAAATGACGAGTACTAAAATATAAATTTAAAATTGTTTAACTAATTAGAAATCGAAGTAAAATGTAAAACTATTAAAATCATTACGTAAATAGCAATAAAAATGTGTTTTGCTGGAGTAGCTTTAAAGTCCTGGTTTCTTCCTGCTTGCACCGACTCAAAATTCCCAAGATATGGAGAAGAGCGTTTGTAGTCGCAATTCCAAAGTTGGTGAAGCCTGTAGGAGACCCAAAGAGTTATCAATCAATATCTCTGCTCTTTGTCCCCTTGAGAGGCTAATCTACGGCGGTGTCGAACCAATTGCTCCATTGCTACCTAGAGAGCAGGCTAGGTTTCAACGCGCAAAGTCAACCGTGGATCAAGTCATTTTATTGATAGAAAGCATCGAGCATGTTTTGTTGATTTGTTGCTCTGACACGGGCAAATGACACTGTCTGGCACTGTGGCCTTACGCGCAAGCTGCTGAGATTTCTGTCGGATAAGCTCATGGTCAGAATGGTCACGGAGCTTGTCGGAAACCAAAGTTTCACCTTCACTACCAATGACAACAGCAAGCAAAGCAGACTTCGCCCTCTGAAAAACGGCGATTGGTTTTGGCTGCCTTTCTTTTCAACATCTATATGTACGGCCTGCCCTCCAAGATTTTCAGAAGGTTCACCTAAGGAGAAGATCTAGCATTGTTGCACTCGTCTTGAAACTGAAAAGCCTTTATGAAGACTTTAAGTCAAGATATTTTTAGACCTGGAAGCTGAAGCTTCGTTACACTAAGACAATCGTCGTTTGAAGAGGTATCCACTACAGGTCAGACACAAACAGGACTGGGGCCGAGGGTTTATCCTTTTACTACCCCAGGCTGCTGAACTGCCTGAATCAGATGCTGGCAGTGGTATTATTAAGCCAGAATCAAGTTTCGTCATCCAAAACCGTCAGACCTCGTGCTCCATGTGGTGCCCGATGTATAAGGCACGCTGTTAGAACATGGTCTGCGGTTTGCTCAGAAGCGCCACACTTACAATTCGGTGAAGGAGCAAGACCCCATTTGTGCATGGACGAATGGAATCGCCCAACACCAGTCCGCAGGCGGTTGAGCTTAACCCAAACTGCTCGGGGTAAGCCCATCCCAACAGGCCTGGCACCGGTCACGGTCCCGAGCCTGGAAGGACCTTCACAGTACTCCGTTTTCCATTTGTCATTTCTTCATTCAGAGGTGTGGATGCCAAGTCTGGCAAGGTTGTTCAAATGATTTCGCGCAGCTGGCACAAACGGGCGTCTGAATCTTAGTCTCACTTGGCCAGTATCTGAGGACCTACTCAAAAGACCATACAAGATATGATCAGGGTCCAGAGATCCACGGTGAGCCAAGGAGAGTGTCACTCCCAGTCGGCGAAGCTCAGCTGGCTGGATGCCTGAGAGTACAGATAGGTGGTCCGTTGGAGTGGGACGCAGGCATCCAGTGACTATGCGCAAGGCGTCGTTCAAGACACTGCCGATGAGGCGAGTGTGAGCACTGCGACACCAGACTGGCGCACAGTACTCAGCTGTTGAGTAGACTAGAGATAAGGGAGCTATGCGTAGTGTTTCAGCACCAGCACCCTATCCCGAGCCCACGAGTTGCCTCAACAGTGTGACGCGCGAAAATAGTTTTTGTGCAATGCCACTAGATGGTGACGAAACGTGAGCGATCTGTCCAGTTTTACCCCAAGATAAGTAGGGGTTGAAGAGAACAGTAAAAGTCTACCGTTGTTGTGGACTTTTAGCTCACGTTTAGTTTCTCGGTTATTTAAGTGAAAGGCTGCCGTCACCGTCTTAGTGTGACTGAGCTTCAACCTCCAAGTCTGAAGACACGCTGAAAGTGTAGACATATCTTGGCTTAAAGTCCCCTCCAAGTCCTTCCAGTTTCCAGAAGAATGCAACAATGCTAGATCATCAGCATAAGCAAACTTTCTGGAAATCATGGAAGGAAAACCGTACGTATAGATGTTAAATACGAGGGGAGCCAAGACCGATTTCTGAGGAACGCCGTTTTTAAGACGGCGTAGCTTGCTTTGCTTGCTGTCACCGGTGGTAAGGGTGAAACTTCGATTTCGGACAAGCTCCATGATCATTTTGACCATGTGCTTATCCGGAAGTAGTCTCAGCAGCTTGTAGGTAAAGCCACGGTGTCAGACAGTGTCATAAGCAGCTGTCAGATCGATAAATACGGCACCGGCCTTCTTTTTAGCCTCGAAAGAATCCTCGATGTTCTGGGTTAGCAGAACAACTTGATCTACGGTTGACTTCCCGCGTCGGAACCCAGCCTGCTCTTTAGGGAGCAGTGGATCGACTAATGATTCAACGCGGGCGTAGATAAGCCTCTCGAGGATCTTGTAGGGGATACAGAGCAGAGATATCGGTCGATAACTCTTTGGGTCCCCCACGGGCTTTCCTGGTTTGGAAATCGCGACCACAAGCGCTCTTCTCCAGATCTTGGGAATTTTGATTCGGCGCAAACAGGAAGAAATGAAGTCACGTAACCAGAACTTTAAAGCAGCTCCAGTATGGAGTATAAGTTGTGGGCAGATAGAATCAGGTCCCGGAGCTTTACCTGGTTTTAAATGTTGGAGGGCAGCAGTAAATTCTCACAGTGAAAAGTTGTCAGAGATATTTACTGCGTCTGGTGTTGTGGCCCTCCAAAGGTCAGACTTCTTTAGAGACAAGTCGAGATGACTTGCGGTCAACAGCCTTGCATTTTCCATTTCTAACCAGCTGAGATTCAATAGCATCGGCTGAAACGGGACAGTAACGAGGAGAGTGTCGTGACCTACCAGTAAGGTTGTTCAAAATACTCCACGCTTTTCGACTAGAGTGTCAGAAATCAATGATCCGAACTACCTCGGACCATCGATTCCTCCGCTTTCTGTCAAGCTTGGCAAGCAGAGCTGTAGCAGCCAAACTCGAGTCGTCTACCTGAGGAGACTGCAGAAAGGTTTTATAGAGGGATTCACACTCTGCATCCCAACACGGAATATAGTTATTTCGATACCCGCGTGGGATAGTCTTTTTGGCTGCTTTCTTAATGGTGTTACAGAAGTCCTGGTAAGCCCCATTCACATCAAGTGAATCAGGCGGCAACAAAGTCTTTGCGAATTTATTCGTCAAAGCAATGTAGTGACTCCATTTGGCCTTGCAAAAGTTACATCACTTAACAGGCATACTTGGCACTGCCATAGCAAACCTTGGTGGTGTAATAAGCGAAGGTCGATGTTGTGACCTAGGGAACTTGTCAAGGACACGTCATCTGGTAAGCGACTGTTTGGACCTACACTAGGGAAAGCTAGATCTGGATTGGTGCCAGTGTTTCAGCGGCCGGAATAAAAACTGGCAGCATTTTTGGCATTATATAGGAGGGCAAGACAGTTAATACTTTCCCAGCCAGCCAAGCACTTCCCATCCGGACTGTTATCATCGTAACCCCAGTCAGCATGACGACAGTTAAAATCGCCAGCTTAAAGACAAGGATGAGGAAACACTGGGAGATCCAGGGTTCGCAATCGCGTTGGCGGTAGTTTGCAGACGTTGACTATTTTATAACCATCAACGTCCACACACAACCACTCGATCTCCGATGTCAGTGGAGATTGGTACAAAAGCGTGTATCCTAGTCGCTCGTGGACAAACGTGGCAAGGCCATGCTTCCTGCTTAAAGAAGACCCAGCTAGTTGGTAGTTTGGAAGTACCAACTTCTCTACATCAGTGCAGTGGGTCTCCTGCAGTAGGATGACGAGTGCCTCAGACTGCATAGCGAGGTGATGAAGAACGTTCATCTTGCTTGCAGTGAGGGATTCGATGTTCAGCTGAAGAATAGTGGGTCTTCGGAACTTGTTGGCAATGTGCCCTGAAAAGGGCAGTTTTATCCTGTCATTGCCCCGTCCTGAAAAGGACGTTTGCCAATTATCAGACCCACACTGAACATCGGAATGGGTGGATACCCTTCCATTTTGGTAGGTTTGGTTTCGGTCTGTCATCTTTAACATCAATGAACAGACTTACTCACGGCCCAGGCTGCGAGAAAGTACGTACCATCTGGGCCACTAAGACAGTAAGACCGTAACGACAACGTTTTACTTAAATAACCGAAAAGCCCAACATGCTTTAAATGTTTACAAAAACTTTAGAACTCTACTATTTTATCTAATCTCTATTATTTTGTGGTAAAACTAGGTAGATCGCTCACGTTCCATCGCCATCTTGTGGCATTGCGCAAAAAATAATTTTCGGGCGTCACACTGCTGAGGCAACTTGCAGGATGAGGATGGAATGCTGGTATCAAAACACTACGCACAGCTGCCTTACCTCTGCTCAACTCAACAGCTAAGTTCTATGGACCAGTCTGATGTCGCAGCATTAATACTCACCTCATAGACAGTGTTCTGTATGACGCCATGAGCATTGTCACTGGATGCCTGCGTCCCACTTCAACGGACCACATGCCTATATTATGAGCAATTACCCAGTTGAGCTTCGCCTACAAGTAGCGACACTCTTTTTGGCTAATGGTAGATTTCTAGACCCTGACCATATGTTAAATTCTTAGATCGGACTTAAAATCTTTAAAAATGTCTGATTCTCTTTCCACCCTCCTAATAAATCAACACGTTTCCCTCTATTAACACAAGCAACATTGCTGCTACTACTGTAATTTTATTTCAGATAACTCCACATGTGTTCAAAGTTACTACCACTAAAGTCATTATCTAATAATCACTTGATATTGTGAAAATTGTTTAGAAATAACACAACCAATATTAATTTAATAGCAAAACAATGTGAATACTAAAAACGAGGCTTGGGGCAAGCGTCTTTGTGACAAGATCCGCCCACAAAAGCTTTCATAGATCAGTTCATGAGACATCATTCGAAGCAGCAATCAACTGATGAGTGCAGTGCAATTTATTTTACTTTGTTTTTCTATACGTCACAATTACCGCAGTGACGCAGAATTCTATACAGTTATGAAAATATAACTAAAAAAATTTGAGTAAGCGATGGCCTGCAGCTTCAACATCCCTGGTTCAGGTGATAAATTTAATTTATGTGAATTGTTTTATTTAAGAAAAACCGCTTTCCGACTAGTGTATCAATATCGCTTTGATTGATAAAAATAAAACCATCAAGTTTGATGCTGGTTGTAAGGCGCGTTTGCGAGGAGCTGGACGAGGACGAGGGAGTTTTGCGACTCCGTCACAACTTATTTTTGTTTACTTAAGAAACGTCTGCAAAAATATTTCATCAAAACAATTTTTGGACTTTTTTAGACTTGCTGTTTTCTCGAAGCGCAAACTAATAAAGAAAATTTTGATTTTAAGGTGTAGAAGATTTTTTACAGGACTTCAACTTAAATTTTCTTCTTTTGATAGGTTTGCTTACCGGTACAACCTTTTAAAAAATAGACATGTATTGGACAATCGAAAACAGCCAAGGTCCATGGTGTCAAATTTTTTTTCCATGTTGTCTCTATAAGGTTCCAATGTTAAAGTTTTTTTAAGCTTATCTGTTTGGCGCTAAATTAGATTTTAGGCGATTATTACGAATAGCTCTCGCAGCCAAAAACTAGTTTTTACGAAGCTTGGGTGTTTAAAAAAGTTTTTTTCAAGGTTTGGACATGACCTATATCGCCAAAAGTAACATTAAATAGAAGAAGGTGCAGAAGTTTTTGTCTACTCTTTATATAGCGTAGGGTGAAGTGAAAAAATTTTTGTAATTCAAAAAGGGGTCTAAAAAAGTTGTCTTTGGTTTAATTAAAAGTATCAAAAGAAAAACTTAATTTAATTAAAAGAAAAACTTTAATTAAAAGTGGTTTTAGTGATTTGCCCCAAAAATTGATGTGCTATTTCAACCAAAACTTTACAGGAAGTAAAATCTTGAGAAAATCCCATATTTTCAGAACCACTAGGGCTACAAAATTTATTTTATGTATGCGTTAAAAGATGTAGAAGATCCACTTGTCTATGATTATTAAAACAACTTTTTCTCCTATTTCCACTAAAAATCAGTTCAAAATAATATAAAATGGCACATATTTGGCGTCACAGAAACACAAAGATCAAAAAAAAGTTAATTAATATAACAAACTTAAACATTAAATTGATTCAGAATGAAAACCTAGCTTATAGCATAAATAGTTTTATAACGAGTTTGGGACAGATGGCACTAGAGAGTACCATCTGTGGCATTGTGCATCACGCACGCCGAACCCGAGCTCACTGCCCGACCATGGTTTCGAGTTTTAAACTCTCATCAGGGACAGTCTGCTTACTCGGGTTTAGTTGCAGAGCTGGTCATATAAGAAAAGATAAATATATGATTGCCGTTCCTACCAGTGCAGTCTTGCACTTGGTAGGAACCACAAATCATATATTTATCTTTTCTTATATGACCAGCTCTGCAACTAAACCCGAGTAAGCAGACTGTCCCTGATGAGAGTTTAAAACTCGAAACCATGGTCGGGCAGTGAGCTCGGGTTCGGCGTGCGTGATGCACAATGCCACAGATGGTACTCTCTAGTGCCATCTGTCCCAAACTCGTTATATTACAGCATCTGGTCATACGGCGTGCGTGATGCACTTGCCGTTCCTACCAGTGCAGTCTTGCACTTGATAGGAACCACAAATCATATATAAATAGTTTTCTTGAGGCATACTTCCACCTTAATTAAAACTTAAAACCAGTAAACGGATTCAAAACTTTAAGAAAAAGTTCTTTTTTGTATGAAACTCATTAACAACAGGCTCCCTTGTTGCACAGAAAGAGAGAGTTACAGAGATTCCGTTAAATCAAAAACGGATTTATTGAACGACATTCCAAGAGATTCCAAGAGCGACGTTTGTACAAACCGGTACAAACCGGCACAAACTCCCTGAATCCTATCACTGCTTAAAACTGTCTGTATAAGACTTTTTCGCCAAAGGTTTTCCAAGACTTCTTATCTTCTGTAGTAATTACTCTATGCATTAGAGATATTACTTGCATTCCAAAATAATCCCGAAAATCTCCAACAAGTTCAGTTCAGTTCAGTTCAGTTTTCTATTATTTCTGCTCCGCCACATGAACAAAATAACAAAATGTTGAAAAGTTTGTGTGTTGTTAAAGACGGGGTTAGAAAAAGGAAGAAGCAACAAAACGAGTTGACGTTGTGTCTTGCTAATTAGCGATGAAAGGTGTGACTTGTTGTTTAATATAGAAGCAAGGTTGCTTCACCTCATTATAAAATTGTTTAAATAGAAAGAGAAAAAGAAAAGAAAAAATGTATAGGACCGAGGTTATTTGCTTAATAAAACACTGCTATGGGGGCGGTGCAATGGTGGGACCATAGCAGAGTTCGGCTGGATGAATATGATCAGTCCTTAAAAATATGTAAAAGCATGAACATATTCTACCAGCCCAACAGGCAAACAAACCCACCGAAAGAAATCCTGTTGCGGATCATAAGATCATTTCTCGAACAAAAACCTCAGTAAGAAAAATACAAAAACAAGAACATTACACCATTAGTAAAAAAAAAAAAACAAACAAAAAGAACACAAGAACAACATAAGAAAACAATAAAAAAAAATAAAATAAAATAAAAAAAATAAAAAAAAAATCTACAAAAACCGATGCAAAGTAGTAACAATAAATAGTAAAATAAAATTTATGCAATAGCTAAAAAAATTGTTCAGGTAGAAACAAGAGTGATCCTGAAGAACTTTTCTTGAGTCTTTTCTTGACCGTTGTAGAGTTGAAGATTTTCAAATTGTTCAGTTGTTTTCCTGAAACACAAGAAAAGGAAGACCAGCAAAAGATATTAAATGATGACCTACGTAACAGTTTATTGGTTTGATTGTTGTTCAAGGAAGAATGCTTTAGATTTTTTAACAAATGTACTTAAGGATTTACATAGTTTTATTTTTTCAGGTAATTCATTCCAAATTTTTGGGCCAATGTATCTTATTGATTGTTTTGTTACTGTGTTTTTGCATGATATAGGTATGATTTGAGAGTTACTTCTAGTAATTACAGTGGAAGTTTTTCTTTGAAATATATTGTTAAATGCTGACGGTAATTGCTTATGGAATGATTTGTACATGAAAATTGAAATATTTAATTTATAGAGTTGTTGTATATTAAGAATATTATCTTTTGTTATTTCTTTGTTGCGTTTTTTTGCGGGATTAGTGCAGATTATCATATTAATAAACTTGTTGCAGATTTTTTGTAATTTATTAAGTAACACAGAGTGTCCATAGCACCAAGTTGTAATGCAATACCTTATATGACTCAGAATTAGTGAATGAAAAAGTGTAAGTAGAGCTTCTTGAGTTAGAAAAGGCTTTACTCTCATTACTGCGTATAGCGATGATTTTAGTTTGCTGATTAGCATTGCCATGTGGTCTTTCCATGTTAGGCGTTCATTGAATAAAACACCTAGCAATTTGACTGAAGTGACTCTTTCAATTTGATTTTTTCTAATAGTTAAAACTGAATCTTTTGACAATGTTTTTGTGGTACGAGAGCTAAATAAAATGTATTTTGTTTTTTTGACATTAAGGGAAAGCTTATTTGCTATTAGCCAGTTGTCAATGTTTTCGAGTTCTTTATTTCCTTTTTGAAATAATAAATTATTGTTTTTTGCACTAAGGATGATCGTTGTATCATCAGCAAAAGACAGGTTGTTGCTATATTTGAGACATTTTGAGAAGTCATTAATGTAAATTATAAACAAGAGTGGACCGAGTATTGAGCCTTGAGGTACCGAGGAAGAAATAGGTTCTATATTTGAAATACTTGAATTATAATCAACTTGTTGGGTTCTTCCAAATAAATAACTTTTAAACCAATCATGAACTGTGCCTCTCACACCATAATGATACAATTTATTTAGTAATATTTCATGATTAATAGTGTCAAAAGCTTTAGACAGGTCAAGAAAAATTCCAAGGCTATTCATTTTTTCTTCAAATGATGTTGCTATTTGATCAGTAAGCAGGGAAGTAAGATGACAAGTTGAGTGTCCTCGTCTAAAACCGAATTGATTTTCACTAATCAAGTTAAACTTATTTAAAAAAGAATATAAACGAATATAGACAAGTTTTTCAATTATTTTAGAAAAACAGGAAAGTAAGCTGATAGGCCTGTAGTTAGAAACATCTTTGGGACAACCTTTTTTAAAGAGGGGAATTACTTTGGTGTGTTTAAAGCAAGAGATAAATTTTCCTTGTGATAAAGATTGATTAAAGATGTAGCTAAGAATGGATATTACATTTTTAGGGAGATGTTTAAGTATAAATGAAGGTATACCATCCCAACCTGAACTCAACTTTGGCTTTAAAGTAGATATAATTCTTTTGATTTCTTGTGGGCATGTTGGATAAAAAAACATGGAAGAGGGGTTTGAAGAACCTAAGTAATCTTGATAGTTAGCAGCAGAAGCAGGGAGCTGAGATATCAGTTTACATGAGATAGTAGAAAAGTGTGTGTTAAATGTGTTTGCTATTTCTTTAGGTTCATATATCATTTTTCCAGCTTCTAAGATACAATTAGTTTTACTGATGTTTGCTTTAGTCCTTCCCAAAATTTCATTAATGGTTTGCCAAGTTTTTTTTATATCATGTTTATAATTTTTAAATTTGTTCTTAAAATATTCTCTTTTTTTTTGCTTAATAAGATGAAAATATTGATTTCTAATTTTTAGATACTTTTCTTTTGCTAATAAGTTATTTTTTTGTATATATTTTTTATGTAATCTGTCCTTTTTGTGAAGTAAGCTCCAAAGCTCTTTGTCAAACCATTGGCTATTCTGTTTTTGATTTTTTGATTGTTTAAAAAAATTTTGGTTAAATTTATTTAGAAAAATATTTTGAAGGTTTTGAAAAGCTAAATCTGGGTCAGAAGATGTAGCAACATTACTGTAGTCAATATTTTCGAGAGAAGCTTGAAAATTTATTAGATTAGAAGCAGAAAAGAATAAATTTTTGATTGGACAGGGTTGTCTTAATTTACCAATTTCAGATATTTGAAAAATAGGAAAATGGTCAGAGACACTATGCACTAATATGCCGCTTGTTATATTGACACAAGTTATATTTGTCCAAATATGATCAATGGTGGAAGCACAATTATTTGTTAGTCTTGTGGGGCGATTGATTAAAGGAAAAAAATTATTATTAAACATTGTGTCTGTTAAAATTTCAGTGCCAGGGTCTTTTTGGTCAATGAGATTAATGTTTGTATCACCCATTATGTACACATTTTTGTTATGTTTTAATTTATTAAAGACAAAATTGAGGTATTCAAAAAATTTATTTAGAGATTTTGTATCTTTCTTAGGTGATCGATAGATTGTCCCACAGGTAACAACCTTATGGTCAAAGTAAATATCTATGAAAATTGATTCAAAGATTTTTTCATCCATTATATTTAAATCAGAACGTATGTCAAAGATCAGGTTTTTTTTTATGTACAAAGCTACTCCACCACCTTTATTATTTTTACGAGGATTTGACAAATAAATGTAATTCTTTAAATTTTTGTACTGTCCTGTTGAGTTAGGTTTTTCCCAAGTTTCATTAACTGCAATTATATGTGGACTAAAATCTAGAGCAGATATCAAACACTCAAACTTGGTAAAATTATTGGGGTTAATAAGTGATCTCATATTGATGCATATTGATGAAAAAGTATTTTCACTGGAGTTTTTAAGGAGTATTGCTGCTTCATTTGAGCTTAAATAACTATCATTTCCTAATGAACAAATTTGTGTTTCAGTGTCATTGGATACTTCTGTACAAATTTCTGGAAAAAGTTGGTTTAATTTTTTTGCATCATAGCTATGTTTTTGTTGATTTAGATCAGTTGTAAAAAGGAGCTGTTATAAAGGAGCTGTAGTGTATTCACAATAAATATTTCAATTCAGTTTAAACTACAGCTGATAAAAAATTTCATTTACAAAGACTAAAAAAATGCAATCCATTTTGAAATATTTTAGAACCCAATTCAAAAATTTGTTCACACAAGAAAGTAGTTTCAGCATAAATTTTTATGTTAAATTAAAGAACAAAAATTTATATATTCAAAACTGTCTGCTTATGGTTGGAATTGGAACTTGGTGTTAAAATGCTTTATCAACTTCCTGGAATGAATCTTCTGGCAAATTAGGCCATCACGTTTCTCAGAACCAGCAACAGAAGCATATGCTTTAATCACCCACTTCATGTGCCGCTCAATTACTGGATTTTCAATTGCGGGTAATTCGTCTATACAATTAAATGCCTAATAGGTGGAAAACAAGCTGTCATTATGCGCAAAGCGTTGCTCATTGGCTGGTTATTGTAAGAGTGCGGCTACATCAGCGTCAGAAGAAGCGCAACGTTCAGCGATAAAGTCACAAAAGCATTGCTTCTTAACCTTTTCGTTGCCGGCCCTATTTCTGCTGAGACTCCGCAGAACCACACGGTTTGGCTAGATTATAATTAGTTTAACGCTTTAATTTAACTTTTGCAAACTTGCATGATTCACCACTCTATCAGCTACTGGTGTGCCGCAGAATTCTAAACATACGTATATTTAAAATAGAAAATAATTTTGATTTTTTTTAAATTTAAGCTATAGGCTATAACTGATAAACCTAAAACGGCAAACCTTTTTGATAAAATAAGTCAAAAAATAAAAATTGAACAGATCATTTAATTGGTTAAAAGCGAAAAAAAAGCCGAAAACTTTTTATTTTTTAAACCGACCTTTTCGACAAAGCGAAAACCTTTTTGTGGTTTTGTTTAATCTCCAACATTAATATTCTAATCAAGACCAAAAAAGGTCTTCACAAGTCAAAAAGTTTAAAATATTTTTTTGATTATAAATTGATTAAATTTTTTTACATTTTTGCTCCAGATGTATGCCACAAAATTTTGGAGGTTTCTTAACTGTTAAACATCTTCTTTGTCATTTGTTTTTATTTAAAAAGAAAATATAAGTTGAACCACATAGCGGTACGAACCGGGGGGACAGTGCGGCAATTGCCTTACAAACTCAAAAAATTTGGGCAAAACCAGAATTTTTCGGCCACCGACAACGAACTATTTGGACACAACCAAGTATCCCTACTTAGAATCATTCAGATAAAAAAACTTTTTTTTAGCCTTCACCTTTAATTTAGGACGAAAACTGAAAATTAGGACACTGCTTAAAAGTAAAGAGCTTTTTTTAGTCATCATCAGGTTTTTTAGAAGAAAATGTGTGACATTTTGTCATATCTATTGCAATGCTACAAGATATTGGTTCAGGCAATCGTTAATGAAATTTGGGCAAAACTGTATTGCCCCTTCAAATTTTTTCGACTGGTACGCCTATGTTAAACCACATGAACGCAGATAACAACTTTAACTTTTCTAAATAAGATGTTGGAAGAGAAGCAAATATAACTCACGGGTTTCGCTTAATCGTGACTCAGGAATTTTTCTATTTTAAATCGTGCACATTTATACATGCAGCAACACAAAAAATCAAACATAAGCGTCGACAATTGTCGTAAATTACTATTTATTTTTTCTTATTGCATTTTATTCACTCTGACAATAAAGCAGATCTTGCTTGGTAAAACCAGTTGCTGATGAAGTTCGGCGCCACCGATACACAGCGAGCAAGGCTGTTGGTTTTCAGTTAAATTATAAAAGTGAACCGGGCAAGGATTTTTTCCGCCCGGCAGAACTTGTGATAGATAACACTCCCCGGACATCTGTTCATTTTTATGCTGGAAACTGGTCTCTTAAACGGGGCAATTGCGCACAATTGATGGAAGTAACAAAGGGGACGGGCCGTGTTATTTATATGCATTGCTCATTCAGAGTAACTTAAGCTTATAAGAAAAATTCTCCAGGCCTTGGAAAGCCTTTCAACTTTTTAAAAACTATTTCACGCAGAGAGTTTTACACAAAATCAAACCTTTTTCAAAAAAACGACACCAGAAAGTTTCAAAAGATTGGTGGTCAAAGTTTTTCAAATATGAGCCGTATTTAATAAACTAATTATGTTCGCGAGCGGTGTAATTTTCTAAAATTCTAATTATGTAAAATTAAAATAAATCAATGTACTTGTTCAAACAGTGTAAACATATGTCATGCAGTCGTGGTGAAGATAAAAAAGGTCATCGCTTCCAATCAGTGTCCAAAATCTCCATTTTCGTCCAAAGTTGAAGGTAAACGCAAAAAAAACAACAAAGAATGTGTTCAAATAAGCTTAAGCTTATAGTGTTAGTGAATAAACATCTTCTGCAACTTCTAGCAAAAATTATGGCAGCGAAAAAAACAATTTAATTTATTATAAGAATTCATATGAGCCGCAGACGAGAGGTAGGCAAGCCACTGAAGCTCGCGAACCACGCTTGGCTACCGCTGCTATAGGTCAATGACACTTGTTGAAACAGAATAGGCTGCTTCTATGCTGGGATTGACGCATACAGAGATTTACCAATTTAGTGGCTGTTTAATAACAAATTTTGATTAGCCTGTAAAAGCCAAAGTTATAGGCAAACGCAATTACTCATTAGCTTAAAACTGCTTTTTCTAATTGAATAGGCAATTACTTTATTTGTTGAATCTCTTTGCAATTCTAGCAGCTCTTTATTTCAATATGATATGCAACTATCGCCGGTGCAGCCGATGCACTGCACCGAGGCCCCAGCACGAGAGGACCCCGCATTGCTACATTTTATTGTAAAATATTTTCGTTAAAAGCTCAAGTAAACTTATTATTATTAAATATCACACTTCATCAATAATTTTAATTTATGTTTAACTATCTAATTCAGGGGTGTCCAATCTTTTGCTCGTCGCGGGCCCAATTTTCGTCTCTAAGTTTACCACGGGCCGCAATCGGTGAAACAATCAAAGTAATGCTGTCATGAGAGTTTGTACGAAAATTTCCTTCTCCAAAAGAAGTGTTCTCTAAAAAAAAAGGTCGTCGTCGTTTGAAGAGGTATCCACTCCAGGTCAGACACAAACAGGACTGGGGCCGAGGGTTTATCCTTTTACTACCCCAGGCTGCTGCACTGCCTGGATCAGATGCTGGCAGTGATGTCATTAAGCCAGCATCGAGTTTCGTCATCCAAAACCGTCAGACCTCGTGCTCCATGTGGTGCCCGATGTATAGGGCACGCTGTTAGTACATGGTCTGCGGTTTGCTCAGAGGCGCCGCACTCGCAATTCGGTGAAGGAGCAAGACCCCATTTGTGCATGGACGAATAGAATCGCCCAACACCAGTCCGCAGGCGGTTGAGCTTAACCCAAACTGCTCGGGGTAAGCCCATCCCAACAGGCCTGGCACCGGTCTCGGGCACAAAAGCACGGAGCCTGGAAGCATTTTCACAGTACTCCGCGTTCCATTTGTGATTTGTCCATTCAGAGGCGCGGATGCCAAGTCTGGCAAGGTTGTCCAAGAGATTCCGCGCACCTGGCACAAACGGGCGTCTGAATCTTAGTCTCACTTGGCCAGTATCTGAGGACCCACTTAATAGACCATACAAGATATGATCGGGGTCCAGAGATCCACGGTGAGCCAAGGAGAGTGTCGCTCCCAGTCGGCGAAGCTCAGCTGGCTGGATGCCTGAGAGTACAGGTAGGTGGTCCGTTGGAGTGGGACGCAGGCATCCAGTGACTATGCGCAAGGCGTCGTTCAAGACACTGTCGATGAGGCGAATGTGAGCACTGCGACACCAGACTGGCGCACAGTACTCAGCTGTTGACTAGACTAGAGACAAGGTGGCTATGCGTAGTGTTTTAGCACCAGCACCCTATCCCGAGCCCACGAGTCGCCTCAACAGTGTGACGCGTGAGGATAGTTTTTTGCGCAATGCCACTAAATGGTGACGAAACGTGAGCGATATGTCCAGTTTTACCCCAAGATAAGTAGGGGTTGGACAGAACGGTAAAAGTCTATTGTTGTTGTAGACCTTTAGCTCACGTTTGGCCTCTCGGTTATTTAAATGAAAGGCTGCCGTCACCGTCTTAGTGTGACTGAGCTTCAACCTCCAAGTCTGGAGACACGCTGAAAGTGTGGACATGTCTTGACTTAAAGTCCCCTCCAAGTCCTTCCAGTTTTCAGAAGAATGCAACAATGCTAAATCATCAGCATAAGCAAACTTTCTGGAAATCGTGGGAGGAAAACCGTACGTATAGATGTTAAATACGAGGGGAGCCAAGACCGATTTCTGAGGAACGCCGTTTTTAAGACGGCGTAGCTTGCTTTGCTTGCTGTCACCGGTGGTAAGGGTGAAACTTCGATTTCGGACAAGCTCCATGATCATTTTGACCATGTGCTTATCCGGAAGTAGTCTCAGCAGCTTGTAGGTAAAGCCACGGTGTCAGACAGTGTCATAAGCAGCTGTCAGATCGACAAATACGGCACCGGCCTTCTTTTTAGCCTCGAAAGAATCCTCGATGTTCTGGGTTAGCAGAACAACTTGATCTACGGTTGACTTCCCGCGTCGGAACCCAGCCTGCTCTTTAGGGAGCAGTGGGTCGATTAATGGTTCAACGCGGGCGTAGATAAGCCTCTCGAGGATCTTGTAGGAGACACAGAGCAGAGATATCGGTCGATAACTCTTTGGGTCCCCCACGGGCTTTCCTGGTTTGGAAATCGCGACCACAAGCGCTCTTCTCCAGATCTTGGGAATTTTGATTCGGCGCAAACAGGAAGAAATGAAGTCACGTAACCAGAACTTTAAAGCAGCTCCAGTATGGAGTATAAGTTGTGGGCAGATAGAATCAGGTCCCGGAGCTTTACCTGGTTTTAAATGTTGGAGGGCAGCAGTAAATTCTCACAGTGAAAAGTTGTCAGAGATATTTACTGCGTCTGGTGTTGTGGTCCTCCAAAGGTCAGACACTTCTTCAGAGACAAGTCGAGATGACTTGCGGTCAACAGCCTCGTATTTTCCATTTCTAACCAGCTGAGATTCAATAGCATCGGCTGAAACGGGACAGTAACGAGGAGAGTGTCGTGACCTACCAGTAAGGTTGTTCAAAATACTCCACGCTTTTCGACTAGAGTGTGAGAAGTCATTGCTCTGAACTGCCTCGGACCATCGATCCCTCCGCTTTCTGTCAAGCTTGGCAAGCAGAGCTGTAGCAGCCAAACTCGAGTCGTCTACCTGAGGAGACTGCAGAAAGGTTTTATAGAGGGATTCACACTCTGCATCCCAACACGGAATATAGTTATTTCGATACCCGCGTGGGATAGTCTTTTTGGCTGCTTTCTTAATGGTGTTACAGAAGTCCTGGTAAGCCCCATTCACATCAAGTGAATCAGGCGGCAACAAAGTCTTTGCGAATTTATTCGTCAAAGCAATGTAGTGACTCCATTTGGCCTTGCGAAAATTCCATCGCTTAACAGGCATGCTTGGCACTGCCATAGCAAACCTTGGTGGTGTAATAAGCGAAGGTCAATGTTGTGACCTGGGGAACTTGTCAAGGACACGTCTATCCGGTAAGCGACTGTTTGGACCTACGCTAGCGAAAGCTAGATCTGGATTGGCGCCAGTGTTTCAGCGGCCGGAATAAAAACTGGCAGCATTTTTGGCATTATATAGGAGGGCAAGACAATTAATACTTTCCCAGCCAGCCAAGCACTTCCCATCCGGACTGTTATCATCGTAACCCCAGTCAGCATGACGACAGTTAAAATCGCCAGCTTACAGACAGGGGTGAGGAAACACTGGGAGATCCAGGGTTCGCAATCGCGTTGGCGGTGGTTTGTAGACGTTGACTATTTTATAACCATCAACGTCCACACACAACCATTCGATCTCCGATGTCAGTGGAGATTGGTACAAAAGCGTGTATCTCAGTCGCTCGTGGACAAACGTGGCAAGGCCATGCTTCCTGCTTAAAGAAGACCCAGCTAGTTGGTAGTTTGGAAGTACCAACTTCTCTACATCAGTGCAGTGGGTCTCCTGCAGTAGGATGACGAGTGCCTCAGACTGCATAGCGAGGTGATGAAGAACGTTCATCTTGCTTGCAGTGAGGGATTCGATGTTCAGCTGAAGAATAGTGGGTCTTCGGAACTTGTTGGCAGTGTGCCCTGAAAAGGGCAGTTTTATCCTAGCATTGCCCCGTCCTGAAAAGGACGTTTGCCGATTAGCAGACCCACACTGAACATCGGAATGGGTGGATACCCTTCCATTTTGGCAGGTTTGGTTTCGGTCTGTCATTTTAAATTAATGAACAGACTTACTCACGGCCCAGGCTGCGAGAAAGCACCTACCATCTGGGCCAAAAAGGTCTTTACATTGAAGGTCTTCACATTGAATCAACGAGTCTTTTGCAACTTTATTTTGATGCTGAATTCTTTTGCAGAACATTTCGGCATCTGTCGTGCAACACAGATGTAGAGCTTTAAATGCACTGCAATAATTTAACTTAATGGAATGTCTAATTAAAAATTCCTTCGCAGGCCGCACTAAAAGGTTTCGAGGACCACATGCGGCCCCCGAGCCACGGGTTGGACACCCTGATTTGCGGGCACAGTAAACTTAGCTTTAGCCCCTTTTACCTATTCAGCTCAATGCTTTTTTGACTGATTATTTCGATTGAAAAATCTTTCTATAATGCAGAGTCGTCAATGATTCCTGCGTTGAGAAAAGTAGCTCAATTGAACATTAAGTACAGAAATAAATGGGGGCCCCATAATGGATGTTTGCACCGGGGCCCCACCTGACGAAGTTACAATTTTCCAGGCATATTTAATTGTTTTAAGTTTAAACTAATTTAAACGCAATTAAGTTTAAATTTTAAAGAGCAAAACCAAAAAGCAACTACGTGGATTCTGAGTTGAAATAAGGAATTACTTTTCATTATGCGTTATAAATAGGGTTGTTTTTTTAGCCTATAAAATAAAAAAATTGACAATTTTAAAAAACAATTTTTAGTGACAAAACTTTTACGTAAAACTAATTTTTATTAAAATTTATTGCTGTACAAAATGATAGTTTTCTACATTTCCTGATATGAACTGCCTGTCCTAACGCAACAGCTTGCCAAAAAAGAAAAAATTTTCCACAGCAGCAGTCGTTGACTGAGAGTACATAAGTACTGCGTATGGTTAACAGTCAGCAGCGTGGTCGAGTGGTTAAAGCGCCGTTCTTATGATCAACATGGTGTCGGTTCAAAACCCACGCACGCATTCTGTTGTGTTATTGGGAAAAACAAATTACGGCATTTTCCCCTGCTTGGTGGTCTTGACAAACAGTTCTGAGTTACAATTATATCTCTATTAAATTAGAAGCGGACAGCAATATCTTGGTATCTCCGGACGCAGGTCGGGGTAATTGCCTAACCTATGTATTAGCGTCTCTGTCGCTTTCCTGCGAGTCAGGAGGATAAATATAGAGATGGAAATAAAATAAATAAAAATAAACACTGGTGACAAAATTAGAATCATATATCGAATACGCGCTGAAGGTAGTGTTCGATTCATAAAGAATTGAACGCAAGCAATTTTGTTAGTAAAACTAACCTGGAATCCCACTGTAGTCAATATCGCTTTCTGAAGAGATTCTAATCCTAACCTTTTTCTCTTGTTTTTTTTTCTATTTCCTCATGGTGCTGTAAGGGGATTCTCGGTTAGTTTCACCAACAAAAAACTGCTATGCTTGGTTTCCTTCTTGAAGAAACACAAGTTATCACATGACAAACACGACTTTCAAGTACAGTATTCTATATATCAGACATGTGCAACCAGTGGCCCGCCAGGTTGTTCCGTGCGGCCCATGTGGTGCTCAGCAAAATGTTAGAAGTGTACAGGGGTGCCGGAACGTCGGAAGGGCAAGGGGGGGCAGCTTTTTCAAAGGGCACTTTCAATACTGTAAGTACAGTCATTTTTGCCCAAATTTTGTGACGTTTGCCCAAATCATGATTTTAGAGTACATTTCGGATATGACAAAAAAATTGTCTGAGTTTCTCAGACAAAAACCAATTTTGTCCTAAAATCATGGTGATCTCTAAAAAAAAAAGGTCTTCACTTAAATTCAGTCTCCTAATTTTCGATTTTCGTCCCAAAATCAAGGTGTTCTCTAAAAAAAAAAAAAAAAAAAAAGGTCTTCACCTAAATTTGGATTATTATTTCTTGCAGTTCCTCATCATCACCTCTCTAAATTTCCTGACTTTGCCCAAATTTTTCATATCGCTGCCCGAAAAACTATGATTTTGCCCAAATATTTTCTTCTCACTGCCCGAAAAATCTTAATTTTGCCCAAATCTTCGAAACTTGGGGGGGCAATTGCCATCCCTGCACCTCCGGCAGGTACGGCTATGACTGTGATACAGGTAAACAGAGATATATACACACTAAGAGGTTACAGAGCAGGCATTTTGCTTCGTTACTATCGTACTGGAATGCAAAGGGCAGTACTGCCCCCGTTGCCCCCCTTGGCAAAAGGGCAGGGGGGGCAGCTGCCCCCCCTGCCCCCCCTGTTCCGGCACCACTGGAAGTGTATACTAGCCATCACTCTTTGATGCAGTTTACATCAAAGCAAGGGAAATTTTCGCGCGCTGTGTACAGCAATGTTGCGCTTTGTGATGCAAGAATGCTGGGTTGCAATAATTTCGCAATGCGAGATTAGCACTTAGAAGCTGTGTGGCATTGTACAGTACCGTAGTTGATACTTGATAGAGTTGTTTGTTCTACATAGATAATCTACTGTTGGATTTGGTTTTAGCTTAAGTAGTTGACATCATTTGCTTGTTCTTTTACTTATGTTATTTGTTGGTTGCAGGTGTTAATTTCGACTTTTTTGCAGTTGATAAAAAGCTATAATTTTTAACAGTAATTTAGTCTTTAGCTTACATCCAATTATATGATGAGTAAAAAGCGAAAAATTAACGATAAAGGGCGGTTGTTTAATGACGAATGGTTTGTAAAAGATTTTGTTACTCAACAAAATACAAATGCCATTTGCCTGATTTGCCAAAACAAGATTGCTTGTCTAAAAGTATTTAATATCAGGCGACACTACAACTCCCTGCACTCGAAACAATATGATGGAATTTAGGCCAACTGCGCGTAGACATAGTCAAGAAGTTGAAAAGTTCGCTACAGGGACAACAAAAAATGATTTCGGTTTATAAAGATGACTCTCAAATTACCACTGAATTGAGCTATAAAATTAGCGAAGCAATAGCAGAGAAAAGAAAAGCTTTCCGTGACGGCGAATTTGTCAAGTACTGCCTAATAATATTTGCTGAACGGGCATGCCCTGAAAAAAGTATTTAATTGAACAGACTAGCTTATCGAGATTCACTGTCGGACGTAGAACGGATGCTCATTAAAGTCATCTTGAAGATATTTTAGCTGGGAATGCAAGCAAATTTTCATATTACAGCTTAGCAGTGGATGAAAGCACCGATATCACCGATACGGCTCAGTTGGTTGCTTTTATACGTGGAGTAACTGATGAATTTCAAATCAAAGAAGAATTTTTGTACCTAGCAAGCATGAAGTCAACGACAACTAGAGAGGATTTGACCCAGGAGGTTTTGAAAATGACAAAAAAATATCAATTGGGTCCAAAGAAACTGTCAGGACTCACGACAGATTGTGCTCCTGCGATGGTGGGAAAACATAAAGGATTTTGTAAAACATTTTTGGAAGCATTTGGATCACAAAAAGTGTTTTTGAACCATTGCATTATCCATCAGGAAAATTTGTGCAATAAAGTACTGGATGGCATTGATATCATGAAAGAAGTTGTTCACTGTGTCAATTACATTCGTTCTCGAAGATTAAACCACAGGCAGTTTAAGGTTTTTTTAAAAGAACTGGATTGCGATTACCCAGATATTACTTATTTCTCGTGGGTTCGTTGGTTAAGCAGGGGCGACACTTTAAAAAAATTTTAGAATTTGAGAAATGAGATCAAATGTTTTATGGAAACTAAAAATCAAAATGTCTCTTTTTTAAAAGATGTAAAGTGGTTAAATGACTTGGCATTCCTTTCCGATGTAACGCAACACCTAGCACAATTAAATGGGCAACTACAAGGAAGGAATCAACTGGCAAATAAAATGTTTGAGCACATTACATCATTCCAGAGGAAACTGGTTCTTTTCAAAAATCAATTCAGCAACTCTGTGCTTACACACTTTCCATGTTTGAAAATGCAACATGACGAAGGACAAGATATCAATTACCAAAAATATGGCACTATTATAGAAAAATTGTCCGCTGTCTTTGATGCTCGCTTCTTGGATTTTCGACGACTTGAAAGTGATTTTAATATTTTTTCCAACCCATTTAACACAGCTGTAGATCAAAGCTCTAATCGACTTCAACTTGAACTGATTGATTTGCAGTCAGACAATGACATGAAAAGAGCCTTTGATGAAAACGATTCGGTGAACTTTTATAAAAACTATGTTAGGGGGAAGCATCAGAATCTTGTCGACCATGCCTTGAAAACCATTTCACTTTTTGGAAGCACATATTGCTGCGAGCAATTTTTCTCTAAGACGAAGTTTTGCAAAAGAAAGCAAAGAGGCCAACTATCGGACCAACATTTGAAAAGTCAACTTCGAGTTGTTTGTAGTTCTGTGAAAGCAAATATTCCAAAGGTTTGCAAAGATCTGCAACAGAAAAAATCACATTAATCTGTGATTAAATACGCTTGACTGAATTTAGTTTCCTTATCTTCCATCGACAATTATTCAGAGTTTTTCAATAAACTGTCGCATACGTGTGTCGTGGACTGCATAGCATCTATTTCTTGACTACATAAACTACTTTCATAGGAAAGTAGTTTTATGATACTTATTTTTTTTCTGAAAAAAATTCATGCGGCCCGCGTTATTATTCAAAATTTTGTATTTGACCCTCCAGTGAAAAAGGTTGCACATGCCTGCCATATATAATCCCAAAATTATGTTGCTTTAAACAGACAATGTTGTTTATATCGCAGTTTATCACCATGCGCTCTTTATACAACAGCCTATTCTCCCCTGCACAGTTTTGTTTCAAATATAGATTCAAAATATTAACACAAGCTTTTTAAGCGTGCTTGGAGCTTTTCATCTTTTTCATCAGCTGCGCAACATTTAGAAATGCGTTGAACTTTTACCAGAGAGTCTCTAACTTTGAGGTCATTAACAATTTTTTTGCCCACTTTACCAAAACACCATTACCCCAAAGCAAACTAACAATATTGCGCACTTTCATTCGGTGTTTAATGTAGCGCACAACAGCATCTAGTCACACGAGTGAGCATTAAAAATCAAATTTGACTTTCTTTGACTTTTCAAAATTAAAAAACTTTATACGAAATGATGACTGTATGCAGCAAACATGGCCTATGCAAACTTTAATTCAAACATAACAGCCGCAAAATCAAATTTTTCTTTAAAAATTAATAAACAACAATAATAACGAATATAGGAACAAGCTCACTCAATATTATTGAACTTTAGCAAAAAAATACTCTTAACAAAGCATAAAGAAGTATTTTTTATTCATTTTGAGTTCAACGCTCAAAGAAGTTTCTTGTAATAACAAAGCGATTAAATGATTTAATAACAGTGACACATGTTGTTCTTAATTACAATTTATCAAATTAAAGTCCATGTCGCTTTTATAAATTTAGCAGCACGATTATTGTCAGCCAAAACACAAAAGAATAAAAGAGCCTAAAGTTTGGATTGTTGGGCAGACATCATACTTTTGGACATGTCCAGAGTTGAGGTAGTAACTGAAAGACTTGCAATAGGCTTCCCAGCCAACGTTATAACCATCGCCGAGAAAAGCAACGCCACAACAATGTAACCATCTACTTCTCGAGTCATACATGACTTTTTCAAGTTTGGACCCCCTAGCATAAGGTTATTTGCTATAACAAAGCACATCATTTGAAAAGCAAAAAATTTATCAAAACAAAATCAATTAATAAAATTTACAAAAATATGAATAATTTCAAAAAACGAACCGGTTTAAAATAGGACGGTATAGAACAACAAATTTAATTTTCTTCAAATCCAAGAAAAAAAAACAATTCATTTAGTTTATGGTAAAAGGAAACATAAAATGAAGGAAGCAACCCCACGAGAAATTAGTACCACAACTAATCTTAATATCTCGTAGACGTATTGAAACCGTTTGTGACCGATACGGTTTTTTTTTTCAGTGAGTGATTTTTGTGGAAAACTGATGTCAAAAATTTCTTTTAGATTTGGTGCTAGCAAGAGAGAAACAAAATAATTTCTATATGACAACTGTTTAGAGAAACTTTATCATCATGGTTTTGTTAGAAAACAATAGATTTTACAAATATATACGTTCTGTGTGCGTTTCCACAGACTCGAACCATGAGAGAAATATTTTGGTTTACGTCAATGAGATAAACTTTAACTCTTTTACCAGAAGATCATGAACGAAGATTTTAACCCTATGTTGTATTAAAATGGTGTTTTCTTTTTTAAGTTGGCGAACCGGTAAAAGCAATTTTACTTTGGACGCGAAGCGGTAATAAAAAAACTATCAAAATTTCTTTTTTGTAAGTCAAATAATAGTTTAAACAACTTGCTTATAGACGGTCGGGTTTCAAAACTAGTGGTTTTCTTTCTACCTCATCGTAATATTTTCTATCGAAGTATCTAAGATTAACTATAAGGACTATAAGGGCTGGAGACTACTCGCCAATACGACTGACGAGTAGAATAGCTCAGTCATGCTGCTGAACAGTTAATCTTGTCTTATTAAAAGTCGCAATAATTCGGCTTTGACCATTCGGCGACGTACAGACTTCGGCGCCTGATGTTTGATTTAGTCGTGCTAACAGAAAATTTGTTCGTTTTCGCAGGTTTGCAAGATTGACTGATTACAAAACAATAACAAAAATTCCGCGCCTGTTTTTAATTGTATTTTGTTTATTTTAGAAAAAGAATAACATTTTATTTATCGGGACGAGTAGAAAACCCATTAAAAACGCACTAAATTGACAAATTGTATTAAACCCCTCTAACTTTACTACAGTTGATTTATACAAATCTTTTATAAAAGTAAAATCGAAAAAACTGTGCTTAAGACAAAAACTCAGTCGTGAGTTAAAAAACACCTTAAATCCGCAAAATAAACTTAATTGAAAAAAATAAGAAGAGGAACTTAATTGAAAAATATATAAACAAGAATATTATTTTTCCATAAGTAATTGGGATAATTATGAAAAATCCCGCAAAAGAAATTTCTACGTTGTTTGTAAACGTATGGTGGAATTACCAATGAACTGCCTATAAATTGTTTTGCTAAATAATTTACTCATCCGATTTTTGATATATCTCTTGCTATTTGTGAACATTTATGCAGGATAACCGATAACTACCAGCCATCTACAAATAAATAGTCAAACAGAGATGTTTTATTTCATGTTTTTGTTTATGCATCGGTCAAACGTGCAAGCCAGCAGAAACGAAATTTTAAACTCGTCAAAGTGCAAGTCAAAAATTAAATTTTGTGGGCGACTAATTCTCAGCGCCAATTTGTCGTAAATAGAACAAAAACAGCCATATTTTTGATCACTATAGATTAAACAAGCAGCTTTTTTTAGATCAAACTTACTGTATCAACCGTAATTACATAATTCAGCCGCACAGGCTTGCTACGTATCAGCAATGGCAGAGAGAAAATCGAACACAAAAATTAACAAATTGCAATTGAATTATTCTGACAACGCGTTGAGCAAGATTCAGAAAAACCCTTTAAAATTAAAACAAACTATTACACAAGCAACATAATTTTAAACGAACAAAAAAGAAAAAATAAATAACGCAAAAGATTTTATTAAGCAAAAACAAACATGGCAATTATTCGTAAAAAATACAAGAATCGGAACCAAAATCCCAAACTTTTAATGAGCTAATAGTAGTATTATTTATCTGCTGTAGTAGTATTATGTAAAATAGTGTAGGCTGCTAGCCTTGTCTTAAATTTTCAGTAGGAACTCATTGAAGTCTTAAAAGAATGACGTTGCTATGCAAAACAAAGACGTTTCAAGTTACGGGTTCGATTCTAGGCTAAATCATTAAAATCAATAATTTTTTTATTGTTGTTCGGCTGCTTTAAACATCGATAAGCAAAAAAAACAGACGTTCGTATTTTCTTCATGATGTCGTTTTCTTGGAAAAAGCAATCACATTATTATACTTTCTTCTGATGGGCGGCCTTAACCAGCAACTCCAAATGACAATTGCTCATATCGTTTTTATATATTTAACCGGACGCCAACGCTTTTTTTTGTAACCAAAAGCAGGTCGGGATAATCAAAGATGGCTCTGCTTTTAAGTTTAATGCTAAGGATGTAGTCCTGCAACTCAAAAGAATAAGGAGAAAAGGATACGATTAGAAGAAAAACGTTTTAAGCAAAAAATAGAATAACAGAAAATGATGTGCTGAAAAAACAGTTGTATAATAAAAAATTATTTTTAAAATGATCAAAAATACAATGCAAAATATGATTGCAATATGTCTAAGTCATTTTTCGACAGTTTAGACAAATAGATAACGAGCAATATATGTTATTTGATAATTTTATCCAAACCGTTCCAAGTGGCAAGAAGTTGGGGAAAAATGAATAGAAACACTCTAATTGAGACGTTTCTTTTCAAACGACTAATCTCTCAGTTCTAGTACATTTAAACTGTTCGACACCTTTTTTGCAACTGCAGTGTACGGCCACAAAAACACTCGCAACGAATGAAACACACCGATCATCATGTTTTTTTCGTAAGTAAATTGACAGTTGACGTGTTTTGGCGCTTTTCGGTTTTAGTCAGTGCAAGAAACTTCTCCAATTTCTTGTTCACCCTTGGGATCGGCTTTTTTTGCTTTTTGGCCTTCGCCTTTTCAGCTTCTTTTTTCAAGTCTCGCTGCAGCCCGGTCTGGTAGGTTTTGACTTTCAAGCGCGTGTGAGTCTTGTATAAGATGTTGTCGCTCAATACCGTATCAAGTCCACTAAGGCCCTCAAATATTTGCCGATTTCGCGTGTGACGCAACTGCTGGTATCGATTTTCGTTTACGTCATTTCCTTTGTCATGGCCGTGCTTAATCATCTTGAATCTGGAAAAATAATTAAAGTCAGAAAGTTGATGGCTTCTGCATTTGAAACAATCTCCTATCGTCATACACAAATGGGGTCTCGCTTCTTCATTGGGTAGCGCGTGTTGCACCACTGAACAAACCGCGGATCACGTCATATTAGCATGCCCCATCTATGGAACATTACATGGAGCACAAAGTCTGACGGTTTTGGATGACGAAATGCCATGCTGGCTCAACACCATCGCTGCAGCATCTAATCCGGGCAGCAGAACATCCTAGGATGGTAAAAAGATAAACCCTTAGTTTTGATGCTATCTGTGTCCGTCTCGGAGTGGCTACCGTTCTACACGATAAGTCACAAAAAACTATATTAAAAAATCCGAAATGGAAAAGTGAAATAAACAATTTAAACGAGAATCCAATCTAAAGTCGAAAAAATTCCATTTTTTAATTTTTTGTTTTGTTTTGCGACTTTCATGTCCTAAATAACATTGTGTATTTCTTGAGAGCCAAGTTGAAAATTGAAAAAATTTGGTTTTTGATTTTAGACATCAAGTTTTTTCGATAACATAAAAACCTAAGCAACTTTTTAATATAATACTCGATACGATTAGTGTTTTGGAGCAAGCATTTTGAAAATGATGTATCTTTTCATTTAAGCTTGTTGCAGAGTGTAGGGGTGGGTGCAAGCAACGGCTAACCCCTACCAGCCGGGAAGACACATTGTGTCCATTATTTTGGGAAGAAAATGGATGATGTTTGTTGCAACGATATAACTTTACCGAAACACAAGTAACACGGCTGACGTCAGCTTTTGCTTTATACCAAGCTTTCCACGATAGAAATCAGCACTCTTTTATTAGGTTTTCAAGGAAACCTAGGCTTTTCAGAGAATTCTGTGAGCTTGTTCTTATTAAACGTCTTAAATAAGTATTTTTTGAAACTCGATAAAAAAGTTAAGTAAAAACCCAAAAAATTTCGGTTAAAATTTAAAGCGAGTCGATAAATTCGAATATTTGCTTTACAACAAAACAATGCCTTGCCAAAAATCAATCGAGCAAATATCAAAATAAACTATGCAAAGAACCATAATCATATACAATCAGGTCAACCAACTGATAAGCTTTCTTGGGAACTTTTACAGCACAAAAGTGGATCTTAAAAAATAAAATCGTTTGGGCATGAATCTCATTGCCCGAACAGCTCATAAACTTAACACTTTCACTTGCTGGCACAAGAACGCCAGTTTGGTGCTCTCAGTCACCAAATTAATTTCTGTTGTGTCTTTGGGAAAGGCACATTACAACAAACTACTAAACCAGATCAAGCTGCTTACTTTGGTTAAATCAGCAAGCGGCATCCGGACCAATATCAATTTGCCACGAAAATCAAAAAGTTGAAAAACCGAGAAAACGCGATTATTGATCAATTCAGATACCAAGTAGCATTTGTTACGACCACCAACAATTTTTGAAGGCCGTGTGAAGTAGTGAATATTTTCGTAATAACAATTTAAAACAAAAAAAGGTTTTTTACACAACGTTTTGTAAATAAAGATCTACGCTTCGAACAAAAAGCGTAGCCATTTATAAAAACTTTAGATACATTACGTCAGCACCCAGTTGTGATAGTTTTAATTCAAGCAATTCGTCCAGAAGATTGCTTCGGTACTTTTTAAAAGTCAATTAGGATATGCAAAAAGCTCGAGTTGACCTCGAGACATGTCCAATCGACAGTAAGCGCACGTTTAGCTTTCAGGGAATGTTTATTGATTTTACTTTGGGCATAAACAGTACAATCATGGGACACATGATTGCACGACGCCAAAATTCTTTGACTGAACGATGGAAAGCGGTGTGACGTTCAATAAAAAACTTCCTTCACGATTCAATTTTGGACTGTCAATTTTAACTTTTTTATAATTTTACTTGATTTTTATTGGAAAATATGCAGTTAAAAGCTACATTTTAACCACTAATTTGAAACCAAAAGCTTTTTTGAGTCTTCACATTATATTCGCCGGTAATGTATATATTTATAAAAAATTGTTCTACTTTCACCACTGATTTAGGATGTGCCCTAGCTAGGGAACCGCCTTTTACGTCATTCTTCTTTGTTTGGCGGTTTTATCAAGCAACTCTACAAAAAAATTTCCAGCATTATCTTAGAAATATTTAAAGCAGGTCAGGGACAATCACTTGACGTCATTGGACAGTTATAAGTTTTACGCTTGGGTCGTTGTCCTGCATGCAATGAAAATAAAAACGGTTCTTTACAACTGGGGTTTTGCACAAAGTTTATTTCCAAACTTCACCATGTGGTTGTGAAATGTCGCAGGGCGTGCCTTTTTAAAAACGAACTAGTCGACAATTCGCCATAGTGGCAATGCTTGAAACAAACGTTGCGTGAAGAGAATCAGTTAACACACTACAATCAGTTGAACAAATAATCGCAACGATTTGTTGCGTGTCCGCGTGCTTAATCAGTCTTTGGTAGAAATTCGACGTCATTATTTTAAAAAGTCAGCGAAAACCAAGAAAAAAATCCCAAAACAACTTCGTGACGTGTCATTAGTCACGTGGACGTAACAACTTACATCCTTACCTCGAGTATTTTTCTTCTGAACGAGAGACAGGAATCTTCTTGTTTGATATTCTCTCAGCCATATCGTCATCTTCACCGCCCCAACCCTTAAAAGAAAAAACAAAATCCTTTGAGGCTTTTACATTTAAACTTTAGAGCGACATAAATTTACATTTCTATGACCAGACAATACAAATCCGTCTAGTACAACTACGGTCAAGTCCGATTACGTTTGATTATGTTTTTATCAATATAATGAAATGAATGTGGAATGGTGTTCAGGGCTAAAATTAACACGCTGATCCAAATTTTTAAGTCGATATCGAAAGCAACTTAAGACCCTACAAGCTCAAAACCGTTAAACAAATAAAAAATTGTCCGAGTAATTAAAGTCATTCCCAAATCGACTTTCAACAAATTAACATGTTTTTTAATTAAACCAAATTTATACAGCCAGTAAAACTGACTCAGACCAGACAAGTCTCAAATACGACTTTTAAAGCAATACGTTTTGACATAAATTTGATTGATTATGATAAAAGACCAGGCAGCAAAAACACCTTAAATTAAATATCATAAGCATTTAGAATAGTCCCGAATGTTTAAAGTAACAATGAGACATTATTTTTTTCATTATAAAATTATAAGAGCTGTGAATTAAAACTTTAATTCTAAAGGCCCGTTTCCACTACGAGCGTGGAAAAAAGCATTCTTTATTTGTTTTATTGCTTTTTTTTGCGCTCGCTTCAATCGAAGATCAATAAAAGAGAAAAAGAATGCTCTTTTCCACGCTCGTAGTGGAAACGGGCCTTAATGCTTTCCGCATCAAAAAACAGACGCTGTCAACTTACAAACGAACTCGTGTAGGACAATGCAACGAGGTTATAGACCAGGGGCGGCGAACTTTTTTCCTAGAACGGGTCAAAAATTGACAATTTTATCAAAATTACCATTGAGTGGGCCATTAGCTCTATTTTCGGCCAAAGTCCAAGATGAAAACTAAAAAAAGTCTTTACGTCCAATCCGTCCTAAATTGCCAGAATTTTTCAAAAAATACCAGAAATTTCGGGACATAAGGTGGGTCATTAAAATTCAATTAGTGGGTCCTAGTGTGACCCGCGGGTCATGGGTTTGCCATCCCGGTTATAGACAAAAAACAGTAACGATATAATTTGCAAGCTTGACATAAATAAGCACAGGGCATCACATTACAAATGCGCGCGTTGACGTTCGAGTGCGATAGATTCATACAGCCTTTGCAAATCTGAAAGGCTTTGGGTATTATTAATAATTCAGTTAAGGCAGTTACATACGAAGCTTTTTTTTTTTATTGATTTCGACTAATGAACGGTCGAGGCTCGTTTGGACAGACTGCGACTTGTTAGGCGACAAAATCTTCAACTGCCATTATATTACAAAGCCACAAACGTTCAGAATGATATGACAATAAAAAAAAAATATTAGAAAAAGTTCAAGTCTGAAGCAGCAGCGTGTGCGTTTGAGTACTCACAGCGTATTCATTTGAATATCCGTTCACGGCCACGAACTGTTCCTCCGTGAACCCAATGACGGCGCCGACGGTTAGGCCTTTGACAAATTTATAATCGAATTTGTCGATAAGTGGAGCTAAGTGCATTATCGTGTCATCTGAAAAAAAGAAAATTTGTCAAACCCTGTTTTTACAGTTGCTTCCAAGAGTTTTTCGTTAGTGAGACCAATCAAAATATCATAAAGGAACGAAGCAGTGAAACGGATTTATAAAATTACATCACCATTGATTACATCAAAAAACAAAGATGGAACATACAATTAAAAAAAAGGCCCTAAACACTAAAAACAGTGCGGCACAAGGTATACACTGCCAATTATACGTTGAATTTATCATCAAATAGTAGAAAAACTTTTAGTACCAAATTTAGCCACTTTTATTAATGCACTACACATACCATCTCACAAAACTTACTTTAACAATAAAAATTTTTGACGCTGAAGCTTTTCACGATTCGAAAGTAACAAGATCACGACAGTTCGGCAAATGAATTTTTTTAAATAAGATAAGTAATTAAATTTATTTATACATCATAACGTCAACGACTGCGTCGAAGAATTTTTTTTACTTTTGCGCTGCTTAAAGTTCAATCAGTCAATTAATCAATCCGAAATAAATAACGACAAATGCAACCGGATCCTAGGCCTGATACAACTTTAACTTCTGGCTTTTTTTAAAAATGGGCGAAATTTAAAGTACAACTGAATTTAAAAGTGTTTTCAAATCTTTTTCTCCAACTTCGTCGCACTTTTTGGTCGCATCACGCAAGATCATCGAGTTTTACACCTACGCTAACGATTTTCACGCCGCTTGCATCACTAACCAGCTTGCACGAAATTGATCTGCAGCAACAAGCGATGCCGTCGACCAATAGTTCGGATCCGTTAGAGATTAAGCCCTGATTTACAACTTGCGCTTCAAGTGCGTTTGTTCTTCTATTGAATTTCGTGGTCTGCGGGTCGAAACTTTAATAAACAAACAAACCTGAGCGTAGACGCGAGTTGTAATACAAGGCCTCGAACTACAAAATAACGAAGTTAAAAACTTCCTTTTGCATGCTAAACTTTAGCACCTACTGGTCCAGTACTTTTCAAGGTTTGGTGGTTTGTGGCCTTTTTTCAAAGATTCTCAAACACCCATGTCCCAGTGCTTAGAGTACTGTTTTAAAAGTCAAGTAAAGATCCAAAAAAAACGTTATCACTTTGAAACTGTCTCTGGTTTCTTCATTTTTGCCCCAAATAACTAATGGAGACAATAAAAGGCTTCTGCTCGTATCCACTACGGGGCGCCATATGGTCCCTTTGAGAACCCCTGTACTAGTCCTATGTACAACCAATTGCGACTGCGAAAAAAGCATTAGCTTTTTCATTGAAAGCAAAAGCGCTTAAATAGAGATTAAAAGACGTTCTTAAAGAAGATTAGAATATTTCTGTACAAAGGCAAGTAAAAATGCTTTTAAATTCAACATTTCAATTAAACAAAGGCTTTTTTAAGAATAGATAAAAGCAAAAACTTTCGTTTTAAATTTTAGAACCGGTCGATTTCAATTTTCTTGTAGCATAAATAAACTTTTGAATCGACTATGCTGGAGTATCTCACAAAATAAACAAAAATTTTTAAAAAAATTGACAATATTTAACATACGTCAAATTTGTGTTCCTTGAAAAAGTTTAGTAAAAAAAGCAGGACTTACTAAACTATAATCTTATATCAGAATTCTGTTTTGGTTTGAGCTGCCACTTGGCAAGTGATAAAAATGAAATAAATTTCAACCGAATATTTTAAAAGCCTTATGTACGATACCAAGTCAACACTGTTTTTGTCAAGGCGTTTTTCTATTGGTTTTCTTTGACTACACAACAACAGCAGGCAATTTTTGCTATTTTCTGTTGCAACAAAGCAGCACTTGCTAGGTACAAATAACAAAAAAATTGAAATTTCTTTAATGTCTCTTAGCATTAAAAATCTCCGGTTAAATACTAAGTAACGAATTTATAGACAAGGCATTTAACGACGAGAAACCAGACAAGACAATCTAAATAGTGCGTTGCCCGGTCATGTGGGAGACAGGCACACCGCAAAATCGTGACATGCTCGAATTACGCAGAACGGTCTTTTTGTTAACTGGTTTTGTCACAACTTTACTCGCGAATCCGAAAGGACCAATTGAGCTAGGTAACCCAAATACCTACGTTGAAGTAAAGTTGTATTTATCTTTATTTTATGCCGGCTCTAGAAATAGTTGGTCACGAGTCTGAAGTGGTTATAACAGTTAATTCTGGCTGAGTACGAATGATTTCTCTAGAAAAACTTCTTTCTATAAATAGAAAGAAACCTAGGGATGCGGACTTGTCAAAATTTTGAAGCGAGTCCGAGTCCGGGTTAAAACGACGAGTCCGAGTCCAAGTCCAAGTCTGAATCCCTGTATAAAACTAAGAATTATTCCTTTGAAATCTATAGAAGAGCCAGCCAAGAACCGACATAAAGTCGCAAAAAAGTCAAACATGCAATATTTTTGTTCTGTACAAGTATACACCACCAGGGACGCTGAAAGTGGGGAGGCAGGGGCAATTGCCCCACCCTGCTTTTTTTCCCCTCTAAATTGCCCCTCTGTTCTTTTCAAAGAGAGGGTACAGGTGTGCAGATACAGAAACATTATGGGTCAGATTTTCCCTTACAACCAACAAACTCAATCAAAATATCAGATCGATTGAAGGTGAATGCTATTATTTTAATTATGTTCTGCACCTTAAATTTAGAACAAAAGTAGGGATCATAAACTCAATTGAAAGTGATGAATGTTGATTTTGAACATCGATTGAAAGTAATGACCTTTTTTTCAGTCTTCACCCCAAAAATTTGAGACGAAAATGGAGAAAGAAAAAAGGTGCCTTTTTTAAATTTTGCCCCCCCCGACAAAATGGTCCCTGCTGAACGTCGGTATTATAAGTGACGATCTTGAACGCAACAGAGTAAGAAACAGTTTTAAAATTTAGAACAGTGCAGAGTAATAATATAAAGGAAGTTACATTTTAACTTATCTTTCATTTTTCATTCAAATTTTAGCCATTTTTTTCTTAATAAGTATTGATAACAATAATCTCGAAATCTTCAAATTGTTGATAGTACATGAAATCTAAACGTCGGACTCGATACTTTTTGGCGAGTTCGAGTCCAGATATATTAGACCGAATTGACGAGTCCCGAGTCCACATTGTTGTTTCTAACTACAAAAAATATATTATTCACAAAATCAAAAAAACTTGATCAATTCTCCTAAAACTTGACTCTCAAGCTTCACTCATCATTCCTTATTATTTTAATTTTAATTCGGTTTAAATATCACCAGCAAATGGAGGTGGCCGGAAGCATCCCACTACTTCCGCAATTCTTCCTTCACCTTCTTTTCACCTACACCGATCTGCCGCATCTTCTTTCCTCGAACCAATCCTTTTCATGTTTTCTTCAACTTGTTTCCTCCATTTCATCCTCGGTCGGCCCTGTTTACGTTTTCCATCCACTTCATGTACCATTGCCTTCATCAAAACATCTTCCTCAGGTCGCCTCTAAACATGATCAACCCTCTCACACCGTTCGCCTTAGCCAGCTTATCTGCTGCTTCCTTCTATCCTTACACTAAAGTTCAAATCAATTCACAGCGCCAGCAATTGCAAAGAATCACTCAATAACCTCGAACTGACTAACTATAAAAATAAGTTAGCACCCCATAGGCTAATATTTTAACTTAATTCGTCTTGCACACAAGCTAAAACAATTTTATCTCACTATAGAATTAACTTCCAAGGAGACAAACTGACCCTCGGCTACTTAAACAATGCCGACAATAACACAAACAATTCCTAAACATTTCTTAACTGAAATGATTTAACTTAAATAAAAATCAAATTTTGCCCAAAGCAAGAAAAATAGAGGGCCACTTTTTAGTGTTCCTAAACAAGGTGATCTCTTAAAAGTCATCGCTTTAGGGATGCCACCGTCATGGTGCTACTATGAAGAAATAGAGCAATATCTTGCATAGGGGGCTCACTTTTTGAAGTTTTTTAGAAGGGGATGGTGCGGCCGCTCCGTTTGCACCCTTCTAAATCCATCACTGAGTATACATCAGCCTAGGTTACCAGATAATAACTGAAGATACCAGAACGGACAAGAATTCTTAGATTATTAAGTATTGTACCAAATTCAGTAATTGGACAAAGGGTCAGTCAAAAAGTAATGAGCCCTGTTAACTTTAACCGCTTTAACCTTCATATTTTTTCTAGAAATTTTAAGGGTGTTTAGTAAATTTACTGCTTTAAAGATAAATTGTAAAAAAAAATTGTTTCAACGTGTCCACTTTTGGTATTGTGTTTTGGAAATGACGTCATCACTGGATGTCCGTCAGAAGCAGAGAGCTGTGATTGAATTTCTTGTTTCGGAAGGGGAGCCACCAAAACAAATTTTCGAAAGATTGGTAAATGTTTATGGAGATGCTTCATTAGCCTACAGCACTGTGAAAAAGTGGGTATCCAGGATTAAACACGAAGAAGATGATCCAAGTTTGAGTAGCCTCCAGGACAGACCAAGAAGTGGAAGACCATCTTCTGCAGTCAATCCTGGAAACAATGATAAGGTTGAGAAATTGATTAGAGATGATCGCAGAATCACTATTGATGACATTGCTGAACGTGTTGGAGTTAGCCATGGAAGTGCTGTGAATATTGTTAATGAGCTAGGCTTTGCAAAGGTTTGCGCCAGATGGGTTCCGAGGCAACTTTTGGATTTTCACAAGCAAGCCCGTTTTGAAGCTTGTTCGGAGCTTATTGAGTGTCACAGAAGTGACAAAACTTTTCTCAGCCGTATAGTGACAGGAGATGAAACCTGGGTTCATCACTATGAACCTCTGTCGAAAAGATCATCCATGGAATGGCGTCACCCCACGTCCCCAAGAGCCAAGAAATTCAAAAGTCAACGTTCAGCTGGAAAAATTATGGCGACTGTGTTTTGGGACATTGAAGGAGTGATATTGGTAGATTTTATGCCTAAAGGTACTACCATCAACTCAGATGCTTACATTGACACTTTACGCAAACTGAAAGCGAAACTGAGAAGAGTACGACCTCACCTGGACATGTCTAAGGTCTTGCTGCAACACGATAACGCCAAGCCCCATACCAGTCTCAAAACTCGTGAAGTGATTGCTTCTTTTGGATGGACGACGGTAACCCATCCCCCATACTCACCCGACCTGGCACCATCTGACTATCATCTTTTTGGACCATTGAAAGAAGGAGTTAGGGGGCAGCACTTCACTAGTGATCAAGAAGTCAAGCACGCTGTAAGAAACTGGTTAAAAATGCAGCCTGCTGACTTTTACAAGGCTGGCATAGTGTCCCTTGTTCATCGATGGACAGTTGGAATTGAAAAGTGCGGAGATTACATTGAAAAGTAGAACTGAGATCTCCTATCCCTGGGCTTTCTTTTGATGTATGACTTTTGATTTTATTGCAACAAATATGGCCAGGAGAGACTTGGGCTCATTATTTTTTGACTGACCCTCGTACTTTATGACGTCACAATAATATCATGTGATAAAGATTATGTAACTTAATAGTAAACGATACTAATCGTTTCTTAAACACTCTAGTCAAAATTATTAATACATCATTGCCGCAAAAATGTCGATGCGCTTTGAATTAAACAATAAAACAACTCTTTAAAATCACTTATAAGAACAACGTGTAGACAAAATAAATTAAGTGAGGGTGATGTATCGATTTCACAATCACTACGTAACAATGGAAAAATGACGTCATAATAAGCTTAAAAATTACTGCAAAAAACTGAAAATCAACTGTAGAGTTTAGGCTCGTTTCCACTACGAGGGTGGAAAAGAGCATTCTTTGTTTCTTTTATTGATCTTTCCGCGCTTAAAATTGAAGCAAGCGCTAAGCAAAGCAAAAAAAATTAATAAAACAAACAAAGAATAATCTTTTCCACGCTCGAGTGGAAACGAACCTTTAAGGTTAAAATTAGAATTCTGAATAAAGTTTGACAGGTTTACGGGTTCGACCACTTAGCATTTTTTTTTAGTTAACCCGATCTACGAAAACAGTACAGCTACACATAAAGTAACACAACTTATGCAGAAGTCGTAAATGAAAAATTTTTACGCAACTGGCTTGGCCGAGATAGTTGACAATCTAAAAGTATGGTACTGAGTCCTTCGAAATATTAAAAATCAATTTCATACACTATTTTTGCAATTTTGCAAAAGTTTTTTGATTTTCTACAACTCCATGACGGCCATATTAACAGCAAGTTGGTATGTTTTCTTAATCAGTATGGCAAAAATGATGGCGATGGAAATTAGCTTTCCAATCCTTCTTTTAGAACAATATACAGTCGGTTGGACTGGAGACAAGGTTAAGCGTAATTAGCCTTTCAGGTTAGTAGTTTTTCGTCATTTCGTTCTTTCAAATTTTTATTTTTTTCTGGCAATTTTATTCCCGGAAAACTTTTGATAATTTGCCGTTTTACTAATTTTGCTTTCATTACGTTTTGGAAAATACATCGCAATTAAAATGTTTTGTTGGTGTTAAGCAATTGCACTGGGCGAAAATTATTCTCTAACCATATTTAAAACACTTGAGCTTACTTTTTGTTCTTGAAATAGAAAATTTCTCTTTTCACAGTTTTGTAAAAGATACAGTTTAAAAGTGTTCTAGTACTATTTTTTGAGGAAGTATTATTTCCAGAATATAAATTTTTCGTCGAGAATAAAATGCGACAGTGGATCGCTGCTTCTTAATTTATCCATCCAATTAAAAATCAAAAGAAAGAGCTTTAGTTGATCTTTAACTCAAAAATGACCTCTTTTCTTCAAACATAAAGTGAAAACCTCGTAATTAACAGGTTTACTGAGAATTTTGTTGAAAATTAAAACAAAATTATTAAAAAATAAGCACTTAACTCTACGTACGCTTCTTTAAGAAATAAACCCAATAAAATTCTTAAAAACAATGTCGATAAAAATATGCACAAATCATAGAAATAAGCACGAAATGGTAAGCCTACCTATAGCCTAAAGATTTTAAAGTAAGCCCTATAACCAACACAGCGCTGATTTTTAAGTGTTTGCAAAACTTTCGATTAGCTCTACAACATGGAGATTAATCAACAATTTTGATATGCTCGCTTTACACCCGGGTTTTTTAACAAATCTATCATCAAAACAACGACGTTCAGTTAAAATATGCTGTTTGTCAGAAAATTGGGCAAAACTAAGAATAAATCAAGTTTTAACGGCAATTGTAATAGAAGAAATATTGCTAAAAGGCGATTGATTTATCGCTGTGTAAACTGTTAGCTACATTTTCTTCATTCGAGACAAGAAGATACGAGTCAGGTTCGTTTTGCACCAAATTCACTTCACCTGTTGACAGAACTTTTCTACAATTAACAAAATCAACATTGATTCAAGGCAGGTCATATCAAAAGTTTCTATCTATTTTAATTGACACAAAGTATTCAGAACTAAGCTTAACAACGGAAAGTCCAAAAAGATATTTCTATCAACTAAAATCCTTTACATCACAAATGCACGAAAGCTGGTATTTTAATCTTAGGCCATTACGTCCAACGAAAGGTTCCAGTTAATGTAAGTCCTTATAAGAACAGCATTTGATGCTCAGCTGTACACAGAGCAGCAGGTAGGTGAAATAAATAAATCAAGTAACCACAAACACATTTCCGCATCAGAGTGAAAATTATTGTAACACGCATTGCACGCATACATCTGACAGCAAACAAACAAATTCACGCGCGAATTTGTGACAATTTCGTAGATGGCGGATTTTAAGCAGCAAACTTCAAACCAACTTCAATACAAAAAAAGAAATAGTTAAAAACCGAAGCAGTTTATTCTCAAACATTTTATGAAATCGTGACTTAACAGCGCAAGAAATGTTCAGATTCTTGCTAATAAAATAATGGTTGACAATAATAATTTTGTATAAATGGTAATAAACAACAGTTTTAGCACTCGAAGTTTTTTACTGAAGTTAGAATATTTAGGGTTTGAATCAAAAGCCATCGCGCGAACACACATCAAAACATAATATTTATCAAAAGATGATTTAGTAAAATTTTTCTTTTTGTGAAAGTGCAAACAGAATGAAAAGAAACTGTTAAATTTGATATACTAAGATAATTATCTTATGCTAATGTATAATTAAGCGACCTCGAGTGACAGCTGGTTTTGCGCACGTCACATGAAACTAGTCAAAAAATAGATTGAAGGCGGGTATAAAGTAGGTTACTGTATGTATGTAACTCTAGAACTAGCATTTGTAAACTTGGAAGTTTTAGTGATAAAAATTGCTTTCTCATGCATAAAATGCATTCAAAGTTTGTTCAATGTCATTGTTTTAATGAAGCAAAAGTCTTTACCAGTTGAATTAACGAAATTTTTTTGATGATGGTAGACAAGGCGGAAAATGTCTAACCAGTAATAAGGTTAGAGTTCCTATGCTTTTCATGGTTTATGGACTCCTTACTAAAACTTTTAACCTTCTCTTGATCATCAATAAAATAAAAACATTTATTTTAACGCGTTATTTACGTCAGTTTGTCTTTTTTCTGTGCACTAAAGCAAGTGGAAGCTATGGGATTGATTATCCAATGAGAAACTTCATCTGCAGGTTTCATATAATAATCTTTTCAGTGGTTTCGGTGGCAGTTGACACCAAGATGCCTCAAGAAGAAAAAATAATTTTTAGGCATGACTGTGTCAATTGACACCAAAAGGTAAATGCAACCCAGAAGCCTCTATAAATAGTTTATTTTTTATTTTAGTTTTTATTCCATTTTACAGGGCTATCCAAAAGAAAGTGAATTCTAGTTTACAGGGCTATTCAAAAGTATATTTGAACTCGTGTCCGAAAGGATTGGCATTCCGCAAGTATTGTCGCAATTCGTCTATGAATAATTTCAATATTTGTCACTAGTAAATTCTACAGTATTTTGTAGGTTATCGCAGCATAGAACTTTTTTGGCATAATAAAAATCGATTTCCAAATGATAAAAATCGTACTGCTAGACCTAGATGTTGAGCTACAAACATTTTAAAAACACTTAAAAATTATAGCAAGCAAAATTAAACATTCAATTAAAATATATATATTTTAATTGATTGTAATTGTGGTTTATGGTTAAAAATTTTTTAGATGATTTTAAACAATTTTAGATGCTTTGATAAGGACTGATGATAGTCGAAAACGTTCAGCTTTTTAATAAAAAAAATTTTACAAACTAAATGAAATGTTTAATTTTGCTTGCTATAATTTTTAAATGGATTTTAAAAATCACCTCTCTTCCTAAATTATTTTAAAAACAGTCGTATCATTTACCTCTGCATGTATATAATATTCTGTCGTCCTCTGCTATTACATCAACGTCATGAAATATATAGCAATCAAACGACATAAGATCTCTGGCGTAATTAAACGCGGTGTTCATCAGTTGGCCTGAAAAACAAATTAAGTTTACATGAAAAGGTAAAAGCTTAAACCTTAAAATTGGCCTAATAAAAATGGAACAATGTAACTCGAATGTGGTGCCAAAAAACTTATTTGTCATCATCATTATCATACCAAGAAATTTATCTTACTGATTTGCAGACAATCAGGAAGGAGAGAAAGTATTGAGCAATCCTCAAGCGAATACCCGATCTACTTTCGAAGATGCTAACACACTATTGGTTGTTAGAATTTTTAGTCTTTATATAATGGCCTGATTGTAATTTTAATGCTTGCTAAGGCTGCGAAGAAGGGGAAAGTGCGTTTTCTAATGACATACCCGAATAACCTTGAGTAAAGTTTGAACCAAGACACAGTCGACCGCGGTTGCCATCAAAACAGCGCTCTTGCTTACTACGTCATGCTGCCGACTAGTTATAGAAAAACTTTTGCCATTACGCTGTTTTCCTATCACAAAAACTAACTGAATTTGTTGACAGTTGACATTGCATCCAATTTATTAAGAAGCGGTGTAGTGCTGGAAGAAATTTTACTTTTGGGTTTAGATTTAAGCTTATTTATTTGGTTTTAATCATTTGTCGAACGACTATTTCTAAAAGAAAACATTTTCAAAAAAACTATAAACAAAAGCAAAGGTGTTGATTTGTGGGTTTCTTTATCTCTCTTTTTTTCAAAATAATTTCTCTCGATTTTATTCGAAGAAGGAGATATTAACCAAATATCACAAATAACCAAAAAAGTTTAACATAATCGAATTTATGTATTTCTAGCTAAGTAGTTTAAAGTACTTTTGATATTGTTAAAAAGGACTAGACTTATAATTTTACCCAGTAAAACTACCATAGTCTTTAAACAGAATTAAAAAAAACAACTTGGTGATGAAAAGTTTGGTTGGGTAAGCCCAAGCCGAATATAAAAAGGGAAACTTGAACCGAAACACTTGGTAGTTCTACTCTTCTACAGGAACCAAAAGTAGCACACAAAGAATGTAATGTGTCCCATGTATATATTACCGCTTTTATTAGAATTAATTGTGCCGAGTTGAACCTGAACAACTTTAAAATGTTTGCTTTTAACTCTCGCTGGCAAAAAAAAGCAAGAAATCAACAAAGCGGAAAACAACTCGCGAAAAAATGATTAATTTTCGACGTTAACTATACTCAATGTCAAAAAAAACGTTAGCAAAGACTCAAAAAAATCGATCGCTTTTAACCGGGGCCCTGGCGAACGAAGCATAATTACAGCTAGCTATTTCGACCCCACAAGGTCACGGCTTCAAATAGAAGTTATAAAAAATTTATTTTTGTCAATTCAATTCATACAAATCCGCGCTAGTTCACTTTGACCAGTTTAAGTCATTCGGGTTCAAGCTGTTATAATACGTAAGTCGAATCTCCAACTACCAACGACACGCACAATTAACGTAAATCCTTGTAGTAACGCAGATAATAAAAGATAACGATAAGTCAATTGTTCTTGTAATTTGTTCATAGTCCTCTTTTCTGACAGCTGAGTAAAAAACAATCAATCCTATTTTGGAATAAAAAGTAAAGCCAATACTGTGTTTAAAGCAGTTGATGATCGAATGAGTGGCAATTCCGAAATGTCTTCAATAAACTTTTGTTTCGAAATATATTGACTTAAACTTTTATTCTGAAATTAATTAAGCGTTCCAAATTTTATGCTTCGAAATCCTATTTTGAATCCACGATCTTAGCTAGATAACTTCTCTTCTTGTAAAAGCAATAACCAAAACCTATAACTGAAAGATTAACGGAGAATTTAAATTTGAAATAACTTTTGAAGATTGAAAAATAGCTTGTTAGAACCTTTTATTCAAATCGAAATAATCATCTTTTGTAGGCTATTGGTGTTCATTTTTATTCGAATATTTTGAAGTTCCTTTTTAAAAAAAGTTTTAAAAAAATGATCCAAGCTGAAAAATATTTAACCAGCCCAATTTTTACAATAGTTTTTTTCTTGCATTCTTTTGAGAAAGTTTTCGTTCTCACAGTTTGCTTATGGAACTATAATTTTACAATCAGTATCAATTTATCATTATTAGCTGCATAAACTATCCGTACGGAAATATGATCTTGTATTTACAGTTGAACAGAGGCAATTTGACAATCGATACAAAATACTTCGAACGCTTTTTAAAATGCACGTGAACGTTCTTAAAGCGCTGACACAAGCAGCTTTGCCCTTCACAGACATGACTTAAAGAGCTTTAGGATATCGAGTACAACCACTTGCTAACTCTGTCCAGCTACAAGGAAGTGATAGCCTTTTCATCAAAATGCTGATCATTCCCAAAACCAGGCCACTCTTACTTAACGATGACGACCATATGTTAAACAAATATATTACAAAGTCATAAAGGAGGAAACACATGACCTAATAATAATGCAGCTGTCCTAATTGTTGCGCAAAAACTCGAAAATTATCGTGGTTCTGATAAAACAGTTAGTTGTTTTAAACGGATTTCTTGAAAAATTAAAAAGGGGTTCAAGAATGTTACTTTTTTAGTAAAGTCCTATAGAAAAAACTCCGTGAACGAATCTCCGTTGTCTTGATTATTTCAACCAATCTTTAAAACAACCACCAAAACAATAGGTACACCAGTAATACCACATCGAGTTTTATTTCAGATTACACTTTATGAGTACCGTATAGCGTTAACTTTGCCTTTTCTGTGCGTGTTTGATGAGCGAACAAAATAAAATCTATAAATGCTTCTTCATTTTTTTTTTTGAAGTCGTAAATATAAGTGGAATACTGTAAAGGGGTAAATGAAATCTGTGCATTTCGATTGTAGACCGAGGAAAAGAATTTTTATAATTAGCCACAAAACGAGACTAAAGTAGGTTAAACACAACGTTGATGTTTTATTTTTATTTAAAAATTAATCGACTATTAACATTAGTTAACATAAAGTGTTTGTTTATTTAATCACTCTTAGATTCTAAATCATTTAAGAGAACATTTATAATTTATGTAAATGTTTAGAATTACATTATCGAGAAAATCAATTCCATACTGTAGAATTCAATAAGATGCTTCGATAATGCTATTCTTAGCATAGACAATTTATAAAATTTTTGAGAATGTCTCAAATGATACAGCGACAGAAACCTTCCTTTAAAAGCAATTTAAAGTTATTTTAATACTTAACTACTGCTTGTATAAAAAAAAGTCACTATTTGAAGCCATTACTGTTCAAACGAGAGCTCGCATAGACCAAATTATATGTATATTAGTAATTACGTACGATTATAAACAATTAAATAAATCTATGAAATTTGAAGATGTGTATCTTTGTTGAAACAATTTTGATAATACGCTTATTAGAAAAGCTCAATAAAAAAAAGTAAATAATTACATGACAACAATGTCTTATCTTTTTTTTAACAGAATAAAATAACCTGCGAAGTTGTTGTAAATACAGGAAAATGTAAACTGTTTAGAGTTTATTTTCTTCAAACGTGTTTTGTAGCTCAAATCCTAATAAAGTGCAATACGATTGAAATTCAAACAAAAAACAAAAATAGTTTTCGTTTTGCTACACATTGGAGGTTTTATCATTTTCTTGTGCCAATTTAGCCAATGCCGCATAATTTATAATAAAATCAAACAACATAAGGTCACACGAAACACACTGTTGATAATACGACAATCAGTGCTAGCTAAATGGTATGAGTGGCGTTTTATTTCGGATTGTACCAAGTAGAAACAACATATTTTACCCTCCTGATTTTCAGCTTTATAATCCCTTTTGAGAAAAAAAAGAAAGTTTTTTCCGTTTACTAAAGTCATTAGTTATATTGTGCAGAAATTAACATGAATTTATCTAAGAGAAGTGCTGCTGCGTTTCTCAATGTTCGTCAGTAGCTCTCGTTAACTTTTTAGAAAATAATTTTGCAGCTAATAAAAAGAAAAGGGAAATTAATCTGTTTATAAACGAAGAATTGGGTGGTTAAAAAATACTAATATTATTTTTGATAAATTAAAACAAAATTTTATTTCTACATTTATCTTCCTCACTTATCATGATATCATGTCATTTTACAGCATTTCTACCCTCGGTCCGTACAACAACGTCGCAGGCATCAAACTGAAGAGCAACCCTCAAGCACTTACCCCCGATTTGCTTTTGAAGATGCCAAGACATTGATAGCGGGTTGTCTATTGAGACAGTGGCGACATGTTCGCAATACTGCGGTGTCAGATTTGGCCGGCCTATGTTACTATTCTTAATGTTTGTCTATTAAAATGGCCTGTTTTCATGAGAATCCTTACAACTTTTATTTTAGAGTAGTGGTTTCCAATCTTTTTTTATTTACGGACCCCTAAAATTTTAAGACCGACCTTGACCAATAATTTCGCAGTTTTTTTGTTTTTTTAAATTCTGTCAAACATCTACTGCAATGGCAGACTTTCTGCAACTTTTCCAAGGCCCTGGTTGGCAACCGTTGTTTTAGAGTTTGTAATTTTGCGCAAAGAAGCTCGAGAAACACTGATTGAAGAAAGGAGTCGGAGAGTTTTCAGAAAATGGCACGGCCTCAATTGGATGAGAGTTAAAAAGCTCGGGTCATAAATGGGTCAAAATTAAATTAACAGTGATTATCTTTGCTACTTAATAACAAATCGAAAATTAAAAGAAAAATATAGTTTGGATTTTGTCAACATATCAATCATACAGGCGACATTATACACCAGGGGTGGGCAAGCTTTCTATGTTGCGAGCCAAATTGTTTCTAATTTTATCAAACGGGCCAGATGAGCACAAACAACGCAATTAATTTTTAAAAACTTTTTAATTTCAGTTAAACACAATGTTAAAAATTTACGTTTTAATTAAGACACACAGTTTGACAACTAATGAAAAGGGCCGGCTTTGGCCCGCGGGCCGTAGTTTGCCCTAGTCAGTTATATATGGCAGCAGCTGGACGTAAAGCAATCTGCTAACTGTGACGGTTGCAATAAAATTCTTCAGCACAGTAAACATTACTGTTAAAAAACTAAGCCCAAGGCTAGTAATCAAAAATTAGCCGAAAGCATAGAACAGTAGCATCTTTTACAATAATCTTGCCCTTGCAATATAGACAAGAATAAAACAATAGCCAATGACTTGGTAAGTGAAAAAGCAAAATCCTAAATACTATTGAGGTAGTAAATGATAACGAAATACATGTTCAGTCTTACTTATCAGGAAGTATCTCGCATTTTCAGTAACTAGTCGGTAAATGTGTAGGGCAAGAATTACGTACAATTTCTATTAATAAAGATAAACCGTTATACATTAAGACAGACACAGGCACACAAAATTTATTTTGCCCAAAACCATATAAAACAATAACAAAAGAAATATAATGCAAGAAAAAGGCACGGAAGCATTGAACAACTCTAAGGTTTACTAGTCAAGTTCGTTCCTAAGTTGTATTCTTAGCAATTTTTCTTTATTGATGTAGTGACTGTTAATCAATACATAATATTTTACACAAGTTTACCAAAAAATGTATTTAAACTAGCGTGAAATTAAAAAGCTAGTCTTGACTAATGCGCGCAATCAACGATCAATAGTGCATTATTTCAAAATAACAAACAGACAAAAAGTCTCTAGAGATATAAAAACTTACAGCCTACTGAACCAGTAGATTATATAAAATTTTTATTGATTAGAAGTTTTATGCTTTGACAACAAGGTTACAAGTGTTCTGGCGTAGTTGGTCACAAACCTTTATTAACCTTTAATAAACAGTCCATAGCTGGTCACCAACCTTTGTTAAAAGTCGCGTTGTCGTCCTGCTCTGACACGATAACCACATAACAAAGCTGCTGACGTTGCAACAGTTGGTGAATGTAGAAAAGAAAATATCTGCAAAACAACACAAGGACTAAAGTTTGAACCTGTCTTTTACCAATCTATTGCCCGGATGTGTCGCGGTATGAAAGTACGAAGGTTTTCGGGGTTGCTTGAATATTCAGAAGAAATTAAACTTAATATGTTTTTCATAGAAATCCGGTATGGAAAAGTTAACGCATGCTAGACTTGTGCAGGATCTTCAAATTTTTTTTAGCGAAATACCTTGGTTTGTTTTCCTAAAAATCCAATCTAAAGGAGGCGGAAAGGTACAAGAGTAGGGTTGTTTCCTTAAATGCTTTAATGTCCAATATTCAAAATCATAACCGTACAAAGGAAGAAAAGGAAGCAATTACCACACGAGATGCAAAAATTTGCACTAAATCAAAATTTTTCGGACACAAAGTATGCACTTTTTGGGCAGAAAACTACTTTAGAAGAGTTTTGGTGCAGAATCATCCTACAATCCAGAACCACTAGATCAGTGCGCAAAACACAGCTAAGATTTAAGGTTAAAATCTTTTTCTTTTTTTGTCTTCAAAAGTTTTTTGGCAAAACTAAATCTATTTCATGTGCAAATCTACGTTTCTTTTTCTTTTACTGCTACAAAACAAGCGAAGAAAAAAGTCTTTATCTTAAGTTTTAGTCCTATTTGGAGATCTCCGTAAAACGAGGCGAAGAAACCATGATTCGGGCAATCGCCGAAAAAATTTGGGCAAAGCTTTTTGCCCATCCAAAACGTTTTGGTCTAATACGGCTATGTTTGAGAACGTAGCATGTTTATTTGATATCTCTTAAAATACAACAATGTATTGATTACAATGGTTCGACAGACACCGCTGCCAAGCAAAATCGTAGTCTAATTTTAAAATTATCAATTCTAATTTTAAAAGAGTGCTTTGCCAGAGCCGAAATTGCAGAGATTACGAAATATTTTTTAAAACATTTGTTAAATGAACTGCACATTTTTGTTTTTCGATTGTTTGACACTTGGTTTGATGCTATATGGGCACTAATTCATCTGCAACTGCATGCCTGTACCACTTACCAGCACTCCGTGGTTTTACCAAAAAAGCCCACTGCTTTTTGCTCGTTACCGACAACTTTTTTTTTGATTTTTGATATAAGCGCAAATAAGTTTGAAGGCTACCAAAATAAACTTGTTTTGAAGCTGATTAAGCATTAAAACAAACCTTTCGTACATGATACAAAGGAACACATTGAACGCCAGCTTCTTGAAGTCGAGTAAATTTCATACGTATTTGTTTAAAAATTTTTTAAATAAACTCGCTAAAGATTATTTTGCCGTGTAAACTACTAGCTACTAAAGTTCAAATTGGATAAGCAAAAAGGCTGAAGGAATAAATCCTTGCAAAAATGAACGTGATGTTCTTTAATTGACTAAATAAAGTTCTACAAGTTTGGAGCTTGATGACTGGAACGTTTAGTTAGAATTTCAATAATTTCAAAAAGTTCGAAAAACCATATTTTAACGTTTTGAATATACGAGGGTCAGTCAAAAAGTAATGAGCCCTGTTAACTTTAACCGCTTTAACCTTCATATTTTTTCTAGAAATTTTAAGGGTGTTTAGTAAATTTACTGCTTTAAAGATAAATTGTAAAAAAAAATTGTTTCAACGTGTCCACTTTTGGTATTGTGTTTTGGAAATGACGTCATCACTGGATGTCCGTCAGAAGCAGAGAGCTGTGATTGAATTTCTTGTTTCGGAAGGGGAGCCACCAAAACAAATTTTCAAAAGATTGGTAAATGTTTATGGAGATGCTTCATTAGCCTACAGCACTGTGAAAAAGTGGGTATCCAGGATTAAACACGAAGAAGATGATCCAAGTTTGAGTAGCCTCCAGGACAGACCAAGAAGTGGAAGACCATCTTCTGCAGTCAATCCTGGAAACAATGATAAGGTTGAGAAATTGATTAGAGATGATCGCAGAATCACTATTGATGACATTGCTGAACGTGATGGAAGTGCTGTGAATATTGTTAATGAGCTAGGCTTTGCAAAGGTTTGCGCCAGATGGGTTCCGAGGCAACTTTTGGATTTTCACAAGCAAGCCCGTTTTGAAGCTTGTTTGGAGCTTATTGAGTGTCACAGAAGTGACAAAACTTTTCTCAGCCGTATAGTGACAGGAGATGAAACCTGGGTTCATCACTATGAACCTCAGTCGAAAAGATCATCCATGGAATGGCGTCACCCCACGTCCCCAAGAGCCAAGAAATTCAAAAGTCAACGTTCAGCTGGAAAAATTATGGCGACTGTGTTTTGGGACATTGAAGGAGTGATATTGATAGATTTTATGCCTAAAGGTACTACCATCAATTCAGATGCTTACATTGACACTTTACGCAAACTGAAAGCGAAACTGAGAAGAGTACGACCTCACCTGGACATGTCTAAGGTCTTGCTGCAACACGATAACGCCAAGCCCCATACCAGTCTCAAAACTCGTGAAGTGATTGCTTCTTTTGGATGGACGACGGTAACCCATCCCCCATACTCACCCGACCTGGCACCATCTGACTATCATCTTTTTGGACCATTGAAAGAAGGAGTTAGGGGGCAGCACTTCACTAGTGATCAAGAAGTCAAGCACGCTGTAAGAAACTGGTTAAAAATGCAGCCTGCTGACTTTTACAAGGCTGGCATAGTGTCCCTTGTTCATCGATGGACAGTTGGAATTGAAAAGTGCGGAGATTACATTGAAAAGTAGAACTGAGATCTCCTATCCCTGGGCTTTCTTTTGATGTATGACTTTTGATTTTATTGCAACAAATATGGCCAGGAGAGACTTGGGCTCATTATTTTTTGACTGACCCTCGTAGTACATGTACTTTACTCATTGCCAAAAAATAATAAAAGTTCTGAAACTTTTAAATCATATACCAATGATTCAAACTGACTTGAATGCTACATTTATAAAACTGATATCAAAAATTATAATCAGGGCTGTAAAACTGGTGGAAAAAAATATATAGCAATTTCAATGGTGCATTGGATAATTCGAACAGTTTTAAAAATAACAAGATGTGGTTGGAATTTTGTTTTTATTTTTATATGAAACGTTAATTTTTATCTAAAATTCTGGGTAAATTTACTTATCGAATAAAAGAAATGGTTATCATACGGTCTAAAGAACCTCAATTTGAATTGAGCCAATAAACTTATAAGAACAAATATGAGTAAGAATTGGTACGCCCTCCAAAACAAAAAGTAGATTCTGTACGCAATGTGTATGCGGTGAATCTTCGTCATTTCAAGCATCCAAAGCCAACATTGTTCTTTCTTTACTTTGCTTACACATAAAATGCAATTTTCTGCAATCTTTTTTCGAACGTAGAAGACTACTAAAGCAACATTCTTTCAATCATTGCAAAAAATCGATGAATGTTCATCAATTGTTTTGATGCGGAAAAAGAATTTATTGGTTTTGGTTTTGAAGGACACTCGTTGACACAATGGCGAAGCCGCCCACAATGCCAACGGGGGACTATAAGGAAAAAGTTAAACGTTTTGTATATTCAGCAGTTACCAGCCACAATATCATATTTCATTTTGAAGTACGAGTATGTCACTTAGATGTCACTTATGACCAATAGCAAGTGTTCACTTGAAAAACAAGTGTTGAGAAATTGCATAAAATCGATTAGCTGGTTGCTAAACGGATTTCAAAATTATTTACCGTAAATGTAGTTCTCTATCTCGATATGGAACGATGATAGCGTTGTAGCCTCGACATCTACAATCTTCAGGACCAGGATAAAAGCCGCCGACTTGCAAATTGGGGTAAGCAACTGCCAGTTCTTCAAAAGTCATTGGCCAATTAGAGTACTGTCCATTAATTTTGCGCAATTGCTGATGTTCTGTAAAGTTGTAAAAACGGTTTTGAAAGAATGACTGACAAACAACGAATTTCTTACCGGTACTAAACTTAAATGGACCCTAGTTATTAAAATACAGTGTTTCCTCGGTTATCGCGGTAGATGCATTCCGAGACCGGCAGATGCATTCGCGATAAGTGAATTTCCGCAAAGTAACGATACTGAATTTATACTTTGGATTTTGATCGTATTGGTGCAGTAGCAGAAGACGCTGCTGTTTTCTGCGAGGCGTAAAAAGCATTGCGATGGGAAGTTGCTTTCGCTGCTTCTTTTTCCGAACAAAAAGCAACATAAAAAGGGCCCGTCGTTTTGTCGATCAAGTTACATAAGTGAACAGACCGAACCATGTCATCGTCCCATTCTTGTGACTGCTCTTTCAGTAGTTCAGCCTGGCTAAAGATCTGCGCGTGGTCACCGGCGTTATCCATAAGGACATTAAACGGTAAGCCCTTCTCTAATGATATCCGGCGAAATCAAATATTTTTCGAAAAAAAAAAAAAAAAATAATATGATGCGATTGCCGCGATGTAATGAATCCGCGATTGGTGAACCGCGAAGTTGCGAAGGAACACTGTAATCATTAACGAAAATTTTTCGTAAAACAACAATCTTTACGTGATAATTACAACACAATTTTATAATTACAGAAAGCTGGATAATTTAATGGGTAAAATAAACTTAAGATCATTTCATAATGCTTAACTGGTTAAGATTTTTTTACGCTTTTAAAAATAAGGCTAAAAATGCAAGGTTGCATCAGCTTGTTTTTGATAAGCATTAAACATTAAAAGCATTATTAAAAAGCTGATTTTGAAACCACCGCATATTAAAATATTCATTTCTTATCTGTATCTTTTTGTTGACACTTTTATATTGGGAGTTTTTCTACGATTTATTCTAATTTTTGTGGCAGTAACTCAAGTATTAATTATCTGTGCTTTATATGGTTATAAATACCAATGTTGTTCAATTAAAATTTAATAAAAGTGGTTTCAAGAAAGCAGTAGCATCTACGCTTGTTCAGGACAACTGAATCACTGGTGTGGGGTTGGTTTCCTGCATGCTACAACTCGTTTTGAACAATCACAGATAGTGACACATACGAATTTCTTAACTGGTAGATGTTTAAGGCTTAGAAAATCAATTTTGTAGACTGCAGAATACAAACCAAGAAATTGCAAGATAGAGACGATAGAAATTAGTCTCTGGCTTTCAATGATGTTACATAATCTGCTTATTTATATTTTAGGTATCGTGAGATTTGATGATAAGCACAATCGAATCATAAAGAACAAGTTTGCATCCTCACTGGAAACGATTAAAAAAACTTTTTAAATTTTACAGAAACACGTACACACTTGTCTGAGTCCTAATTTTGATTAGTGCTTCCAAAACTTTCCCTCCCAAAATTTTATTGTAACCTTACAAAACCCATCCGCAATTTCACGAAATTTTTCGGGGCAAATTCTAAAAGCACACCGCAGAAGTAGGCACATTGATGGCGTGATAACCGTTAATATGGGGTGTCAACGACAAGCGTGCAGGAAATGGATATTGAAAAATTTTAGAATTGTATGCATAAAATGCAATATTTTTATAAAAACGTGTTTATAGTATAACATTACGGCGCTTTTTTTGCAAAAAAGCGATTTCTTAGAAAACTTTTTTTAAACAAAAACGTGTAAAGATAATTATAGCAAGCTTTTGTCGATTTCAACACCTTCGCAAACGAAAGGGAGGAAAAATTGCGGTAAGGATGCGAACAGTAGATTCTTTAACGATAGCAATACACACATGATTGTAAAACGTGCAAAAGTAATTATTTATCGTGCCAAAGGCTTTTAATCATATCCTTCGGTAGACAAAGATGTTCAAATAAATTACAGCAGCTCTAAACATCAACCATCACAATCTCTAAAATGAGTAATGCTCATTTTCTTTTTCTGAGTAACATAAAGATGATTAACAAACACTTCGCGTGCAGTAATTTTGTTTTGAGAAGCCTACAGCAAAGAAAACGTTTTTTTTAACATTTCAAGTGTTACGTTTCAAAATTTATGTACAAAACATTTTTAATTTTAACAAGTTAACTTTCTTTGATTTTACAAGAAGACTTTTTGTTAAACTGGGAACGTTATAGGTAGTTTTTCTACAAAGTTTTTACTAAAAATCATTTTACTTTTCATCTATTTGCTCCGGTTTTTCATTTAGTTTTGCGTCTGAATGATTTCATGGTTAACCAAGCTAATCGCTGCTGATACGTGATAATTTAACCTATCAAACTCCTAAGCATAACTTATGAGTGAAAAAGTTTTGATTCTAGGTATATCCACCCAGGTTAATTCCACCTCGGCCAATTCCACCCCGGTCACGTACATTCCAAGGTTAATCGGGAAACTGTGGAGTTTCTCTTCACCGATGAACACCACGACGCTAACCTTAATCCTAACCCAAACTTTTTACCAGGTGGAATTTACCGGGGTGCAATATACCCGTCAGCGAAAGTTTTAGGGGGTAATAGGAAATTTTGGTCTTAATCTTTAACGCTTGGTCTACTCTTGATCAAGGATGTCCAACCTGCGGCGCGCCGGCCACATTGCGGCCCGCTTAATATTTTTATGCGGCCCACTTCTTACTCGAATTGTTTTGCAATTACATTAATATTGGTTGTGTTATTTCCAAACATTTTTTACAACACAGTGACAAAGGTACGGCGACCGCGTACAATTGACGTTGTGCGTGTAATAACGTATATCGTTTAGCCGCTGTTTCCTATTTCGCAATCACTTTGTAAATAACAATTTCGAAACGTAAACCTTGATTGCAAATAAAATTGAATTAAACTGAATATCGAATGATAGTTAGTTAATGACTTTCGTGGTAGTAAAAATAGTAACTTTGAACCAATGCGGAGTGATTGGAATAAAATTGCAGTAGTAGCAGCGATGATGGTTGTGATAAAAAAAGGAAACGTGTTAATTTATTAGCAGAATGAAAAGAGTATCAGATATTTTTAGAGATTCTAGGTATGAATAAGTAGTCCGTTGGAGTGGGACGCAGGCATCCAGTGACAAGGCGCAAGGCGTCATTCACTGTCTATAAGGCGAGTATGAACGCTGCGACACCAGACTGGCGCGCAGTACTCAGCTGTTGAGTAGATCAAAAATAAGCAGCTGTTTCAGCATCAGCACCCCATCCTGCGCCTACAAGTTGCCTCAGTAGTGTGACGCGCGAAGATAGTTTTTTGCGCAATGACACTAGATGGTGACGGAATGTGAGGGATCTATCGAGTTTTACCACAAGATAAGTTGGAGTTCAAAAAATGGTAAAAGTCTATCGCTGTTGTAAGCATTTAGCTCACGTTTAGCCTCTCGCTTACTTAAATGAAAGGCTGCCGTCACCGCCTTAGTGTGACTGAGCTTCAGCTTCTAAGTCTGGATATACGCCAAAAGAGTATCATGCCTTAACTTTCAATTTCCAGAGGAGTTTCAATTTTCAAAGGAAAAGTCCCCTCAAAGACCTTCCAATTTTTAGAAGAATTATGCAACAATGCTAGATTGTTTGCGTAGGTAAGCTTTCTGGAAATCGTGGAGGGCAGATTGTACGTATAAAAGTTGCAAAGGAGAGCAGCAAAGACCGATCCTTGAAAAACGCTGCTTTTCGGACGGCGAAGCTTGCTTTGCTTGTTGTCACAGGTAGTAAGATTAAAACTTTGGTTTCGGACAAGCTCCATGATCATTCTGACCATGAGCTTATCCGGCAGAAGTCTGAAGCAGCTTGCAGGTAAGGCCATTGTTCCAGACAGAGTCATATGTTGCCATAAGATTTAAAAATCAACAAAAAAGTCCTCGATGTTTTCTATCAAAAAAATGACTTAATCCACAGTTGAGTTTCCGCGTCGAAACCCAGGCCTGCTTTCTAAAAAGCAATGAATCGATAATTAGTTCAACGCGGGCGTAGATAAGCCTCTGGAGGATTCTTTAGGAGAACAGAGCAGAGATATTGATCGAAAATTTTTTGGGTCCTCTACGGGGTTCATTGACGTTTAAAATCGCCACTACAAGGGGTCTTCTCCAGATCTTGGAAATTTTGTGTTGGCGCAAGCACGAAGAAAAAAAGTCACGTCACTAGGACTTTAAAGCAGCTACTGCAAGAATATATCTAATACTAATTGCATAATGATTTTAATTGTTAAATTAATTTTAAATTTATGTTCTAATTTTTATCATTTGGTCATGGCATCGAATACAAAAGAGGAAATTTTATATACATTTACTTTTGCGGCCCGCCGAATAACTTAAATTAATAATATGGCCCATTATGAAAAAAGGTTGGACATACCTGATCTAGATAATAGCTGGCTAAGTCCAGCCTTGCCAAATATGACAAAATTTAAGGCGATTCCACAAACTCCCTTTCAAAAATCCCAATATATCAAAGGAAAGTTGAAATTCTATTTCGTTTCTACGTTTTTGTTTTCGTATGAAATTATATTGAGTTGCTAACGAAGCCATTTTTACCAAGGTTACAATGACAAAAATTGCTTGATTGAGCACCTGAACTTAACAAAGTTTAAAAGAGGTTTAAGAAAAAAGTACTGATAACATTACAATCAATAATGAACAAAACGAGAAGGATAAGATAAATTTCCGGTACAAATTACAATTTTGTTGTTAATTACACGTTATGGTTTATGATAATGACAGCGATAGACGTGTCATTAACGTCGAGAGAAAAAGATAGGGCGATATCAAAACTAGAGTTTCCACGCTAGGTAAGATCAAAAAATTATAGCATACTTGTACCACATGTTGTTAGAAAAAAGACTGGAATCTTGAAACTTTTTTCCTAACCACGACTTAAAAGCGAAGTTTCTAATCTTGCTGGAACACATGGACTTTTTGACAAATTTTGTCAAACTCTAAGGCCCCCAAGTCTAAATTTGTTCTACAAAAGACTATAATGTTAGTCTTTACCTGACTCATGGAAAAAAATTAATGCTTTAAGAGCAATTTAAGACTTTTTTGGGTAATGCGTTTATGATTGGCAAGTCCTTACAATTGTAGGAATTCTTTTGGACAAAATGGAATGTAGACAGCAAATTATTCTTTTATACAGTAGAAGAATCTTGTGAAGCTCCTGGATTGGTCGCTATGGATTTCAGTTTAAAAACCCTGTTTTAAGCAATCATTCCTTAGTCAAACTGCTTCAAAAAAGGAGAGATCTTTTCACAAATATTGCCTTTAAAAAATAAACAGCTTATTTTGTTTTTTAAAACTATTTGCCTATGCCAAAATTTTATTCCTTAAAGATTCGATCTAAATTATATGCTAAAATGGTTTAAATAATCAGGACAAGCTCAACAACCATACACTCAACTCTCACCCACTAAAACGTTACAAAAACCTGTTCCAATTATGTAACATTTTTCCTGATAAAATTCAATTTATAGTTGAACTGACTTTTTGATGCATTTCAAACAAGCAAAAATCAAAATTGATGCTTGGGCCACTTTTACAATTATTTACACATTGCCGAAGCAAAATAAAAACCAGATATAAAATTAATGAAAGTTATTTAGCGAAATAGTTGAATAAAATATGGAGCAAGGATTTAAAATTATGAAAAGAAAGTATTACAAGTAAAATTTTGTTTTGTTTAAAAAAAACTAAACAATCTTTAAATATCGCTGCAAAAATAAAACTCTAACGAATGATGTTACAACAATACAATCTTTACATATCATTAACAAAAGCGGGATCGTTGTAGCGAATATTGATCTAAAATATTTCCTAACAGCACTGTAAAAATGTACACTACCAGCATTAGATATGGCTAATAAAATTTTTATTAAAACTAGGAAGCAAATTCGTCATAAATGAGAGGTGTCAAGTTACAAGAAAACTTGCTGTTTTGATTGTTTACTGAAAACATCGCTCGAAGCTAGATTTGCTTTCACCGCAGAGAGTTCTCAGTTATTATTGCGGGTTAACAGTAAATTTATAACTGCTTATGGGGATTTCATAGCAGAGATGGGAGTTAGACTGAGGTCATGTTAGCAGAGACGCTCTTTATTGGAATAGCGTTCCGCGCTTTTCTACTGTATATATACAAATAACTACATATCCATGGAGAGCTTAATGCAAACGCATAAAAAGCCTAATGTATCTGCTCGAGCACAGCATTCAACTTGTGTTTCGATTAACAGGCGGGTTTTCCACAGTAGCGCTATGCAGGCCGCCCATTTTAACTAATAACTTTTTTATTTATTTTGACTTTAAAGACTTAAGAACCACTTTTATGGAACAACTACAATGGTGGGAAGAGGTCGGCAAAATTACGTCAGATTGACCGGTTCAAAATTGAAACACAATCTACCGCGTTTAAAGTGGCAATTCTACAGTCAGTCTGCAGTTCACACCAATGTCTAAACCAGTGATTCTCAAACTTATGATTCGTGGCCCCTTTTCAGAGACTCTCAACACCCGAAGCCCCCTGCTTGAAATATTGTCCCAAAGACTAGTAAAGATTTTAAGAAAAACGTCATCACTTTGAAACTGTCTCTGATTTTTTCATTTTCGTCCCAAAAGACTAGCGAAGACTAAAAAAGATTTTCAGCGAAAGATTGTGCTCGTGGCCCCCTTGGCGGGCCGAAAGCCCATTTGAGAAATCTTAGGTAATCAAGCAGCTCGACATATCTACCAAATCGTTTTGATTGCAAACAAGTGCATTTTCATTCTTTCAAAGGGCACACGCCCCATGAACCACAGGTCTAAACTTTGAACGACCAATTAAAATTGAACGAAGCAGAAGCACTAAAATTGAAAGAGGTTTTAGTTTTACTTTATTTTTTTATTCACAACCACTTTTGTGATCTGCTGCTCATTCCGTCATGTACAACAGAATCATTTAAAATTCTGAAGTAATTTAAAAAACTCTTTTTTTTACTCATTATACGCAATCATCTAAAATACTTTTTTAATTCAAAATCAACAGCACGTAACAATTATGACATAACAACTAATATACGTATTCTAGTTTCAAATTCGAAAATTTATATTTTAGAAGTGCCATTGCGTAAATTTTAGTTTTCTAATGCGTCAAAAGTATTGTTTTAGTGCTATGAAATTAAGCGCCAAGTTTGGTAAAACAATGCGATTATAAATTGTTGATTATTGTAACTTTAACTTAGTATTAGTTTACATATGTCGAGCCTGTTTTATAAATTTAAATCCTCTAGTACCATCTGGATCCTTTTTACCATCTAACCGTAAACCATCGCTTCCATTATAATTTTTATGCAGCTGCCTTGGCAAAAAGCGAAAATCAAATCTCAGATTAATTTGCAGGAGTTTAAAACGTTCATATTTCTAATGAAAGCAAATGCAAATTCAACAAAGCACAGCGTTAAGTAATTTTCACTCACCAACCAAATCCACATTGATCGGTCCTTGAAGCAATGGCGATTGCCGGGGACACAAATCCATAAGTGGAGTTGAGTGATTCCGGATAATGTCAAGTATCGTCGTATTTGTGATATTATAAGCGCTTACATTGATGGGAAATCTGCTGGACAAGCTAGGATCAACAAGACCATATCCATTATGTGCGGAAAATTCGGACAATTGCAAATGACAATGAGGTAGATATTTTTGTATGAGCAACATAAATTCATCAGGATCACCTTTTGCTACGACCCGAGAAAGCTTTTTGAGAACTAAAGGATTTTTAAAGTGCTGAGCACATTCTTCACTGACTGTTTTTAGTATGTTGGCGGTATTTTTGGGGCGAATTCCGTGTACCATCAAAAGTTGCAACACGAACGCGGGAAAACTTAGAGCCAACAAAATATAAATTAATTTTCTCCAAAGATATTTCATCACTCGAATAATAAACGTAGTCTTGAAGCTGATGATGTAACTATAAATTCATCGACTGCAAATCCCAAAAACGCTAATACTTTGTTCAATTTACACGTTAGTTCATCTAAAAAATGTAGTAAATTCCTAAAACTTTACCATTTAAATAATATAAATACTGCGTACATTGTAAAAAGCTTATATTTCAGAATAAAAAGAAAAATAATACGAACAAACGAGCAAAAGAGCAATGGTTTTTCCAAGAAAAACCTTTCAAACATTTTATTTTTAACTTTCAACATGATCAGTTGTAAAAAGGCAGAAAGTAAATTCTTAGTAAAGGCATGGCAAAGCAGATTTTTCTTAAAAGGCACAAGCATTATAAAAATTCAACATTACTATTAGGTTAAGATGAGCATGTTATGACGCGTGAATAGTAGCATAAAGACAAAATTGGGGTGATTTTTTCACCTTAATACAGTATTAAATTCGTAAAAAGCGGAAGATAAAAATCATGAAAGATGGTAACTTAATTGATTAAAAAATAAAACCAAACAGTTACAACATTATATAATTAATTAGGTTTTACGGTGTGTGCCAAATTTTTTTCTACTAACTGACGATTCGCAGGAAGAATTTTTGCGTAATGGATGCGTGTTTACGAGAGTGATCCCGTGATCTCATTTCAATGTCCAATCTTGTCACGCTAGTGTCCTAAGTAGTGATGTACCGATATTACATCTAGAGCCGATACCGATACTGTTGATATCACCGATACTTTTTCATCTATTGAGCACCATGAACAAAAGCTTTTGTAAGCAGCATTAAAGAATGTATTAACTAAATCTAGCTTGTTATTGTATTTTTAATTTTTTCTAGATATTTATCTATCATTACTCATTACAATATTATTGCAAATCTGTAAAAGAAAATCGAACAAATCAAGCAGACGGTTTTTATAGCAAAATACTAAAGCAATGGATTGAATAACATTATAACAAATTTTTTATATTTATATTTTTATATTTCTTTATATTTATAAAAATAAAACAAAATTTCTTATATTTATTTTGTGCTTAAAAAGTATCGGCAGATACGGCTATATTTCACCGATACCGATACTACTAGCCGATACCACCGATATCGATATTTGAATATCGGTACATCACTAAAAATAAGACACTTAACGGTATCCTTTTTTTTTCTTTTTATCTTTAAGCGACGGAGGCGCTATACATAGGGAAAACAATTACCCCGACCTGCTTCCGGAGATGCCAAGATAAAGCTGTCCGATTTATATGTTTTTATATTTGATTTTGTAGTTTTATAGAGATATGACTGAAATTTAGAACTGCTTGTTTCTGCGGGACGAGGGGAATGACTCGTCTAAACCTGCGCAGTCAGGGTTTGAAATTTTAATTGTATTGGATCAACAAATAAGGTTTAATCGTGTCGTGATACAAAACAATTTTTGGTTTACAAATTTTTAACCAGGAAACTATTTGAAATCAGAAACAATTTAACTAGATTTTCCAAATAATCTAGACCTTATTTAAATAGAAACAAATAAAAATAAAAGAATTAATTAATAAACATAATTAACGCAAATAAAATTATTACAAACATGCCTAACCCTAATCTAGCTAAATTAGCATATAAACAAGTAAAACACTAAACTAACCCTAAGCTAGCCAAGCTAAAAATGACCACATTAGACGAATGAATAAAGTCAGGTTACAAGGCGTACTATTACGTCACTAAGTGTTTTCAAATGCCAAACGAACGAAAAATTCTAAAATAAACAGTTGAAGAAAGGCTACTTAAACAAATTTTTAAGAACAAAATTACATGTAAAAGTAAATTAAAACAATAAATAGTCTTTTTGCCAAGTTGGAGGTTTTATTGTTCATTTTCCTGATGGGACCTCACAGCTTGGCGCATCATCCGTCACGACTAGTGATGTCTGCGGTCCTCTGTCAGACCGCAGATCTGCGGTTGTCCGGTCCTGGCAGGGGACCGTAGACAGACCGTAGGTCCTTTGATCCTGCGGTCTCTTCTGCGGTCCACATCAAACGACCGTTATTTTTGACCTCATTTTATTTTATTATATTAATTATTATATAACATTTTATTATATTTACCGTGCATACGATACATAGTCAATACATAAACTTAAATAAATACACAATTGCATACAGACAGATATTGCTCTTCGCATTTCGCATCTTGCACAATTTATGAGAGAGACCAATTTTAAGGAACGCGAAAAATTACGGTTATTAATAACGGTAACGGTTATTTCTCCAACGCGGACCGCAGAGAGGGCAGGAGACAGACCGTAGACCGCAGACATTACTAGTCACGACACTGCTTTCCAAGACGACCAAGCAGAAGAAACTGCCGTAAAGTGTCATTCCCGAGGACACAACAGAATGGCGCGAGTGGGTCTTCAACCAAGACCATATCGACCACAATCACGGCGCTCTAACCACTCGGCCACGCTGCCGACTATTTGTCTGTGCTTAGTGGCTTTGTAAATGTGCAAGCAGCAAGCTTTAATTGAAAGTGAAAATATTCCATCGGAGGACTTTCGAACAAGGTTGGTACTTCTTAACCCTTCAAGGGTATAAAGATTTGATCGTAAAATAAAATGACATGGTTTATTGTAACAAATATAAAAAAATTAAAATTATAATACCTTCACAATAGTGCTTTTGTTACGTTACAATTACAATCATGGTACACATATGTACCACTGTCCCTCAAAGGGTTAAGTCAGTTAAAACTCGTAATTTCAGGGGGCCGGAAAGTAATTTTCGAAATCACCCGACAAAATTATTCGTAAGTTCTCGCAACCCCAAGATTTATATGCTTTTTTCTTCTTTCAAAATATAGTAAAGAAAAACGACTATTAATTAAAGGTCTCAAATAGTTTTTTCGAAGGTGAATTGCAGACTGAAAAAATCTTGGCCATCAAGTTAAAGACTCTTCATGATTGCGTACTTTAACACATTTTTGGCCATCATTTATTGTCGGAAATTTTTATATTTAGGATAATTGCCGGAATTTATACATTCTTTAGTGACCTGATACGTAAAATCTTGTCAAATAAACTTTGGGTTGCAATTGGCAATTTGCGTTTATACCCGCGTTATAAAACTAATTTCTCTTCTCCTTACATGCGAATAACAATGCAACAAACATAAATAGCGATTGTCAAACTTTTATTTAACAGTTACGAGAAAATCAACGATGCACCCAAGCCTCAAACTACTCGTACCTTGGTCCAGTCCTAAGTTATAGAAATCTTAGCTGAACTCCTTCATCACAAGCATAACGCATGCTAATTAACTTCAATTTGATTTTTAAAGCAGAAAAACAGTTTATTATATTATGTGCTATCTATGTTATCATTGTGTTATCATTGTGCCTTCAATAAAAACCAAGTAACTTTAGTGCACAATTTTTGTTCTTCTCATTTGATTTCAATAATTGAGAAAGCTTTCCCATTTTATTTCTTCCAAACTTTTTATTGTGCGCATGACATTAATTGTGACGTTCTTTTTTTCTAATTAAAAATTCGCCATTTTTAGAGCGCAGAGCCGACGCTTTTAAAATGTTGATTTTAAGCTATTTTGGGCAAGTCAGAATAAGCGTAGTTCCAGAGTGCAGTACGTAGTAAACTAAAGGTCCGTTTCCACTACAAGCGTGGAAAAGAGCATTCTTTGTTTGTTTTATTGATTTTTTTTTTGCGCTCGCTTCAATCGAAGATCAATAAAAGAAACAAAGAATGCTCTTTTCCACGCTCGTAGTGGAAACGGGCCTTAATGGAATCTCATTGCTCGTGTCGATTGCATCTTAATAAGCTGAGAAAATAATGGTTTTGTCAAACTACGCGCTAAAATACCGCTTGAAAAGACAAAAAATACCTTCACAAAAACTAAATGTTCTTTTTCATTCTTAAAAGTCGAATGATAACTAAAAATAAAAGTTTTCAATTATAATCAAAGACAAAAAACCTTATTCCTTATTAAGTACACTTCTGTACACCCCATCGAAAAAGTGTTAAAGTATACTATCCATTAGGACAGTAGTTCTAATGTTTTTCATTCGGTCACCCCTCAAAAAATATTTTGCGGCATACCCCAAAAATTTTATTACCAATTTCACTTTCAAATAAAGACTTATAATGAACTAAAAGTTTTTAACCAAAAATAAATATACAATTTTAACTGTTCGCGATACGCCAGCAATTGAAAACGGCACAGTTGGGTGCCGAGGCCTCGGTTAAGAACCGCTGCATCAGGTAGAAAAGCAACGAGTAAGCACATTGAGCTCGACGATGTGCAGTTTACGCTTGGTAATTCTGAATAATATAACCGCATGATTACAATGAAAATCGACTTTTGGAAAAAAAGGTTTTGTAAATATTTTCTTCTATTCTTTAAAGCTGCATAGGTTCCGGGTTGTTTATGAATCGATTAGCCACTCCCAAAATGTAATTGTTCTGGGTTTTTGAGAAAATAATGGACAGCAAAGTGGAAGAATTAGAGAGCCACTGCATTCAACAGAGAAAGGTAAAAATAAAAGTGAAGTCGAACAACTAGAGAACAAAAGCAAAACGGGAATTTCATAATCTCTTTTTATTTATAGAATCCTGTATTCCTGAAAATGGGTAAGACTTACCTCGTGGGTTACCGAAAGTTTTTTTTTATTAACTACTCCAGTGGCTCACAACCTTTTTTCAATCATGGACCCCTTTCAAAAAATTATCAATTCAGCAGTCCCCTTAAGTCATTTTTAAGACTGACCATTTTTAAGACTGAACTCTCTGCAACCTTTCCACGGACCCCCGGTTGGGAACTATTAAACTGCTCGTTTCAATTAAAAACAATATATTGCATTTTCGATAACGAAGTAGACAATCGCTAACGTCTCCAACGATGCTTTGAAAATCAGTAGGATAAATAGTCGATGTGATGACATAATAAAATTCAAGCACATTTCATTTGGCAATGTTCAGCCCTCTACTACAAAAGCTTCTACACATTTATAACCAGTGGCGGCTGGTACATAGGGGTCACAGGGGCCGGCCCCCCTAAAAATTTAACTAATAATATGTGAATTTCTAAAGAGAAACCCTATATTAAATATCAAAATGTTTACATGCATGCCATGATAACAATTGACCGAAAAACAACAAGAAATATTTTCAAATATTGAAGTCTCTTCAAAACAATGCAGTGGGGCCCACATATTTTGGCCCGTTTACTCCTATATATTTACACCTAAAGCAGCGTTTCCCAAACTGTGGGTCGCGACCCACTGATGGGTCGTGAAAGGAACGTTAGTGGGTCGCAAAAAGTTATTAAATTAAGAATTAGCTTCAATTAATTTCTATCTATCGGTATTAATGGCAATTGCGCAGAAAAATAAAGAAATAAACGATTAACAAAACATTCATTCTGATAAAATTTAACTCCTATTTGGTTGCAATTGTTTAAGATCTAACAATACCAGTGTTTATTGTGTTTTTAAATCAAAGTTGACCATTTACAATAGGAAAAACTGCTTTGAAATATTCATAAAATACTACAGCTTGGCACAGTGCAATACTGGGCGGGCCGATAAACTAACTTGCCATAGACCTCACTGAATATGTAATTTTAAATAATATTTTCTTTTATCAATCTTTCTAGCCAATAAAGTTATGTAGGTCGCGAAAGGCTAAGGTCATAAATAGTGGGTCGCAATTCGAAAAAGTTTGAAAACCACTGACCTAAAGCCAACCAACTCACGCGCTGCGCTTAGTGAAGATTTTACTATGCAAGTCAATAGCACAAAATTGGGGCGCGATGTCTGGCCCAAACAGCAATCGTAACTTATAAGCGGACGTTAGCTGCGCCTGCCCGTGTGCAGCCTTAGAGAATTTAGTTGTTATTCAGTTGATATTGGGTGATGTTGTGCATCCTTTTGTGAGAAAGCAGTTTCTGCTTCTCAGCGCATGTTTTTTCACAGCTGTGGTTGTTTATCAATTATGTTCATTTTCATTTATGAATAACATGCTTAGTTTATTTATATTTAGTGTGATTTTCGTATTTCCAGATCAAAATAATTTAACTTCAAACAAGCTATTCCAGTAAGTGGTGTCAAATTGCTCACTAGCGAATACTGCATTGTGGTTTGTTTTCTCGTAATTATTGAGCTTAGACGTTACGTTTTGCATGGTTTATATTTGTGATTCAACACCCCTCACCATAAATAAACTTGATAATTTATTGAAAAATCCATTTGAAAACTTTAAAGATGAGGAACAACTAAAAATTAAAAGACAAGGTCCATATCAACCACGTGGCATCAATATCTTCCACAAAGATGGTAGGAAATTGAAGACATTTTCATCGATGTAGTTTGATAAAAAATCGTAGCTTACGGCCTGCGATGAAAAAAAGAGCTTATTTTGCTTTTGCTGTCTCTTATTTGGAGGTGAGAGTTTATGGACAAATAAAGGTTGCAACGACTTAAAACATTTGTCAGAACGAATTTTTAAGCACGAATGCAGTAAGGCTTATATGAACAATTGTATTTCATTACAAATGTTAGGAAAAGTCAATATATTATCTACAATTGGTACTGGCTATCGTCGAAGCATAATTAAACATAACGAATTAGTTGACAGAAATAGGCACGCTTTGAACAGGATCATTAACTGCATAAAATTTTGTGGCTTTCATGAATTACGCTAAGAGGACATAATGAAGTGGAAGGGTCTGTTAACCGAAATGTTTTTCTTGATCTTGTAACGTACACGGCAGATTTAGACATGGCATTTCGTGATCATCTTGAAAAATATAATGTGGTAAAAAATACATCGAAATCTATACAAGATGATCTTTTGTCTTGCATGCTTAAAGTATATACTGAAAAAATAACAAGGGAAATTAAAAATTCTAGTTACGTGTCTGTGCAAGCAGATGAAACTACTGATAATTTCATGCAAATCTCAATTTGTGATTATAGTGCGCTATGTGAAGGACTTTGAACCTGTCGAAAGATTTCTTAAGTTTGTTGAGCTTCAAGATAAAAGAGCTAATGGACTTACTCAGGCATAGAAGAAAAATCTTGGATTGGCTTAATTTGGAAAGCAAGCTTATTGCTCAGGCATATGATAGCGCGGCAGTAATGAAGGGTTCCATAAATGGAGTCCAGGTTCAAATGAAAAAGTTTTTCGCACACGCTCATTAGTTCACTGCTACGCTCATAAAGAAAACTCATAACTGATCATAAAGAAAATGGCTTCTTGCAAAAGGCTAAAGCTGGTTTTTTCAAGTTTAAATGGAATTGTAGTGTTTTTTACTATTTCACCAAAGCGCAATAGTCAGCTGAAGAAATTCTGTTCTGCTCAGATACCGAGAGTATGTGAGACACACTGGAATTATATATCTAGAATAATCTCTGCAGTACGTAGCAACAGCGAGCAAATTTTAGAGTGCTTTACCAGCATTCAAAATGGAGAAGATTGGGATCAGAAGAGTTTTTGTGAATTGATTGGATTCATGAAAATTTTGGAAGACAAAGAATTCGTTTTCTTGGTAAAATTTTTTGATGATTTGTTCAAACATGTTAGTGTATTTTTTGGAATCTTATAGTCTAAAAAATCAAACAGCATAACTTCTGAAGAAGCTCTTAAGTCTTTTGTCACAGCTGTTAATCACTTGCTTGGAAATGTGGTCAAATATTTGAATAACAGTGAACAATCAGAAGCAATAACAGAATATATAACATTCCAGCAAGCAAAGAGGCCTAGAAGAGCTGCAACTCATGCATCTGTTTCTCATTTGTAATTGCAATCATGTGTAACGGAAGCATGTGATACCATCACAGAGGAAGTTAAAGAAAACTTCGGATCTTCTGATATATTTCGTTCATTTTTCATAGTGAATCTAGCTGAATTTGAGCTTTACAGAAACTCTTTTCCCGACAATTATGTTAAAGAAAGTGCTTCGAATTACACAATGCTTAATAAAGATACATTGAAGTGTGAATTGTCCGTTTTGTATGCAAATAATAATTTTAGTGAAATTTCCAATATTAGCGAGCTATTAAAATTGCAAACATTTTCTGAAGTCTCTAAACTGCTCGAAATTGTTCTCGTGACACCAATTTCAACTGCTGACTCAGAGAGAAGCTTCAGCACAATAAAGCGAATAAAAACGTTTGTTTTAAACACCATGTTGCAAGACAGACTGAACAGCCTCGCTTGCCTGTCGATACACAAGGGGTTTAGCAAAATCAGAGATTACAACAACAAAGTCATCAACATTTTCGCGCAGATAAAGGACCGAAGAGCTGACTACTCATACAAATAAAGATTAGTGTTGAATATTGCATTTTTTGTTAAAAATTTATTTACCCCGCCTTTAAATTTAGGTGGTCTATGAATGGAACTTTTTGACATTTCAATAATTGTTTTGCTGGCCCCACCATTAATAAAAGTTACGAGCCGCCACTGTTTATAACGTTCTTCAAACTCTAACGAGGGCTTTTTTTTAGTCTACCCTTTTTGATTTGCGCCGCCCTTTATTAATAAAGTGTTATGTTGATGGTCTGTATACGTTATGGGCTGGATTACAGTTCCTTGCAATTCGCGTTAAGTTATGCAAGGTTTTTATTTTTCTTTAATCTTCAGTTATGGCGTTCAATATTGCGCCATGTCTTCAGTGGAAATAGCAGTTACAACCTCTTTGCTTGGCCAGGTATAACTACATATATTGCTCACTCTATTTACATCGATACCAACCTAGATTTTGTAAAATAATTGAAATACCATGGCGACACAAATCTTTTACTTCGAGGCAATATACTTGTGGCAACAGTAAGTCACGGGACTATTACGCTATTGGCAAAAACGTGATCATGCCAGAGTTAATTTCATTACACTAGTGTAGACTGCAGCGATATAAACTAGTCTACCAGTTGTTTAGATTGCTTGCTGGCAAAAGAAAAACGCAGCAAAAAACCAGCTGTTCCAGCAGCAACGGATATAATTGGACATTTTGTTTTTTTTAAGAAGCCGATTGTAAAATAATTATTTTCATTGTTCCTCGTAACCTTAAAGTACAAGACGTAAGGTTATTTAAACTTCATAAATGACGACATACAGATGCAATTTAACTAAATTGAAATAACTACAAGAAATCGATAAATATATATTTTTCTCCCCACTAGGACTAAATACATTTTTAAAAAAGTCATGTATAGTAGCCAATGAAGGTGTATATTTGTAGCAACTAATGGACGAGTAAGAAACTATAATACGAGTTACAATGAATAATTAGTTTCTATACTCCTTGCATTCAATAGTTAACCAGATTTAGAAAGCTGCTACTCAATTATCGATTGGAAATGGCAATAGTAATCTTATCAATATAATTATCTTTGTTAGTTCAAACAGCTCTGTGAAAAAGCTTCAGGCAGACCGTTGATTAAAAAATCTTTGATTGTTTTACTGCTAAATTTATTTCTTCGTCAGTGGAATAAACTATTTGCCACTTTAGTCGTTTCCTGAAACTTCACAATTCAACTGCACTTCAGTTGAAACCTTCATGTGCGTTTCCTATGAATTACTTATTTTACCTACACTCAATGCAGGATTGGTTATTTGATATTTCCTCACCTAAAATCTGAAAAACTGCATTAACAATCATACTTGGTTTCTTTCAAGCTATTAACCTACTCAGACGAACGCTTTCCACATTTTTATTTATCGACAGTTGGTTTCGACTTCAGCTTTTTGTTCAAAATTATCCTTTCTTTGACATAGCGCTGTCGATACGACGCACGAGTTTCAACTCAGCAGTATCAACGCAAGAAGAAAGCGTGGAAAAAAAGGAAAAGCTTCTGCGTAATCACGCATCGCAAAACGTCAGAATCAGTCATACTCAATCCAAAATTCGGAGAAATTATTCAGAAAAGGTATTAAAAACACTAGTGAACTTGCAATTAAAAAAAGCTGTCTTCTATTTTTAACAAGCTCTTGAAAGAGCGTAGAAAATGCATTTTTGTCAATATTTAAATAAAAAAACCAAGATGCACACTTTTCTCTTTAAACGCCTCTTAAAGACTAACCTTTTTTTCTTCAAACTAAAAGTTATGGTGCACGTTTTTGTCCGTAAAAAATAATAAAAGTTGAGTGAAACCATGCATTAAGCTAACTTGAAATCTCACCATTGAGCTAGGGGTTGCGCATCCCTGCATTAGAAAGCACATTTTGCTATTTAAATAACGGTTTGGTTAACTTGATTTTCATATTTGTCAGTAGTTGTATTTTAGTGACCTAATTCGTCACATATTTTCGGTTTTTAAAGAAAAGCTTAATGGAAAAAGTTTTTCAACATCAATATTCTTTTATCTTCTTTACTTGCTCTGATCTTTTTTCTTTTTATCAACATCACTTCTGTGTTTGCAGCCTATACGTAAACTTGACCAAAATAGGACCAGTGTACCAAAATAGGAAATAACTTTTCAGAATTTAAATACATGTGTTGTGGTGTTCCACAAGGGTCTGTATTGGGACCTTTATTATTTTTACTCTATATTAACGATTTGCCAAATGCAACTAATTGTATTACTACAATATTTGCAGATGATACAAATCTACATCTAGCTGATCCAAATTTACTCATACTCGAACAGAATATGAATATAGAACTGCAGAAAATTAACTCATGGTTTAAATCAAACAAACTATCTCTTAATTTTAATAAAACTAAATATATGGTTATATGTAAAAAAAGCGTCAATACATCTTCTTTTAAATTAACCATAGGAAAAAATGAAATTAAACAAACAAATCATGTAAGATATTTAGGTATTTTTTTGGATGACAAATTAAATTGGGATCATCATGTATCTAACATATGCAGCAAATTGTCAAAAACAAGTGGCATTTTTTATAAACTAAGGCATTATGTGCCACTGAGTACTTTAAGAATATTATATTTTTCATTAATTCAATCGCACTTACAATATTCTATTTTAAACTGGGGACGGGCTAACAAAACACTCTTGATGACCACAGAAACATTGCAAAACAGAATTATAAGGACTTCTTTATTTAAGAATATTAAGACCCCAATTAACATGCTATACAAAGAATTTAATGTGCTAAAACTATTTGATCTTTTTCAACTAGAAGTTGTTAAATTTATGTTTAAATTTGAAAATCATATGTTACCTTATTGTTTTTATAACTATTATGATAAAATAAACAGTGTGCATAAACATTTAACAAGATATAGCACTGATGGAAATTTTTTTCTGCATTCTGTAACAAAACAATCTGGTAAACAAAGGCTACAATACATTGGAGCAAAATTGTGGTCTACTGTACCCAGTGATATAAAAAAATTATCTTTTAATTCTTTCATTAAAAATTACAAAGTATTTCTTTCAAAAGCCTATGAAAAATACTGATAAGCAAAGTAGTTATTTTAAAAAAATGGTGTTATGAATAATACATATATATCAGTTTTCTTAATGTTATGTATTGTTTTTATTTTATTTTATTTTATTTTTTTGTTTCATGAGATATTTTTGCTATGCTGTTTCTTCAAAATCCACCAATTATATATATTTTTAATAACGTATGTATGCTGTATTTTTTCTATCACAATTGTATTGCATTAATTACTTGTATTGCATGCCCTCTGTATTATTAATAGAACTGTTTTTGTTATTTTTAATTAACTTGATATAATGTAAAAAAAGGAAATATATGTTTCTTTTTTATTTTTTCTACATTTGCTTAAAATCATATTTATTGTGTATTCTTTTTTTTTTTTTTTTTTTACCTTTAATTCTTCTTTGTGGAATTTTTCACCTTTATGTAGGCTACTAATACTGTAAATCAGTTTATTTTAATGAATTATATTACTTGTTTTTAGATTTATGTGTTGCGTTTTTTTTTTTTTTTTTTTTTTTTGTTTTGTTTTGTTTATTTTTTGTTTTTCTCTTTATAAATTTCTCGGTGTGCTTTGTACCAGCTGTAATTTGTTTTGATATCTGTTGTATGTCATTGCATATTGGTGTGTACTATTTGTTTGTTTCTACTGAATGGTAGCCTAACTGAACATTAAATAATTAAAGTATTTTGAGGTGCTAGCTGACTTTGGTGACCTTGATGGTCTTTCGCTGGCATCTAGTCATAGCGACCAAATGTTGTTGTAGTGCATTTACAGTTGTTTTTTTTTGTTTTGCTTGACTTTTCATGTCTTGGTCGTTGACAAAAAAAATAAAATCCTTATCCTTATCCTTGACGCAGATGGACATCCACTGAAAGCTTTTTTTGATCAAGGAAAATAAATCAGTAGGTAATGAAGAATTCTATTCTTTTACCTCTGGGTATCAGTTGTACATTTATTGCTTTCTCTAAACTGTTAAAAAATTTTTGTAAAGAAAAACAAAAAGAAAATCTCAAAATGCTTCTATTTTTTAAGAAATCAAGTGCTAACAAAACAACATATGAACACCTTATACAACAAACTAATCTGGTCGTAGCACTTAAAAAATCATTAGCGCAAAAAAGCAGAGCTTCAATTTAAAAAGAAAAGTTGATTTCTTGAAATCCTGGCTACTTGTAGCAATTTTTTACGTTGACGTCGAGTGAAGACTGTTTCAGACTATCACTCTTTTAAAGAATTCGTTTTGAAACTTTTTGCTCATTGTGTAAAACTTGAATACAGTGTTTTTTGGTTAAATATAGATTTTTTTTTAATTTTAGATTAAACCTGGAAGGTTAGCGGAAGAAAAAAAATAAGTTTGACAAATTTACACACAAAGTGTGGAAACAAAACAAAAAAACAAATAAAATTTTGGATTCAGAAAAATGATCATTAAAGTTTAAAAACTGAAATTTTCAGGTTTATTTGTTCAAAAAATTGTTCTTTGAACCATTTTAAATATTTTACTGAATTCTTGATCAAAATCTACAATTAACTTGATAGCTTCACGATTAATCATCATTGTAATTGCCATCGACAATCCATGTGCATAGAAAACGAAAAAAATAAATTATTTATAAATCGATAAAAAAGCAAACTAATTTAAAAAAATTGATCAATGGTTGCAAATATTTTTTAGAATTTATCTTGAAGAATATAGAAGAAGTGCGCTTAGGTCAGGATAATCCTAGTTTTTTACGCTTTCGAGCTGCTTTTTATATGTACAAAAGCCGCGGGCTGCAAGTGATCTGAAACTGTTTTACTCGGTTAGCAATAAAAAACTTTCAATTCAAACCAATAGTTAAAAAGTATGCTTTTGATTAGATCCTATGGTTTGGGAGCCTCAGTTTACGACACGAAGAATAAGTCTTTGTTAATTAAAAAAGGTTAATCTCGGCCAGCAATCGGTTCGAAATTCCCCATAAAATCAGTGATGGCTCAAAATTTAGTTAGATAAGATTAAAACTGTTTGGGGAAGCTGCAAGCCTTCCGATGCTGGTGGAGGTTTGAACCCCGTTGGTTTAGATTAATGGTTTCGAAACAGGAAAGAATTCCTCCCTAAGGGAAAATTTTATAAATTCAGGGGAGGAATTTTATTTTAAAATTTTATGGTCAAATCTTTTATCTTTGTAGTTTAATATTTCTTATTTAACAAAAAATGTAAACACAACACTAGAGTAGCTAAAATCAACAATGAAAAAATTTAACAAATAATGTCTAAAATGCCAGTCCACTGCAAATCTTTGTGTCAATAACACGGGGTGGTCTTTAAAGTTTGAATTGGTTTAGACTGGTGTCTCAAACAAACCAAGGCCAGTTCACTTCTAATCTCTTTTTCACTAAGTTTGAATCCGCCGCCTCTGGTCTTTTTCTCCTTTCCATTTTTCTTCTGTTCTAAAACCATTTGGAGCATCTCGTTTCTCTCTTTGCCATGGTCTATCAGCTTCTTCAATTGATCTTTTTACCAAACCACTCTTCCTGGCAATGATACCACGGATCAGCTGGTCATTGAAGTTGCATTGATTTTCCTTCATCAGTGTCACAGCTTTACTAGGGAATCGAAAGGACTAGTTGAACTAGGTAACCTTAATATTTGTGTTTAAGTAAGGCTGTGTTTATTTTTATTCATGCTGGCTCTAGAAATATTTTGCCGCGAGTCTAAAATAGTTCGTTCTGGCCAAGTACAAATGAATTTTCTCTAAAACTTCTCTCTACAAATGGAAAGAAACTGCGGTTTTTGACTGTAAAAAATATATTTACAAAAATCAAAATTAATCAATTCTCGTAAAACTTGGCTCTCAAGCTCCACCAAACTTAGAAGCAATTTACAGCGACAGCAACTGCGAATAATCGCTCAGCAAGTTTGTACCGACTAGCTATAAGAATAAATTAGCACTCCGATGGCAAATATTAAACTTAATAGTTCGTCTTCCATACAGGCTAAAACAATTCTATCTCACTATAAAATTAACTTTCGAGGCGTCAACACTGACTCTAAAAGGACATAATTACGGCTATACAAGCAACAGCAACACAAACGATTTCTAAAAATTTTTCCACATGGACTGCAAATGAATAAAAAAAATCACGTAATAAACCGCAATACCGTAATAAACAAGTTTCATAACTAATCTACAATGAATTAAAACGGTAAAACGAGTCTTTGTAGTACACTTATAAGAACAACTTACATCCAAAATTAGTTAAGGGGGTGTAACAATTACGCAAACACTAACTAACAATAAAATACCGTCGTCATAATCAAAAGCTTAAAAATTACTCTAAAAGACTGAAAATCAACCGCAGAGTTACAAGGTTAAGATTAGAATTATGAATGAAGTGTGGCAATCAGTTTCAACCCTTTCATTTTATCATAGTCGCATAAAAAGTTCTTTTCACACAATAAAAACACTTTATTTTCTTTTACTTTCTTTCTTTCCAAGTTTTTTCAGTCTTTCGTAGCTTACCTTTTCTCGATCTACAACGGAGCCATCTTTAAACATCACTACAATGACCGTATCTTCCTTTTTTTATCTTGTTTTTTTTTCATCAGAATTCAGAAGAATTCTTTTTGCAACCTTTGTGGTAAGTCAACACAAAAATTTCCGAATCTCCTGCTTAACTGTCCTAATCTCAATTATTTTCGCTTCACCCATTTACCATCTCTTTCTCTTTATTAGGTTTTTAGTTCAAACTGTGAAGATTATTGGGTCTTCACATTCTATCTGTAGGACCAGATCCGGTAAAACTAACAATAAAAAATTTTTTTGAATCTTTCACAACATTTGTTATTCATTGACTTAGTTTTTGTTCGTTTGTTTATAACAGTGGTTCTTAACCGGTGGGAAATTATATCCATGCAGTGGAAAATTCTTTCCGGTCTGCAGCCTTCGGAATTGTTTTAAGTTTACTTAAATATCTAAAGACGTAAACCTGATTATTTAATCACATAGTTAATTTTTTCAAACACTTAGTGCAGAGGTTCCCAACTGGTGCGACGTTTCGATTTCTTTTGCTACTTCTTACATGTGTGAAGCTGGCTTTTCTGCTGTTGCGGTTATAAAATCAAAGTACCGCACTAAATAGACGTTGAAAGAGAAATGCGCGTAGTGGTATCAAACGTTACACAGCGATTTGATACGCTATGTCAAAACAAGACAGCTAATGTACATTAAATAACAATTTGTGAATTTCTGTTACACTGTGTGTCATTTGATTTTTTTGGTAGATTTGTGAGTTGTGAGTAAACACAAGTTGGGAACCACTGATTAAGATTGTTTTACGAATATTATGTTTCCAGCTTTAACGACTGCATGTAAGCCATAAATTAACAGTCGATCAGCATAAATGACAGCATTTTTACAAAAGTTTTACAAATTTTCTTTGCAGTGAAATATGCCAGCCTTACTTTTAACAAACCTTTATTTTTTGTAGAATTCTAGTGTAGTGTAAAAATGTCGATTTGCAAAGGCTAATGTTAAAATTAAGCGAAAGTACAAGGAAGAATACATAAAGTATGAGTTTACTTGCCTTCGAAAGGGTGGAGAGGATGTCCCGCAGTGTGCGTTGTGCATGAAGACGCTCGTTAACAGCTGTTTAAAACCATTCCAGCTCAAGCAGCATTTGAACAATGTCCACAAGGAGCAAGCTAACAAGTTAATTGAGTACTTCAAATCTAAAGAAGGTTCTCTCACACGTGTCAGGCTGGACGCAGGAGGTACATTTCACCAAGCAAATTTTTCTATCGTTGAACCATTCTATACTGTTGTACTTTCTAACAAGTTAAATCAAGTTTCCCTTTATAATGACACAATCAAGAACAGAATCGTCGAAATGTCTAGCGATATTAAAATTTGGCTCACTTCAGCAGTAACATTTTCAGCTTTACCATTTGCAATTCAGCTAGATGAGTCAACGGATGTTGCTAACTTGTCACAACTACTTGTTTACATTTGCTATACAGGGTGTCCGTAAAGTTACTATACACTAGTTCTTCGACGGAACTGTTACAGGAGAAAGGTACCTGGACAAACTGAGAAATGTCATCGTACCGGCATTGAAACAACGACCAGATTTCAATAACTTGTACTTCCAACAGGATGGAGCCCCACCCCATTATGCTACAGTTGTCCGAAATTCACTGGATGAGACATTTCCTGATAAATGGATCGGCAGGCGAGGGCCCATTGAATTTCCTCCACGATCTCCAGACATAACGCCAATGGACTTCTTTGTCTGGGGAGTCATCAAAAACTCTGTGTATTCGAGAAAGCCAAGAAGTGTTGAAGATCTTCGACAATTTGTTATTGATGCATTTGCCAACCTTGATCGTGACTTGTGCACCAAAGTTTGTCATAGTGTGGTGTCACGTTGTCGAGAATGTATTAAAGCTGAAGGCCTCCAATTTGAATATTTGTCATAGAAATTGTTTGCCTTGATTGTTACAGTCTTTTCGGATGTAACACATGTATTTTCTGAGATTTTTATAAACATAAAGGTGTTATTTCTTTTGTTACAAATAAATATTTTAATACAATATCTTACTGTACTGCAGGGTGTCTGTATAGTAACTTGTAAGACTGTATAGTAACTTTACGGACACCCTATATATCTGATGCGAGTACCAAGGAAGATTTTTTATTTTGTCGCCCTTTGATTTTTTATTTTTTATTTTGTTAAGATTTTTTATTTTGTACTTCCAAAGCTGTCTATGTACTCCAAGTAGTTTCTGATTTTGAAGAGATTAATTTGAGTTGGAACAATCTTGGAGCTGTTTGCACAGATGGAGCGCCTGCTATAATAGGCAATGGTTCAGGGTTTATTGCACTGGTCAAACAGAAAAATCTAAAAACACGAGCCACACATTATTTACTTCGCCCAAAGGCTCTTGCTTCAAAGACACTGCCCAAGACTTTGAATAGGATGATGAAAAATCATAATAAGCATTGTGAAATATGTCAAGGCATCTGCCATTAACAGCCATCTGTTCCGTCAACTATGCAAAGAAATGGATTCACAACGCGAGACATTATTGTTTCATACGAACGTAAGTTCCTGTATTATACCTTTTTAGAATCACTATACAAACACATAATACTAATTTCAAGTCAGATGGTTATCCAAAGGAGACATGCTGAAGAAAATCAGCAAAAGCGTGGTTTTAAAAAGTAAATTACATTTTCAAAATAAAATACCCATTTATTTTTTGTGAATTTTTTTCAATTGATTGCATAATACTGCTGATACATCACTGATCAAAAGTAAAATCAAAAAATATATTACAGAAAAGAGAGAATGAAAGTGAGAATTTGAAAATAATTTATTACCAACGGGTGTTTAGAACCCGCAAAATATTTTTCACATCAACAAATCATTGTTCCTATGACCACGAACAGTTACGCGCGAGACCGACAATTTCTGAGAACAAAATTTTAGCTAAATTAAATATAGCCAGGTTTACGATAAAAACTAATAAAAAAGTTTGTTTTGACCTGTATATCAAGCAAAGTTTTTTCGCATGAAAGATGAACATTCAATCGCGAATACGTTAAACTTCGAAAACATTTACATGTTATATTAGGTCGTTGATTTCTTTGCGGTTTTGCTTAAAAAGTTTTTAATTTAATGGAAACGAAACTGAAATAATTCAAACGTGACGAATAGCTTTGAATCTGAATAGATTAACAGAGATCTTACCTAAAATTACGTAAACCACAAGCCCCTGGGCGATAGACGATTCATCACTAATTTCTTACTAATGAAAATCAAAATATGTTTTTATATTTGCTATCTATCAATAAAATGTTTAAAAAAAAACAAAAAAAACAAAACTTTTCCTTAATTGCTTTAGCTATTTCTTTGTTGAAGCCTCTTATTTTTCAATAAAAGTATAAATTTATGCTTTTGAAAAATTGATTTGCAGTTTTCAAAACATAACTTGATTTATTATAAAACTTTATTTCTTACATATACGAAATTCTTTCTCGGATAAACCAGCATTTCTTTATCGTTTGTTTTTCCTATGGGTAAAAGGCATTTGTAGCTCAAAAATATAATTCCAAAAACACATATCACCAAACATTCTTGAAAATGTGACTTTTATTTAACAAAAATGTGTAGACACAAAATTACAGGTAAGTCAAAACGTGTGCTTTTGAATATAGCAGTATGATGTGTCGCTATATGATCGGTTCCTATCTATGTTTACTTGACAATTCATAACTTCAAACATTTAAGAGTACTTATGAAATTAAGTAGGTTATCATGCATGACCTCACACTAGTCTAAGAACCTATAAACTTTGCAAAGCCATAAAAAAATTGTGGAAGAATTACATAAAAGCCTACAATAGAATTTCTTGTATTGACAAATAAATTTATCTATTGAATTGATAACAATAAATAAATAAAATAATGTAATCTACTTGTAAAGCAGAGTCAAGTAACCGGCACCCTTTTGCCAAATCTTTAGCGGTCCTTTTTTTCCTTCTACTTATTTTTTCCCCATTAAGTTTGCTGAGTGTTCACCATGTCAGAACTTTGCAAAAAGAGAAAGCAAGAAGCAAGTTGAAACTTTTGAAACAAAGTGAAAAGCATTTATTTGTAATCACTGTCAAAGGCTGGCTAACAATAAAGTGAAAAATTTTCTCTTAACCACTGGAGTGACTAAAACCCATGTGTGGCTTCTAAGTAAACATTACTTCTTACTAGTAGTCTTTGAGCTAAAAAGTTTTTTTCAGATTTGTAAATTGGGCCAGGTTCAAGCTGAAGTTGCAAAAAGGTTTTAGTTGGGTCCTGAATTTACGCCATCTGGCAACACGTTGTGTTTATTTGAATATAGACCTATATTTAAAGACTTGTAGACCATGTTATAGACCATGTTGTATTTAAAAAATGATCTAAATATAAAATGAACAAATGATGAATTGGGTGAATTATTTTTTATCTTCAATTTGTTGCTTTCAGCTGTAACCTCAGGGTCACCATTTCGTGCTTATTTCTAAGATTTGTGCATATTTTTTTGAACATTGTCTCAGAAAATTTCAATGTGCTTATTTCTAAGGAAAGTGCTTATTTTAAAATGCAATGTTTATTTATGCTTATTTTTTACTAATTTTGCTTTAGCTTTCTATAAAATTTTTAGAAAACGTGCTTATTACAAGGTTTTCGCTTTATATCCGAAGAAAAGAGATTGTTTTTTGGTTAAAGATGGAATGAAAACCTTTTTTATTTTTAATTCCGTGTTTCTCAACTCTTGGTAACGACCTAAAAGTGGGTGGCCGACGACTGTAATTGTATAAAAATTGAATCACTACTTTTTAGGGACGAAAATCAAAAACTCCGAGACAGATTCAAAGTGAAGATCTTTTTTTTTAGAGATCACTACTTTTTAGGGACAGAATCATAAAATCCGAGGCAGAATCACGTTTCAATGTTAATTTTTCAACTTCTTGATATAACTGGAATTTGGATTACAAGTTTTGAATGAGTCGCCAAATCTTTGCTTTCTATTTCCGCTTAGCATTTGGGTCGCCACAAAAAAGGTAAAGAAACACTGCTTTAATTGAATGCATGAATCATTTAAAACCAAGCAAAGATTAAAAAAAAGGTCTTCATTGTGCAAAAAGGCAAAGCAATTGACATTTTTAGGCTTCTTTTGTTTTGTTAGTCGTGCTTATTTTTTTTTGGTGAATTCGGATGGCAACCCTGCGTAACCTACACTTTTTGATGCGGCCAGCTGGTGTAATTGATTGTGTAATTTTGCAATCGAGTTTAATTCGGACTTCAAATAAATTTTTGGGTTTGGCTGATATTTTTAGATTCGGTTATAATATAAATTTTGGGCATCGTGGTCGAGTGGTTAAGAACGCCATGACTGTGATCGACATGGTCATGGTTCCAAACCTACTGGCGCCATTCTGTTGTGTCCTTAGAAAAGACACTTTACGGCACTTTACTCTGCTTGGCAGTTTTAGCAAGCGATTCTAAATTTCAGTCATATCTCTATAAAACTAAAAAACCAAATAAAAAATTTAACCGGACAACAATATCTTGGCATCTCTGGAAGCAGGTTGGGGTAATTGCTTGCCTTATGTATAGCGCCTCCGTCGCTTTCCTGCAAATCAGGACGATAAATGAAAAAAATATAAAATATATATAAGGCCCGCTTACAACTCAAGCTTTGCTTGTTTTTTTTCGCAGATTTGTGTTGAAACAAAATACATTTTTTTCTGTTAAGATAAATGTACAGTATTTTTTAAATAGCCTTTAAAAAAGAACTAATCCAAAAATTCTAAAGTTTTTAAAGTAAACATTCAATTTTAATGGTTAAAAAAGCGATTAACACGTTTAAATATAGTTTCGCTTGAGATTAGCGGGTGGCTTCTGCTTAAGATCACGGCATCTGTCAACAAGAAAATGCTATAGTTGAGTTCGCAGTGACTTCATTCCTTTATTACTGCGTTGTTCAACAGAGAGAGCAGAGTATTGATGTTTTAATTAACTGTTCAGTTACAGCAGTTAAAGCAATGAATAAGCAAAATTTTACAGCAAGCGAAGAGTATCCTGACTTGGAAAACCACAACAGCAATATGGCGCACTGTCTGACCGAGGACATTTACAAGAGAATGCGAGGGCTTGAAACGAGCAGCGGTTTTTCGATCGATGACGTTATTCAAACAGGAGTTGACAACCCGGGCGATCCTTACAATATGGCTGTGGGCTGTTTGGCGGGTGACGGTGAGAGCTACCAAGTTTTTGCTGAGTTTTTCGATTTGATAATTGAAGCAAAGCACTTTGGTTATAAGAAAATGGATCGACATATAACAAATATTAATTTCGAAGAAGATAAAAGCTTTTGTGTAAGTCCTGCGGTTCTTTCTTGCCTGGTAAGAGGCAGTCGAAACATTAAAGGATTTTGTTTACCCTCTCATTGCACCCGTGCAGAACGAAGAAAAGTCGAAAATATTGCAAAAAAAGCTTTTTTGAAATTAACTGGTGAATACAAAGGCAAATATATTCAAATAAAAAACTTAAGCGAAGAACATTGCCTCGACATTATGGACAGTTTGCAAATTCCAAAGTCGCCTTCCGCAAGCCTTCCACTTTGCATGTCACGTGATTGGCCAGACGCCAGAGGAGTCTTCATCAGCGATCAAAACAAATTTGCTGTTAAAATCAACATCGAAGATCATTTTGAGATTAATTCAATTCAATCGGATGGAAATCTAAACGACGCCTTTTCTGGTTGGTGTGAGGGGGTAAAGCAGCTGGAGCAGCATCTTCAAGATGAAAAGAATAGCTTTATGAAATCAGAGCACCTTGGATACATTACAACCTGTCCGGGAAAACTCGGGACAGGTCTAAAAATTACCGTTAAAATGAACTTGCCAAAACTGTCCAAGCATCCTCGTGTCGAAGAAGTGGTTTGTCGCTTGCGAATGGGCAAACAGTCCAGCGCCAAAACAAAACAAAACTCGTCGACCCTTGAAATTTTCAACCAAGAGTGTCTCGGATACAGCGAAGTTGAAATAATGCAATCAATGAAAGAGAGCATCGCCTTTCTTCTCATGTGCGAAGAAAAGATGGGCAAAAACGAAAGCATAGAAAGAGATATAAATCGCATGAAGAATAAATAACTTTGTTCGCTCTTAGAGACATGTCGCTATTGTTATATTTTACATTTCTACTGACATTTCATTCAACTCTTTTTAATATAAAGAAAAGAAATAGTTCGGTAACATTTTATTTTATTGCTACAATATTAATGTTTTTGAATTTAATTAGTCGTATTTTAAAGTTATAAATTATAATTATAGTTTACAATGTTAGTCATATTAGATCGATTGTGTTTGATATGTTTGATTTTTATATTTTGAAAGTTTTTAGCTCTTTAATGCAAAAAAATAAAGACTAAAAATCATGACACTTGGGAATGAAAATATAAACATATTTGAAAACGAATACTTTTTTTATTTACTTTTGTGATTTCTTTAACTTTTTTAACGGTTGCAGTAGCTTATATGGGTGCCAGCTCCATTGACAAAATTCCAGTTATTAGCCTATTATTATTCATAACACTTACAATCACGTACATGAAAGGTCGTTTTTAAAATAACTGCTGTAAGATTTTCAAAGAATAACAAGACGCTTCCAGCTGATTGGCTATTTTCAATCGTGGAAAACGTGAATAATTAATTTAATGCCTTTATTTGCAGAACAACGACAACACGCTTAAATACAAGTCCCGCTTGCGGTAACTGCTGTACGATGTTTTGCAAAGTTAAAGTTTTGGCTTTAAAATTTCCTTCTAATGTTCCAAAGACACTCCCAGTTTTTTAGTCCGATTTGGCTTGGTTTTAAGAATGCTTGCTGTGTTTTTCGTCACTCTGTTGATTTTCGTCACTTTCCAGCGCGCGAGTGGCATTAATCAATAAATTAAGGGACAGCTTTATTACAAGGACACGGAATCAGTGCTAAGGTAAGGTTAAACATGTGCTTTCTTGAATACAGTACAACAAAAACACAGTGGAGACAAAAATTTTTTCTATCACACCAGAGCAGGGTTTCTAAACTTGTTGCTGTGCGTGGAGCATAAGATAAGGGCTCGTTCCCACTACGAGCGTGATATGGAGTTTTCTTTGTTTATTTTATTAGTCTTTTTGCTTTGCTTAGCGCTCGCTTAGATTTTAAGTGCGGAAAGATTAATAAAAGAAACAAAGAATGCTTTATTACACGCTCATAGTGGAAATGAGTCTTAATTTACTAAACTTATTAAACTGAGAGAGAGAAAGAGAGGGAGAGAAACACACACACACACAGAGAGAGAGAGAGAGAGAGAAAGAGGCCAAACCTTTTTTAAATAGAAAAAAGTTTTTTTCGAAATAATTTTTATGTTTAAACATAGTAAGAACCTTCTGATGCGCTTGTCCCCGAAAATTTTTTTAAATGTTGGAAATGGCTTTAAATAGGTACAATCATAGATTACTCCAAATGCCGCCTTTCATGTTACATTTTCACTATAAAATTAAGAGGCCACTCTCTTTTTCTCGATCGATAGCAAAGTCGAGGCAACAACTATGTACACATGAGGATTAACTGTAATTTGCATTCACACTTACAAAATTCAAATAACACAGGCGATTTGTTTGTTGGCCTCAGGGAGTTAGTTGCCAAATGCGCGGAACCAATTATAGACTCTCTGTTACTTAGAGAGCAAGCTGGGATTTCACGCGAAAAGTCGACTATACGAGTAGATCAAATCACTCTTCTAACTCAAGAAATTGAGGACAGCTACTCGGCTAAAAAGGCTGGTGCTGTATTCATCGACCTCACAGCAGCCTAAAATACCATATTTAACATCCAACTGAAATACATTAGAGAAGCGTTTAAGTCAGGACATGGCGACTATATCCTCGTACCTCCAAAATTAAGAGCTGAAACTCAATACAACCAAAACGTATTGTCTGCTTTTCACTTTAATAACAAAGAGACACAACGTGAGCTTTCCATCAGCGTTGAAGGACGAGTCGTACCTTACTGTGCTGAGCCGTACCTTGGCATAAAATTGATTAGGGCGCTCACGTCTCGCCGACACCTTGAATCACCCTGCAAAAAATAACAACACGCGTTGGGCTTTTGAAGCAACTGGCGAGGTCAATCAGGGAAGCTAGCGCTACAACATTGGGCACTGCCACTCTGGCCTAGTGCGCTCTGCTGAAGAGTAGTGCTCACCTGTCTGGTGCCGCAGCGCCAACACTCGCCTCATTAAACGAGCCTATCAATGACACGTTGCGTATTGTGATTGGATGCCTACGCCCTACATCAATAGACAACTTATTTGTCTTAGCAGGTATTCTTTCAACTAAGTTTCGCCGCAATAAAGCCGTGCTGTCTCTAGTTCGCCGCACAAGGGCCTGAACACATACTCAATGATGGCTTTAATAGGGTGCGAAGTGCGGCCGCACCGAGCCCCCTAAAATATATCAAAAAGTGGCCCCCCTACACAAGAAATTGCTCTATTTCTTCATAGTAGCACCAGGACGTTGATGGCATGTCAAAAAAAAAGAAAAAAATTTGAAAAAAAAGGGGGCATCGTAGGATAATGACCTTTTATTTTTTTACTGATCGCTTTGTCTCACCCTGCTTTTGATCACTCGATGGTGGTCCCCCCTAAATAGGAAACCTTTTTTTTAGTGTTCATTTTGCTTTCATATACTAAAAATAGCTTCAGCTACCTTTTATTAGTACACTAAATAGTGGCCCCCCTTACGTTTCTTGACCCAGGCCCCCTTTTTGTAAGGCCATCGTTGTATAAACTTTACAAAAGTTTTTTGTCCCCCGCTTTATAGAGAATACCGACAGCTCAAATCGAAACACCCATTTGTGCCTGCTGCGCTGGAACTTTTAAAATACTTTTTTTACTCGGTCACCAGTGTGCCATCTTGGGTGGACACGCTAATGGAATAGGGTATGGCAAAGTATTATTTCCCGCTTACGGACTTTTATTCTCGACGCCAATACCATGCCATTGGGAATTTATCTAGATTCAATCGCATGTGCGGTTTAGCAAAAATAGGTTTTCTATATACCACGGTCACAATTCGAAGTTTTGCCTTTTTCTCAAGACAGGTAGAGGGGAGGGAAGAAGAAAGAGTGTTTTTTTTTATATGTAAACTGTAGAAAAGGATAGAGAAAATTGAGGATTGAGGTGGGTGAGGAAAGCATTAAAAATGGAGGCTCCCAAAAACCCAAATTTATTCTCCTTGGTACTTTTGTTCACAGGGCGTTCATGATCTGCAAGAAAAGCAAAGTGCAAACGGAATTGAACAAAATTTAATCTATTTTAATTACCAATGGCTACCTGGAGCACATAATTAATTCTGGTTTTGTTCCAAAAAGTTAAATAACTAATTTCAAGCGAGTCTACAAACCAAAAAAATGCCTAGTCTACGTCTAAGTTCTATGGATAGGAATTGTTTCGACCAATTTCGAAAAAAATCATAACGACAGTTAAAAATTGTTACTTTGCCGTCGAACCAGGTGTTGTTTTTACGACCAGACAACCCTTGTCGCCAATCAAGAAAAACGTGCTACCTTTGCATCATTGGAGCAATCTACCGATGATTGTCGATATCTTATAGTCGCACGTCTCAACGTTTGCAAGAGCGAATTAAACAACACAATCCTAAGTCTGCCACTAATTTTCCCTCCTCTCGAAGCTTCCGTAATCTCTCTTGCCTCGGCATAGTTAATAGGAGCTACAAACATTGCTTTTTTCAGGAGTCTACCATTGGACAACAAGCAATGTGCTCTTCGTTACAGCGACAACACATTCTTTATTCTCGTTAGAGGACGTTCTACGTTTCATTTTTCGGCTCAATAAGCTACTTTTATTAAAGCTTTTAGCTCATTGTTTGTAAACGAAAAGATTTTGTTTGTGGCCTGAAACACTTTTTTTGGTCAATCACTCTCGACCATTAGGAGCTCTCTTTTTTACTTTACGCCTCAGTTCTGCTATTTTTTTTCTTCATTCTGACTATTTCTTCTGAAGTTTCAAACAAAAAACTTTTGGAATAATTTCAATTCTACTTTATATTTAAAAACAGGTTCTCACTTTTGAAATTTAGCCACGGTGTTTATTTATCTGGCCCCCAAATAGTTTTTATAGGATGCCTTTGGCCTTTGGCTTAAAAAGATTCAATGTTCCTGATACAAGTTTTCTTTTGGTCCCTACTTTGCACCAAAAAATTTTCACCTTTACATCCTTTTTTTATTATTTTGGTCTTTACTAAGTGCTTTTACAAATTTTTTCCAGTCAGTTAGTCAATTTATTGGCACAATTTAGATAATAACAAGGATGCAACAAAATAAATAAACGATCAGATGGATTAACAAAAAGCTGCGAAGAACCTCTCGGTCAACGAGTCAAGCAACCACCTATTTTGCTGTTTACATAAACTACTGGACATGTTTCAGCATTCAATTGGTTTTAAATTGCAGTTTTTGATTTATTTTTAATGTAATGTGAAAACCGAAGAATAACAAACAAGTAAATTATAATTTGACAATAGATAAGTTTTGTATTGATACTTTATTTCAAATTGATTAAATAACAAATGTTTTTAGCTCGTGTGGTACCGAATTCCAAATTTTTTCTCCTTGGTATTGGAAATTTTTTTTGTAATTTTTGTGTTCTATATCTTGGTAAATACAGTATGTTAAAATCAGATGAAACGAGGCCCGTTATTCCTGCGAGCATTTTACTAACGAGAGTAAAACAAGATATAGGGTTTGCCGATAAAAATGAGACATTTACCGATCGAAGTGAGATATACACCGATCAAAATGAAAGAAAAAAAATAAAACAAAAAATAAGTAAATTTATTCTAAAATTATTTCTCTTCTTTCAGATTTCAAAATATAACCGAGCATTTTCCTGTAAAAACCTTCACAATTCTCCTTTGTAATATCATTAAGCTTCGAAGTAATAAGCTCTTATTGTGCTGCTGGAAACCCTGATTAAAAAATGTTGATAAACCTTGTTTATATATATGAGATCAGAAATATGCATTAGACAATCTTGATCCACCCGCAATAGAATTTCGTTTTTCTGATTTGCTGAGAATTTTGAGCGTAAATCATTTTTCCTCTTTTTCTCTCCAATTTCACCTGTTGAATTAAAACGTTTTAAAATTCTCCAAATAGATCTGAATTAACGGACAACATTCTGGAGATTTCCGCAGCAGGCCTCCCCTGTAAACTGAGATTAACTATTCTCTGTCTTGTTTCTTCTGAGATGGTTTTTTTCTTGAACTTTTTGGAACTTCATTAGACATTGCATGAATCAAGCACGCTACGCAACAACACTCTAAACAATCCTCGTTATTACCTGTAACAGATACGATGCAAAAAATTTTAGATATATATATATACTCGTATAACACTGTTGGAAAATCAGTTCTTCTAAAGTGCTCGATAACAAAGTTAGAGCTTGAATTAAAATTAACAATGGCGAAATCACGGAAATAAAAACAAAGCTGAAACCCAACAGACTGTTTCACCCATAAAAGGGATCATCAGGAGTATCTAAAATGTAAAATAAAATAAAATAAAGTTAAAATAAAACTGCCAGAAAGAATTGAAAACAATTGAAAAAACTGAAAAAACTCAAAAACTTTAAACGCATGTTAGGGTCGGAACATCTTATCAAGGACTCTGCTAAACTAAACTGATTAAGATCGGCGAGAAAACACGAGAAGAAGAAAAGCGCGCGAAAGAATTACAAATACAAATATTATTTCAAAATTTTTAAAATTTTAAAAAGGGGTTCAAGTATGGGCTAAGGTAGAACGTTGTACATGGCGAAAAATGAAAAAATGAAAAAAAATGAAAGAAAATCACAGTTTAAGTTTGGCGTTGATCAATTTATATTTATTTTTATGCCGACACTTATTGACCAATTCGGTTCGTTTGTTCAACAGAGCGTCATCATCAGCAGCCGAATTGGTCAATAAGTGTCGGCATAAAAATAAATATAAATTGATCAACGCTATTTTTCTGGCGATAGTCCTGATTGTTTTAATTCCCAAACGGCTTTGGATAGTTCAGTGGAGTTAATTTTTCTATTGTCTTTTAAAGGATTGTTTATGGTTATTATATCGGAGTTTAAATGATGTTTCGCAGCTGCCGTAATAAAATTTGTCAGTTTCACCAGTTTTTAGAGAGGCTTTGTAAACTATTGAGTTTCTGCAACACTTTCTACGTTAAGTGGGCAGTTTATATCTGATCTGCAGTTGCATTGTTTGGCGTCTACTTTATTGTCCGAGTTGTTTAGGCAGGCGTGAAGTGTTTTGCTTATTTATCATAGATTTCACATTTGACATGCAACTATAGCTCAGTTTTATGTTGTTTTTGTTAAAAATTTTGTGGTATTTGTTGCTGGGTAGAAAGTGTTTATTGAGAAGGGTAAAAAATTCTTTGCCAATGTTAGTGGTGACTTAATCATTGAAAGGAGGTTTGAACCAAATAACCTTTTTTTTTTCTATTTCTTGATCGGTTTTTTGAGGTTGAGTTGAACTGATTTGTTTGTTTTGGTTCTTCTTTTACATAGGTTAATTTTTTTCTGTATCCGCTTTTTTCAAGGGCTAGTTGATATTCCGGGATTGTTTTATTGAATTCTTGTAAGCTGTATGAATTTTTTGATAAGCGTGATGAGATCATTTTGGTTAATTGTTTTTTTATATTGGGAGGGTGATTCGATTTTGCATTGATATAAAGGGGTATGTCTCCGGGTTTGCGGTATGGTCAGTATTTACCTGTAGTTAAATTTAGGGTGATATCTAAAAATTAGTTTGTAAAAGATTAGATTCTGTTGTTATCTTGAGGCCATTGTTTTGAAAAATTGTCGATATGTTTTTCTTGATTCTTTCGATGATTGGTCCTGATTTACTGTTTATTATTGCCAAGCCATCATCTCTGTATAGTTCCAGGTGTTGATTTTTTATGCTTTTATTAAGTTCGTGTAATAAATATAGTCCAACTAGTTCACATATTTTGTTCAACCCTTCACAATATTTCGTTCACATATTTGGTTCAAACCTCCTTTCAATGATTAAGTCACCACTAACATTGGCAAAGAATTTTTTACCCTTCTCAATAAACACTTTCTACCCAGCAACAAATACCACAAAATTTTTAACAAAAACAACATAAAACTGAGCTATAGTTGCATGTCAAATGTGAAATCTATGATAAATAAGCAAAACACTTCACGCCTGCCTAAACAACTCGGACAATAAAGTAGACGCCAAACAATGCAACTGCAGATCAGATATAAACTGCCCACTTAACGTAGAAAGTGTTGCAGAAACTCAATAGTTTACAAAGCCTCTCTAAAAACTGGTGAAACTGACAAATTTTATTACGGCAGCTGCGAAACATCATTTAAACTCCGATATAATAACCATAAACAATCCTTTAAAGACAATAGAAAAATTAACTCCACTGAACTATCCAAAGCCGTTTGGGAATTAAAACAATCAGGACTATCGCCAGAAATAAGATAGAAAATTGTACAACACGCAACTCCATACCAATGTGGTTCAAAAACGTGCAACTTATGCTTATCAGAAAAATTACAAATATTTCAGGCTGACCCAAATAAATTACTGAATAAACGCTCGGAGTTGGTCTCAAAATGTTGACATCGAAGTAAATTTAAATTACAAAGTTTTAATTACGCTGACAGTTAATAAATATATTTATAAACTCGGTTTACCTTATTTTTACATCACACCTTTATCCACTTTCTTGATCAGCAAATAAAACAACCCATCTCTACACTACATACTTATCGAACTAAAAATATTCTTAAATTATACACTGTAAAAAAATTTACTGTTTTAATTTTAATTCGTACTCTAATAATTATCATTTTTAAACGCATTTCTTTAGCATCTTTTTATCATATTTCCAATGTGCAGACGATTCAATCTAATTTTAACGATTTTTAATGCAAACTTTTTATATTTACCCATTATTTTCAAACAATAGAGCAAGCTACGTAAAAAACACTTTTTCTTTGGAAATAAAATTCATTTATCGATTTATATTACAGTACAACCGTAGTTTTTCTCTTGTTATTGTTTTACGCTTTTTCGCCGGCATTCAAGCGCTTTGTTTAAACTGTATTTTTATTTATTTATTTTGTTTTTCAGATTTTTAACCGCCCCCTGACGAGCTCAGGCAGGCGAAACAGTCTGTTGGGGCAAATAAAATTAATGTTAAATTAAAAAATTTTGTGGTCTGTAAATTAATTATCTAATTATCTAACCGCTCTGACTCGACGTCATTGAGCACTTTCCTATGAACACCGACCAAAAATTTTGAAAAATTCCTATATACAGGGTGGGCCGTAAATAACGCACCAAAGCATATTAAACAATACTGATAATAATAACACACGTTTTTATTAAAGCAAGACTTAACAAATGAACAGAGAAACACGTACACGCTGGTACAATCACAAATGAATAAGCACTTTTTGGTTTGTCTTTTGTTATTATTATCAGAATTGTTTTATATGCTTTGGTGCGTTATTTACGGCCCACCCTGTATATATATTTTACAAGGGTCACTTAAAACTCTGTAAATTTCTGTCGGGTTTTTGCCACGTAAAGTTTCGATCTTAATATAAGACCTTTGGTCTTTATCAGATATAGTAACCGAGGTCTCTACGAGTTCATTTCTGGCTAGCGTTATTAAAAACAAAACACTTTACAGATGAAACAATTTACACACTTTGGTCTTAAGCCTTAAACTACTTCTGGCGCAATTTTTGCACATGTAACGTCAGACATTACGGAGCGTTGCCAAACTATGCATTATTAATTGATCCTTGTAAAATAATTACATTTTTTTGCATCATATCTGTTGCAGGTAATAATGAGGATTATTTAGAGTGTTGTTGCGTATATCTTTATCTCATTTCGATTGGTGCATATCTCATTTCGACCGGTGAATGTTTCGTTTTGATCGGTGCATATCTCATTTTGATTGGTGTATGTCTCACTTCGATCGGTGAATGTCTCGTTTTGATCGACAAACCCTATAATAAATGGAAGTTTTTGTCGTGTATATCTATGCATTAATTTAGCAACCTCATATTCATAGAAGTCTTTCAGTTTCAATACATGTAACTGTTCATAATACGGAGAAACTCGGTATCGCCACTGTCCTCCTGCGACTATTTTAATGGCTTTATTCCGTACTAAAATCAATCTTTTCAGTTGCTTGTCACACGTATTTCCCCGAATTATAATGCCGTACAGTAACTGTGAATAAATCATTGAGTAGTACAAGTTACGTAACGCGGTGGTGGGTAGGCTCTATCGAAGTTTCGACGAAATACCTACAGATATGGATTTTTTTTTGTCAAGATGTCAATATGCTTGTCGAAGTTAAGTCTTGCATCAATCGTAACCCCGAAATATTTTACAGATTCATTGTTGGAAACAAGGTTGTTATTGAGGAACACATCGATATCTTGGTTGGTAGTTTTGGCAGGAAGTATTATGACAAAAGATTTTCGGGGATTAACGGTTCTTTTGTTAGCTTTAGTCATTTGAGCACACTATGCAATTCATAATTTATATTTTCACGTAAAGTCAATTGATTAGAAGCATGAACTACAAGGCATATGTCGTCGGCAAACAATCTAGACGTAGAGCATAAGGCATGTAAAATATCATTATTGTATATTAAGAATTGGAGTGATCCTAAATTGCTACCCCGGGGTACTCCAAAGAATTAATAATTGTTTCGGAACGTAAGGTTTGACATGCAATGCATTGCTGCCTGTCAGATAAAATAGAGCTTATATGTTTATGGGCGACACCACAAATACGACAACACGTAATGCTCAATAATGTTTACTATAGCCTAAGATAAAATTTACGTTTGTTGAAACTGCTTTTTCAACAAAAAAGTGCTTTTCTAAAACTTTGTCCCCTTACTAAATTTGTTATTTGCCCTGCGGCTCTTTTCGAAAAAAGTTTGGTGATACCTTGCTTAAATAGAAATTTAGAAACTTTTTTGAATTTTCTTTTGGTCGCGTTCGAAATTATATAATTGTAGAGACAGGTGGAACGAAATGTTTCTGTTTTGAAAATTTTAAAAAGGACTATCTGCCCTCTGTATCGCAGTGTTTTAAAAATTTTGCAGGAAAAGGGGGAAATTGCCCCCTGCCCTTCCCATCTCCGGGCGCCCATGTTTACATGAGTCTGCGAGTGTACTGGAGTGAGGCAGAATTAAAAAAAACTTTGCAAAAGTATTAGTCAGGATTAATCTATAAAGTGTAGGGATCGGTAGGCTTTACAGTTTTTTGGAAGGGGTCCATCACGAAAAAAAACTGGAAAGTAGTGAATTAGACCAACCGTCCAGCAATTTACCTTTTTGCTACTGACTCATACAATAAAGTTGCACACCGTGACTAAAAAACTACATGTCACTATCATGCGTCCAGTGAGGTTTAATGAAATAAGCAAAGCTGCTTACATAAATAAACATTTATTGTTTAATATCGAGTAGTTCATCTTGCTTGCAGTGAGGGCTTCGATGTTCAGCTGAAGAATAGTGGGTTTTCGGAACTTGTTGGCAATGTGCCCTGAAAAGGGCAGTTTTATCCTGACATTGCCCCGTCCTGAAAAGGACGTTTGCTGACTAGCAGACCCACACTTAACATCGGAATCGGTGGATACCCTTCCATTTTGGTAGGTTCGGTTTCGGTCTGTTGTTTAAATAGCAATGAACAGACTTACTCACAGCCCAGGCTGCGAGAAAGCACCTACCATCTGGGCCTAAAGAGCCTCCTTAAAGAGTCTTTAAAGCCTTAAGGCCTTCCTAAAGAGCAGGCTGGTTTCCGACGCGGGAAGTCAACCGTAGATCAAGTTGTTCTGCTAACCCAGAACATCGAGGATTCTTTTGAGGCTAAAAAGAAGGCCGGTGCCGTATTTATCAATCTGACAGCTGCTTATGACACTGTCTGGCACCGTGGCCTTACCTGCAAGCTTCTGAGACTTCTTCCGGATAAACACATGGTCAGAATGATCATGGAGCTTGTCCGAAATCAAAGTTTCACCCTTACTACCGGTGACAGCAAGCAAAGCAGGCTACGCCGTCTTAAAAAAAAACCCCGATCATATTTTGCATGGTCTTTTAAGTGGGTTCTCAGATACTCGCCAAGTGAGACTAAGACACGCCCGTTTGTGCCATCTGCGCGAAATCATTTGGACAGCATTGAACACTTGGCATCCGCGCTTCTAAATGGACAAATCACAAATGGAAAACGGAGTACTGTGAAAATGGTTCCAGGCTCCGTGCTTTTGTGCTCAAGACCGGTGCCAGGCCTATTGGGATGGGCTTACCCCAAGCAGTTTGGGTTAAGCTCAACCGCCTGCGGACTGGTGTTGGGCGATTCCATTCGTCCATGCACAAATGGGGTCTCGCTCCTTCACCGAATTGCGAGTGTGGCGCCTCTGAGCAAACCGCAGACCATGTACTAACAGCGTGCCTTATACATCGGGCACCACATGGAGCACGAGGTCTGACGGTTTTGGATGACAAAACGCGATGCTGGTTTAAGAACACCACTGCCAGCATCTGATTCAGGCAGTTCAGCAGTTTGGGGTAGTAAAAGGATAAACCCTCGGCCCCAGTCCTGTTTGTGTCTGACCTGTAGTGGATACCCTTCAAACGACGACGACGATCAGAAAAAAGTTTTACTTGTTTAATCGGTGATAGCAAGCGAAGCAGGCTCTACCGCTTAAAAGCGGTGTTCCTCAGGGATCGATCTTTGCTCCTCTCTCTTTTAACAAACATAAAATGTGCCTTTCATAAAATCTCCTGAAAGTTTGCTTATACTGACGATCTATCACTGCTACATCTTCTTGAAACTGGAAGTTCTCGGAGGAAACTTTTAGTCAAAATATGACTAAACTCTCAGAGTTTCTCCAGATTTAAAAATTGAAGTTTGGTAATGATACGACTGTTGCGGAACTCTTTTGATTAAACAACTGAGAGGCCAAATGTGAGTTAAAAGGTGATAGAAAAATTTTTACTATTGCGTCAATTTAGTGTCTATCTTTGTTGTTCTAAAAATTAGACAAATGTTTTACGTTCTATCACCATTTTGCGGCAACACGCAAGAAACAATTTTCGCGCGTCAAACTGCTGAAGCAACTTGCGCATCGGTCTGGTGTCGCAGTTCACATACTTGCCTCATAAAGAGCATCGTGACAGTCATGTAGTCGAGATCACATGTTTTGATACCGCAATTGAATAAATTTTTTGTGACTAAGACTCAAACCGACAAATTTCGAGACCTACGGCTCAAGACCAAGACCACAATATTTTATGCAAAATAAAGTGCTTTTAACAATTTCAAATAAACAACTTTTTATTTTTCTAATAAATCAAGGTTGTTCTTTAATAAACAAATATCCACTGCATCTCTAAGCGTGTTGGAAGAGAGCCTTTCTCTGTGTGCTCGATTTATTACGCAAACCGCAAAAATCTGCTCAACTGGAGTAGAAGAAAGTTGTTTGAAAAAGACACGTATAACACATGGTTAGCAAGTTTGAAAAGAGAAGGATATTCATTTCTTTTTTCTTTTATATGTCAAAATTTTTTGAAGGTTCGTTCATGGTTTATAATTTGTTCAAATTTATTTTATAATTCTGCTCGCGGGGTTCAGTTGACTAATTGATTTGTTGGTAGTATTTTGCTCACGTGTTAAAGGAAAATTCTCAGCACTTCTGAAGTGCACAGATTATCTAATGTTTTCCCTGAAAACGAGGAAGAACTGCCGCTAGATTGACTTAGTTGCTTACGTGTTCCGCCGGCATTATCTGATAAACTTTTGTTTACATGACAATTTCCAATCTCACAAATAAATACTGTACTGTATTCTGCTACAAATGCCGTTTTAGGTCGTATCTCTGTTTATAAATTTTTTGGTAATTTTATCCTGAATATAGCTTTATCACTACTACAGACTAAATTTAAATTTACCTGAGTTCAACTGCCTAAAGCAGGGCTTCTCAAACTTCTTTGATCTACGACCCTACTTTTAAAAATAAATTACTATGCCATTATGGGTATCTTCATGGTAATGAAATATAACGAATAAATTTTCCAAATAAATTTTTAGTGAAATTTTTGTTTCTGACGAAACCACGCAGTTGTGTACAATCCACGCGATTCACAATAAAATCAGCTTTAATTGCTTTAAACACTAGCTTAAAATTATTTTGTACGCTACTGTTATAGTGACGCAATAAAATATTTTTCAGTATCTATTATCTAACCACCAAGAGGCCGGGAAATTTTTGGCTAGTAATTTCAAATCTTAGAAAAAGTGCATCTTTCCTTACAAAGACACTCTCAACCAAAAAACAATTCAGGAATGACAGAGAAGCTAAATTTAGTGGAGAATTAAAGAATAAAAAAGGTCTTTACTCAAAGACAAAAGCATGAAAACTAGGTTACGGTTGTGAAAATAACTGTAGACTTTTTTTCTTCACTCACTATAAGAACAAAAAATCTCAGACCAAAAATTTTTCAGAGAACCTGATGTGTCCGCTCCATTCGCTCCGCAAGGTGATCTGCATCCGGTAAAACCCCTTCAGTTATGGCACAAATGGCACACTTTTGCTATAGCGCCTCTCGTTTAATAGATGCCCCGCCTTTTTTGCCCCTGCTAACTACTTTGAAATCGTTTCATTATCATCTCTATTTATCTTCCTTACTTGTAGAAAAGCGTTGGAGGCGTTAAATTTAGGGCAACCATTAAGTGGTTAAACTGGCTTGCTTCCCGAGATGCCATGTTATTACTCTCCTATTAAAATTTTTAGGTTTTTTATTTTTTATTTTGAGATGAGACTGAAATTTAGAGCAGCTTGCTAAGACCACCAAGGGGAAAACAGTACCATAAAAATTTAGACTATTTTCCCCATGACATAACAAAATTGGGATCAGGTCTAATAACTGCCCGGTCGGGTGATCAAGTCTAATATCTGCCCGGATTAACAATTAGAACATTGTCTCGCCACATGAATTCTTGGATCAGGTCTAATAACTGCCCGGCCGGGAAGATATTAGACTTGATCCCAAAATTGTACGAGTAGTCTTTAAACTGAAACAGCATCTATTGCAGCCGCAACTAATACGGCGTTTTTTATAATCACTCAATCACACTGCCGACGTTAAAAAAATTCATTTAGTCCGTTAGAACAAACGTGATGTAGCAATGCATCACCTGTTGTTATTGGTCATCTTTAACTGTTTGTTACCTCAAACAGCGGTCAGATGGATCAATTTTATACAACATAAACTTTTCTTAAACAGACATTTTCTTTACAAAAAATTTCAAAGAAACTATCTTTACCATGCAACAATTTCATACCAGCAGTGTTTTCTAATTTGACTTGCGACCCCATTTTGGGTCGCGACCCATAGTTTGAAAAGCGCTGGCCTAAAGCAATGGTTCTCAATTTTTTCCGACTTACTGCAGAGTAACAATTTATAGCTTTTCTTGCCGTACACTAAAAGCAAAAGTCAGTAGCAATGAATTAATATTACAATTATAATGGGATGGCTGTAGCTGCATTTAAGAGCAAACGCATTTTGTCATCAAACTTTAAAAGTTTTTGCTTTCAATTTCTGTCTTCATATTTACTGAATAAATCTGCAAAGCTGAAATTGATATTTACTGAGGAATAAAAATGCTAATAAAAAAATTCTAGGCTTATGGATAGATTTTTTGTTAATTAACGGATAAAATTTTCTTGAGACAGCTAAAATTCGTTTAAGTTTTTTTGAGAAAATGTTGATTAGAAAAAGATGTCGTTTTGCAAATCAATAAGTTGCTTTTTTTCTTCGAGAGATAGGTTGCTTTGAGTTGTGAACAGATAACATTAAAGATAGGGTTATCATATTTTCAAATTGGAGAATCGAGACGCTTGTTAAACGAATCAAAAAGTCTTCAATTTGTCACTGAATTCTCGATTTTTGTCCCAAAAAATAATGATCTCTAAAAAAAGGTCTTCACTGTGAATTTGTCTCTGAATTCTCGATTTTCGTCCATAAAAAGTAGTTTTTAATAAAAAAAGGTCTTCACTTTAAATGGAAAGTTTCAGAAAGTAATGGTTAACTGGGTGAAACATCGGAACAAAAATTTTTCAAATGCAATGTTGCTCGCACCGGTAAGCATTTTTGGGGGCTTACCTTATACCAACCTAAAACATAGATTGCTTCATTAACTCTATAAATGCTAATCACCACCTATTGTCGGTCACCGTGATTGTGATTCACAGGGTCTCGGTTAAAAACTATCACAACTTTACTCGGGAATCCGAAACGATTAGTTGAACTGGGTAACTCAATACCTGCGCTGAAGTAAAGCTGTGTTTGTTTTTATTTATGCCGGCTTTAGAAATAATTTGCAGCGAGACTAAAGTTCTTAATACTGTAAGTTCTGGCTAAGTACAAATGAATTCTCTATAAAACTTTTCTCAACAGATAAAAAGAAGCTACATGCAGTTTTTAACCATAAAGAATATGTTATTCACAAAATCAAACAAAGTTTATCAACTCTCGTAAAACTTTACTCTCAAGTTTCACAAAACTTTAAAGCAATTCACAGCGACAACAACGGAAAATAATTACTCAACAATTTCGTACTGACTAACTATAAGAATAAATTAGCATCCCTATGGCTAATATTAAACTTAATAGTTCGTCCTCCAAACAGGCCAAAACAATTTTATCGCACTTTAGAATTAACATTACAAGCGTCAATACTGACAACTTAAATGCGCCACACAGGCGCAGTAACACCAAACGATTTCAATCACTTTAACTAGAACCAATAAAATACAAATTGCGAGCTATATTTACTATATAAATCAGCAAAGTAGTAGATAAAGATTAAAAATACTCTAACGAACAAAAATTTTTAGATTAATTATTATACTAATTTTAGTAATCGGAGAAAGCACTGTATGACATCACAATACAATGTTATGACAAAATAATAAGCACGTTATGTAACTTATAAAACCGAACTTGCTTAACAATATTAGAAAAAAGCAATCTTTTCTTGAATACTTGAATAAAACAATAAAATGACTTCTTATTATCAATTATAAGAAACTTAGAGAAAAAATAAATTAGGTAGGTAAGGGATATTTCCTCTGACAATCAATACGTAACAATGGAAAGCATGACATCATAATCAAAAGCTTTAAAATGACTGTAAATGATTGAAAATCACCCACAGAATTATAAGATTAAGATTAAAATTATGAATGAAATGTGACAAAAACCTACTCGTGCCATTCTGTTGTGTCCTTGAGAAAGACACTTTACGGCACTTTCGTCTGGTTAACAGTATTGGCAAGCAATTTTAAATTTCAATCATATCTCTATAAAACTAAAAAATTTAACCGGAGAGCAATATCTTGGCACCTCCGGAAGCAGGTCCACATAAATCCTTGCCCTATGTATAGCGCCTCTGACGCTTTTCTGTGAGTCAGGAGGACAAATATAGAGATGAAGTGAAAAAAAGAAATCACAGCAAACTCAAAAAACTAACGCTGTAGGGCCAGCTGCCGTCCAATTAAAGCGCTCAAGATTTCTGATTTAATTTCAAGATTTATTAACAGCGAGAAACAATGAAATTTAATCTTTAAAATTTTTTTATCTATGAAATCAGCTTTTCATCTAATAAATTTAATTTTGCTGTTGCCGCATTTATTTAGGCATTTGCTGGTGGTTCCTGGAGAATGGTGTTTATAGTGTGTGGTTTATTGAACGAAGGATAAGCAAGGCTTTTTGCCACTAAACTTGCTCTTAAACTGCAGCTTTCAACTAGACCAAAGGTTTCTAACCGGGGGTACTCGTACCCCATGGGGATACGAGATTAGAAGTCAAGGGGTACAAAAATCATTGGCCACAAAGCAACTATTTGAATGATTTTGTTAAAGAATTTACTTTTGTTTTCAAAAAACGATTATCTCGCCTCAAAAAGTATGTCGGAAAGTATGAAAAATGTTTTTGATACATGCATTAAAATGGTTAACTTCATTAGAAAGCAAAATACAAATCACAGAATTTTTCAATTATTTTGTGACGAAATGAGCGATGAACATTGCATCTTGCTGTACCACACTGATATACGGTGGCTTTCTCGAGGCCTAGTAATGACATGCTTTTTCGAAATTCGAGAAACAATCATGTTGTTTTTGCAATACAAAAACCCTGATTTGGTGGGCTCTCTGAAAGCAATGAATTTATTCAACGTGTGGCCTATATTGCTGATGTTATGTATCACCTAAATGAGCTGAACTTGTCACTTCAAGGACAACAAATGAACGTGATTACAGCTTGTGAAAAACTTAAAGCTTTCAAACTAAAGTTATCCCTGTGGTCAAGCCGAATTGCAAAAGATAACCTTGCTAATTTGCCTTCTCTTAACAGAATTGCAAAAAATTGTCTTCTGCGAAATGTCCAGCATGATATTATTGCTCATTTGATGATGCTGGGTAATTCCTTTGATGGATACTTTTCAGATGGTGAATTAAATGCAGCTCAGCAATGAATCATAAATCCATTTCTATTCGATTTGACAACAATGTCTGATGATGATAATTTGAAGGAAGACCTTATTGAAATAAAAAGTTGCCAAAAATTCCAACTGTTCTTTGAAAAATCAAAGTTAGACAATTTTTGTTGTGTTGTAATAGAAACTTTTCCAAACCTAGCTAAGGAAACTATGAGAATGACAATTCCTTTTACAACAACTTATTTTTGGTGAAAGTGAGTTTTCGGCAATGATGTACAGTATATGAAAAATAAGCACAGGAACCGTCTGCAATTGGAAGATAACTTACGGGTTACTTTGAGCAAAACTGAACCATCATTTGAAAAATTAGTGATAATGAAGCAACAACAAAAATCTCATTAAACTGCGTAATAAAACTGACAATGAATTTTATTTTAAAAAATAAAATCTGAACTGTGTTGCTACTTTAACACGTATTTTGTATAAAATCTACGCATAACCGAAAGTAGTATATCTAAAAAAGGATAAATTTATTATTCTAAATATTAAAGGGGTACAAGAAAAACCCAAACCAAAAAAGAGGGTACGGACAGCAAAAAAGGTTGGAAATCCATGAACTAGATCAAGCATTTTAATAGCTTTTTATTCAAAAGCTAGAGAGCTTAAAATTTTTGACCTCAACAAAACAAGTTACTTTAGTCAGAATAAGATTGATACAATCTTTATAATTTGTTTTTTTCTCGGACACAATCACCAGTTGTTGCACACATTTACGTCTATTACGGTATAGAGTAAACCACGTTGTAGGTCGCATTATTGTGTTGCCGCACAGCGGTCGAGAAACTCTGGCTTAAAGACTGGTGTTGAGCGTTTTTATTCGCGCATGCACAAATGAGGTGACGCTTTTTTTATTGAATTTGAAACGAGGCGTTCCTGAACAAACAGGAATCCACATTGTATGCTATAGCGTGCACTGCATAAGGCACCGTGAGAACAGGAAGTTATATACGATGCTGGCTCAACATTATTGTTGCCGACAGCTGATCCAGGCAGTAGGCCTTCTAGGATACCAAGAAAGTAAATCATCGTCTTTATCTTTTGTGCATCTTACCCTAAGTACATATTTGTCAAAATGAAAAACTATATTGCAATCAAAATATCAACTTTGAGGAAACACTGTTTAAGGCAGTGATTCTCAACCTTTATGCTACCACGTACTATTTAAGGATTTTTTTAACTCGACGTACCAAAAAATTCATTGAAAAAATAATTATTCAGACTTGCTTTACAATGCTTCGAAAATAATACGCGTCTATGCTCGGAAAAAATGTATCAACAACGTTTCAAGCAGTTTGGATGGCAGACAAATTCATGAAAAACTTTTCGTTGGGTTGTTTTACAACGAGGAAAGATCAACTGTAATCATTCAATACTCTTTGGCTTTTTTGTTTGTTGTTCATAATGTTAAAATCATAAAAAAAAATAGAATTCGCACTGTAATTCAAAAAGTTAATTAACTGTATAGAAGTCTTTTTTGAACCTTTTAATTAATTCTATTGTTTGCGGTCATTGCCTTTTGCGCGGACCATTTGCAGTGATCCTAATGAAATCTGATTGGTTCACTTACACGTGGAGAGCACACTATAAATTGAAATGTTGGTAAATTTAATTTCTTTCAGTCGTTGGTAATTCAGTGGTTCTGTGATTTGGTTTAGTGTCATGGTTTGAAGAGTGAGTTTGTAGATCGCAAGCGAAACTTGGGAAAATTTCGTTTTGCGATTGCATCGTTGGCTGTATCGTTAGCTGTACCTTTTGGGCAGTACTGTCGAGTAAATAATTGTGGTCGTTGGCTTGTGGAAGCTTGTTATACTTTCATATATCGAAATTTCAACTTTAATATATATTATAAAACCAAAAGACGTGTATGAAAGCCAGCGGTGTGATTGGGAAAGGCTCGGATAGCTTCCCTATAGTTGAGAAATTTGAAGCCAAGAAGAGAGGGATTCGCTGTGCGGTCTACTGTAAGCTTTTGAAATTAACACATAAGTCTAGCTTTCTTTTAAAAATTTGCAATTTATAATAGAAACAAATCTGCAACAGAGTTGTTTAGATCTTTGAAGAAACAAATTTCCATCGTCCTCGTTGTTTGAAAGGGTACCATTTCCAGGCCAGACACAAACAGGAATGGAGCCGAGGGTTTATCCTTTTACTACCCCAGGCTGCTGTGCTGCCCGAATCGGATGCTGGCAAAGATTTTGTTGAGCCAGCATCGAGTTTCGTCATTCAAAACCACCAGACCTCGTGCTCCATGTAATGCCCGATGTATGGGGCACGCTATTAGAACGTGTTCCACAGGGCTCAACACTTGGACCCTTGTTATTTTCTATTTATATTAATGATCTACCAATTCAAACCAAATTTCAAGTAAATTTATTTGCTGATGATACAGTACTAATACTTAAAGATAGAAACATAACAAAACTACAGGAACTTGTAAATAAAGAATTGAAGATTGTTGATGAATGGATGAAATACAATCGATTGTCTCTAAACTACAACAAAACCACTTATTTTGTAGTTTCTCCTAAGCGACAAAAAAACAATACAAACAACTTTTCTTTAACAGTTGGTGGTCATGATATACCTTTTTCAAACTACACAAAATACTTAGGGATAATAATTGATGAAGAATTATCCTGGAGGAAACACTATAATTACATTGCAAATAAGCTTTCAAAAGCAACTGGAATTCTATGTAGAATTAGACACTACATTGATAAGAAAACTTTAATAAACCTGTACTACAGTTTTGTATATCCATACCTTAAATATGGAATCACTGCTTGGGGAAACCAAACAAAATCTATAATGAGAAAACTACAGATAATACAAAATAAAATTATTCGCATAATGGACTTTAAAATTTTAAAAGATTGTGTTAAAATGATCTCCATGTATAAATCAATGAAAATATTACAAATTCAAGATATATATGAACTTGAAATGGCAAAGTTTATGCATTCTTTTCATCATAAAAGACTTCCAAGTGTGTTTGATAACTACTTTAAATATTTAAGCTTGCAACACCATTATATTACAAGATCTACTTCCAATAAAAATTTATATCTTCAACGAATGAAGACGCGTCGTGGGCTAACTTCTTTCTCTTATAATGGAATAAAAATATGGAATAAAATTCCAATTAATATTAAATTATTATCCAAGTATTCGTTTAATAGACGTATAAAATTGATGTTGATAAATAAATATTAATTGTATTCCCTGATCAAAGCTATATTGTTGTATTTTTTTTATGTGTGAGTTTATGTTTATAATGCAAGTTATTACCCTGAAAATATATTCTCATATATTTTTTTTCTTTTTTTTTTTTTTGTGTGTGTGTGTGTACTTTTCTTGTTTTGATATGAGTCACTTGTGTATATTGTACTAGTATCTTCCGAGTTTTGTTCTTTTTTTTATTGAATAATACTACCAGTAATGAATATTATAATAGACTATGGACAGTTCTTGACTTGATGACCATTAATTGGTCTTTCACTGTCCAGTTTACTTCATAAATCATATTTATCTGCATACAATGTGTATGTCTACTAGTATAAAAGTTAAGTGTTTGTTTTCATATGCCTAATATTTTACTGTGTATTATCAATTTTACTGCTGAAGTAAGCAAATAAATTGTTGTTGTTGTTGTTGTTGTTGTGGTCTGAGGTTTGCTCAGAGGCGCCGTACTCGCAATTCGGTGAAGGAGCGAGACCCCATTTGTGCATGGACGAATGGAATCGCCCAACACCAGTTCGCAGGCAACTGAGTTTAACCCAAGCTGTTTGGGACAAGCTTATCCCAACAGGCCTGGCACTGGTCCTGGGCATAAAAACACGGAGCCTGGAATTATTTTTACAATACTCCGCGTTCCATTTATGGTTGTCAACTCAGAAACGCGGATGCCAAGTCCGGCAAGATTGCTTAAAAGATTCAGCAATTGGAGTCTACATCTTGGTCTCTCTTGGCGAGCATTTGAGGCCCATTAAAAAGACTATGCAGGATAAGATCGGGGTCCAAAAATCCACCGTAGGCCAAGTAGAGTGTCGCTTCTAGTCGTCGAAGCTTAGCTGGCTGGATGCCTGAAAGTATGGGTAAAATACAGTCTATGAGGCGAGTGTTAGCGCTGCGACACCGGACTGGTGCGCAGTACTCAGCTGTTAAGTAGACGAATTCCTATGTTTGAGAGTATTAAAAATCTCCAATTGGCTAAGTAGCTGGTGTTGGGAGAAAGTCCGAATTAATCAAATAGTGATTTCTTTGTTTGAAAAGTTTGAGTAATTCTACTCAATTTAAAAACTTTTCTTACCATATTTCCTTGTAACAGCCAACGTAGATTTGTACTAAAAAAGGCTTCAATACGACGCAAATAATAAAGCAGCGATTTTATTTACAAGAATTTTTTTATAGAAATATGTGCCACATAAAACTTGTGCTTTGAAAATGGCCAAAATAATTGCTGAGCAAGCTTTATTGCAACATTAAAAAAAAATTTTCCACCGTAAATAGGCTACCCATTCTGATTTTTGCATTTATGTTTAAGTCTAGAAAAAGAAAAAATTAGCTCAAACGGATTTAATAAAATAACACCAATGAGTATCTGGAAAATACATTGGTGTTGGATTCTATGGTTATTTAAAACTGTTCGCATATCACTTAAAAAGCTGTTGCGTACCATTAGTGGTGACCGTACTCAAGTTGAGAACCACTTGTTTAAGGTATATTTAACTCGGCCTATTGGTAGTGGGTTGCAAACATTTTTTAATACTGGTGAAGTATGCAGTCTACCCAACCCTCTATCATTTGGTTAAGTATGCAGTGTACTATCTGTAGTAGGTTAGGTAGACTTAGACTTACCATACTTTTGCAATTAAAAACCGGGACGTTTCAGAACAAAGGCCTTTATCAGATATATAAAAAAAGAATTTTTGCAGAAACTGAAGGCAAAATTAGTAGGATAAACCAGCGTTTTCCAACTTTTTTTTGTTTGTGGCACATTTTTGAAACTCATAAAAAATCGCGGGACTTTTAGACCGTTTTTATTAATTTTTGTTCCCAAAATCATAGTGATCTCTAAAAAAAGTCTTCACTTCGATTTGATGTCGTATTTCTCTTATTTTTCCAAAATCATGGTGATCTCTAAAAAAAAAAGGTCTTCACTTCGATTTGATCTCTAATTAGGCATACCATATTTTACGAAGTGGCAAATTGGGATGTTCATTAAAAGAAAAAAATTCGTCAGTGTTTTCCATAAAAATGTCTTAGCTTTGAATCTGTCTCGGGTTTCTTAACTTTTGTCGCTAAAAAGTAGTGTTTTCTAAAAAAAAGTCCTCACTTGAAATCAGTCTCAGATTTCCTCAAAATCATAGTGATGTCTAAAAAGGCTTCACTTAAAATTGGGAAAACCGGGACGTTTTGGTCAACCGGGCGGGACAAGGCCTAAAAAACGGGACTGTCCCGGCTAAACTGAGACGTATAGTAAGCCTAGGTAGACTACATACTCAACCATACCCATTTTTCTTTCTGTTTTTGATCTTGAATGAAATTTTCAGATTTGACAAAATCGGATGCTACGCTTTTCATAAAATTGAAATAGAAAAAGTGTAACGTCTCAGAGTGTAACTTAAGTAGAAAAGCACGTAACCACCAATGAACTACACACATAATCATTAAATCAACTTTAACTGTTTATTTTGTAAAAGCTTTTTATACGGTAAATAAATCGGTTCAAAAAAACGTTTAGAAACTGCACAGCGCAAAAAAAATCGGAAGAACCAGACGCAGCGAAATAACAATTGAAAAACAATCGACTTGACTGCAATAACACTAAACCGCCGAAACTTGAGAAAAATCTTGTTTTGCGAGGCTATTTGATATTCGCTAGAAATAAATAAAAACCGAGCATTCGAGATTTGCAGGCGAGTGAAAGAGCAAGACAGAGAGGCCTCTATACAAAGACACAATTACCCGATCTTCAAGCGACGCCAACACCAAAAATATAAAAAACAAGGCAAAATCCAACTAGCTGCCAAGGCAACTAAAACTTCAGGCGCGAGCGCAAAGAACCTTTTATGAACGTTATCGACGGGGACCGTTACTATAGTTTGGGCGCGGCCCTTCGCGCGAGCCTTGTCGGTCTCTTCGCATGGCCGGAGGCATCCGGCGACCGCCGCCGCGACCCCCTTCTCCCATTCCTCCTCCCCCACGACGCATGTCCCCAGGACGACGTGGTCCATCCCGATTCCTCTGCTTCTTCTCTTCAATGTTGATGCGATGACCGCTCTTGTGATGAGTTGGCTGTGACGAACAATGCGTCGTGGGTTACGTCACGCGAGGAATACGATCGCTACTTACCATCACATCCAGCACTCCGTCGACCGACTTCGGGTCTTCGAAGATGACGAATCCGAAATTCGGATTGTTCGAGTTCGATTGATTGATCCGAACTTCCAAAACATGGCCGAAGTCTAAACATACGAGCTGGGGATGTTGATACTACACAACGAAATACTTGATATTCACACAATGAAACAGCTCCCGGTTGCCGCACTGTTGTGCGTGATTAAGATTTAACAATCCTTCCGTGTCTTTTAGACAACTTCAAACAAACTTTTACTTTTTATTTCACGAAAAAAAAAAAACTGCAAAAGTGTGATTAAATTTTTGACAATACCTTTGGTGCTGCCATTCATCACGTACAAAGAGTACACGCAACGAAAAAGCAAGTGCCAAAAAAGCACGCAAGCTAGGCAGAAATTTCAAGGTGATGCAAGGGGCCAAATTTCCTTTCACTTTTACAATTATAAAATAATTTACAAATTCTAAAACCGTTTGCAAGAGCAGAAAAACCATCAAGGTCGAAAAACTAGCAATTCGGCAAAATAATTCAATCAGGCGTTTTTTGCAAAAGCAAACAATGTCGCTGATGTGATTCTTCCTGTTATCAAGCTTAAAATAGAAGCATCACCGGCAAAATGCTCTCTCAAGTCGTTCTCCGATATCTCGTATGGCAAGTTGCCAACGAAGATCTGTTGATTATCCGGGTAGCGAATCTGGTTGTTTCCTGGTCCTCCTGGATTGTAACCGCGGCGAACATCCGGACGATCCATTCCACCACGTTCCTCATCACGAGCTCCGAAGCGTTGGCTTTTTTGGGGTCGCGGAGGACGACCGACGTCATTTCCTTCCTGCGGCTCGGGCTGTTGAAAACGCGAAAGTAAGCCTCGCGAAAAACGCGGAAGTTATTTTGTACACACCTTCTCAACGACTGGTCGATTTTGCTTGACAGCGGGCGCTGGAGCGACTGGAGCAGCAGAGCGAAGGTTCTGTGTATTCTTCGACGCCATGACCGCCCACGATAATGGTTTTTGCTGAGCTTTGGGCTCCACCGTTTCGACCTCTTCCAATGCTTCCTGCTCCTCGGCAGGTTCGTCCGTTTCCTTCGCTTCAACCTCCGGCTGATTCTGAAATAGAAGAAATTATAAAATGAAGCACTGTCGCAGGATTTTAATCGAAGACAAATTATTTTCATCCATGCCATAAATCGGCTCCAAAAATTGTTGAAGATTTCTCACTTCATAAGAACGCCGAATTTTGGAATCTTGGAGCGTTATTACAATGCACAATGCAAATGTTTTTTTGATAAAAATATTTGCTATGTATTGAAAAAGATTCCATTTGTTATAAATTTACTAATCTGTAAAACATACTACGTAATTCGTTCTTTTTATTTGCTTGCGTCATCACGTGATTCCGTTTTCTTTCGGCATGCTTTAGTTTAAAACTGATCAGTTGTATTGTTTTACAATTAATTTTTAATAATTGTGATAAAAAGCGGTCGCAACAACGCTCAAAAAGTCGATTTTTTTGTTTGGATGAATTAAGAACGATGAGGATTTTTTAAAGACTGGAGCCTGATTCCGAGCACACCCGATAACCCGATTAGTAACAAAACCTACATCCGTTTCCGGAACCGGCGACGCAGCAGGCAAAGATGAGCCTTGCTCGACATGTTCCTCAAGAGTTGGAGAAGGAGCATCGTTATCTTGATCCATGGCTGCTTCTTGCGATTGCTCAGAAATGCCATTAGTAAGCACGGGTTGTGAGTCAGCGATATTTTCAGGTGCAGATTCCTGATAATAGGCGTTGTCGTCCATTGTTTCGGATTGATTCACCTCAGCTGTCACAGGCTCATTGTCTTCGTGCACTATTGAGTAAATTGAGATAAGACTCTCAAAAGATACAATGGCAAATATTGCAAAGGTTATTCACAGCTAAATCTTTAATCGTGCAAAATTCTTCATATTATAAGTTCTTTTTTTGACAATAATCAACAACTAAATTTAATGATGACGTCAGTATCGAGCTTGATGCTCAGTCTATCCGTATGGTTTCTGTTGTGTCTTAGGACAGCCACCATACGACAAATTCCTCAATGGGTTCCGCTGCTTGCCAACAATCATGACTTCGCTTAAAAAGCAGAAAGCAACAGCTAAGCCAATACGACGAATCAAGATCAATAAAAAACGGAGCTATGTTAAAAAAAAATCAAAATTTATTGTCTAATCATATGAATACTCAAGCAAAATTGTATAAAAATTCGCACTACAAAGTATTTAATTAATATTATATCTACATTATAGCTTAATGACGAAGAGCATATTTACATATGATTGCCAGACCGTGCAGCATTTCGCCACGTTTTGTGCATTTTTTTTCTCTAATGTCAAATACATTGCTCCAATATACATATCAACCACTTGTTTAAACAAACCAACACAAACCCGTTTCATTTAGTACTATGGCCACTTTATATATTTACTCAAGACAATAATATTTTCCTTAAACGGGACGAAAAAATCAAAGGTTGACAAAGTTCTCTTTACTAACGCCAAGTAAAAAGTCAAATATCTTTATTTTAAACTAATGTCCAAAACAATATCTTTTGGCTTCAACTTTCACGCCAAGTCAACTAAAACAAAGGTGAAGTCCAAGACGAAAAAAAGTATTGTTTATTTTGCAAGGCGGGTCCCAGTAAAAACACAGTATTCTTTAAAATAGCTACGTGTTGAAAAGATCGTCAAGCCCTGCTTTTACAAATTTGGTACGAGTACGTTTTGTATTTTTGCAGCGGTTTAAAATGCAAATACTGGTGATACTGTTCATTGGAAATCAAATTGATTCGAATTTGCATTAAAATTGAATAAATTATGATCGTACATTAAGGTAACGCGCCTATTTAGAACTTGTTTTTGGCGTACCTCATGTTTTATAGTAGTATTGGCTTAAACAATTTACAATCTCCGCAAATTATACATTTTCTAAAAGGGGAAGAAATTTGCGATAAAACTATGCAAAAAAAATTGCTGTTGACTTTAATTTAATTACATTTAAAAGCTAAACAGGCGCACAAAAATAATTGATGAAATGTACAAAATGCTATAAATGAACAGTGGTTCAAGATAATCAGTTGCAACAAGGCACAGTTAAAATATAGTCTTATATCCAATAAATAATGTCTTTTGTTTCACAATGGTTAAAATATATCAGGTTTACTTTAAGTCGTATATTAAATTTCAAATTTTGTGGCTATATCTACAGTATAAGCCTTTTAAAGCCTTTATCTAAAAAATTTTCAAAATATGCTCCATTTAGGTCACAGCTGGCAACCGACCAAATATTTCTGCAAAATTCCAGCCAATTCAGATAAGTAGTTTTTGGGTTTTAGGAATTTAAATGGCAAAAAGCACACTTCCGAGAAAACCAAAAAAGAAATTTACATACACAAATTTAGCAATCTGTGATAAAAATAAAGTCAATTTTTGTAGCTTCTTTGGGTTTTCACAGAAAGAGCACTACACAACAAATCACATGCTTATTCAAAAACGTGATGTAAATTATTTGAGGGCGGTTCTTGGGAAATCGCGTTTTTCAAGTGGGAATAGTTAGAAGTTAATACTAAATTACATTTTCGGAATCTGCATTAAATTCTTTATCAGAAGGACCCAAAACTTAAAATTCGATAAAAATTCAATTTTAACCTAAATCGAAGTGAGAAGTTTTCATCTTAAGCAGGTTTAGTCCAACCAAATAAAATGTACAGTAATTAAAAGTAATTCCTTCAGTATGAGGCAGAGGTAAACTTGCTAAAACAATTAAAAACGAAGCACAAACACTGTGTTTGGAAACAAAAATTAATTGAATTCGAAATTTGAAATCACGGTATTTGTAATTCTTATACAGTGTGAATTATTAAAAACGTAGGTTTTTTATATTTTACAACCTTAATTTGTCCAATTTGAAGACATTGTTATTACATACCGACTTCTTCCTCATCAGTGTTTTCTGCTGGATCACTGAACACTTCATCTTGGTAGCGAAATATATCGTTATGAACGTAGAACTTGTATGGATTTTCTCCCTGATTGGCAATGTAATAATTCAGAGTAAATTGACATAATTTAACACTTTGGTCGAGTTAGTCAACAGTACAGAGAGTTAAACACACGAAAAGCCAAAATAGTTATTTAGCGTCGGAAATTATTAATAGAGGCAAATACTAATTTATTAATAGAAAAAAGCGTCTAGCATGCAGTTAAGATGCATTGTTTCTCAAAATAGAAGATGTTTATTGCACTCGATTAGAAACTTTTTTATTGAAACCAATCCAAGAAAACGGGTAACTAACTTACTAAAAACTATACTTTCATTAATCTCGAAACAAAACGAGTGCTAATAAATACTTATAAGAGAAACATTGCTTTCGCGTTACCACAAGAAAATTCAAGCATAGCAACGAATCTCACCCCCTTGAGAGCACCACTCTGTAAACATTGAAAAATGAAAAAGGGAACATATTAAAAGTTTAAAGAAACTGTCATTAAATGAAACTAACCTGTGGGGCTAACACGAATGTCTGCATGAAGCGCCGAAGAGGTTGGCCCGAGTTTGACAATTCACCAGTAACTTGTACAACAACACCATTACCAATAGTTGAATGAGCATCAACTTGTCGAATCTTGGTATGACAGTCTCGAAAGTTTAAAGAGTCAATCTTTTGATGAATTTCCTAAGTCATACATGTGTAAGTAGCAAGGGTGATTATATACTATAGAAAACTAGTATGGGGTTATTTGTTCCTAAATTCAAATGCAAAAAAGTATATTCAGACAAAAATTTTCAACCTGGGTAAATTTTGCAAGCAAGGATTTGCAATCTTCATTCCATCAACTGTGAAATTTTTGAAACATTAAACCAGTATTTATATTCCTCTACTAAATAAGGTTCACGAATTCTGCAAAAACAACATCACTTAGGCAAGCCAAGCCAGACTAAGTCCTATCCGTAATTCAGAAGACACAACTAAATTTGCTCTTCCAATCAAAAAAGGTTCTCACAGAAAAACAACATGGCCTTCAATATACAGACTATTTTCTGTTTTTATTTTAGAAAAATTTAATTTTAAGCAAATAAGTAAAATAGAACTAGAACTGGTGCCTTTTCAATTTAAAAAAGTATAATTGTTTTGATAAAAAAGCAAGTGGCACATATAAAGGATATTCATGATGTTCAAAAGCACTACAATCACGAATTAATCTGCAATAATAAAATGATGCAAATAGTAAAAAAGTTACATTTTGACCAATGACAGGTTCTTCTGGCTCCCCTTCACAATATTTTCCACCATGAATATATGACGATTCTATACTGTAAAATCTAAAAAATAAAAAACTCGTAAAATCTAGTGATTTTACAAAAGCTTTCATAAAACTATTTTATTATTATATGACATTATTGTTAAATCCAAAACTCTATGCTTTACAACCTTAACTTGTATTCAAAAGAACATTTTGAATTTTATGTAGAAAAAATATAACCATTAGAAATAATCAAATATCATATTTTTTTTTAATATATAGAGGCCACAGCTATTATTATTTTTTTCAATACAAATAATCAAAAGTAATTTTAAAGGCAAATATATATACTATTTATGCTTATTAAAATACAGTATGAGTGAGAAAGCTTAGTTTCTGCACATGCGAGTTAATTGCCAAAACCCTTTTGATTATTTTTGGTAGTGCCAATACATTTGCAATGTCCAAGCAAACATTAAAATAAATAAAGGAGTTAATTTCATTTTACAAACTTTTCCCACTTCATCTTTATATTGTGCATTGTATAAGTTTTTGCTGGCTCTTGTTTTTTTTTTTTGGTTTAGGATATTTTCTCTAAAGAATTAACTTGGTTGAAGTTCAGTAAATTTGTTTAAAAGAGTTGAAGCTATATCAAGAAGCTTAGCAAAAAAAAGTTTCAAATGGAAATTAACCAATTCAAAAAATTTGTGCATTTTTTCCAATGTTCTAATAATTTTGCATGTTGGCAAACTCAATCTAGAAAAAGATTAAACAAAAATTGGAACCTTATTATAGATGTTTGAATTAAAATCAAATAAATGTTTGCAATTCTTTTAAATTTATTCTGCAATTGAAAATATTTGTGGAATAAAATTGCCTAAGCTTGGTAAAACTATGCTGGTTTAAGAGATTTTGACAGACACCCAAGTTTGGCAATGTATATACTGTATTTCAGGGTGCAAGTTCAGAGCTCGATCTAATTTTTTTACACATATACTTACATGCTCTATTTTCAAAGAGAGGACAAAGCTAACTGGATAATAACCTTTTTGTTTGTTGGGATATAAAAAATTGGAGACATTAAAAAATCAATATGCAGCATACTGGCTAAATCTACAGAACCAAAGCAAGTAAAAACAGTTCAACTTGCTGCCAGAATTGAAATGATCAGACTTTGACTCCAACTTTTAATTTTGGTGAAATTAAAACTCTGACTTTTGACTTGCAATGCAAAAACTCACACTTACAAACATTTACAGATGTTATTGTGGTAACAACTTAGTTTGTCTATCATCTGCTACACCTTGTTTAAGGTTATTCAGTTCAATTAAAAACTGTAACATTAGTTCAAGCATGTTACTGTAAAGTAGGGATGCACCGATATCATCAGTAAGGTATTGGTACTGGCATATTATGCTGATATCAATGTAGGAATTGCTACTTGTTTGGAATGAAAACCCAAAAATTAGACCCAAATTCAAGATGAAAACCTTTTTCCAACTATAACTAACTATAACTAAATTTATAATTTGGCTCATTATAAAAAAAAAATTGCCTAGACAGTGTCCTGAATGATGCTTTGTGCATTGTCACTAAATGCCTGTATCCCACCTATCCATACTTTCAGGCATCCAGTCAGCTGAGCTTTGGTGAATAAACAAGACACTCTTCTTGACTTATGTTATGTTGGCTTCCTGGACCTTGACCATATGTTGCATGATCATTTAAGTGGCTGCTCAGATGCTTTCCAAGAGAGACTACAATCTAGAAGCCTGTTTGTGCCAGCTGCATGAAATCTACTACCAAAATTAATCAGGTATAATTGAAACAAGATCTGGAATTTTAGATCCAAACTTAGCAGATTTATGCAGCACATTAAAAGAGAGCTGTTCAAAAAATTTATAATCAAAAAAAAATTGAGAACTTTTTAGCTTTTCCATGCATTGCTCAGATGACTCAAAGTTTGGCTGCTACAGCTTCACTTGCCAACTTGAAAGGAAACAGAGGGGGATTGATGGTCTGAAGCAGTTTAGACCATTGCCTCTAGCCCTAAAGCATGGAGTATATTGAACAAACGTACTGGTAGGTGATGATACTCTCCTTATCACTGTTTCTAGTCAGCTAATGGTACTGCATCTCACCTGGTTAAAAATGGGAGATACACGAGTGTTGATTGACTTGTTTCTCAAGAAGTGTGACCTTTGGAGGGCCACAACACCTAACCCAGTGAATATTTCTGACACTTTCTCAAAGATAGAATTCACAGCTGCCCTCCAACACTTAAAACCAGGTAAAGCTCCAGGCCCTGATTTCATCTGTTCAGAGCTTATAAGCCATGCTGGAACTGATTCAAAGTTAGAGTTAGGTGACTTTCTTTCTGCTGGTATCGACTTAAAATTCCCAAGATCTGGAGAAGAGCATGTAGTTGTGATCATAAACCCAAGGAAGCCTATAGAGGACCAAGAGAGTTATTGACCACTATCTCTCCTCTGTCTCCTACTAGATCCTTGAGAAGCTCATGTAAGCCCATGTCAAGACAATTATTGATCCACTGCTTTCTAAATAGCAGGCTAAGTTTCAATGCAGAAAAATTGTGGATCAAGTCGTTTTGTTGACAGAGAACACAAAGGATTCTTTTCAGGCTAAGGAGGATGGTGCTGTATTTCTCAATCTGACAGCAGCATATGACACTGTCTGGCACCATGGCCTCACCTGCAAGCTTCTAAGGCTTCTGGCAAATAAGCACTGGTCAGAATGATCATGGAGCTTGTCCGAAACTGGAGTTTGACGCTTACTATCAGTGACAGCAAGCCACACCAACTGAAAAACAGTGTTCCTCATGGATCAGTCTTGGTTCCCCTCCTTTTCAACATCTATACATTTAATATCTGACTTCCACAATTTTTAGAAAGTTTGCTTATGCAGACGATCTAGCATTGCTGCACTCTTTTGGAAACTCAAAGAACCTCAAGGGGACTTTAAGTCAAGAAATGTTTACATTTTCGGTGTATCTCCAAACTTTGAGGTTGAAGCTCAGTTTAACTGATACAATAATAGCAGTCTCTCATTTAAATAACTGAGAGATTAAACGTGAGCTAAAAGTTTATAACAGCAATAGACTTTTACCATTTTGTCCAACCCCTCTTATCTTTGGACTTAAAACTGGACAGATTGCTCATATTCCATCACCATCTAGTGGCATTGCACAAAAAAACTACCTTTGCATGTCACACTGCTGAGGTGAATTGTAGGCTCAGGATGGGGTGCAAGTGCCAAAACACTGCAAACACTTGCCCCATTTCTGGTCACCAGTAGGGTGCTGTAATGCTCACACTTGCCTCATAGACAATGTCTTGAATGACACCTTGCACATAGTTACTTGATGCCTGCATCCCATTCCAATGGAACAATTACCCATACTTTCAGGCATCTTGTCAGCTGAGCTTTGCTGACTAGGAATGGCACTCTCCTTGACTTACTGTGGGTCCTTCTTTTGTCATGGGGGGGGGTTTACCAACAGAAAACATGATTACTAGTAGCTAAAATAAAATAAAAACTTTTTTGCCTTTGTTTTTTTTTATATCTTAACTTTTTTAAAGTGATTTGTATGCATTGTTTATAGGGGTTTCATGTTTGACCCCCTTTGCATTTCTCAAGCAAGCTAGTAAAATTTGGTTAGTTCTGTTTAGTTAGAATATCATTAGAAGCATTGTGTCTTTTATGCATAGATTTAATACTTTTTTGTTAGAATAGGTTTAGGAATCTGTGATATATGAGAGCAAATCCTTCTTAACATTTGGAGCAGAGGAACACTGATTGTTTTGTTTTCCTTAAGTTTAGCTTGAGCATATAACACCTTTAAGAGTGAGATAGCATGCCTAGTGGTGAATTTTCAAAACTGCAGATTGAACTTCACATATATTGAAACAAACTTTTTGACCCTCTCCTCAATTATAGACCAGCAGTAATATACTTTCAAACAATGTGTCTCAATATATACTTTTCTTGATTTATCCTTGGCTGAATTCAGATCTGATATTAGCCCAAACACAAATCAAAAAAATTTATATATTTAATATTTATCCATGAAAAAGGTTTTTGTTTCAATATTTTTATTTTAAAATCATAGGTGAATTCTGGTACAGCATATTTGCTTATATAAACTCATTTTATCGAAACTCACCCATGAAACAGCATGGACTTAATACAATTTAAATTGTATTTGAAGCAACAAACAGGATTGTAAAAAATATGAACAAAAAAAGATTTCAGTCTTAGTTAAAGGTAGCAATGAATTCTTGTAAAACAAAACTTTCTGTTTAGTCATTTTACTGAAACTTACCTATCTTGAAAAATTTGTATTTTTTAAAAGAATATTTTTTGCATCAATTTATATTGTGTAAATACGGCTAAATTTAACCGCTTGCATTTGATTTTTTTTTTTTGGAATTTTTGAAGAAATTTTTACGCACATTTTATAGCAACTATTTCATGCTTCATATTTTACAGAATATTTACTGTATAAGACTAACTAAATTAACTTTTCTAAACCTCATTTATTAAAACTAAATACAAGACTGAAAATGCGTATTTATACGTCATCTGTCCACAAGTGGTTGAAAAACTTAAGTTTTTGTTTTATTTGAACTAATGTTGGTTCCAGTGAGTTTTATTAAAACTTTTCCTAAATCTTGAAATAACAGTTTTTTAAATGCACTGAAAGAGGTACAAATCTACAGTATATTGGCAATGTTACTACATATACATGTAAATTTGTATCTTAAAGTGAAAAACCGATTTCTTGTAACAAATGTGGTTAAACTCTAATTGCAGTGATCTGCGCATAATTAAAAGATGCTTATGCTGTCAACATAAGTGTAAACGCATGAAAAATCTTACAGTTTAAGCATAAAATCCGAAAACTAATGTCACATGAAGCATAAGCAAATCGTCTAGAATAGACAATACTTTAGCAAGCTAGTATAAAATTTCATAAAACATTTCAAAAGATAAACAGCTTCACCAAACAAAGGAAAAACATTTAATTGAAAATTTATTTTCATTATGAACAGTAACATTTAAAAACATTCATCTATAGTTTACTTAATTGGGCTTTAAAAAGTCTATTTTAAAAAGGCTTAAAAAAAACATTCTTTCGAGCACAGCACTAGATGTAGAAAGGGTGTTAAAACTTTTAAAATGTTGCAAAAAAAACTCCTTTAAAATTATTTCTTTTTAAAGCTTTATTTTCAAAAAAATACGGCACCATTATTTCACTTTTTTCACCTTGGCAATCTTTATAAAATATTCAAAGCAGCCCTTTATTAGCTTTATGACTATTATCAACTTTAGTCATGCAATCATCACACATAAAAATGTGTATTGTGTATAAAAAATCAAACATTTATATGTCATAATAAAACAAGTTCTGCAAAAACAAAAAATTTAAGGTGAATTTGCATGCAAACTTTATGTCACACCTCAGATTAGGCATGTCAAACTCATGAACATATAAAGCTCAATCAGTGAAATTTTAGCCTAAAAATTGGGTGTAGTCCAGCTATTAAGCAAAGCAGAAAAATTATTCACTTAGTATGTTTGACTGATTTCAGTTATTCTTAAAAATTTTATGTTAAAATGAAAAAGTCTTCACTTAATTGGTAAGCTGATCTTTGCTAAAATATCAAGTTGTTTTATTTATTGTATTTATCTGATCGTAAACTGCCTTTGAAAGTACACTGCATGAAATGGCAATAGAAAATTATTATAAGCCGCCCTTGAAAGTAAGTCACACCTACAACTGTAAAAACTTAAGTTTTGTAACTTATGACCATCTGTGATGCAACAGGACTAAAAATAAAAATTAAGTCAAGGGAATGGATAAACAAGTTTTGGCTATTATTCACATATTATAAAACAATCTTTACAATAGCTTTCAACTTTCCTAACATCTTGCTCTTTTATTATTAAGCAGCTAGCATTGACTGTTTCCTTGTTTTTTTTCAGCCACATTTTGGTCGGCAATAAACCAATTTGTGCTGCTGCTTTCAGTCCAGATACTGATATTATTATTTACAAGTCTATGCTCAAACAATATAAACTATTGGTAATTAACCTAATTTTTTGATGGTAGTTATGTTTCAATAGTTCTCAATTTGTAACAAGTGTTTAGAATGTTCACTTCTGAGTTGTTACACTTTGTGTAATTCTTATTTTCACTGAAATGCTGCAATTAAGCTGCACAGAGTGAAAGCAGAAAACAATGTAAGCTGTGGCTTGGTAAATTGGATAAATATGGTAATTTAATTTAGAAAAATTGAACCTGAATAAAAGTTTTTTTATAAAACTTTACAGACATATGCGGCCCACAAGTTGACATCAGCCCAATATTGTCAGCACATACTTCAGGCATGTTAAACTTTTGAGCTTCATGCAAGCTGTAATCCAGTTGCTAATAAATTTTTTTTTAAAAAACTATTGAGAATTCAATTGAAGCTTAATTTGTGCAAATGTTTTTTTTTTGGGTATCTTGAATGAGTTATCATAAGCAATTTTTATTTATGAAACTAACCCAGATTTTTCTGCTATTAAGTATCGTTTCTTAAGATCATTTTCTCTTGGTTTCTTCTTATTTCATCCTGCTGCCAAAAGGGGGATATGGGTTGGCTTCACAGAAAAAAATTGCTTACGGTGACTTCTTGAAGAGACCCTTTCTTTTTGTAGCTTAATGCTTTTACATGTTTTGTTGTAAATACTAACTATTTTTAAGCAACCAAAATATTGTATATCTCTTCCGTTAAGCCATTATTATTTATTTATTTATGTATTGAAATACAACACAATGCTGCTAAAGTTAATGCTTTAGCACACTAATAATTGTTTTTTTATTTCATTTATACTGTGTTACATTTGATTGTGTCATTACTGTTAAAACTTAAAGTATAATTTTTAATAATATGTTGATAATTTTAATTTCTTACCAAACTTGACTCTGAAATATTGCATTATCAAGCTTTAACACAAAAGTGAGTGGACAAAAGTTAACAATAAGAAGTTATAGCAAGGTAATATTTAAATTTCTTTTTGTACAAACCTATGAAGAAGTGCTGGGGCTTTGTTTAGCAACGTATAATACTGACGAACAAATTCACGCCCTACTTGAATTGGGCTAGGCTTTTCCATCATCACCATATCTTAGAAAATCACTATTAAACAATCAACCTTAACAACAAAGTAACAAATTAACAGTTGGCAAACTGGTTCAAATGAACTGTAAAAAAACGTTAACAAAATATTTGAATGATGTAACCTTCTTAGGTTCACAATTTTTAAAGATTTTTCTCAATTTGCGTGATGAAAAGGTGGGCAAAAGAGTTATAGAATCCAAAATCTGCTTTCTGGTTAAATAGAATGTTTTCGAAGTGTTTAATTTTGTGTTTTAAAAAATATCAACTGCAACTTGGTTGTGACAAACTGATTCGTTTAACTTTTCAACGTTTACTCTGGATCATAGGCTATTCTGGCGCTAGCCCAATTCTTTTGAAGGCTAATGGCGGTTTGACTTTTCCTCATTACAATTCTTTCTCCTTTTACTGAAAAATAGCGGTATTGGACATAAATTGTTCTGGCAATTTTACTGCGAGTTACTACAAAGAATAAAAAAATAAACAAACATTTAATTCTTTGTTAAGCAGCTGCAGAAAAGAAATTTTCGAACTGTATTTTTAAGTAATTGAATTCATCTGACCACGCGGCGACAACGACTCATCAAGCGCCAATGTTTCGTAAGTCTCGTTCAAACCTAACCACGCTTGCTATGTATAGCTACTCAAGCATACCATTTCGTTTGCCCCTGCATATTAAAAAAGCGATCCCGGATAAGCTGATTTGAAAACATCTTTTGATGAACTTCTACCAGAGCTTCCACTCAATGGTATGTAAATAAATTTGATGTCTCTCTCATTTATGTACAAGCAAGGATAACTAATTGCTAGTACGATTCAATAGGTTAAATGAAAACACTCGAGATGAAAAACGTTTAATTTATAACAAAAAATTTTGCAAGGCTATGTACAAATATGTATCAATATCAGTAATACTATTTGGCCCAGTCAATTACATACACGAACAGGGAAACAAGGGAAAAAAAGAAGCGGCTAAAAGCGAAACATTAAAAATGTACCAAGGATAGTGTTATTGTAGTGTATGTGACGTCATAGCGCACGGCTTTATTGCCTTCTTTTCTATGGTTTGATAAGTGTGGTTAACTGCGCGTGATAAACTTTCATTCTTACGTATAGACTGAGTCGTATAACAGTCGTATAACTGGGTGTAAATAAAAGAGCTAACTGCAGATACTAGTGAAACACAGAACAGATGCCTAGAAACAGACGTTGATAGTATAAAAATGATTGTTGTAACTTAAAAAGTCATATATGAAAAAGGTTTCTGGTAAATTAACCAGGGTTGCGAACTCGATAGATTTTTATTCAAGTTCAAGTTCAAGTTTGAGTTCTTAAAAATTTGCAAGTGATGGTTCGGGTTTGAGTTCTTTAATTTTTAATTTTTTGAGTTCAAGTTCGAGTTCTATTCGATACTGCAAAAATCAAAAGCTCGATTAAGCCTATCTACAAAATAACTTTAAAAAATTGGAAGTCTACCACGAAGAGATAAACAAAATAAAGGAAATAATGAAACAGGCCATTATATAGGCATCCAACCAAGAAATGTTTGGGGGAGCAATACAGTTTAGCCCAAATTTTACGTCTTTTCCCGAATTATGATTTTTAGTATTTTACAGAAATGAGGAGAGATTTTGTCTCAGATTTAGAGTGAAAACCAAAAAAAAGATCTTCACTTGCATTCTATCTCAAATTTTTTAATTTTTATTCTAAAAAAGTAGTGATTTCTAATAAAATGTCATAGTGATCTCTAAATTTGTTAACTTTTTTCTGCAATTAGTGTTCATTTTTGATGCACAAAAATTTTTTTGCCCAAACAATTTCTTGTCACTGCCCAAAAAATTTTGATTTTGCCCAAATTTTTGAAACTGCCTCTTCGGCAGGCAGGGCAATTCCCCCCGGCAGGTACAAGTATGCACATATACCTCTAAATTTTTATACTTTTTTAAAACATCAGGGAGTTTTCTTGTTAGAGAAACGCCAACACCAAAATTGATTCTAGCTTGTGCTTTCAAAAAGTAATTTCCTGCTGAAATAAACAAAAATTTTTACTAAAGATTGCTCTCAACAATTCAAATGCAAAGTCATCAGTCCGGTGCTTTAACCACTCGACCACGCTGCCGACAAGCTTCACTTCTAACACTTTAAGAGCAAAGTAATTACAGTAACCAGTTTTTTTTTTTTTTTTTTTATTTATTTTATTTTTACTCACAATCAACTTGAAATTAATCATAGTGCATGTAGAAATAAAGATTGTGAATAAGGAAGCAGCGACTAAACGAAGTACGTTATTACATGCACAACGTCGTGCATGGTCGCTGTACCTTTGAACAAAGCGATGTGATGTTATGTGCATGGTCGCTGTACCTAAGAAAAGGAAAGCGAAAAGAAGATAATTAATACACACATCCGAGCCATAGTCAGAGAATGTTGTGTAATCATGGGTGGGAGAAACAACAAACTCAAAGACCAAAAGGGTCTGGACCAAAAAGGTCAGGCAGGCAAAGAAACCCACCAAAAGAAATCCTGCCACGGGTCAAAAGGACCATTTCAAAAGCATATGGCTGGACAAAAAAAAAAAATTTATATGCATAAGATAGAACATACAAATAGTGAACAAGAATAGGTGCAAAATAATTAAATTATGTGAATTTTCATCGAACTGGATGGGCCGAAATGATCTGGATGTTGCCTTTGAAGTCGCATCGGGCTTTTATCACCTTCAATTTCTTTGTACAATTTGGTGGAGTTACCTGTAACATAAAAAACCAGCAGCAGAAGTTTTAAAATTTATGAAGTCTATTACCATTAAAAATTACGTTGCAATAAGATGCTTTTGAAATTCTGTACGAAATTTACTATATGATTTTATCTGTTTAATGCTTGTTGGGACTTTATTCCAAGCAAGAGGACCTCTGTATCTTAAAGATTGTTTAGTTACATTTAATCTACAAAATGAAGGATAGAATTTGGACTGGCTTCTTGTACATTTAGTGAATTTGTCGCTTATCAGTGAGTTTCTTTATTTGGTAAACGGCAAAAGTTAAATATGCAAAAAACTCAGCACCGTTGCAGAATACAGTTAATATTTTGTGCCACTAAAAAGTTTGTTGTCAGTTCTAGCACACAGGGGAAGATAATCTTATAGCGGAAGATCTTACACACAAGGTAAGATGATACAATTTTTACTTTTTTGTACCCTTATGGAAAAGTACTTGACATAAAAATCTGGTTAAAGTTTTAAATAAAACTTTATATCTTAACAAAGTTTTTTGTAACATTTACACCCAGACAGCCACACATACCTGGACCAGATCTCGTAAAAACTGGTATTGAACTGGAATACTTTACTCGGCCCAGATGGGGCGTGGCGGGTTATACGTCATGCCCTATCTGGCACTGAGCCATTGCAGATCTGGCGTGCTAATACCCCCCCGTCAGGTTAAGAGATGGCAAGCCAGTCTGGCTGAGAGTAGGCTATGTCGGGCTAAACTCTAGCTTTCAGCACCTATTTGAGAAGGCTATTCCATTTGGCTCAAAGGAGGCTACATCTGGGTTAAATCATATTGCAGCTATTATACTGTATCAAGTTTCATGATTAAACGTCAAGACAAAATGATTACAGCAGTTTATTACAAAAGGAACGAAAACGAAATTTTAAAAGTTTATGCACTGGAATTCAATGGAATCACGGTTTGGCGTAGTTTTCGACCACCTTTCCGATCTTTCGCACCATCCAACCACGAACATACCATGCGCCTAAAATCTATTTCAAAAACATCTGGAAAAGTTTTTCGAAGAGCTTCTGTAGAATGGAGTTAAATTTAATATCTATTATCATATCGAATGACACCATCACCAATTAAAAATATCTTTTTATAAGAGCTTTACACCAAAAGTCAGTCTTGTACTTGAGGCGCGGTCAAAAAAGCAAGGGCAAATAGATAAAAGCAATAAATATATAAGTATTTATTGAACACAATGCACTGGTTTACAATATTTTTGCTAAGGATACTGTAAGATTTTCTATTAATTTATCGGTTACGTTTCTGTTCAAAATCACGTTTTCTATCCGGTGCTGGGCTCCAGTTACTGAAATTATCAAAGCGTGAAACCTCGCTAATTTTTGTAAGAAACTATGAAGATTCTTTTTCGAAATAACGTGGCATTCAAAATTCACTATTTTAAACAACCTTAACTGGCAATTATAAAAAACAACTCACCAAAAATTATTCTATAGAGACGAAGGTGTTGAAACCCTTTTTTTCCTACACGTCCCTTTCCAGTTAAATTATATTTCAAAGCAGTTTCGTGGGAAAAAACTTCTTGGATAATTTTTTGCACCGCTTCCTGCTGAGTACGTCCGGCAAAAGCTTTAAGATGTTTCACCTATAAGACGTACGAACGACAATGAGAAATATTAAAGATTTTAGTGAGAAATTTACAGGCGTGTCATTTTTCTATGGCAAATAGAAGTCATTTAATCAGTCCAGCGAATAAATTCACATATAGTTTTTATTTATTTTATATCTAAGTGAAAACATGCATAATACTTACAGTTTATTCATAGTACGTTTCATCAATTAACTTTTGCTCCATACTATGAATGTCTTTTTCAGTTTGAAGAGGAAAAATTTTAAAGAAGTTCTCCTTGTAACTTTTTTCCGGGGTGTTGGTGTTCTTGCTGTGAATCATTTTTTTTATAGCTTTTTGCCCGTTTTTAAGCTCTTCAAACATTGTAAAGATTTTATCTAAATAAGAGAAAAAATAGAAAACAGATTTTCTTAGATACAGTAACTATAAGGTTTCTATACGTACTAAAAGTTGGCTCCAATGCAGATAAAAAAATTACTACATTCGACGACGAACAATGGGATGATGATTTAGAAACTGAATAAAAAACAAATTTAAATTTTTAAATGACAAAGTTCCTTTTTTTTTTAAATTTTACGTAACATTTAAACACTTCAATTTTTTCATTTTTTTCACTTAAATACCAATACTTAAAAATTTTCTTTCTTCAACATAATACCGTTAATTGCAGACTTTGTGGGTTGCAAAGATGCATCTGTATTCGATGACAAACAGTGGGGTGGTGATTTATGAGCTGAAAACAAAAACAAATAAATACATTTAAATTTTCGGAGCATGATGGCTGAAATGTTTGAACTATAAACTATAAAATAGAGCCAGAATTCTGTAACCAATTTATTTTCTACTTTAACATTTCAAATATAATACTTAACTTATGGTCAAAAAAAGAAATGCGTTCTACGATACTACTTTTTAAAAAGTATTATACTCGAAACTTAAAAACAAAAAATGATGACACAAATATGGGTTTATTTTAACATTTACATCTATTTTAGAGCACTTTTCATTTTAACTTAAGAAAGCCTAAGAAAAAATAAAGAATTTTTTTATGAAATAAATTTTCTTCCTGATATTATAGCAATTTCAGAATCAAATATTAAAAATACATGTATTGATAATGTTTCTCTTAATGATTATAATATTATACATAACGACTCCTCCACAAATGCTGGTGGTGTGGCTGTGTATCTAAAAAAGGATGTCAATGTTTGTGTAAAAGAAAACATCAATTTTAATATAACTGGATGTGAAAATTTATGGGTGGAAGTTGAAAAAAACTGGAAAAAAAATTATTGTGGGGGTAATATATAGACACCCAAATTACAATTTTCAAGAATTCCAAAAATGTTTTACCACTACATTATTAAATTTTGAAAATGCAAAACTTGTGGTGATATTATATATTATTTGTGGTGATATTAATATAAATTTACTATCAAACAGTTCTAATAAAAGAGTTGCTACTTATATAGAAACATTACTGTCTAATGGATGTAATTCTTTAATTAATAACCCAACTAGATTTTCTTTTAATAGTAAACCCTCGTTATTGGATCATATTTATACAAACAACATTTCAAATGGTAAGGAGTGTGGAATTTGTTTGTATGATATATCTGATCATTTGCCTGTGTTTGTTATGATAAAAAATTGTAAAAGTATTATTTCAAATGACATTGCTGCATATACTAGATCAGTGCTTCTTAAACTTTTTTGGTTTTGTTCACCCCTAGCATCCATCTCCAGATTTCATTCACCCTTGTCCCATGTTATGATAAACTCAAGCTAAGTTTTACCATTGCAAATCTACAATTTCTCGAGTCAAGAGATATAAAGCTAAAAAGCACAAAAGACAGTCACCAAATTTTTGTACTTATGCACTCATTGCAAACCAACTTCACTATTACAATAAGCAAAAAAACAACAGTTCAGTAGTCGATTTACTGCAGTAAATTGTTTACTAGTGACTTGGATGCTCCTGAACTTTCGCAACTAGTTTTTCAAATCGTGGATGAATCAGTCCTTCTAATGCCACTCTCATCGATGAGTCCACACATTTCAGTGCATTTCTCTTTTTAGTTTTCAGTTCCACTAGGCATGAAAATCCTTTTTCTGACAAGTAAGTAGTAGGCATGAGCACCAGTTCCTGCAAGGCTTTTAGAGCAATCGTCTTATACTCAGGGAATTCGAGCAAGCTGACCCAATAATTGCCATAATAGGGATGTGTTTTGAAGAAAGATTTTTGAGAAAAATCATTGTGTAACTCCAACAGTGTTTCTATCATGTCTCCAAGGTTTGTTTGGGACAAATGATCAGCAATAAAAGGATTTATTATCCACATTTCCTTTTCCAAGTCTTGATGCAATTTTGTTGGGAAATACATTTCGAAATTTTCATTTAGGAGTTGCAAATGGTCCAGTATTATAGTTGTTATCCTATTTTCAAGCTCTGGTGCATTATCTTCCCAGTTGCATTCTTTCATATAGTTTTCCAAATTCGGAAAGTTTGAGAGATTGTTTTTGCCAACGTTGCTTTGCCACGTTTTTATCTTCAATTTCATGGATTCTATTTTCCCTGAGACATCAAAGATGTCTCCACCTTTACCTTGAAGTGACAAATTTAATTGATTTAAATGATTAAAGACTGATGCCATGTAATGCAATTTCGATATCCAAATATCATCTTCAAAAAGTAATCCACTTTCATCATTGCGAGATTTTAAAAATTCATACAGTTCATTTCTCAGCAACAAAACTCTTTGAAGAACTTTTCCTCGTGAAAGCCATCGAACTTCACTATGTAGAAGCAGAGTTTTGTGATCTGTAGACATTTCATTGCAAAGTTTAGAAAACAATCGACTTGTTTTTGCTTAAGGACGAATAGCATTGACAATCTTCACCACATCACTCATCAGTTTATCAAGCTCACTCGCCTTATCAGAGGAATGTGCTCTCAGTTTCTTTGAAGCTAACGCTTCACAATGTAGAATGCAGTGTAAAAGCTTGCACTCTGGGGACCTAAGTTTGATCAGTGCAGTAGCACCTCTGTGTTTTCCTGTCATAGCTGCTGCACCATCTGTAGTTACAGCAACACAGTTCTGCCACGATAAATTTTCATTTTGAAAAAATTCGTCTAGCTTAGAAAAAATAAATTCCCCAGTAGTCTGCACACCAACCGGAAGGCAGAACAAGAAGTGTTCAACAATTTTCTTAACACTTTTGTCTGGAAACCGACAATAGACAATAAGTTGGGCATCGTGTTTAATATCTGTGGTTTCGTCCAACTGCAATGCAAAGCAGGGTGCTTCTTTCAGTTTAGCAATTAACTGCTGCTTGATATCTTCAGCAATCATGGAACCTCGAACTGCCATTGTATCATTGGACAATGGTATTTGTTCCACTTTATCTACAGCTTGCTTTCCCCCATGACACAAATTTGCTACAATCTTCAAGCATGGCTTGATAACTGATTCAGCTTCGCTATATGGCTTCTTTTGTTGCATAAGCACATGCGCTATTTGAAAAGAAGAAAAAAGCAAAGGTTTTGTGTTGGCTGAGGTGTTTCTAACCAATGATTTAAGAGCACTCTGCTGCTTGTATAAGTAGTCATGTTGGTTCTTGAAAAACTGCACAGACTTGTTTTGATGTATGGCGTGTTTGGTTTGCAAGTGATTGCGTAGTTTTGAAGGAGCTAAACAGCTGTTGCGATATGTTGCACTACAAAACATGCATTGAGCAGATGGCACAAGGCTGGTTTCTTCACTTTGGGGTAGAAAAAAGCCATATTTGATATAATTATCATCCCATTTTCGTCTTTTCACTTTAGTATTCTCGTTACCAACTTTCCTCTTTGGAGTAGGTTTTTTTAACTCTAATGCAGATGCAGCTGGCCTTGGTTGCCTTTCTGGTTCAATGTCATTACTGCATGCACCGAAATTAAGTATTTTCTGAACATATTTCTTAGACATACTGCTGTTTTTTTATCTAAAAATTATCAATAATTACAGTACGAAAGCAATGATTTACAAAAACAGAAGTAATTGCATCATTTCTGTTTGATCACCTGACGGTTCACCCTTATTCACCCCTTTTGGTTGGTTCACCCCTGCAAAAATTTTATTCACTCTGGGGTGAACCATTCACCAGTTTAAGAAGCACTGTACTAGATGCATGAGAAATTTTAACCCGGAGCTATTTTTGGATGATCTAAACAGCAAACTTCACCAAATTGAAGAGAATATATTAATATACAATGATATTGAAAATAACTTCCAAAATTTCATTTCTTTTTTTTTTAAATTACTGAATCAACATGCACCAGTAAAGCAACTATCTAAAAGAGAAAAAAAACTCTCAAAGAAACCTTGGATTACAAAAGGCATAAATACTTCCATTAAAACAAAAAATAGATTATTTAGGGCCTGTTACAAATATGGAGATATTAGTAAAGTTTCATTATACAAATCTTTTTGTAATAAGCTGACACATTTGAAACAAATTTCAAAACAACAATATTATAATAATCTATTTAATGAATGCAATAATGATAAATTAGAAACATGGAAAATAATTAATACTTTAATATCCAAAACAAATAAATCATCTCATAATGGTATTCCTGAAAAAATTTTGATTGATGGAAAACTTTATAAAACAAATACTGCAGAATTTGTTGATGAAATAAATGACCATTTTACAAACATAGGTAAAAGAATGGCTGCTAAAATACCACATGTGGATACTTCATACACCCACACAATCAACACAACTTTATTAACAAGTTTTGTAATGACTGACATCGAAGAAACAGAAGTGATAGATAGCATAAGCTGTTTAAAAACTAGAGCTGCTCCTGGATTGCATGGCATTAGTACTAAGTTTCTCAAAATATCAAAATCACTGATTACCCCTATACTTGTAAAATTATTTAATAAATGTATTGAGAAAGAGATTTTTCCAGATACACTTAAGCAAACGCAAATAATACCAATCCCAAAAATTAACTCTCCTACTTCCTTTTCAGATTTCAGGCCTATTTCACTACTGCCTACTCTTTCCAAAATATTTGAAAAAATTATATATAAACGAATGATGAGCTATTTAACAAAATACAATATCTTAAGTCCATGCCAATTTGGTTTTTTAACTAATCATTTAACTGAACTTGCTGTTACCTCTATATATGAACATTGAACAACTACTTAAAAACCTAAATGATAGTAAGCATACATGTTCAATTTTTTTTAGACTTAAGTAAAGCATTTGATACAATTGATCACAATATATTGATTGGGAAACTCTATAGATATGGATTTCATGGAAATATGGGTAAAATGTTACAATCATATTTAACAAACAGAATGCAATGCACAAAAATTGGAACAGTAATTTCAGGATTTAAAACTATTCAATGTGGAGTTCCACAGGGGTCTTGTTTAGGTCCATTGATGTTCTTAATATATATTAATGATTTGCCGAATGTAACAAAATGCCACACAACATTATTTGCTGATGATACAAATCTTCACCTTTCAAATAAAAACATAACTACCCTGCAAACTGAAATAAATAAGGAATTTAACAACTGGATGAAATGTAATAAATTATTTGTAAATTACTCCAAAACTTTGTACATGCTAATATCCAATAAATGCATATAACCTCTATTTTTCAAAATTAGTCTCAATAATGTTGATATTAAACGTGTTGAATATGTGAAATACCTTGGAGTTTTACTTGACAATAAACTAAATTGGAAGGCTCATGTATCTAATTTATGCAGCAAGCTGTCAAGAGTATGTGGTATTTTTTATAAATTGCGGCACTACGTTCCACTAAATACATTAAGAATTGTGTATTTTTCATTAGTACAATCACATTTTCAATATTCTTTAATTAACTGCGGGAGAGCTAATAACGTTACTCTTCATCCTTTAGAAATAATGCAAAACAAAATTATAAGAGCTAGTTTATTTTGTCACAAAAGAACATTAATTGGAAATTTATATGTCAACTTTCATGTTTTAAAACTATCAGACTTAATTAAATTAGAATATGTTAAATTTATGTACCGGTTTGAAAATAACCTTTTGCCTGTTTCTTTTAAAAAATATTTCACTAATCTTGATTGTAAACATGCATATGATACTTGTAGCAAGCAAAAAAGCAAATATTTTCTTCCAAGATATCAAACAAATTATAAGAAAAAGTAACTTCAATATTTTGGCATTAAATTATGGTCAGAAATTCCTCAGGAAATTAAATGTTTATCTTACATATCTTTTAAAAATATATATAAAAACTATCTATTTGATTTGTATGAATTACCTAATGCATGACTGTTTATTTATTTATTTATTTTTCTCTTTTCTCTTTAATTTTTATAGTATACATTTATTTATTAATTTTTTTTTCTCAACTACAATCTTAGTGTCAGATGCAGGTATTCTTTTTTATTTGTTTTGTTTCATGGTTTTTTTTTTATTTATTTCTTGTTTATTGACAAACTGAACAACATTTCAACTTATGCACTGGGTTGTGGCTGACCCGATGACTGTTTTTAGTCTTTTGCTGCAACCCTATTGTAGAATTGTTGGAAATTATTGATTATTATTATATTTTTGAAATGTAGTGTTGTATGGATATATTTCCACTTTGTCAACAATGAATAAACAAAGATTGATTGATTGATTGATTTATAACAACTAAAAAACACAAAGGATTGTTTTTTTTGGTAAATTTTAAATTCCATTACCTATAGACTGTGCTTCTGGAGAATATGGTGGTGGTCTAGGCAAATTTTTCTCTAACATTAAATGGTCATCTTCGGAAGAAATGCTTTCATCTCCTTTGTTGTTTCTCGTTAGAGTTGCATTAAAAAAATGTTTACTGGTTGAAGCTTCTAAAAAAACAGTCTCAAATTGGGAACGATGCAATACTCAAAAGACAATAATGTAACATTACTAGGAACAAGTTTTCTCCTTTTCAAACGTTTTTTTTCTCTTCGCAAAGGGATTTCGTCATCTTCAGAAGCCCAACCGTATCTTATTTGACACCTGTAAAAATGTAAAAAAAAAACAATGAAGAGTAAAATTTATAATTAATATTTTAAAGTAATCCATAGAAAATTACATAAGTTGCCAAATTATCTTCCCAATGTGACATTACTATTTATGCAGTAATTTAATTTATACCGAATTGAATAGGCAAGGTGTAGTTGCAAAATAATAAACTTTACAATTCATAAACCTCAAAAAAATTGCATATACGAGTATATCCTAATATTTTGGTTAAAATGTGAGCTCGCAAAACAAAAAATAAGTTATTGCAGTCAGAATAAATTGAAACTTTTTGATTTGGTGCAAATAACTAAATACAATATTTTCATCAATTTTCCAAAATCTGCAGAGTAATAAGAATATGCAATAAAATCATGAGCATTTGTTTACCATAAAAACATTTTACAAATCTCACTTGGATTTTCTTTTACCCACCAAATTGTCATCAGATTCTAAACAAGAACTCAGTTCTGCTTTAAGCATTGCAGCTCTAGCAATGTTGTAATCATCTAATAAACAAATATAAAATTTAACATTAACCATGTTAGAAAAATACAGTACAAATGAAGAATAGATTACCATAGAAGAAATAACTATATTTTTTGCCAACGCTACTATCATGAAAAGTAAGCACTTAAGCAATAAGTTCAAAAGTAATTTAGGCTTTAAATAAGAAAAAAAAATTGTGAAAGTACAAACCTGTTTCCTTAAATATTCTTGAGTAACTATATTTTTTCCAGGTGATTAATGGTTCAGTTTGCTTGGTTACTAAATTGTTTATACCAGAGCTGGTGGCTTCAGTAGTAGGTGGCCACATACAAAGATTTTCCTCAGGACATATCCATTTTTTTGGCACAACAGCCAAATCAGTATCATTTTTCTCACTAAATTGAATTACAGCAAACATCTAATTTATGTAGAATTCTATTTAATCAAGATTGACCTGAAGAATGAACAAAAAACATTTTTTAAAAAAAAAAACATTAATATTGTCAATTATAAATAGATATTAGTCTGACAGTGGTTGTTGAACACCATGATAATGATGAGACTATGCTGCACAAGTAACATATTATTTATAGAATAGAATTTTTTTCTTTAAAATTTTAAACCTATCTAAAAGCATACACAATCACATATCTTTCAAATAATGTTAATAAATCAGGTTTATATAAAAAGATATTCCTAAAAGCTGCCAAAAAAATTAGACAAAGAATGGTTCACAAGGTTTTGGCACTTTTGATATACAGTAGAACACCAATTATTCAAATGCTACTAAGATGGTGGTACAATGCCATAGCATGGTGAATGACAAAGTGAGTGTCATTCAACACAACTCTGCTTCTAAAAAGGATGAGATTTGGCAGTGATGAAAAGAGTAACAAACTTAAAAAAAAACAATTAATCACCATACAGTTCATAATGTAATATAGATGACCATATGTCCAATAATGCTTTTATAGCAAGATTGTATTTTGTTCAATTATCCAAAAAAAACTAGTTATCCAAACCACTCTTGGTCTTAATTGGCATTCTACTGTATTTTTAGAGAACAAAAAGTTTGTATCCAGTTCTTTTCTAAAATATATCAGACAAATAATAAACTAACTTAAAAAAAATTCTGGACAAGTTTGTAATATTGTTGACTTGAAAGAGACAAACGTAGCATTTTTGCATGCCAATGCTTGCAAAAACACTAAAATCAGATTGGTTCTGCATCACTGAATAAGGAGACAGAAATTTTTTTTATACAATTTTAGTTTACTTAAAATTATGAGCTTTCTTTCCTTACTTTTGCAAAACTTTCTGTGTAAAATATATATAACCAATTGTTGAAAACTCATTAGAAATAAGCACAAAATATTTCACATGGGTTTAAATAAGTTTAGATCAAACCATTTCTTAACACTGTTTTTTAGTTTCTTTGTTACATGCTTAAAGTCTGACACTTAAAAATTTGTTAACACAAACCAATAAAAGCAAACAACTTTTGTACTTTGCATTCCTAAAAATCAAACTAGCTAATATTTTGATCTGTCACAAACTCACCCAAAATTTTTTTTATATATTATTTTACCAATATGTACTTTCAAAAAATAGGAGACAGGCCTTTTTGTTTCTTTTTAAAAATACATTAAATTTAATGTGTCAAATTCTCATGACCCAAACCCAGAATTATTTTTATAAAGGAACAACAACAAAACACTCATTATAAGGAAGTCTAATATATTTTTGGGTAATCTCAGTAAGTGACACACAGTTTATAATGCCAGACAACTGTGAAACTTTATAAATATCTAAATTTGATGATGGCAATGAGTAAGAAAAAAATGGTTGCACAATAGAAAAACACTCAATTAATACTTTTACATCCAATGTTGTTGACACAAGTATATTTCTTATCAAGCATATATTGCATCCAACTTTAACACAGTTATCTTTTTTAGATAAAGATAAAAAAAAATTATTCCAGATAATATTAGCATATTGACTATAATTCTTATACTTCATTAGTAAGTTATTTAGTAACATATTGACTTAATTCATTAGTAACTTAATTCATTCTTATACTTCATCACCATCATTGTGCTTTCTTTTAACTGTGGTAACACCTGAAGACTTCTTTTCTTTGATGATGCACTAATCTCAGACAGTCTTCGAATGACTTGAGATAATGGTAAATGGGGTTTTCTCAATAGCCTTTTAATAGACCCTAAACAATTTTCAAATGGAAAAGCAGAAAAAGTATCCAGTGGTCCAAATCTCTCAACATCTCCAGCCAAATGTACCAAGCAATGTACATTATAAACAAGCATATTTTGTCCATAAAATTTCCCAAAATGCTTCACAAAAAGCACTAATAAATCATTTGCATAATCACAATGGCTTATGTAAAGAATAGGATTGGACAAACAAAATAAACTAACAAAATACAGCAAAAAATGCTTATAGAGTGACTTGGAAATGTTTTTTTTCAGTGCCACAATGCCACTGTACAAAGTAAATTGCCGATATTCAGTAGCTTTCCATTGTTCAATTTCATTAAATGAATGACATTTTTGCCCAAATTCTCAAGGAAGAAAATTATGAAAGCTTAGTAAAGATTGAGAAATTGCATTTATGTAAACACTACTAAGACGACATTTTAGCTGATGTGAACCTTTCATCCATAGTCTGATAAGTCGTCTAGTTACACCAAGATAAACAAGATGCATTGGATCTAATACAAATTGTGTAACTAAGCCAATATGCAATTGAGAAAGAGGGGTGGTCATTGGGCCATAATGAGGATCTATCATTTCTTTAAAGTTTTCATCTGTGTGAAGAATAGCATTTGTTTCAGGAAAAATTACTTTGCTATTTTTCTTGTTACCAGGTGTATTCTTCATTATACTCTGTTGTTCTTCTGGTAAAAACAGAAAACTTTTTTTGTTAAAAACCTTTTCAGTTTATTAAAAACTAAAAATGAAAATCCTGAAAAGGTTTTTAACAAAAAAAGTTTTGTTTTTACCAGAAGAACAACAGAGCATAATGAAAAATTACTTTATCTTTCCAAACACCTCGTTGAATACATTTATCACACCCAAAATAATCACAAAAGTAATATTACACATATACTTAATAAGTTTAAACCAAACTATTTTTTCAATGGTGACTTACTTTTTCTGTTTCTTTGGTATACCCTCAAGCTCTGTCACATTAAACTAGATCACAAATTTTTTTAAATTTTATTAACAATACTGATATAAGTAAACAATTTTTCTAATACATACTGTGTAACTAATCCAAACAGCAATTGAGAAAGAGGAATGAGCATCAGCATATAATGAGAATCTATCATTTCTGTAAAGTATTCATCTATGCAAAGAATAAGATTTATATCAGAAAAAATTTCTTGACCTTTCCAAACACTTGCTTAAAAACATTTACTAAACCCATAAGCATTGCGTGCTTTTGTTCTTTTTATATGTAATTGAGCTGCAGCCTCACAAGTAAAAGCAAAAAATCTTGGTTCTCATTCATTATTCACCAATTTTTGTGGATTTCTTTTTAAATTTTAAAAAATTTCAGAAGCCTGCAAGGTTAGTCGCGGCGAACAGTTAACGGGATCCAAAATTGCTCAACAGCAAATTTAAAATTCACCAAGCCTACTCAAACATAAAATCGCCTAAACAGTGATAAAGCGCTAAATCTGCCAACACAAAACGGAATAATTTTATTCATAGTCTAATCAACCACGCTGTCCTTCTACCACCCTTTATCTGAAAACATTCACAACTTAACTAAAGTTTCTTCCCGAAAGTAACATTTACTCCACGAAGAATAACCACGTTGTTAAGCGATGCGTAAAAATAGTCATATAAAAAAGTATTAAGAAATGAAAAGAACTTAAATTTTTATACAAAAACATATGAAAAATGCAGAAAAAAACTTGCAAACAGTCAAAAAAGGAGTTTTGATGATATTTCTAAATTGATAAAATAAACTTGCAAATTCCATAATAAACTTGCAAATTCCATAATCTAGCGAGACAGTTTTAAAATCTCTAGGATTATGGCTATTGCGACACTTTCAGTTTACATGTAACAGTGCATTTTTTGAGATGAAAACATTGGCTCGCACGTGTTAGAATTGTTTTCTGCAATTTGGTAACGCTATTTAGCAAAAAATTAATTTGATTTTTGTTTATCTCAGCTAAATTTGTTAAAGTTTTTCACTATTTGAGTATTTTTCAAGAAATAAAACTTTCCTTTAATTTGTAAAAAACATTTGCATGGCGTAGCGTGCATAGATGCTGATAATGTCTGATATTAAATAAATAACCAATTGAAGAAGTATTTAGCTGACCTAAAAATATAAACCTATTCTGCCAGATGTTGACCAGATCTGGGGCAGATCTTGAATTTAGCTGGCACAGCAACCTATTATGCACGATCTTTATCATACCTGGCCCAGAACTAAATTAATCTGGTCCAAGTTAAACCATCTAAAAACCACTACATGCCTAATCTGGCCCAGATTGGAATGGCTGTCTGGGACAATTTCCTATCTTTTTTAGTTTTTATACAATCAGCGTTAGAAAAACAACGCACATGTGTATCAACTTGCCTTACTTGTAAGTTAAGTTGATACACCCTGAAGGTAAGTTGATACGCTTAAAGGTAAAATGATACACTATAAGAAAACATTACAAAATCACAACTTAAAAAGCAGCTGAACCATAATTAATACAAACTGCAATTTTTATAACCATGGTCAGATGTAGGGAGGATTACTCCGACATCCTTTTTGTGGAAGGAGAATTGGCTGAAAATAAATTAGTAGGCTACCTTTCATCTAAAATATTGAATATTTTCAATTTTTTTTGCAAAACTATTCTTAAAAAAAAGACTAGCTTTTACTGAGAAATGATAATCTAAAAGTTTTTTCTATGACCATGAAAATTTTTTGCATTTATTAGCGATGAGAAAAAAAGTCAAAAGCATGCGGAATAAACAAGCATTTGCAAATAAAATGAAAAAATTTTAGTTGTTTTAAGCTAACTCCAATTTGCTAAAATCGAAATTAAATTGTAGCAGATTGTTTCTTCTCGCTGATCCTCCGATTGCAACTGGAGAAAAGAAGCTTCAAAATAATATCGTCTGCAGCGAAAGAAGCGGCATCTTGTTCATTAACAATGAACAGTGGTCCATCAGAATAAACTCCACTATTTATGTTTTGTAAAAACATTCCTTCATAATCATCGTTTTCATCATCATTGTCATCAACGCGTGCAACCTATTGTAAAGACCTTAATTTTCCTTTTGCAATTACCACAACATAGTCTCCTAAGTTAGGTTCAATTTTTTTGTCTAAAATAAGACTATCCACTTCACTTTCTTCTTCATATGGGATGTCTTCTTCTTCTTCAGATGATGAACTAATGACAGTTGGTTGGGGTTTCTTTCTTTTTCCCTGCTTGACGAAAAGCTTTCGCTTGGCATTTATTTTAGTTGGTTTTATTTTCTTTTCAATTGATTTTTTCTCCACTTCATCTCTAACAGGAGTGTCAGTATAAATACTAGTCTTCCCTCTTGATCAAGTCAAAGATATTTTTTTGGGAGCGGCTTTTGGGATTGGCAAAGTCGATAAGTTATGTCGTTGTTTAAAACTGATCCACCACTGGATGCCTGCTTATCTATTATCTTTCCAAGATTGAGGAATTGGTAGTTTGTTCCTCATTGCATTTTTAAATGCTAGCTCTTTACATTTCTCTGGTGAAAGACCAAAGTACATGTCCGCCATGAACACAATATGTTTTGTTAATTCTTCGTCCATCTCAGGAGAAAAAATTCTCATTTGCAAGCTTAATGTTGCATATTCTAATGCACAATTAGGATTAATTTGCTTTTTCTTGATATATCTAATTAGTGTTCTTTTGTCAACACCGAAATTACTAGCAGCACTTCTGTAAGAAAATCCTTCCTCAGAGACTTTTCTCGTTGCCCTTTCAAGTAGATCTGGGCCTGATCGAACTTCACGATTGGTTTTTAGTACGTATTTAGCCTACTTGGCATTATTAAACGTATAATCTGGTTTTTTGATGTTGAAAACTAACTTTCATTTAATCAAATCTGCATTATAGAAAAATAAACAGGTTAGAGATAAAAAAATCAACTAGCAGCCAGTCTGTGTATGTAGCACTGAAGTTGCTTACATCATAGAAAGGATTGTTAAAATGGCTAGCTGATATTTACATTTATTGAAGAAAACAATGTTTAGACTTCTCATTGTCTGTAAGGCCTATTTGTTTAAAATGTCGCAATGAGAGGTTAGGTTAATAATTTTATAATAAAAGAAAAAAATCACTTGGCCCAATGTATTATAACCATATAAGGTAAGATGATACATATATCAACTTGCCTTAATAATGGTATATCATCTTACCTTATATGAATGATTTTGCAACAATTTACAATTTTACTTTGTTAAAAGGTGCATGCAAAAATCAACTTGCATGGGATAAAAAGTAATACTATACACTTCACACTGACAATACATTAAGATTAAAAAAAACTCCTTGAGTTCTACGACTTCTGTCAACTTTGTGTGAAAAATCTTACTCAAAATGCATAAAAACAAAGTTATAAATATTTCCTTTTAAACCGAACTTTTACACGCTTAGAAATAAATCTGTAACAGCACATGGCAACCAATCTTTCATTTGGTGGCTCTATTTTTCAAAAAAATATTTTTAATAACGAGAAAGGTTCATGTATCAACTTACGCTATGTATCAACTTACCTCACCTTCCCCTACAATAAGCTTTTCGGAAAAGTAACTAGAATCAGGGCGTCGAATAGGTTCAAGTTTGGCAAATTTTATTTTTAAAACTGGAATTCCGGTTCAGCTTGGTTCGGGTCCAAAGAAAAAAATAAGCGGTTAATACGGATTTTCAATTCATGTTTGGTTCAATATTGGTTCACCTTTAGTACAAATCATTGACAATACATGTACAAATTTGTTCGCAGCTTTAGTGTTACAGTATCAGCTTAGGTGGATTGCTTTTGCAGGTTTACTTGCAGGCATGTAAGTTTAAAGAAATCATTAACAGATCTACAATCAAGGCCCTCTTTAACTTATAAGAGGCCTTGCTGCAATGTTTTACAAATTGTGTTTGAATAAATTCCAATATTAAAAAATGATGACATTGCGTTTAGTTTAGTTTTATTTTACTTCTGCTCCGTCACATGACCAAAATGGAACAAAATATTAAAAGGTTTGTGAGTAATTGCTTAAAATTGGAATGAAAAAAAGAAAGAAGCAACGAAACGAGTTAACGTTGTGACTTGCTAATTATCTGTGAAAAGTTCCATTACAATCGATGGAAGTAAGCGATATACGAGGAGCAGTGATGGCTTTTTACGGTGCAAATGGCGCGGCTGCACCAGGCCCCTTTAAAAAACGTCAAAAAATGCCCCTCCTAAGCCAGATATTGCCCTATTTTTTTTCTAATAACACTATAATGGTGGCACTCCTAAAGTGATGACCTTTTTTCTTTTTTTTTAAGAGATCACTTTGTTTTGAAACACTAAAAAGTGGCTTTTGCTAAAATGATGACCTTTTTTTTAGAGATTATTTTGTTTCGAAACACTAATAATGTAAGTAGCCCTCCTATTTTTCTTACATTGGGCCCCTTTTTTGTAAGACGAGGGGTGTATGAAAAGCTTTTAGTATTAGAAAAACCAAAGGGGATAGGATATTTTTGATCATTTATTTTTCAACTTAGTCCCCCTCAAGGGCTAAACAGTTTCTCCAACGGTGCTGAAGCGCTTTAATCCCAGTGTAGTGTTTTAGACTCAAGAAACCCCTAGACTGCAGTTATGACGTCACCATTACTAGCAAAATAGTGACCAGCCAAACAGTGGCGGATATTGGGTGAGGCGAATGAGGCAGTTGCCTCGGGCCCCCTCGAAAAAGGACATACGGTTCTATTTCGCTGCAGATGCTTTTTAGAGGTTATTATGAAGTCGGTACAAAAAGTGGGAAATACAAGATGAATTCGAGGTGAATACCTTTTTTTTAGAGAACACCTTGATTTTGGGAGCAAAATAAGAAAATCAGAGATGAAATTGAGGTGAAGACTTTTTTTTTAGAGATCACCATGAGTTTGGGAGAAAAAAGTGAAAGACCAGATCAAAGTTTTTTTCTTTTTTAGAGAACATCAATTTTTGGAAATTCATGCCTCAGGCCCCTGAATTTGAATATCCACCACTGCAGCCAAAGCTTTTTTCATCTGGGTGTCGCAGCGTCGTTGAGTGGTTAAAGCGCCGTACATATGATCAACATGGTCTCGGTTTAAAACCTACTCACGCCGTTCTGTTGTGTCCTGGAGAAAGACACTTTACAGCACTTTTCCCTGCTTGGTGGTCTTAGCAAGCTGTTTTAAATTAGAGTCTTATCTCTATTAAATTACAAGCGGACAACAATATCTTGGCATCTCCTGAAGCAGATGGGGGTAATTGCTTACCTTATCTATTAGCGCCTCCGTCGCTTTCCTGCAAGTCAGGAGGATAAATATAGAGATAGAATAAAACAAATACAATTTATGGAAGTCGGAAGGGCCAGGTCTGTCGAATCTAATATATGGTGACCAAGTGTGAATCCACAATCATAAATTGTTGTCTTGGCAACCAAATGAGGTGTAAGCTGGTGCATTGTCTTGGTGGAAGAGGATTCCTGTTTTGAATATTTCTTGCTTTTTTTGTTTGAGTACTTCCTATAGGCGCTTCCCAATCCAAACTTCCCAATTATTTGAGTACTTCATTTATCCAGAATAATGCTGTTGAGTCATTATATGGCCCTTCTGAAGGAATTCGATCAGCATGACAACTTGGAAATTCCAGAAAATAGAGGCCACGAATTTCTGTTTTCTCAATTTTTTACTAAATCCTTGACCCCAGCTTATTCAAAAATCTGCAGTAAAATACTATAATAAGGATATTAAAATCACTAAATTTAGCAGTATTCTCACAAAAGGTTGCTAGCCTACTTTCAAAAAATTATAGGTTTGACCATGCATCAACGATTCTTATACGCGATGCTTAAAGCTTTTGTACTTTCCTTGTATTATTATCATTGAAACTTAATATTTTATACGTTTAATACATAATTTTATCAACATACCATAACTCACTGGTGTCCATTAGTTAAAACTAACTCTGTGGGCAACAATAAAAAGTTGTGCATCTCTGTATTAAAATGGGGTAATAACTTGCGCTAGGATCAAGGACTTAGAAGCGCAATTAGAGATTTAGCCTGAGGAAAGTGTTTCAAATGTAGGTTCCTAGGCCTCATATACATCTGGGCTCTCTGTAGCTCAGATTGAATATGAAGGGCAGCTGGAAACTCACCTCATTATGCTTGACTCGCAATTAGAAAAGCTTGCCCGGAATTAGGCCCAGGTACAGACACAGACACAACTTGCCCGGGACGAGGCATGGGCTGAATTGAAAACACAAGTGGCACTTAAGGAAGGGGTACTTAGGGCTGAATTTCAAAAAAAGATTTAGAAGAACGTAGGTCTAGGTCGGGGACCGCTTCTCTAACTAGTTTAAGGCGGTCAGGAAATTCTAAAGCAGTTGGCATGAAAACCAGTAGCGAGAAAATGGATGTTCCTACCAAAATTGCTCACTCTACACCAGCTGTTGGGAAAAGAAGAAACCAACATATATTGCTCCACATTCATGATGCCACAAAAGCTGTTAATGTTCGCAAAGAAAGAGGTGTGAATCGCGGGGCCGCTAATGAAGCAGCGGCGATGCAAAATAAATATTATAATAAAGGCGATACTTGCTTTTCCTTTAGCTTTTGTGTGCCTCTAAATGATTGTGTGAATGATGTGAGTGACCTGCGATACCCTCGTGGTCGAGTTGGCGTGGAAAATAATATCTATATTTATAAACAGTTATAACGACATCCATTTATAAAGCTTGTTTATAATTTATGTGCTAATTATAGCGTCATTGATTTCGCTAAAACTTTTGTATTTTTTTCTTGAAAAACGATAAAAACATGCTGTGTCAGACAATATTGCTAAAACTATTAAAGTATATTTTTCTGTTTCAAAAATGCCAATTATCTTTTTTGTCAAAAAAAACTAAAGAGTATATAAACAATTGGATAATCGCAAAGCCAACATGAAAGGCACAGATTAAGTTGGAATCTTTTTCTGGTTCCAGCAACGAGCTTAGGTTGAAGTTTTTCAAAGTACAGTACAATATCAGTATCCCAAACTCTGCGATGATAAATGTGTCTAGTTGGATTAGATATAGAGATTAAAGTGAGCGAGGTTATCGTCAAAAAATCTTGAAAGAATTTCTTTTTATTAAAGAAAATGAAAAGCGTGGGGTTTCACGTTTGGTTTTGCCTGAATGACAAGTTGCAGTCAAAATTGTTTTTGATTGCGCAGTGATGGCCTTACAAAAAAAAGAAGCCCGGTGCAAGAAAACTAGGGGAGGCCACTTTTTAGTGTTCCGAAACAAAGTGATCTCTAAAACCAAAAAAAGATTATCACTTTAGGGGTGTCACCGTCATGGTGCTACCATAAGGAAATAAAGTAATATCTGGCTTAGGGGGTCACTTTTTGACGTTTTTTAGGGGGGCTCGGTGCGGCCGCTCCGTTTGTACCCTACTATAGCCATCACTGTGTGTGTTGGTCGATGGTTAAGTTTATTATTTTACAGTCTTGTGGTTGTTTTTCTAAAAGTCTGTAAATGAAGAAATAAACAGGGAAAAGCCGTGTCATCTATTGAAAGCTATCAAAAATATTCTGAAGTTCATAAAAATTTGAACTCAACAAGAAAGCTTTTTATACTATTGATTGAAATTTATAAGTATAAATATCTGCTTGTTTTACAAGACAATGTTGGGTTAAAAGTTTTTTTATCTTTTTTTAAAATGTTTTATATGTGACATAACTGAAATATAGAGCTCGAATTGGGCTACGCTTATAATCTAAAAAAAACGTTGCGCTTTATACGATTCGAAAATTATATTGCGCTGCCTATCTGCGCTTTATATAGCTTTTTAAATACATTGCGTTTCTTGCGTTGCGCTTAATATAATTTTAACCTAGATTCATAACCTGGGTAAATATTGCCCATACATTTATTTAAATGTTATCTTATGTCTGGTAAAATAAGATAAACTTTGCCAGGTTGTAAGTATTTCCATTATTTTTGGTTATGCTCAGAAAACAAAAGGAAAAATAAAATTTATTGTTTTAGTTTCATTTACCATTTTTGATTTGAAAATAATTGCAATTGGGTTATAATTACCGATTGTTATGATTAATGCAATTTTTAAGAGGGTAATGTTGCGCTGCGCTTAACATGATTAAAAAGAAACATTGTGCTTGTTACGCTGCGCTTCACTAATTTAAAAAACTCCTTGTGCTTTACTAATTTAAGAAAAAATGCCTACCTCTGCATTTACATATGATACAGTAAAATAAAGTTTTAGTTACGTGACTTTCTTTTTTTGTATTTGCGCCGACTTAAAATTCCCAAGATCTGGAGAAGAGGGCTTGTAGTCGCGGTCTTAAAGCCGAACCCATAGGGAAATCAAAGAGTTATTTACCGATATCTCTACTTGGTGTCCCCTACAAGATCCCTGGAAGGCTTATCTACACCCGCTTTGAACCAATTATTGATTTATTGCTCCCTAAAAAGAGCAGGGTGATTTTGACGCGGAAAGTCAACCGTAGATCAAGTCGTTCTCTTGACAGAGAACGTCGAGGATTCTTTCCAGACGAAAAAGAAAGCTGGTGCGGTATTTGTCGATCTGACAGCAACATAAGACACTGTCTGACACGGTAGTCTTACCTGCAAGTTTCTGAGGCTTCTACCAGATAAACACACAGTCAGAATGATTATGGAGCTTGTTCGAAACCGAAGTTTTACCGTTGCTACAGGACTGTAGCTGTGACAGCAGGCTACTCTGTCTGAAAAACGGCTTTTCTCAGGGATTGTTCTGGCCTCCTATACGTACGACCTGCCTTCCTGCCTTCAATTTCGAAAAAAATGGTTATAAAAAAGATCTTGCGTTATTGTACTCTTCTGAAAACTGGAAGGACTTGGAGAGAACTTTAAGTCAAAACATGACTGCACTTTTAGCGTATCTCCAGTCTTGTAGGTTGAAGCTCAGTCACACTAAGAAGATGACGGGCCAGTCTTTTATTTAAATAACCGAAAGGTCAAACGTGAGATAAAAATGTACAATAACAACAACGCACAGTTTTCGTTCTGCCCAACCCCTTCTTGGGGTAAAACTGGACGAATCGCTCACGTTCCGTCACAATCTAATGGCATTGTGCAAAAAACTAACTTTGTGCGTCACACTGTTCAAGCGACTTGCAGGCTCAGGATGGGGTGCTGGTATCAAAACACTGCGTAAAACTGCTCTATCTCTGGTCTACTCAACAGTTATAAGTATTTTGTAGCAGTCTGGTGTCGTACCGTCGTATGGTATCAAAACACTCCGCACAGCTGTCCTATCTCTGGTCTACTCAACATCTAAGATTCAATTGCTTTTGCAAATAATTCTATTTAATTTGTATGTGGTTGCTCATAACTAAAAATATAAAAAAACATATACATATATATATAGAAATCAATATACAGCGTGACCCAAAAAAACGGGAATTTTCGGAGTGCGTATTAACAGATATGAGCAAGTGGCAACACTGCGAGACAGTGACCTTGAGCAAGTAAACACTCCGCCATTTTAGTAACCATGGATCTATGGAACGGGCAACAGTGTGTGTTAGCAATAAAAATGTTTTACAAAAACGACGATAGTTTGACAGCTGCGCAGAGAGAGTTTGACGTTTTTACAACTTAGGACGTCGTGGTGCTGTTCTATCAAAACACCAGATAAAATGTTGGATTACTAACTTTGAAGAAATTGGATCTGCCCTAAAGAAGAAACTAACAGGACGACCAAGAAGTGCTCGTACTCCGCAGAACATTGATGTTGTACTCGAGTCTGTCTTACGGAACCCAGAGCGTTTAATTTGTAAGCAAGTAGCTGCAGTTGAAAGGTTATAATCTTTCGTTACACCTGAATCGAGCAATTTTCCACACGTTCAGGTTTCAACAGAAAGGAGCGGCATCACACACTGCACGGCAATCATTGGAGGTGTGCGAGAATTGTTTGGTAACTGTGTGATCTCAAGATTCGGTAACGTTCCTTTGCCACTAGATCGCCAGATTGGTCCGTTTGTGATTTTTTATTGTGGGGCTATCTCAAGAGTAAGGTGTAAAGGACTCGACCAAAAACTCTGGATGAGTTAAAACAGAGAATTCAAGATAAAATTTACAATATCCCAGCTGAGATGTTGTAGCGGTCAATGAGGAATCTTAACAACATATTTCAAGAATGCATTCATAGAGGTGAGCGACATCAAGAGGACGTAAATTAAAAAAAATAAAAACTCCTTCATTATTTTTTAAACGGCATGTTTTAGGTTTTAACTACTATGAATAAAACATTTTTCTTCCATAACTCTTGTTTTTATGGATTACTAATTCTCGTTTTTTGTGTCACCCAAAGCATAGCCTAATGGTTAATGAGAAACAAAAAAATCATAAAAAACCAAAAGTTTTGATAAAACTGGTCTACTGAGTTTAAATTTAGTAAGCTACCATTCAAGACCACACAAAATTACAAAAAACCTTTGGTAGGACACTTTTTAACCTTGAATCATCATTTTCTCTCTTTTCGACTTCATTCCCTCTAGTTCAGTGCTCTTCAACCTTTTTTCCCCCCAGTAAAATATTTTACAATTTTTCAAAAACTTTGCGGAGCTTACTAATAGCAATGTTTCATTGAGTCTATTAAAATTAAAATAAAAATCTTTCAACTGAATTACCGATTCAATTTCCGGTAAGTAAGACTTTGTAAAAGTCGACGCATAACCTTAAAGTGAAGAATTTTTCTTTTTATCTTTACATGAAAATTTTGTAACTTTATTAAACAATCTCTTATTCTTTTATTTGAATTAGTAATTTAGTTGAGACCAAAGAAGTACATGAAAGATCTTCACTTGTTTGTTCTTCTTATATATTATGTTTTTCTTAGAACTAAGACGGATAATCTCTGCTGGACCGGAGACCTGCTTAAAAATTTCTTTTCGGGGTATCAAAAGACTTCAAGAGTTGTCAAGAGAGGGAAGACTAAAAGAAGGTCGCCACTTTTAATCAAAAACTAAAAAGAAATTTCTTATTTTTGAAATTTAAATGAACCCTATAAAAAAAAAAGTTAAAAAGCTCCTGTGCTTTCAGAGTCACGTTTTGCTCACCGTTCGTCTATAATCAATATCTGATGCCCCTCTGTTTGTCCAATCACAGTGGTACACTTTAAAAAATTTAACTTGATGCGGTGCGATATAGCTACACCCAGTTTAAAAGCAATGATTTTAGGTGCAATACTTTGTCATTGCTCTAGGACAGCCAGCTTCTTAAAAAAAGGATTTTAATCCCGACTGAATTTACATAACAAATATCATTGAAATCGTCGAACTGATAAAAAGGGAGCAAGGATCTTTTTTCTTTTATTGCATTTTATTCTGATACAGTCGAAGTGCATACATGCCATGACGAACTAGAAAAAAGTCTTATTCCAAATAAGTGCTGTTTTGTTCAAGAGCATCATCAGCTGCGTTAACGTACAACTTAGAAAATGTTTGAAACGTAGGCCTATTACTTCTTCCCGAATTTGAAACGAGAGAGAAGCTATTTGAAGTCTCATTTTTGTGGCTTAATTGAAAAGAACCACTTGATTTCTTTTTTGAAAATTTTGTAGTCATCAATGAAGTATCGAAGTGAGAACTGCTTTGAAACGTTTGAGAACGTAAGCTGAATCCTCTCAGCTTATATTCTTCTCGCATTTTTCGCTTCGTTTTTCGACGAATCGAGTACGCGACCAGTTTTTTTCGACAATAATCGTACTTGTCGACGATCGCCAGACGGAGTAGCTCGCGAACTTGATTAAACCTCAGGCAGAAGCAAATAAGAATCGCGCACCCCTGAAAAAATAAAAACTAAGTTTGATTTAACCTGTTTATTTTGAGAAATTGTAGAAGGATTTTTAACACGTGCTTTGCTAATTATTAAGGCAATGAATAATGATTTACAGCTCTTGGAGTTGACGAAACTTTCAGGAGTCGTTTGAATTCGTTGCGTATTTGTACACAAAATGTGGAAATACTAGATAAACTTTAGTGGACACTATACGAGCACAAAAATTAGTCAATGTTAGTGAACATTTAATGGCACAGTAGTTTGAAAGATTTTTTATTGTGGGTTTCAAAAATTTATCCAAATAATTAGAAGCTCAACATTTAATTGTAGCCTAAGTATTAACACTTCAAATTAACCAATAACAAGAATAAGGTCATAAAAACAATGACGGGCTGAAAAAGATTTTTATCTTAAACTGTATGAAATTAATCATGTAAAAAACATAAAAAAAGACTTTCAAAAAAGTTAATCTTAAAACAGTAAAAAATTATTACTTATAAAGGTGCGATCAACCCGATCCATAAAATCTTTGTGAATGTGTTAAAACATCTTACAGTTCAAGGTCTTTTTGGTAAATCTATTTTTCAAGTACTTTTCTACTATTTGATCGAGGTATGAAAAAGACCTTTTCAATGCAGTATGAGAGACTGAGACTTTATGACACTGCATAAATTCGGATACATTTCTAAATATCTGAGATAAGAAATAAAGTTTTGCTTAAATCAAACCGCTTATTGCAAGAATTTATCTTTTACATTCTTTAAAAACTTTAAGGCTATCTAAAAACCGTGACCTTTATGATCGACAAAGTTGCTGCATTTTGTTTCCTAGCTGCGAAGTCAAAATTATTATTTTCTATCCCAAAAATTCCACGATAGATTTTGGTCAAATATATAGATATCGCGTCAATAGTCGAACCGATTAAAATAACGTTCTGGTTCACGTTCAGGAGGCTAATTTTATTTTTGATGGTTCAGTTTCGGTTCAGGTTCAGCAAAAATTTTTTTCGGGTTCGGTTCCCGTTCAGGTTAGGCAATTATTTAAAAAAAGTTCTGTTCCGATTTAGCTTCGGTTCGGCTTCGGAATATCTTTTCTGTCTATTTCTGACAAGCTTTAGGACTGTAAGCATGAATTGTAACTTTATGTTTTCATTGGCGTCCGCAGACACGCTTCCTGGAAGAGTGATGGCAAACAGTTGCAAACCCAAAATATTTTTTAAAAAGTTTTTTTTTTAAATTCTGGTACAGATTTTAAAAAACTCAAAGATCAAATTAATTTACCGGCATGGATCGCGGTTGCAAAACCAACTCTTCGGAATTAATGTTAAATGAAATAAATTTATAGTAATGGTATTGCGAGAGTCAAAAGCGAAACCGGAATTTTTTTGTTGTTTTTTGATCTGAACACTTTCTTATAGATTGTGTAAATATGAATTTATTAGATCCTTCTTGGACAAGCTGCTGACAAACTTATCCGAAAATTTTTTCATAATCTTTTAGTAGCGGCCCTAAGCAGTAGATTTACGAGTAAAGGCGTAATTACTCTTCGTAGTCAATATTTTTGTAATTCAATTAATTTAGTTAAACAGTTAAACATTTAGTCATTCAAGTTTATTGTGCAAAATTGCACAACCGAAAAATTGCACAAAAAATTGTAAAATTATATTTATTATAATTACAAAAAGCGCAGTTGTTAATTGATTATTATGGAACAAAAATGAAAGAAAAAAATCGTTTGTCAATCAGACGAATGTGCTTGTTTTTTATTGCACAACAAATTAAATCTTGATGCAATATTTGACACTGCTTGGACTAAGATAACAAATAAGTCACATTTAAAATGTAAATCTTCGTTTTTAGGATTGAAGGTGTTAATTACCGAATCGAGATTAAAACTACAGGGTGGGCCCTAAGTCGCGCACCAAAGAATTTGAAACAAATTAAAGGCAAATTAAAACTGAAAATAAACTTTGATTGGAACCAACCAAATCTGAAAGGTATAATAACTGACACGTTCAAGGAAAAGAAAGAATGTTTTATTCCGCTTTTTTTACATTGTTTCCACTACACTACACGTAAGTCTTTGGTGTGCGACTTACGGTTTACCCTCTATATTATTGTCGTTTTGCGATGGAACAGAGACAACTAACTACACTGGCACTAATGTCAAATACAAAACCACGTGTTAGCGCGCGCACATTCAAACATTTATTTAAAAATTTATCTAGATTTTATATATTCATCTATTTAAATATTTTACATTAAAATCTCGCGATCCTATTTGGGGTCGCGACCCATAGTTTAAGAAGCCCTGCTTTTATCATAATTATTTAAAATTCCATTTTTTTATCTAGCAAGAAACATATGTTTTTGCTTTAACTTCTCGCCTGAAAAAGTCGTTTATGACGTTTCTATATTGCCACACAACAAGTATAGGGACCAAAAAAATTGCGGCAAACTCAAAGACAAAATTGTGATTCTGATTCTTTTACAAATAACTTAAAAATTAAAATCTATGCGTCGCACGGTCGAACCGGATCCATTTAAAATTAATTTTCGGTTAAGGTTCAGGTTCAACATATTTTATTTTTTTGAATTTAGTTCCGGTTCAGGTTAAAAAAATAGTAACGGTTAATACGTCTTTACGGATCCGTTTTGTCGCCCTGAGAAAAACTGCTTATGATACCAACCTATTTTCCTACAAGCAATGTCAAATTTACATGAAGTGGACTTTTTGGTTTATCAAATTTGGGGATTTCCTTTCAACGTTTATTGGCAAAGTTTATTGACAATTTTTTTTACTGCAAATTAAGTAACTCGCACTTTACGCTGCACTACACTGCACTGCAGTCCGTCATTCGTGCTCATGTCCTTCTGAAGGCCAGCAGCTAGTAATTCAGCCGTAGTAAAGATTAAAAAAGATTAATTTTCTCAAATTTTTCTTTGTATGGCCGTAGTAGTCTAGTTACTGCTTTCTGTTTGAAACGGATCTATCATTGTAGGTGAGCAGGATAACCCTAAGTGTCTTTCTAAGGGCACAACAGAAATCACTCAGGTGTACTGAGTATTGAACTCAAGTAAGTCCGTTTGTTCGCAAGTCAGAGTACTGTTATATCCCACCGACTTTGTTTACATTAAAGATCAGAGAAATCAAAGATATTCCTCAACAAACTGGTTCGAAGTTTAACAACCTTTTCCAAACCCTTTTACGCTGTTGTTGCTTTTGCACCGTTTCAAATTAAACATTTTTTATAAACTAATTGAAACCTTTTTATCAGCATTTCTATTTTGTCTATTCCTCCGTCTTTCGACTACAAATTTATTTCAAATTTTATGCGTCCGTAACAAAAAATTTAGAAAATTCCTTTTTTAAATGGTTCAAGTTTTTGTTTGTTATTACTTAAAAAAACTAATACTAATTCAAACTAAACTAAACGTTGTAGCAAGAACTAACCATGTAATTTTTTTTGTTTATTTGTTCTAGCTATAAAGTATCTTGTTTTTTTTAATTTTACAAATATTTATAAAGAAGTATATTAATTTGCGGTAATTACGAAAGACATACCGTGATAATTGCGGATATTCCCAGCAAGTAATCTGTCAGTGGGGGTGTGTCGAAGTAGAAATAATTTGAAGACTCAAACCGAAAATAACTCAAAAACCAAACGATACTAAGCAAAACAGAACAGGCCAAGCTCGATTCACCCAGCTTTTTTGCTTCGTCATATATTCGATCGTTCGACAGAAAGCGCATCTGTTAAAAAAAAAGAATTTTTGTAAAAAAAAAGTTTGTTACAAATTTGTCAGCAAACTTACAATTCGCGTCTGAGGTCCTGAGACCTTTTATATTTTCGCCAAGTTTTGTCAACACCAATTGGCATTCATCGCGTGATAATTTTTTTAACGATAAAATTACATACTTTTGAAAGGAAAAAAAATTCAAGGTTTTCTATATACGTACGTTAAAAATTTTTTAGTAAAATATAAAACAAAGTTAAATAATTTAGGCTCAAAACCTAAAACTTTTTCAGGGATTAAAAATTTGAACACCATACAAAGAGGCTCTTGCATTATGGTCGCCGTTTTGATATTTCTCAAGATGGAATTCCTCCTCATTAAGAAACAAGATGTAAACCAATATGATTTAAATTGAAACCTGTGTTTCTGTTGTTTCCTGTGAGAATTCTCCGGTTTGTGACAAGAGTGATTCGAATATTAGTAACTATTTAATGGCATATGTGCGGTGATGGCCTTAAAAAAGGGGGGCCTGGTGCAAGAAAAAAAAGGGGGACCACTTTTTAGCGTGTCAATTTTTTCTTTCCAAAAACACAGTAATTTCTAAAAGAGGCCATCACTTTTACTCAAGTACATTATCCCTACTTTTGTTAAAAAATTTAGGTGCAGACTAGGGGGCCACCGTTATGGCTTTACTATGAAGAAATAGAGCAATATTTCGCTTACGAGGGGCCACTTTTTGACATTTTTTAGCGGGCCCGGTGTGGCCGCTCCGCTTGCTCCGTATTAAAAACATTGCTGCTTATGTAATGTGCCATTAAATATTATAAGAATTTAATAATTAATATATCGCACTATAAAGCGAAAGCAGTAATCCTCTTGAGTGTTTCAACGACAATACAGGTTTTAAATTTCGAGTGGTGCAATCGAAACTGCAAGGCAATTGTTTAAATATCAAACATTCTCAATCTTGTTTATTTAAATTTTCGTAATGAAAAACCTATTCGAATAGTTTTAGATCGCCTTCCCTTCGCGATCTTGTTTTTGTCGCAAACGACGCGATCGGGATTTGGAAGACAAGAGCCGGTTGAAAAATGCATCAAAAATAAATGACGTTTTTCGGTCTTCGATTGTCTCCTACGAAATAGATGCGGACAAAACCCACTTTTGTTTAATTATTGAAAGTGAAAGTTTTTTTTACGGTTTCAGACCATTCGCGTGATTCGCAGATTGTACTGTTTTGAAAAGTAATCTGTAGACGTGGAGAACTTAAAACAGTGATGTCTATAGGAGTACAGAGAAACTTCGTTTTAGCGCGAATTTGGATATAACGCGATCAAACGATGGATCCCAACGTCCAAAAATCCGAAGACCAGGAGAGAGATACACCATCCCCACCCCCAAAAGTATCTAAAGCTATTGAACACCGGGAGGCTAGTCTTAGTTGGTTGGAAACACAAAAAGTGAACCCGATTCAGTATCTCCTACGTAATTTCAGACTTCGCTAAAAGCCGGAAACATTCTTCTCTTAACTTTTTAAGGGACAGTGGTACATATGTGTACCATAATTGTGATTATAACGTAACAAAATCACTTTTGTGAAGGCATTATAATTCTAATTTTTTGATATTTGCGACATCACTATTAAACCATTGTCATTTTAGTTTACAATCAAATTTTTATATCCCTTAAAGCAGTGCTTTCCATACTTTCTATATAAGTGACACACTTTTAAACCCCAAATAAATTTTGACACGTTTTAATTTACGAGGGTCAGTTAAAAATTGTCCGCACTTTATGCCACAGTTCACTCTTGTGTTTAAGTTAGATTTTCCAGCAGTTTTTCCAGCAAACGTGGGCTTCTGCGTCACGTAATAACTATTAGCTGATCTATTTGTTTGATCGATTGTTAAAGGTGTTTGTTTCAGTCAATAAAAATGGCCGCTCCACTAGCAAAATGCACCAGTGAAGAATAGCGCCCAGTGATCCGATTTTTATAATTAGAAGGTGTGTCAGGGGCTGAAAGTCACCGGCAATTTTTTACACAATATAGAAACAGTGCATGACCAAAAAAAATGTGTATAAAAGGATTGAAAAGTTTAAAAGTGGCCGGACAAGCGTGGACCATTGGAAGTATTCTGACCCACAAGCAAGGAAGAAATTCAAGACCTAACGTTCTGCAGGAAAGGTTATAGCAGTATTCACCATTTTTGGGCTTAAAAGGGCCTATTCTGAAAAAATACCCAGAAAAGTTCTGAACAGCCTGCATACAGCCCAGACCTTCTAACTACGGTACTATCTTTTTAGTATACTCAAAAATGGTTTACGAAGTTGTCGATTTTCTTCGGATGAAGCAGTTCTGGAAACGGTGCATAAATGGTTACAAGACCAGCCAAAAACTTTTTTCTCAGATAAAATTCACAAACTTGTGAACAGCTGGAATAAATGCATCAAAAATAATGAGAAATAAGTAGAAAAATGACATATTTCTTGTAGTCTTGTTCTTGTGCAAACAAATCGAAAAAACAAAAATGCGGATAATTATTTACTGTCCCTCGTAATTTTAATCAAAACGTTTTTAACAACAAAATCTGAACTTACAATTTTAATGATTAATGCTTGCTAAGATCTTAATTATAACAAGGGCAAATTTTTTATTAGATTTTTGTTTGCAAGTTATGTTTTAGGTGGAAAACCCCATAATATAATTTATTGAACTGTTTGGAGGAAGATAATACGCTGTGGCATAACCTTGATTGAAGGGAGAGGCCGAAAAGAGAAAAAGAAGAAGAATTGAACTGTAAATAGCTATTGTCAAATATTAATATTATTTCAAGTCCTGTTAGCGACACACCATCGTACTACAAGGGACACACTAATGTGTCGCGACACATAGTTTGGAAAGCACTGCCTTAAAGGGATAAACAACGTACAATAAACACTTTTTTTGAACAGCAATGAATGGTAGTATGCGGGATTGTGTAAAACTGTGAATTTACTATATTTATTGTGATTTTCAAGTAATGCTAAAAATTAAGTGGAGGTATTGCATTACAACGCAACCCCACTTTTTACGCAAGGGCGTTTTATGGGCCCCGACGATCGCGTCGTAACGAAGTTTCATTGCGTACACAGGCACTGGCCACGATTGCAATCACTCTGTTTTAAACAATCACAAGGATAAGGTCTTTCTATAAAAACGTCATCTTGTAAAATTCAACTTTTTCTAAAGTTAACAGAATAATTTTTTTAGTTTTCATTTTATTTTCACAAGATTTTTAAAACTTTAAAAAACTGGAAATCGACATATTTTTAAAAAACTGGAAATTTTCCCTCTACCTTTTGCATTGGACTGTACAGATTTTTAGAAAACAAAATAAATTATCTACCGCTTCAAACACTGCTCTTTTCTAAACTTAACAGGCGTTTTTACGCAAGTCTAAAGGATAAAAAATAATATGATATGATTGCAGGAGATGATTTATAGGTATCAGTATCAAAAAAGATGAAACTATTTTATTTTAAACTTGGGGTTTGAGTTTTTACACCAAGTGGTGCGTATATTAAAATATTCATAAAAGTTAAATAGAGTATTCATAAAGTTCAGCTTTAAAGTGTTTCGATTAAACTCGCTACACTGAAGTTATGTAGTCAACCTATTATTTAGAATTACTTTCTTATCAGAATTGAGGCTAAGAAAAGATTTATAACACTTACTTCCATTTTTTCTTGATTCAAGGTTGTTACTTTAACGGCTCTGACTCCATAAAATAAGCTCACTGAAATCAAAACGGCGCCCGGTATTCCAACTCCGTAATATAAGGAAATGTCATGGTTTATGCAAGATTCTCTATTGGCATAATGATGTAAGTTGCCTGTTTCTGATAACAAAAATTGTTTTTTAAAGCAGATTACCATGCGCGGAAAAAGTGCCTACCGAAATAGCTGATGAAGATAGACAAGCTGGTCATACCGGCTGATGCAAAAAAGGACGTGCCTATCCACCTAAAAATGCAAATAAGCGTTATTAAAAATTAAAGCTCTGTTTTAAAAAAACTGTAGCTTTTTAAATATACCGTGTTTTGTGACCTCATATTTGAAAAAAAGCAGTAGGTATTTTCTATAGTATTGATTTTAGTTTTCTAAACAACTTTCTCAAGTCAAAGTTTTGGTGCTATTTTTTAAATTTTCAATTTTTTTCGAAGGAATGCTTTTTTTATTTATTTATCTTTTTTGTTCGATTAAGCTATGTATTTTAATGCGTGAAGTTTTTTTAATACAAAAATTTAAATTAAAAAATAGGGTTCATTAGACTGTAGTGAAACCTCAGTCCTATATCCGTTTCCGGACCTACTTATGATACGCTTTTTTAAAAAAAACATTTCTGTAACTTTTTTAAAGTTAAACTTACTGTTTTTCATTTTCATTTTCATCTCAATATTTAAAAAAAGAGAAATATTAATTGAAGGTCCTAACCTTGCAAACACAAACCGAAATAACCAGAGTTGAAATCAAATAATTAAACTAGATATTATTTTCATACCTGAACAACTTTTTTTTCCTCTTTGGCAGTGGCAACTGATGGTAGTACATGATCCAATTTAACGGGGCCGAGGTGTTTCGCTGTGCTATAAAAGCACACCACGCAACATAAATGAAAGTCAAAATTGTAAAAAATTGATAAGCAATTGCCAAAACATAGCAATTTTCTGTGACCAAAATGCTCCAATTAAACAAAGAAATTAAATATAATATAGAACCAATACTTGCTGACATCAATATTAGAATGACAACTTGGCTCAATAGGTTATTTCGTATGGCTCTGAAAAATAAAGTTTAAAGCAATCGAGTGACTTGAAAAATGTAGGAAAGTAAAAGTCGGTGCTCCCTTAATAAAAAGCAGTTTTTTCATGATAAATTTTTTATATTTAAAACAGTTTTTTTGAATAATTATTTGATTTTTAATATTTGAGCTTAAATTCAAAAAGTTTCCGCATGATTTTCAAATTTAATAACGGTTTTTGAGTAATTCAATTTATTTAATACAATCTTTTGATTTACGGCTGCTATAGCTATTTCCAATTGAGGGCAACAAAAGCTAACTTGAGGGCAACAAAAGTTTTTTATTTGGAAATTGGATGACTTAAACTGATAAAAAATAAAATAGTTTGGTGAAATCAAAAATATTGACCCTTTAAGTCTTCTTAAAATGTTTCTGTCAAGTTATTTGCTGAAACGTTGCTTTTTCAAGAAAAACGGCCCATAGTTAAAGCTGTTATAAGCAGTGAAGATGCAGCATTCCAGCAATAAAAGAAAGCCGCCTGTCCCATTCTATGCTCGTACTGGAAATAAACCTTTAGGCTCTATAAATCTACAACTAGTCTATTTGGCAGAGTGACAAAAATGATTTATTATTAAAATAATCTGGATGAGAAATAAAAAATAAGCTTTTTTATTTCCTAGTTAGGAGTAAATGATAAAACAAAATAGGAAACTCACGTAAAAGACAAATAAACAGATGCGGCCTGAATCATTCCAAAAATCATCAATGAATAGCCAATTGTAAGTATCAATGAAGGAGAAACAGTTGGAAAAACAATCTAGATTTAAAAGAAATGTTTTAGAAGCACTTTTTCTGATTTTTTTTTATTAATTTTTTATATGCTATAAAAGAACGCAACATTAACAATCTGTGAATAATTGGCCGGTTTTTTATAATCAAAATTGCATTTCTGGTTTAAGCATTGTTTTTGCAGAAATTAAAAGATAATTGCAATCGTGAGGCAGTTTGATGTCTCGAACGATGGCTATGACAAAATACTCGGTAGAGTGTTGAACTGGCAGCCTCACAAAAATGACTGAAAGCAAGACACAAAGCTAAGTATTCATTTAGATTGCATTCATGACAGAGATAAATTTCATAGTCGTTTTTATTATGACGTCATGTCAAACAAAACTAAGGTGTTTGACGCGATAATATAAAAAAATAATTGCAGATTTCATCTTTCGCAAAGTTTGCTTTGTGAACTTGGCTTTCAGCTTTTCATTTAAAATGGAAAAAATATTCCGAATAAACAGGTTAAAGATATAAAGATATAAGAGAAAAGTGTCCATCTTTAACAATACCGACCGTTGTGAAGAGAACGATCACACCAGTTTGGTATGATTCGCACGTCGCATATTTAGGTGATTCCCCCAATGATGCGGAACGAAGCCCGTTCTGTGACAATTCGGTCGAAGCTTCATTGAGAAAAGCACATGAAGAAAGAACACGATATGGTAAGTTCTGAAAGAAAAATAATTTTCTCTGATTGTTAATCTTAGGCAACGTCGATGATAGCAAATAAAAAAAAAAAAACACAAACTGTTTATTTTTATTTTATCTCTATATTTATCCTTTTGACTTGCAGGAAAGCGACGGAGGCGTTAATCCCTAGGGTAAGCGATTACCCTGACCTGCTTCCGAAGATGCCAAGATATTGCTGTCCGCTTGTAATTTAAAGGAGATATGACTGAAATGTAGAACTACTTGCCAAGACCACCAAGCAGGGGAAAGTGTCGTAAAGTGTCTTTCCCCAGGACACAACAGAATGGCCAGATTAGGTTTTATCCTTTTTCTTGATAAATCTTTAAAATTAGTACCGCTTTTTAAAATTTAAATGACTGAGCCAAAAAACTTTTTTCAGTCTTCAACTTCTCCAACTTATACATAGCTAATTATAATTGGTACGTTATATATATAGGTTCGTAAAACGTTAATGCGGCCATTAAAAATCTTTTCGATTAATATATAATCTCTATGAGAGAGAGGTCATTGTTTGTTTAAATACTTGATTGACAGATGAGGCATTTCTTTGCAACAAAACTTCACGTTCAATATTCCATGAGACTGTGATGGGTTGCATCAGATTTCGTGCAGTCGTCGGAAGGATCAAAGTTCCATTACCAAACATGATCGACACGAGATCTCCTGGAAACGAAAATGTCCATTAACGAAAAAGGTTTGAAAATCATTTTCAATTTTACGACAGATTTGGAGTCGAAATATTCAACAAATTTAGGAGGAAGTATAAGTATTTCCTGGACGGTGTTGTAATTATTATTTTTCTACCGGCGCAGAAGGTCTGGGTTTGGTTCCGGCCTCGCCAAATCTGGGCACTGCTGCTATAGTTGCACTTAAGCCACTAAGATGAGTAAGCGAGGAGCAAAAACTTCTAAGAAGAAAGTGAATTTATTAATATAAAACTTAATTTCTGAATTTAGGTAAATCGTCATAATTTTTTTTATGCCAACTAAAACGAGCTCGTCTACGGTTATGTGTGCTCTTGCTCAAAAGAATTCTAATCCAAAACACCCTCGTCTACTTGATGATGATTACTTAATCCAGAATATCCTGCTTCACTTACCAGTAGAAATTCCGTCAATGTTTCGGGTGGGAATTTTCTGGATCAGTTTTTTTTGAAAAAATATGACCACTATTTTGTTTTTTGATATATCATCGAAAAACATCGAAAGTGGAATCGAAATTTGATTAGAAACAATCGAATCGCGAGAAAAGTTTACAGAAAAAAACTTTTTGTTGGAATTTGGAGACAGTAACGTTAAATGCGTTCGAACAGCACCAATTTCATGCATTAGAGTTCCTAAAACAGAGAAGTTAAACTAAAAGCAAATTCAAATTTTGTATAAGGTTTCACCAAAAGTCGTAATTTTTTCTTTGAAAGCAATAGCTTGTACAAGCCGAATCAAAAATAAACTTGTGTTTGATGATAAATTGTTTTTATGGATGGGCTTTTGCAGATTGTCAGCAATTCTAAGAACAAGATCCACATCAATTGAATTTACCTGCATGAAAAAGATAAATTCAAAATGAGCATCTTTACTTTTACAATTTTTGAAAGATTTTTTTAATACTCGAATCGAAAGATATTTACATTAAGTTCAATTTTATCTATCAATAATTTTTTTGAAAAAAATTAACTAATCAGTATTTCTATCGCGAAGTCAGATTTTATACAACAATTTTATTAGCACAAAAATTGATCAGAGAGATTGGCTAATCATTTTTTAATCAAATTTTAGGCTCGAAAAAACATAGTTTAATTTAATTCAATTATTTAATTTTATAGCAAAAAGTTACTTACAGCTGTTTCTGTTTCTAGTTTTACGTTTAAAGCGTTCAATAAAGAACCAATCAAAAGATCTGGAATATCGACGGTGGTAAGAAGAAAAACTTTTTGAATGGCAACATGAATGGTGTCATTTATCTACAACATTTTGATTGTAAGTTGTTTAATTTGAATTTTTTTGCTTTAATTGTTGCAATTCAACAATAATAACTTTGGTGATTTTTATTATGACTGCTTGCCTGCTGAATTATTGTTAGTGATTTAGCGAGAAGCGCAAATAAAAAAAACTTTTGCGTACAAAAGATTGCTGATCTACTGCATTTTTTGATGTTACCACGACTACTTTGTCCAATGATTTTGGAAAAACCGCTAACAACAATCAACAAACCGCTAACAACAATCAACAAGCTCTTTATAATCCCAAAAACGTTTCCTTCTTATTAAAAAGTGATATGGAGCCATTTTAGTACGCATTTTGAAATTAAATTCAAAATAACTCTTGCAAAACTTTTAATTTTGTTGTTACCAGTGTTTCCAAAACTTCTTCCCCAGCGTCGCAATCAAGCACCAAGGGTCTCATCCATCGTCCTGCGGAACTGCAGTTCCTTAATGAAAGATATGAACTTTCTGATAAAAAAACAAAAACAAACAAATCGTGAGTGGCAAATTATTATTAATAGCTCTGCAATAAAAATATAAAAAATTCTAACATTCAAACACTGTATTAAAACAATGTTAAAAAATGATAAGAATTGCAAATGCTTTTTGGTTTATTTACCATTTTGACAGTTATTTTCTGAAAGAGCAATACCACCACCAGGGGTAGATGGAAAAATCAGTTCAACATTTTTGTAATTGTACGGTTCGGCAAAGCAACGGCCAGATGCCACAGACGCTGATCCAAACGATAAGCTGAAGTCCGAAAACAAAGGCGTCGTTGTTGCGACTTGCTGCTTTGTAGTTGCATCTGCGTTTCGTGGGAATTCGGACGACGAAAAACCATTTCCTGATTCCTGATATTCGTTCGCGGTTGCAACGTCTGTAAAAAAACTTGTGTTATTTTTAGTGATGTCAATTCCAGTAAACGCAGAGAAACCTGATGACGTAGAATCATCAATTTTTTCAGTGAAAAGATTCATTGATGAAGTAACAGCTTCTGTAAAAGGAGTTTGATCTGTTTTTAAAATTGTAGGCATGCTATTTTTTGTTGTTTCATTGGTAGCATCATTGGAAATAAAGTTTGTATTAGATTCTTGCGATCCGGTTGACAACAGACCATCAAAAGTAGTGGAAATTGAAGAACTTTCCTGGCTGCTTAAAGTGTAAACTTTCGAAAGTTCAGTAAAAACCCTATTCTCCACCGTCGAACGAATGTCGACAAAATTTGATTCTGCATTAGCTGAAGCTGACGAAATAAACTCGAGCAAGTTAGTAGTTGCTGACTCGGCTGAAGAAATTTCTACTTGTGTTGTATTCAGTTTATTTAAAATATCAGATGAAGTAGATGAAGGCTGGAAAGAGTAGGCGAAGCCGGAACCTGCTTCCGTATACAAAGCGGCGCTTTCCGAGGATGCAGTGCTCATTTGTGACGTCATATTGTAGGAAAGACCGGAGCCAGCGTCACCCGAACCAGAAAAAGAGGATTCGTTGGTGAGCTCATTAGATGCTGTTGCATCCGGGCTGTCATTGTTGTCGATTTCATTTCCATCTGTGTTTGTTAAGATATTTTCGATTCCATTCATACTTGAAAGTAAGGTCACAAATGCAGATTGAGTAGTATCTATAAAAATCACCAATAAACATCAAAATAACGACGCATTCGCGTATTGGACAACAATACTCGTTAATAAACAATAGGTGTTAAATACTCATATATTTTATAAATTACTTTTTAATCAATTCGAAAAGCCTAAAATTAGTCTTAAAGCGATTAAAAAACTACTGCCAAAGCTTTTAAAACTTTTGAAACTTTTTGATTTTTTAAAAAAATCATATGAAAAGTTATTTTACTTGTTGCCATGTTTTTATTGCGGTCTAAAATAGCAAACTCTTCAGATTTAAAAAAAAATCTGGAGAAATTGAATCAGAAGAACTGTTTCGACTTTTAATCATTAAGTTACGGGCGAATTTTTTAGTTGCTTACAAAGCTGATTTCTGAGACTATTACACTACGAGGCCAAAAGAAAAGTCGCGTGTCTCATAATTTATTAATAGTCAATTGCACCACCCTTGGCTTTGATGACAACTTTCATTCGACTAGGCATTGAATCTACAATATTTTTCAACCTGCAAAGATCAACTTCTGGCCATAATTGAAGCAATCTCTCCTCCAAATCAGGTAAAGTTCTAGAAAGTGGTGATGAGTTTCGTAGCTTCCGTTCAAGTTCATCCCACAGGTTCTCTATAGGATTCAAATCAGGGGATTAGGGCGGCCAATACATGTGCTGAAATGATCCACTGAATGTTTCAAACCAATTTTCCACTTTTCTAGCCCTATGAATGTGAGCATTGTCGTCCTGAAAGATTCCATTTCCGTTAGGAAAATAAAAATCCATTGCAGGTTGGACATGGTCCCCCAGTATCTCGAAATAGTCATTAAAGTTCATTTTATTGCTGCATTTAGTGACAGAACCTTGCCCATGCCAGCAAAAGCAAGCTCAAATCATCACACTGCCCCCAGATGCTTGAACAAAAAATATCACTACAAAATTCAAATTATTGCATAATTGACACAGTTAATAAGGTAAGTGACACAGGTTTAAGTAAAAAATAATTCCGCCACCTTTATTTTGGCCTCGTAGTGTAGCTTAAATCGGTAAAGTTTGTTCCAAAAAGTCAAAAACACTCTTCAGATATTGCAATTTCAAATTGGTAAGTCTACTCATAGTTAATCTTTCAAAGGCGTTATCTTTTAAACGGCAAACCTATAACGCTTTTGTTTGAATTTGTCATCTGGATTTTTTTTGTAATCTTTTTTAAAAAAATTTAAAACTCCATGTCCAAAAAAAAAACATTAAAAAAACTCGGCCATACACAAACCATGTCAAAATGTTAAGAAGATATCGGATTTCAAGGTATTTATCTACTTTAAAGGTTTTCAATCAGGTAAAGTTTTCAACAAAATCATTATGGTACGATATAAAAATTTGGTTTGTAAATCTTTTTATAAATATTTTTTCTCAAAATAAAATTTATTCTTTTTTATGGCTTAAAGCAGGGGCGGGGAATCTTTTTGCATTCGCGGGCCAGAACCCTAAATAAAAAATTGGTGCGGGTCTCATAAAAGTTTGGGGAGCAAGGTAATTTTTCGTCCCAAAAACGTAGTGATCTCTATATTAAAAAAGATCTTCGCTTAGAACCTGCTCTGACTTCTTGATTTTCGTAACGAAAAACTACTACTGGCTTTACTTTCACCAAACCACACGCGGGTGGCAGGCTCCCGTTCACTGTTTTCGCGGGCCGCAAATTCTCTTCCCCTGGCTTATAGCTTAAAAATGGCATAAAAAATTTACAAAAAGTGAAAAACTGATCTGAAAAGTATCAACTTTAATATAATACACACCCGAAGTTGGTGCAAGTTGAAAACAGCTGATTTTCAAAAATAGCACGACGTGCAAAATAACCTTAAGAAAATCCATGCTAAACAACCACATAAACGCTACAATGAAATTCTATGACTTAAGGCTTAATAATATGTTCAAGAGATGATTCCAACCAAACTTATATAACAAAAGAAAAAGTACTTCAAGTAATTTTTAAATGCAGCAGCAATCTGTAATTCATCAAGCATTGATATAACCAAGAAAGCAAAAAAAAAAAAAAGAAAAAGAGCAAATCAAGATTGTAATCCATAGTTCCCAGCTTTTGGGGATACCAAACAACATTAAACAGCTTAGATTACAGTTTCTTTTTTGTTTTTTTAAAGGCGCTGTATTCATGCATATTTTCTCTTAAAACCTGTTTGTTTGTTTTTTATTTGCACACATATTTAATTGTGTATTTTTATTTTTTTTATGGCAGAATTGAAGTAAAATAAAATGAAATCTGAATACTAATCAAAAGATGAGAAAATGTGCAACACAAATTAGAGTTTGCTCAATCTAATCAAATTTAAGAGGAGAAATTAAATATAAAACTTTTTTTTGTGAATTTGCTTTAAAAAAGTTGACCCCCTAACTAAACATTACAATAACAGGATCATTTTTTATAAAAATTTTTGTAATATTTTTTTAACTTTATGCTGTTTCATTTTCAGATATAGTTAAAGTTCCACTAGGTATCTTTTATGAAAAAAGTGATTCACTCAATAACCGTATTATTAGAGACAAAACAAGAATCTTTGCTGATTTCACTTGCAGAGAACTTCTTTTAATTTATTAAACCACTTGTTAATTGATACTTGTTAATTTAAAACTTGTCCTTCACTTTATTCAAATTTCAGCTTTTACATTGCAAACCGCGTTCAGTACGTTGCATTAACTTGAGAAAAAAAGAAATCTTTAAGACGTGTTAATGTTTAGGAGTACAAGCCTTAAGTGACGTTTGGCAAACATTTCCGCGTAGGAACCAGTTTTTGTCCGCTGTTATATGTTTTCCTGTGTTTCCTGGTTGTACATCTAAACTGTATCTAAACTTTTCACTTTATATTAACTAGCTTAATGACAAGCATGTACTTGCGTTTTTTAGTAACAGGTCAAGCGCATTTTCCTCCATCTGATTTTCAACTCTTAGGCAAAAACAAAATAATTTTATCCCCGATACATAGTTTTTTGTAACGGTAAGAATGGTATATACCTGTTTTATAACCCTTATTAACTGCTAAACTATCCGCAGATTAACAGTTGTTTTTTATTGTACGAGTATCTTAAAGTTTAATATAAAAATAAGCCGGTTAAAAAACATAAAATTTAAACAATTGAAACTTAAAAAATAAAATAGGAAAATTTACAATTAATCTCTTCATAAGTCAAGCTGCAATAAGTATTAAAAAAAAACTGGCCTACTTATTCCCTGGCATACCCTATTTGTATAAGATTTGTTTTAGTTACAAACATTTTACATATTTTTATTTTCGATTATGGAAAAGATAAAATTTTCATAGCAGATTTTTTTGCTAATTGTATAAGAAACGTGTGGAAATCCTGTTTTTTTGCGTTTCCACTCTTCTACACGCCTGGGAATACTTAACCAAAGGAATTAAACTGAAAAATACAGTTTTTTACAACAAAGCAAAAAATAGCTAAAAATATCTAAAGCACTACATATTGCTCTGAGCCCGCCAATGAAAGCGACTTCAAAATTTGAAACTGCTATTTTCAAAAAATGCATCATTAAATGGTTATAAATATTGGTTTTAATCTAGAATGTTAAGCATGAAGAAGGATGACAATTAGCTCTAAGTACAGTATTTGTGAAGACTGATTAGTTTGATTAGACTCGTAAACCATAAGGATAAAGTGTTACAAAAGTTGTAATGCAACAAAAAGTCTTATTTTTGTCAAATCTATTTTATTACGAAATATTTGCAAAAACGACAAAAAAACAATCGCTAAAATTTCATAACGATTCTTACTCTTTCGAAATTTCTTGCATTGATACACAAAAAAATTAAAAGAATTCAAGTTTTCAAGCTTCAAAAATAAGTCTTTAAAAAAGAACATTTTGGATAAACCAATATCTGTAATTAATGGTTTTAAGCTTACTTGAAATAAAACTTGTTTTTTTAAAAAACGAATTTTCAAATGTTTCTTGAATTATTTTAAATTTTCTGAAAATTGATTGAAAATTGCAATTGAAAAGTTTTGGACCATAAAAAATGTAGCTTTTATTTGAAGAAGTGATAATTCTAGAAAGAGTTTAGTGATGCCAAACTATATCTTAAATAATTGTAACTAAATCTGTCGGTCTTGTTAAAAATTAAAAAAAAACTATTTTGTCATAAATTTTTTCGTTATTCTTACCAGTACATGTTTCATCTCTTCATCAAGTAAAAAAATCTAATTTAAACGCAAGATGGCGCTAATGCATTGTTGTGAAATTAGTTTTAACTCGTGTAAGCCCAATGTTGAATCACAAGTTTTAGACACGCCTCTTGCATAAGTTTATTTGTCTTACCCTAAAGATAAGCTGAATATAGAAAAAAGTGTTTCAAGTAAATATCAATCAAGAAATTTTTTTTAGTTCTCAAAAAGTTTGCAAAATCCCGAACATATACGTTAAATTTTGTTTTATGATCAATTTATTCATTTCTTTTAAATTTTTTTTTAATTCAAAAGTCAGCAAACCTTGAGCTCACAATGTGTTGATTAAAAAGGGAAGCGAAAGCTTTGCTAAAAGATTGCTGATTAAAGATCTTTTTGGAAAATCTCGCCATCGTTGTCGCAATCAAGGACGAGCGTCAAAGCGCTGCTGATCTATCCTTGTTTTATTTTTAAAAAAATCTTACGACTAGCGAGAAATAGTGAAGAGTTTTTAAAGCAATTCTATTTTTGCCAAGTTGCACTTTCGGAATTTACGTCAACAAATCGAATGCCGTTTAGCTATTCCTGTTGTTTTCTTTAGCAACATCTCGTACACCTGGTGCGTACTTTTGCCTGTCAAACTTAGACTGAAGAACATGTAATTATCTTCTTTTGCATGTGTCAAAGTGTAAACGCGGGCTTTCGTGACTCAGCTTTTAGGCCTTTTTCGACGTGGCCTCCTACCTAAGCTTCACAACTCCATCAGTGTTGGAGCCGATTAATTTCGAAAATTAGATGTTTGACCTGATTGATGTTGCTTTCAACCAGAGGATTGCGTGATCTGCAACTAATTTTCCCAAACGACGTCACGTGGACAATGAAAGCGCGGGCGCAAAAAACAATTTATGTAAGAAGTTGAGTTTAGTACTGGACAAAAGAAAAATGACATATTTTATGGGAGGTGATGCAACAAAGTTTTAAAAAATTTTTAAATCGCTGTTTTTATTTTAAAACCATTCTTAATTAATCGTTTACCGATGAGATTATTTCATTTACTTTACATTTCAAAAAAACAAAACAAATTGAAAAAGACTTTTATTTCGGTCCTTTTTTAATTAATGACGAATACGATGAGTTGATGACATATTCAAAACCAAGACAGCAAATTTAAGTAAGTGCAAATGCATATCAGCGCCTGTGGAGGATTTAAAAAGACGGGGTCAAATTTAAACCATTAAAATTTACAGTACATGTTTGAAAGCTGTTATTATTAAAAAAACATCTCGAAGCAAGCTAAATTGTTTTTGCGTCAGATTTTTGCTCAAGTTAGATTTAACAGCTACACAGTGTTTTACAATTTTTTTGTCAGTCCCGCGCCCTTTCACATTAAAAATTTTTGCCACCTTCTTTAATATTATGAATGCTTTCATCAAGATTTCTAATTCCGAAAAATACCCTGGTTATGCCAAAACTGTATATAATTTGGTTGCCACTTATTTCATAAAAAATATACATCAAAAAATTAACATTTAGGTCCTCTATTATTTTTATTTTAAGTTTAATAATGTAGCCCAAATGCAATGAGGAATGCGGAATTGAGGATTTGTTTCCATTTTTGGTTTGAAGAGAGTCCAATTGTTTTTGAAAAAATTCCCCTAACGCGCTTGATCACGTGGTCCTATCAGTTATGACCAATTATGAATCAAAATAAAAAAATCCTAATCAATTATAAAAATGTGGTGAAAATAAACTTGAATTGGAAAAGGAAGAATTTTTTCAGAGTTTCGCGGTATTCTTTTAAAGTGCGGAATGGAATCTTTTTCGAAAATTTAGTGAAAAATAATCTTATAGCCAGGGTTACCATTCGAACTGACGAAAAAATAAGCACGACTAACGATATGGAAGAAGCCTAAATATATCAATTGTTTTGTATTTTTGCGCAGTAAAGACCTGATTTTGACCTTGGATTTTGAATGATTTTTTTGTTTTAATAACTAAATAATGTTGGTTTACCCGATTTCAATTCTCAAAAAAGCTTTAATCATTTTTCAGAGAAAATACATAGTCTATTCATCATAGCCTTCGTTTATGGCTGTGATCTCTTAAAGAAATTTATTATAATATTTGTATAATCGTTATTTCACTCATTCAATGACTTTAGTATCATAATATATGTCATTGGAATGACTTCGAGATAAATTTAGACTTTTTTATTTTGTTCCAGAATTGAAAAAGCCTTTTATAAAATAAAAAAGATTAATATAAAGAATTGTTGTTTTTTTATTCAGGCATCGATTTACGTAATTGATTTTGAACCAATGTTTTTAAAAAATTTTTGTTCAATTTGCTAAATACAATGCTAAAACACAGTAATATCCCTTCTGGTTCAGACTTTTAAAAAAAGACAAGTTTGCTTTGTGCGATAATTTTTTATTATTTTTGACAAACTACAAAATAACAGTTTTCACTATCCGCAAAGTAGCTCTTTTCAATGTCTTTTAAAGTAAGGTTCAAGCCTAATTTTTATCTTTTGACAAGATGTATAAACTTTACTAAATTCAAAAGAGATTAAACTAGAGAAATGTTATGTGTGTTGTATCAAAAACCATGAAAAATGTTTAGTTGAAGATTAACGGTTAACATTTTATCTAAAACAGAAACCAATTAAAAAACTAATTGCAAAACCAAATTTTTGGCCATATTTAGAATTGATTGTCGTTGATGAAAAAATAGTATAACCAAAACTTAAGGTGTGCAAAAATATTCATTTCTTAAAAATAGCAACAAAAACAAAAAGTACTAAAAGCAAAAAATAAATACAAGTGTTTTAGTTTCTTCAGTTTAAAAAACGGTAGCGGAAGAATATCTGAGGCATAAGCATTAGACAAATATTTGATTTCCAAACGAAAACCATCGTTTTGTGATATGTCTAGAAATTGAAAACACAAAACGCATTTTAGTTGCATTTTAGCTTATGCCATTAGAAAGAAATGAACTTCAAATTGTTTTAAGGTAGTTATCGACTATTGAGTTTTTCCATGGTCATTTTAAATAAGCAGAATCATTTAAGCTCCTGTGATCTACATGCTGTTGTTGATTCATTCCGTTTTGATCAAGCTCTGATCCAGGAGGATACCAAAACGAAGTTGAAATCATGGAAGGATGAGGAACGGATTGATGCTGATGCAAAGATGATGAGTTGCCGTAAGAAGGCACTTGATGAACTTCTCCACTCATACCTAAGGATGTTAAAGACCCGTTCATAGGATAGGACGGCAATAATCCCTGACTTTCATTTGCAGGAGGAGACATTTCTGTTTTCATAGTGTTACCGTAATGCGTCATGTTTGGATGAGTTTGCATGATTCTATAAGGCGACGTAGAACTTTGTCCTGAGTTGTGTGGTGGCGTGATGCCATGGCTTGGCGATTTTGCACCGGGGGAGGTCGAAGTTTGTTCCTCCTCTGAACGAGGGGACCATGACTGCTGACTGACTAGTCCTCCACCGCTTAAAATTTGATTACCGTTTCCTGGATTTTCCAAATCTGGATCAGTAGAAATATTTTGGGACATAGGTCCCAAGATTGGTGATGTGATCGATGACGGAGATTCAACATTTGTATTCGTATTGGTGTTACTGCTATTGCTGTCGGGAGACATCAAGGGGTTGTCCTTGTCATGAATTCCTTGCTTCAATAATTTCTTACATTTCGATCTGCGGTTTTGAAACCAAATTTTTACCTGAAAAAAAAATTAAAATTAAAAAAAATCTTAGCAGAATCACTCAAACGTTGAAGCAAGTTTTGCCTCTTCATTGCAAGGAAACCGCTTTGAAAAAAATCTATTTTAGCATAAAGAATGACAAATGGCATCCGTTTCTACAGCGACACGAAAGATCGTAAAGTTAAGTCAATTGAAATGTCCGTCAGCTAACGAAAAGCTGAAAGGAAAATGCATGATCGCAATTGGTACTTGGTAGCAACTGTTACAAAGGCTCATGATAACTAGGTGCGAGCGCGAAGGTGCCTATTAGCAATTGGCTTTGGTCGAGTATTTTTAAATCGACGAGTCACGTTCGATTCCGAAGAATGTCGGTTCCAGATTTTTATTCGAGCTTGATTCTTTCAAAATGACGTCACGACTACGAAACCTCCTCCTCTTCTCTTAAATCGGTCTCGTTTGCGTCGTAGCTGGCGGCAATTGAATTTCGACGGTACGACAAATATTGAGAAGAAAAGCGATTGTAACTGGTAATTTGGCTGGGACAGTCAGGAAATGGCTATCCTATTTCGTGCAGTTTCTTTCGTTGCGTTTTTTTTGTGACGAACGAATTTGCTGACTTCTGTTGATGTGAGAGATTTCAGAACCGTAAATCACACGCAATTGTCGCGGGAGTCGTACGTGAAAGTTGCAAACCAACAAAGGGTCCAATCAGATCCAGATTTAAATTGACTAGTTATGGCTTAATCAAATAAGAAAATATACAATTAATGAAGAAGAATATGTAAAAGTAGGCAGTAAGTTGACACTGTAAAAAAATTAATTGCGTATTGATCACATCAAAAAAATTCGGATGTCGTCTAATTCTTTGTCTTTCTATTGGCAGGAGACGGCAAGAAAATGTTATGAAATCAAAAAATATCATTTTTTTCACCCGAGTGCAAAATTCTAGCTATTTTGTTAACTTTGTTTTATCTTATAATCTAGCAAATTTACTGTTCGTTACACCCAGTACACCCTACCGGAAAAAAGACTTCAACTGTTTAATACATTGAAGGTATAAGATAGCGACAGACTCTTTTCACGCTCTTAGCTTCAAATTAATATTGATAAACGAACAATTTTTTCAATTAAATGGTAAAACGCATTACAGTTGATAATTAAATTTATCAAAAGTAGGCTTATTGTTATTAAAAGATCATTAATGTTTTTCTGATAAGGTTGTAGAATCTGATAGTTTGGTTACAATAATTGCGACAGAAAATTTAAACATTTCTTGGCCTATCTTAGCTTATTTTTCTCCATCATTTTTTTAAAATAATAGTGATACTTTTAAATTAAACACATTAACAGAGTTATAAATACAAATAAGCAAAATGAATGCAAAAGCACAAGTAAAAAATTGCTTTAAAACCGCAAGCATTTTAGAATTTTTTTATTCAATGAAGTATGGGTAACAAGAAGAGGTTCTTTTTAATTTTGATATCTCGAGATTACGAATTCAATAGTAAGAACGCCGTGCCCAATTCTCCATAAAAATCCTTTTAAGTCATCGACCTTTGATGACTGTTACCAGGTCGTAAAGCAGTCTTTAGAAATGCGTAGCTGTAGGGTTTAGAAACAACACTCATTTCTCCAGTCATTTCGCCGGCTTTGCGAGAAAACGATCACGTATGATATTGTAACAACTCTGATATCATCTTCCTTTTCTGACCTTACAGGCAAAAGTCAAACTCCGTCATCAAAGACCAGATAATAAGCACTTTACATTTTCACGGGCGCCTTTTGCTTTGTTTCTTAGCCCAAACCCAGCAATTTAGGATTCAGAAAAATGGCTGATTGTTCAGACAAACGTATAGCCTACAAACTGTTTAAACTTTTTTCCCGTTTAACTTATTCCGCCAAATGAAAGAGCAACGTGCCAAAAAAGCAAGTTTAAAATTAATATTTGAGTAACCAAAAAACGCTAATGTTGAAAAAACAGTTTTAAAAACTTTACAATGTCTTATTTAAAGACTGAAAAACATTGACAAAACACGGTTTGGAGCTTTCAAATTCAATAGTCTTGAAAAATGTAAGACACTGAAATTTGTCTGTAAAAAAAGCTACCACACATTCCATGTGAATTCGAAAACAACAGTTATTTTCCTGTTTAAAAACGTCACGAACAGACAACGGCTAACCTGGGTTTGGGTCAGGCCTAGAGTTGCGGCCAGTTCAGCTCTTTCAGGAAGCGCGAGATATTGCGTTTGTTGAAACCTTCGGTTCAGGGCTTGCAATTGCAAACTCGAATATATTGTTCGCGGCTTTCTCATTTTTTTCTTCTTCCCTTTTAACATGAGGTCACCGCTCATCACGTGATTAGCGTCTAAAAAGATCAAATTTATTTGCTATTTTAAAAAATGGCGGAGCAGCTAAATGAAACTAAAATCTTTTTAACTAGAAAAATGTTATTTTTTCCATCACCAATTTCCATCACCTTTTTCATCACCATAATTTCCATCACCAAACTTTAAAAACTTAATCAGGTTTAGGTAAAATAAATTACTGGTGTTTTTCGTTTTTGTTTTTTTTAGTGTATACCGTTTTGGCTTCCACGGTTGAACCGTGAAGTGTAAGCAACTAAAAGAGACTTTTAGCTAAAAATCCTTTGAATTTTGATTAAAAAGTTTAATTTATCTTTTTGTCGTTTAGTTTCATATTTGTCATAAAAAAAAGCATACAAAGCAATTATATAAACAAAAATAAGGGAAGCAAAAATTATTTCCAGTGTAACTTTATATCAAGTTGGCTAAAGCAAGAACGGTTGTAAAGCCTTCAATCACAAACTCTTATGGTTATAAGGAAATATGTTTTAAAAATAATTTTGAACATGAATATGCAAGGCTAAAGCATAATTGGCTGGGAAATTTTTGTATGTCTGTCTGACACAAATATTTTGCACAGAATTTTCAAGTTTTTCAGAATTTTTCTAAAAAATATTCAAAGATTTATTGCGAATTATAGGTTACTCAAAATAAGACTAAAATTGAAGAGGCATTTTAAAGATAAAGTTGGAATGATTTGTTATCAACAATAAAAATGACATTGAAACCGTCTGGCATCTGAAAAGCAAAGAAATATGATACTTTTAGTATCAGAAACAAAAATTTAATAAATACTAATTGACCCTTATCTAACATTTCCAACATGATTTTTCTTGTCAGATAAAAGATTAGGTTTCCAAGAAAGTAATTTTAAATTTTGAAGAAGCTTTAAGACGCAAACTAATGTAACGTTGTCCTAATAAAATACATTTTTTCAAAAATGATGACTGGAACGTTTGAATATTTTTAATTTTTGACAATGAGTAAAGTATTATACTAGAAACGTTAAAATTAAAATAAAATTATACTGGTAATTCTGGCTCTTTCTTTCATTTTAAAAAGATTTATATTTAAAGAATTGAAAAATACAGTGCATTGGATTTTTATATTAATTTTTCCCAACAGAATGTTTTAAAGAGTTTGATTTATTTTTATTCTCGTTAAATCTTCAAGATAAAAGTTGCTATGACTAAAATCATTTTGAGTCTAATTGTAAAAAAAAATTTTTGGTGCGTGTGCTTTATACATCTGCAAAGCTTGAAAGCGGCAAAGCAGCACCAAAACTTTACAATTTGATGTGCGAAATCAGCAACGACGCTCGAAATCCAGAGTAGTGGTTTTTCAAAAGTGCAAATTATCTTCGTCGTGATTTGACAGCAATTCAATTTCTAGGCAACCTTAACCACACCTACTTTTAAAATGCTGCCAAAGATTTGTCCATGTTGTACTAAAACAGCCTCCTTCCTTTTTAAGCAGGAAAATTAACCATGGTTGATTGTAACTTGTGGCTTGACCAAACCGTTATAAAAAATTTTGTAAAAGTTACCGGTATCTTCGCAAAATATCTTAAAGAAAATTGCCTCTCTCGAATCTAATGCAAAAAAACAAATGCTTTGTGCCAAGGTTACGACAGCATTATTGTGTTTATAGTAAATAAAAATTATAATAATTGTTTATTTTTTACTTTCAAGTCGTACGTTCACTCAAAAACCTGCGGTACATTCTTGTGTTACGATGTAATTTTTGAACCAGTGTAAGCGTGGGCAGCGGTGTCGATTTCACCTGGAGTTTGTCCTGTTCTTAGTCACGTGTGCAGCCATGCGGCCCTTGATCAAACAATTATCCTCCCTGTGCCCATGATGAAGATAATTCGGGAGGTATTTATTTAGGCCAAAGTATGAGGGTTACTTCATCACTTCGATCTTCAATAACTATATTTACTTTGATTTTTAAGCGTAAAATCAAAGATACCGCTTTGGCTTTGTCTGTATATAGCTGACACATATGCACATTAACTTTCTCAAAAACCATTGCGCGTTTTAAAATATCATAATCCAGTATTACCAGCTTTTTTATAAGTCTTCGCTTGTGAATAGCTAGCTTATTTTAATACCTGTAAGCAACTTAGTGAGCGGGCATAGAAGACGCTAGACATAGATTTACGGCCTTTACCCTTTACCAAAAAGCAGCAAGTAAGGACCTTCTTCACTTTACAGGGGTGACTAAGTTTTGAAGATCTATTTTTCAATCTAAGTGTTTATGCTAAAAACAACGAGTAGATTTTTTTCAAGCCTTAAGGCTGACGCACGACTAACTACTCAGTCAATCGAAAAAAGAGAAATTGTTTTAAGTTATTTTGGACAAACACGACCTTGATTTTACTTTTACTTTTTGATTGTGCTTATAAATATATCGATTTATTAACTTTAAACCGAGTTGATATCTGTTTCTCAAAAGGTGCTCAATAACAGTTTCAGAGCAAGCCTTCTTGAATTACGACTCACCAACAAAAAAAAAGGAAAAAAATTAATATAAACCCGACAGTCTGTTTCACTCATGAAGAGAATCAATAGTAATATTTTATTTAAATACAATCTTTAGCCTATAGACTTATATATATAAGTAGATTTATGGACCAATATATGAATAAAGTTCGCGAAGTTTTCCGAACAATTGATTGCCATGAATAAGTATGAATAAAACACTAAAATAAAATTTATTAATGACCAGGATGGTTACTAAAAATTCTAGGCCCGGTAACAAGTTAAACTCTGGGCCTCTAATTCATAAAATTATATTTTAAAAACGTTGGTACGTTATTTTCAAACTCTGAATTTATTTGTTGGTTGTCACAAGCAGTCTTTTCTACCAATTGCGGTGCTACAAAACTGGAGAAATTAATGGTTTTGAAGGTTGTTACAATAAATTTTTTTCATCATTGTTCTTTTCAAAAAACTTTTTGTCATTTAAATTAAAGTGAGGACTAAAAAAGTCTTTATTGAAAGTGAATTTTTTTTTGCAAGTGAAGTGAAAGTTTTTCAGGGTTAGAAACCTTTTTTACTTAAATTTGAAAATTAAAGCACATTTCGCTTTCAACTTAAAGTGAAGAATTCGCCCGGTCGCCCCATCGGCTTTCCGAGCTTGGGCCAGGTACGTAAAAAAGCTGGCGCTTCCCCGGTTTTCTTTTAATTTATAGATGCTCGTACAGCAATAAGTAGTATTTTCTGAAATTTTAAACCTTCCACAAAATTTCAGTCACAGGTTAAAATGTAATCCGTAAACCTCCGTGTCACCGTTAATGCTAGTGCGACTTTGAAGCTATGTAAAAAAGTTCTATTTGGATATAAAACTTTGTTTTATGCGTTGCGAAAATTTTTAGCTCAATGTTTGCTATAAAAGAATCAATTTTTCTTAATCCGAGCACTATCAATCTTTTTGGTAGCTTAAGGTCTATAAATTTTAGGGTGGTTAAATTTGAGATTTGCCATAGCATTTGCTTGGTATTAAAAAAATTATTTGATAAAAAAACGAATTATGTAATACAAAAATTTCATTATTAACTTCGACAGCAGAGTCGATTCTTGAAGAAGTTATGAATCTTACGTATCGACGTCTGAAATTTTTTTCATTCAGCTATTTTGCTTGTAATAGATTTAATTAATACGTAATGTTGTAGAATTTAGACTTGGATTATAAATTTTTTTATTTCTTTTTGATCATCAAAGTTTATGTCATTCGACGTTACATTTTTTATTGGAAAGCGAGGCAAATTCAATTGTTCAAATGAAAGGCTTTTTTCGACAAGAGCTGCATTTCTCTAAGACCCAAAATTCTTTGAAGACACAGTTTAGCAATAATTACGCCCCTATAAAGTAGAATCAAATGAAGATCAAAAAGTTTCACTGAATTGTAGGTAGAAATGTACCTTTTTACTACATGGTTCGCGTTAAAAAAGGTCAACGTTTTGACGACGTCCATCTCTTTAAATTTGAAGACTGAACTTAAACTAAATTGCATTAAATTATTGGTTTGGGTAACGCTAAATTAGGGTATGTCTCTTTTTTTCTAAAATTGAATTTAGGTTCTTTTACATCTTTGCCGGCGAACGTGCCAGATTTTTACAGTAAATAAAAAAGAATTAGAAAACATTGAATTTTTGGTAGTTAATGGATAAAAAACAAAGGTTGAATACTTTTTCTTTGCCCTTCTTTAAAATATAAGTTTTTTGAATTTTCTTAAACGGCGACCAAAATATTTGCAAAAAGAAAAGGAGAGAAACATTATTCTTTGTTGACAAAGCTTGGTATTGTAAATATAATGATGGCAGTGGTCAACTTTTGGTAATTTGCTAATTAAATGGACGCCTTTTTGATGTTGAATTTAGCGCACGGGCAAGTTTACTGTAAGCACTGGCGGTATTTGGACCTTTGTCACTCTTTTGTTTTGTAAAAATACGATTTGTTTTAAACACAAAAATTTTTAAAAGAATGTTATGCTGATTTATTTAAATATTACTGGGGTCTTAAAATTCTTTAGTGGATAAATTACTGTAAACTCAAACAATTTTTCTATGTTACGGTAAGCATCAAATAAACCCTTTAAAATCTAAATACTAGAGAGTCTGGGACCAATTAATTTGTTTGAAAAGTGCATTTGAATTTATTCATTTTTAGAAAAACTTTATTCAGTAATGGTGTTCAAATGAATCAATCAGCAAAGTGTTGGTGCTTTTTTTTTATTTAATCATAGAGTATACAATAGAGCTTTTTGGGTCGTTGTCCTCCCGTGCTAAGACCAAATACTGACATAGACCACATTTTCTTAAATTCGAATAGTTGCTGTTGGTTATCTAAAATATTTTAAGAAGTGGAAAAAAAGTTTTTAATACTGTCAGAACAAAAATTTTTTAAACTTTATTATTTTACGTTTAAATTAATTTTTTTCTTGGCTTCAATATGAATTCGCTGTTGAATTTAAAAAAATAACCCTACGCAAATGAAATGAAATGATCAGCAACAGACAAAAAATCGAGCGGTTGAAAGCTTTTACTCGAGCGATTATATGACTATACACAGATTAGCTTTGTTTTGAGTCAACTTTGTTTCAAAGAGACATATTATGTGCTGTCAAATTTTGTGACTAGAAAGCAATAGTCACTTTAATATTTTGCGTTGATTCTTATCTTAAAGTTGTAAACCTGTCCCCAACCAAAAGATAGCTGTGAAATCAAGCTTTGACAGAAATATAGTCATATTGCATAATTGCGTTTAATTTGCCAATCAAATACAAACAGCTTGACACCTACGTCTTCAACGACTGCGTCAGATAATTTTAGATAAGCTGTTTTAAGAAAAAAGTTCTCTCAATTCTTCTTTTTTTTGCTCTGTAAATTAAAACTTGTTTGTTTTAGTATCAATTAATTGCATTTTTGCTTGTATGTTAAGTATTATCCAACTTTAATGGTCAGGCATGCAATAAAAAACTTTTTTGCTCATATTAAAAAAAATAATTTGACACACTTTTTGCAAATATATGCTTTTTGTCAAATCTATAAAAATTTTGAATCGATCAAAATGATGCTTTTACATCTTTTTAACAATCAGAGTCAGATAATAGAAGTGTCGGCCCACCAGAAAAAATGTTAGTATCGAGTGAGCAGGAAAAAAGCTAGTGAATAGACAAACCATGCTTCTTTATTTTATTTTTCGTGTGAATACCACTTTTTTTGGTCGATACTCACTTTGTAGGAAAAATACTTGTTTATTATAAGTGAAGATAAAAAAAGTCTTTAAACAAGAAGCCAAATAAAGAAGTGTGATTTTTCAAGTCACTAAACTTTTTCTTAAATCAACAAAAAGTTTATTGTGGCGAGCATATGATTTTTTAATTTAGGGATGCGGCCTAGGAGTGCAATAAGGTTTCCCACCCCTAAAGCAAATCTTAAGCCACCATTTCAATGACTTGCTTGAATCCGATGGTTGTGGGGTTTTTTGGATAAAACTTTGTTGTAAAGTTTGCTGTAAGAGTTTTAAATGCAAACAAAAATTAAACGAATGTTTTTATTATTGGCTTTTTAAAATTTAGATTGGAAAAATAAAAAAATAGTTTGACGCAAGAGTTTCTATTGCCCCTGCTTTACAAAGAGCGGGTTTATTACAAGCTCTATTCGAACATAACCGCGATTAACGTACAAGTACATCGCGGCATATCATTTCGTTTCCGTAACGTCTTAAGTCCTGAAAACTCTGGTCGCTTAATATCAGGTGGATGACAATTACTGACAACTTAATCAAATCGCCTCGTAAAACAACAAAGTGGAAAGATGCGAACCAACGCCAAGTCGAATTTCTTCCTAAATCGTTTTACCGATCTCCATATTAATGCGCTGGTCATCAAAGCGTCTCATCTGAACATAGATCAATCAGAGCTTGATCTCGGATTACGGCAATTTATTGTTTTTGTCGACGATCTTGTTCAATCCAAAAGTTTTGCCTTATTTTGTTTTCGTTAAACGCCAAGATCAAACACCAACACCGAGAAGTGTGCGTTTTAAAAATTATAAAATTACATATTACTCTCACGGTTTTTAAGTATTTCTTCACACGCTCGCGCGATACGAAAAACGTTTTCATTCATGTGACAAGAGTAACTTGTGACCGCAATTTTTAATTTCTGAGATTCTACATTATCATTTCTCCATGCGAAATCGATTTTTTAGTTTCTGCAAATGAGTATTTTCTTATAACTTAATTGACATAAACAACGAGAAAACCTTTTAAACTCTTATTTTTAGATTTGAAATGAATTACATTAATTTGTTTTGTGCAAGTGATATACCTTAAACAAATGGCAGTTGATTATCAAGAAGAGAGGAACGGATTATGTAATAAAGTATTTAGCTATACAAATCAAAGTTTTATAGTTTTAAAACATTAATTACTTATCACAGTGTTTCAATATACGTAGAAATGAAAGATCACGTGTATAAGTGTATTGAGATTGAGAATAAAACTTTACATTAATTGTATTTCAGAGACCTGAAACATCAACAATTGTTTTATTTACACTTGATTGAGATATTTATTGCTGTGAAATTCTTTCAGGCAAAAAACTTTGCAAATTTGAATAGACAAGAGAAAATAAAAACTTGGTTTAACCCATAAACTGAAAATTAGAATTTAGAAAAAACCTGATAAAGAAAAAACAAAAAAACAGAAAAGAGAAAAAAGAAAGAAGAAATGATGCGTGTCAATAAAAATCGACATCAAAGGATATCAAAAAACATGCCAATTTCAATCTCGATATAATATGACATTGCGGCAATTTCAAACTGAAATGACAATTGACCAAATCTCGTCAGTTACATCATTACGCTCGACGCTATCGAGCAATATCAAAGTGACTTTAGTGTAATAATGTGGAGCATCCTTACCGTTTTGTTTGTGTTTTGTTTCTCTTTTTTCTTTGATCTATCGGACATCAGTGAAACTTTTTAAAACTCAGACAAGTTGCCAAAAACCTAAGGATCTTTATTTATACAATTAGATCGAATTTTGCATAATATTTCAAAACTGATTAATGTAGTCAAGAGTCGCTCGTTGATCCAATATTAGAATTAATTCAGTTTGAAATCAAAAATTTGTCAACAAAAGTAAAACCATCGCCATGTTGGCCAATCACAGTGGATCTGCATGTTTTTGACGCTGCTGAAAGTTCAATTCTTGAGTGAATTATTCCAGTGCAGGAGTTCTCAAAGGGGCTAAGGGGAATTTACCGGGAGCCACGAGTAGAAGCCTTTTTAGTCTTCACTAGTCATCACTAGAGTTTCAAAGTGATCATCTTGTTTTTTGGTCTTCAAACAATATTCTAAGCAGGGGGCCACGGTACTTGAGAGTCTTTGAAAAGGGGTCACAAATCACCAGAGTTTTAGAACCACTGTTCTAGTGTGATATTTCTTGAACATAAAATTGTTATTTTTTGTTCTGATCAAAGTATAGACTAAGTCTTAATTGTACACACTCAGTCAATAAAACAAATGTATAGTCAGCTATTCACAGAGACAATATTTTTTGTTTGAAGCAGTATGACCACTACAAGATTTGCGTGATGGAATAATATATTTTTGTGTTTGTTAGACTTGTGGCCGCTTTGAACTCCCAACCAACTGTTTTGGTTGCGGATACGTAAATGATTTGGCCGTCGGGTAGTAATTTTCTTAATTAACTTAGTAGAAGTTTCAAAAAAACTTTTTCTTCTTGTTAAAATATGTATGTGAGGATAACAAAATAATTTCTAAATAAAAAAATAATTTACAAACAATACTATGCTTTTGATTCCATTGTTTAACAAATTACATATTTCAAGTTATTAACTAGCAGCTAAAACAGTCTCAGGTGTTTCTGAGTTAAATGTGGCACAAGTAAGTTTAATCAAACTAAAAATTGATACTCTATAAACGTTCACTAAAAAATTTAAGTTTGATTTTTTGAATTCATCGTACAACAGCAATAAAGAAAAGTCAAATAAAAGTTATTATTGTGGTTATATAACTTACAATAAAGGGCTTGTTTTAATTTTTGATTCTACCCATATTTTTAAGTCAGAAACAGACATTCAAATACTAAAAAAAATTCTTTTAAGCCAAGTTCTTTTTATACTGCTAGCAACAGTTTTTTCCATCCTACAAAGCTCACCTTGATGTAAAACAGCGTCACCGAGCGGAGAACAGCTTTGATATTGGTTCATCAATGTTCCGTAGGAAGAATGCGCCGCCGGAGCGTAGGCCGACGAAAATCCGTGAAAAGCCCCGGATCCCGACCCAAGATGATGCGGAGCGGTGGAGTATCCGGGTGCCGAAGATTGCATGGAGTGAGTGTGATGGGATGACAGCGACACCGGACTCATACCGGATGAAATGGCTGCGGACGCTCCGTTCAATCCCTGCATGGATCCGGGTTGAGGCGACGAGCTGTAAGGCGAACCGAAGGCCGAGCCCGGCATGCCGTAACTTGCCGGGTTTCCGAAGCTCGCAGGCCCGCGGCCACCGCTCAAATATCCCGATGCTGCGGCGGCGGCCGCTGTTGGCTCGTAACTGTATCCGTATGTGTTCATTTGACTTTCTGTGTTCTAGAAATTAAAGAATTTTTTAAAATACGCATTTAACATATACAAGACTGCTGTATGAAACGTAGAATAAAGTATGCTGTATTGATCAACAAGATCTAAGATAAGAATTTTTTTTTTACGGCGAGTTATTAATGGTTTTAGCGCAAAATATGCGCTTTTCGGTCAAATCTTTTTTTTGTCTAAATTTGTAGGTCGCGCGGACTAAGGGTCCAAACATGGTAAGAAAAAAGTTTAAGGCTGGGGGTCCAGGAAATTGTTTAATAGACAATACAAAAGACTCCATCTGTTGATCAAACATGTCTCCTTCATAAAAACTGTTCAAACCTCGGAAGTACCTGATCCATGTAGACATGTGGACGATATCATGATAAAAATGAATTTTTTCTTCAGTAAAAAAAAGAGTAAAGCTAACCAATTTTTTGCTATAATTAATTCTATGCCCAATAAATTTTGTTTGATATTTTACTTTAATAAATTATTGTTTTAAAAAAGAAACTTTCAAAAATACTAAAACAACTTCATTTGATTTAAATACAATCTATCAACTTTGACTAAAACCAATAATAAAAATGTGATTATCTCAGCTTTAAATAAAATATTTTATTTACTAGCACAAGAAAGATAGATAGGTTTTCGACATTTTAATATCACTGGAATTGTAGAAACATGTAAAATTATTCCGTGAAGTCGCATCTACACATGAATTTTTAGATTACGTCAATACCTTTTTCAAGTAAGTTTGAAACATAAAGGGCAAAAAACATATTGTTTTTCTAGGACGCTACATTTATTTTCGTTAAAAACACATTCAATCTTTTTGCGAATGTTTGAAAAGTACTTGTGAAAAAGCATTCAAAGTTAAAAGCAAAAAAATTATTCGAAAGAAAGGGAAATGATTGCTATATGTTATACTGGATTGTTGCTTTATACAAAAAAAATTATCTTTTTTAATATAAAGCCATGCTTAACCTAAAAGAAAATAAAAAAGTTTGCAAAATCTGTTCATGTGATTTTTCTAAAGAAAAATATTATATAAATAACAAATTTATGAAAGAAGATCCGACTTAGCATCTTAAAAAAAGCTAGGTCTTGCATGTGCGTAATTTTTAGAAATTTAATTCTTTAGTTTTGTTTTTTCAACTACAGCTTTTTGTTTTTTAATCGATTTAAAACATTAACAATGACATTGTCTTATAAATAAAATAAAATAAACGAAAACTTTGAAGACTTATTGGACTTAGCAAGTTATTGTGTACTTTCAATAATTTCAACAGTTCTGTTGTTTATGCTTTTAGAGCCGCTTTAAGTTTTTCTTGTCAGCTATAAAATATCTTATGAAACCGTTTACAAATGCTTGTAGCTTTGTTATCAAAACAAAGTTCTTTAAAAATTTTACTATTTTACCGCTTAAATATCAGCTCTTATGCAAATTAAAACTTGGATGTTTCGTCATTTCGAAGTTGATTAATTTAGCAATAGATTTTTTGAAAATTTTATGAATTTGACGTACAGCTTTGAAGATATTTAAACTTAAGTAAGAGAAAAGTAAATGCAAATAGTGAGTTGTTATGGTTTAAGCAATATTCAGATTGCAACATTAAAGAAAAAATATGGCAAGAGCGAGTGAAAGAATGTTTTCGAATTCGCTTTTCTTGTCGCCTTAAATTACTCAATTAAATAAGAAATTTCTACAAGTAATAAAAAAACCACAAACAGGTTGATTTATAAAAAAACTGCTTCTCAGCGTTCTTTAAATATTTTAATTTAATTATAACGTACAACTATTAGCTTGTTTGATGGATTTTGCAAAAACAATTGTTTGTGTTTTGAAAATCACAAAAAAAAAAGTCAAAAGGGATCCTCCTCTTCAAAGTTGGATTTTAAACAGAATTGAGCCGTGGCGTGTTATTCAAGAAGCCACGTGCACAACCGTCTCGACAAAGCAATGATGAAAGACCTTGCATTGTTTTTTTTACCTATTTATAGCCAAATAGATGTCCTAGCAGTCGCAGCATCGGCACTTCAAAGCACGTTAGACACGACAATGCCCGGCATCCAACGTTATATTCGCCGCCGGGAAAGCGGCTTTTTACCCGCAAACCGTTTAGTGCACAACCGCAAGGCGTTAGTTTATTTGTTTTACTTGTTCCGTATATTATTGTTGAAAGATAAAAGGAAATTGACAGTTCAACAAGAAAAAAGGATGTAGGAAAAATTTTATGTTCTAATGGTCAGAGTTTCCACTGGAAATCGTTTGTTGTCATTTGACTTCATGTCTTTGACCACCTTTTTCATATTTATTTGCCTCATTTTATGCAATTTAATCAATTTCCACTTGATTTCTTTCTATGGATGACTACTTTCAAATATTGTTTGCTTCTGTGTACATGCATTCGAACAAGTTAAGATAATTGAAGGTTGAGAGTATTTGCTCAAGAACAACACTTCGGAAAATATGCGCTTTGCGTAAACCACTATTCATAGAAGCGAGCGGTCCACGCTCAACAATGCTCGAAACTTTTAAATTACAACAAAAAAAAAGGGATAAAACTGAAAGGCTTCAAAAAACTGACACCAAAAACTTGGAAAAAATTTATAAGCTCTGTTCAAAAAACATTTCACTTGGTTTGCTATCAATTTCTAAATTGACTCGACAGCTTCAAGGTGCTGCAAAAGCGTTATTTTTAAATAACCTGTATCCGGCCAATTGTTTTCAAACAATTGTTTTAAAACGAACAATTGTTTTAAAAGAATTTTTCGAAAACTATTGTTTGATTTACAATTGTTCGAAAACAATTCTTATCTCTACAATTATTCTACAACAAAAACCAACATTTTAAAAATAATAGCGTTAAGGTTAGGTGTTCATTAAAAAAACCAAAATGAGCATTTATAAAATAAGTAGTTTCAGACAATTGCATATAGTGTTATTTTTCGAATACGAGCAATAGGATAAGGGTTAGGGTCGATATTCATTAAAAAAAGAAAAATTAGCCTTTATAGAATAGATTATTTCAGACAACTACGTATAGTGTTATTTTTCGAATAATTGTCAATTCGAACAACTGTTGGGTTGGACAATTGTCTGTAAACCAAATTTTTTACTTTAATGGATATAAATGCAAACACAAAAATAATTCCATTTGGCTTTAATTTAAAAAAACGTTTTTGCCTCATAAAGTGAAACGTTACATTTTGCATTTGATCTTAGAGGGTATCACATTTGCACCCAAGGTTGAAACACAAAACAGTTGTGTCAGAGACCTGTGGATCTAAATGTAAGCTATATAGCAGCTACTGCTTTTTTATGGCATGCTTTTTTCAAAGTACTTGTTATCAAATTATAAATTAGGTTTTTTTTGTTTGTTTTGTACTCGCTCCCGCAAACTGTTGTTTTAGCATAGATTTAAAAGATTTTTCGGGATTAAACACTTTATACACCAAAAAAAGGAGCAACAAACTTACCAATACCATCCCCTCTAAAAGCATTCACTTTTGACTGGCGATCTTTTAAAGAACCAATAGCTGTTTTGATTGTCAACACTTTATCTTTGCAGATCAGTGCACACTTTTATACAAATAAACCGCCAGCAAAATAATACTTAAACCTAAAAAAAAGAAAACACTTAGCCATCAACCTCTTTGACCTTCGCCATACAAATATGAACGTTTTCTGGTGCTAAAACGCTTTGATTTAATTTCTATGAAAAATAATATTAACAGCCTTTTTGTGTTGTTGAGTTGTTTAATAAAGTTCTTTTTTCAAGTTATCATCAAAATTAATCACATAGTAAACAAGTAGAGATTCTATCTTTGATTTTGGTGGCATGTTTTTTATTTTTATCAATTCATAATCAACTGTTCAATTGATTTCTTTGATCAAAATCAAACTTCAAACACTTTTGGATTTAAAAGAGCGACAAAAATATAAAAGATAGTCTTAAGCTGAATAAGAAAAGTTTTTCAATGTTTTTTAGTTTACTATTTTCGCGTGAAAGAAACCGGCAAGCAAAGTTAATTTTTTTCTTAGACATTTTATTTTAGCCTTACAAACAATCAGTGTTTATTTTTATCAAACAATTTTTACTCCTTTGAAAACAATTTTTCTCTTAAAAGATAAAGAAAAATCCAATTTTGTCAGTTTCAAATGTCTTTTTTACTGACCAATATACTCTTAGCAAATACTCCTTCTTCTTTGAAGGACTTTTAAATTGCATAGACCTTTTGCAATAATTTGCTTTTTAATTAATACTGTATACAAAATTTTGTTGCGTAAATTTTCGTTTCTTTCGCATAATCTTTTGTCACTATGCTTAAAAAAAGTTTGATTACTTTTACGTATTTCTTAAAAAATTTGCCATTAAATACTTAGAAAAAGTGCGTAATTTATCATATTTTGTAACAAAACTCGATATAACTTACATATGATATGAATGTTTAGAAAAAACCTCAATGATGAGCAAAATAAAATTTGCAGTTTACGACCAAAATAATGCACTATTGGTTTCATGGTCATAACAAATCTACAAAATGAATATCTTAAACTAAACTGAATGTTGTACCAGCTAAACAGGCCAAACATTGTGTCAAATTGCAATGCTCATGCGCACAATATCACCCCAAAACAGCACAATCACTTTTATCGAACTGTAGATTTACTACATTTTTATAAGCAACAGTTTTGTCTTCGATTTTGCCGGCGAAAGAATCGAACTCAGACATAGCGGTGCAAAATCAAAATCAAAAACCACTCGAACTACGAGAAGGAAAACTTTATGCTAATTTTTCAAAGCCTGTGTCTTTCCCGATTTATGACGATACAAGAAAAAGTCAATGACTTATTCATATGAAGGTTTATCTGCAATAAACAAAATGGCCGCCGTCTGAGATGCATCGGATTTTAAATTATTTTTGAATCGGATCGTAAATATATAATCGCATAATTCGATTATCCCGCAGTAATTGTTTGAAAAATGATTTTAGCCGAAAAAAAAACAATCATGACCACGGCAAAGAGTTTTTTAAAAAGTGTTTTGACATACAAATTTTGTTTACATGTTTACTTTTATAAAATGAACTTTTTTTTTAAAGCAATGAATAAAGTTACGTTTATGTTTAATCACATTTTTAAAGCAATTAAGACTCGTGAAAACTGAGATATTGGCCAAAATAATCTTTGGTTTATCATGAAATTATACACGTTTTTGTTTGCAAAAATATAAAAGAAACTTTTAACTTTAAGACGTTCTTACTTTTTTCCCCAATACATTTAAAAACAAAAACGCGACATTGTTTTATTCTTGATATTGTATTTTTTCACAATTATGAAAAAATTTGTAAATGGAAAAGTAGATTTTATTACGGTTAGTCACTCAGTTGTTAGATTTTCTCTTAAAAAAATTTTTTTAAAGGGGATTAAAATTGGTATCAAACTAGTAACCAACTCAAAAAAGACGAGTTAGATTATTTCATTTATAATTTATCAGCTTTAACATTTGTTTGGCATTTCTTATATTCTTTGCTTGCGAATTTAATTTTCTTTTTTTTAACTACTTTGTTTACGTCACGAAACACAGGTTCATTTGTTCTAATAAACTGACGTCAACTCACAGTGTATAAAAGCTGGTCACAGGAAAAGATATTAATAAAAAAATCACATAAATATTATTTTTTATTTTCTCCCGTGTCATTCGAGCGTCATCTCTTGTTTAAACAAAAAGGTGTTTTAAGAGTTTCCGTTCGCTATATTTCGCCGAGCAAATACTTTTTTTGGCGTTTTCGTTTTGTTTTAGCTGCGGTAACAATACGAATCTTGTTTTTGAAAACTAAAACCTTAGCAAACTGTCCGTTCTACTAGACGTTTACGGATGCCTAAGTTGAAAATTGTCTGACGTCATCATAAAATCGTCGTCTAGAGTTGTAATCGTTGGCAATAAAAACAGAAAAAAAAGATAATTAAAAACAGCAATTAGCACCGTTTGCTTCTTTTACTACTTTTTAGAACAAGTCTTACAAACGGTAAAATAAACAGAAGATCTTACTTCATTGTGCCGGTTCAAGTTTGTTTACTTTGAGCGTCTTAAGCGCAGATTAAAGACATTAATACCTTTTTATATTAATTGCTTGACTCGATCATTTATTCGCTGAACCATTAACCTTAAGGTTTTAATTCAGCTACTTTAGAAATTCATATTTAAAATTCAAAGAAAAAATTCAAAACCTGACAGAACAGAATTGTTACTTGCTATTGGGCTAATGCACCCAGAAAAACTTAGTAACTTTACTACTTAGAAGCTTATTGACTTTTAAAGGCTTTTCTTAATTTGAAAAAGAAAAATGAAAACCCAGAAAGCTTTTGAAGCACCTGCCCCCTAACAAAAATTTGTCGTGGGTTGGGTTTAAACTTTTTAAAACTTTCACTTCTTCCTTCTAACTGCTTGCACCACGCTATCGCCGCTATCACGTGACTAGTTTCAAACCCATCTTTTAATTGCTATTTGCCGAAGTTAATTTTACGTCACAATGCCTGTAATGGCTTAATCAATTACAGGCAATCGCCAATAACTGAAACCGCTGGCTGCGTCTTTTCTTTCTGTCTGCAAACTGATTCCGGCGCTGCAGACGCGCGCTCTGACTAGCTACCTCACTTTTTTCCTTTCTAAAAAGATAAGCTTTCCAGCGTCGTTTCGGCTTCAACGACTCGAAGCTTTTTCGTCAGATGCCCTGGGGCACAGCGGTGCGTAAAAGACTCTCTTTTCAAGCTGCCTCGTCTTTTTTGTTTTTGATAAAACAACAGTTTTGTGTGTTCTGTGACATCGTGGTCTGTCTGACCGAGAAGCGGTGTCTGCGAGATTTTGTCCTTATCCGATTTTTAAAAAATATTTTTATTTGAAATAAAAACAAAGATCTATGTAATTTTTGATTAGTGTGATGCACGCATTCTTTTCTTTTCTTTTCTTGATTTTTTAAATATTTATAATTTTTGTGTTAAACTGTTTAATAATGATTGAGGATAAAAAAGATGGATGAATGGATGAAAATTTCTTATTCACAAAAAAAGCGAAGAGATTGTTATTGATTAAGTAAAACTAATAAGAATATACAGAATCAGTTACTTTTTGTACTATAGAGAAATTGCGTCGCAAGTATCTTTGTCAATAATCAATCTTCAAGAAAGCTTTCAAAAACTTATAGCTTTCTGAAACAATTTATTTATGTTTCCATCACTCATTGGAAATCCCTTGTTTCAAAACAGAGCAAATTTACTTAACACAACCCTTAAAAAAGTCACAACTTTTTACTGTTTTTTTGCAACGGGCTTCTGGTTTCAACGGCTAAAAGTTCAAAAAAGAAAAAACAATTTCAATTAGATTTTTTTTGAGTCTTGAAATGCCATTTTCGGAATCCACAACAGTGGTTTTCAAAGTTTGAGTCGCGACCTTAAACGGGAGTTGCCGAGCGTCGAAAAGCGGGTCTTGTCGAGACAATTCGAAACGGGGATTCGAAAGTTCATTTTTGAATGTGAAAAAGAAAAATCAATCAATCTGGGACAAAAGAATAACTTCACCGCTACTCGTTGCGACTAGGTAGCCTATTTATCCGAGCAGAAATTTTTGGCATTGACGGTCATCAAAATCAAGACTCGCAATTGTCTGGATCTTGGTCAAGGCATGCGCATCGTGCCCAGCAAGATCGAGCCCTGCATTAAAGAGGTCATAAGAGAGATTTCACCATTCACACTTGTATAAAATTGTGTTAAATTTCGTTTGTGATAAAAGAAATAGCAAGCATTGTATAGAACGCTTACTATTAGTTGTCTGAGTCTGTTTGTGATGTAGGTTTTAATACTGCGGAGTAGATTACTAACATTGAGAAAGAACATAGCAACTTACTACCAAAAATCACGTCATTAATTTGTTTTTATTGTTGAAATATACTTTTTAAGGCTTGGTTTGCGAAATTTCACTAAATTCAGAATTGGATTGAACTTAAAAGAAACTACTGTTCTGCTACAAACATTTATTGCATGAAAGAATAGTATTCATGTTTTTTTGAAATTAGTAGCCAACGAAAGTGCGAAAGATCTTTTTAATATTAGGTGCCCAAAAAAGTCTTTGCCGATTTTTATAAAGGAAATTAAAGGTTCATAGTTAAATTATCTTCTATCCTTTTCCCAGCTGGTTCAAATGAAGTCTTATGGTTTCATCACTTACAATAAACCTCGAAGCTAGTTCGTGACAGGTTAGGCATGAATCGGACTCTATGGCTGCCTTTAAATTGCCATTGTGTAGAGATATTTGTCGTCCAGATCGAAGTTCATCTTCGAGGGTTTCATTGCCAGATCGAAATTTTTGTAACCAGTTTCGTGCAGTTCTTTCACTTACTGCACCTTCACCAAATGCTGTACATAGCTTACGAGAAGCAGATGAAACACTTGTGCCAAGTTTAAACTCGTACAACAGACAAGCACAAATTATCAATTTTCTATCAGTCATTTTTAGGCTCTGAAATAAGAAATAAAATAACATTAGTCATGAAAAAATATAAAAAATAAAATCGTTCAACAATTTACTTGTCAATACAAGTTGGTTCCTGTATAACTATGCTTGTTAGTAATGAAAAAAGGGGGCCTAAAATAAGTCAACAAAAATCGGCAAAGACTTTTTTGGGCACCTGATACCAGTGACAAAATTTTTTTCTATTGTCTATTTAATTTATACTTTTCAAAAAGATCAGCTGGTTTTTCCAATTAAAAAGCCAAAAAATGAACCTTTTATACACTTGCTCATAAACGGGATAATTCAAAGTTGTATAAAATATGGGTTGAGGCTCTTTTCTACTGCGTGCGTGGAATGGATTATTCTTCATTTTTTTTATTGATCTTTTTGGTTTGCTTAGCGCTTAAGCGTGGAAAGAAGAAAAAAATCAATAAAAGAAACAAAGAATACTCCATTCCACGCTCGTTGTAGAAACGGGCCTTCATATTCTTGTATGTTACAGACACATAAGCCTACATGTTTTTTGCAGACAGTGTAGACTGGGTCTAAGACTTTTCGACGTAACCCAACGTAAACTAACTTTAACCCACACCGAAATGGGTCCGTGCAAAAAAGGGCTTGGTGCCCAATTTGGCCTGCGCACTCCGTTCCGTATAAATAACTGATTCATTCCGTAAAGACAAATTCTTTTCCCTGGCGGATAGATGATATCCGAAGCAAAGAAAAGCAGCTGCAAACGTTTAATTGAAGTCCTTGGTTATGGTAATGAGAGAGAGCAATAATGAACGTCTCGAGACCAATTTTTTGCGGTCTCGGTCTTGTCTTGGTCTCAACCTTGTGCCGGTGGTCTCGGTCTTGGTCTCGAGGTAATGTAGTCTCGGTGTTGTGTTTTTTTAATTGGTTTCGAGACCGACATTTTTAGATGTTTTTCGTACTTGATGTCATAGTGATAAATTGTACAATTTGCTGAAGAACGACACTTAATTCATTACTTTTGCGGCAATTTGAAGGGTTAAAAAGCTTGGAGTCAAACTACTTTTTAATCTTTGATATTGCAACTTTCTCATGTTTATTCCAATAAAGATTTAAATTGTGATCTGGGCCATCCGTGACAAGCCAATCCGATTACGAAAAATTTATTTTAATCTTTTTTTTTTTGGCAACAAACAAGTACGAACGGTAATGCTTTGAAAGTTTCTACTCACACCCTTGCCCGTTAAAACAACCACACCAAATTAATCCGATTTAAAAAATGAAGTAGGCTAACTCGATTACGCAAATATTTTTTAAAACTAAAAAGCTGGAACCGCTTCTTTGATCATTTTAGTCAACTTTTGGTGTTATTGCGGAATTTTGCGAAATTTCTTTGATTTTGCTGCACGCTTTTTTATAGTGTATAGTTAAAAGCTTGTTTCCACGACGAGCTTTGGCGTGAGTATTTTTTATTTATTTTATTGCTTCTTTTGCGCTGAAACGCGGAAAGAAGTAAAAAAATCAATAAACAAACAAAAAATACTCCCGCCAACGCTCATAGGGAAAACGGGCCTTAATCCATGTCTATCTTAAAATTTAGTACGATTACCAAAAGTTGCTTTAGAAAGAAATTAAAAAGCTTGTTTTGGCCCTTGATTTGGATGTACGATGTCATAAGCAATATATTTTACTGATGTCTGTTTTAAAGCATGTTAACTGTGATAAAAAAAAGCTTTCAACGTTAACTGGAAGCTAAACGTTTTTAAATATTTAATTAAAAAACTTTGATTTAGACTTTAATAGTGATAGCGGTATGTTAACTATGTTAACGAACTATGAATTGTGAGAGATTTAACTTTAAAGCGGGCAGCGCAAAAATGCAATAGTAGAATTCATACCCGTGCAAAATATGACCCGCGATACAATTAATCAAATTTTTATTTTGAATTTTTTAAAGTCGTGATGAAGCATCAATATGGTAGAAGTGCAGTTAGATAAGATGAAGCCATTTTTAAATCGCTAACAACTGGGATTACATCACGGGTGTCCAACAACTTTTTACATGGCGGAGTTCAACATTCTTCCTGCAACTATTTCCTGGATCGGCTGGTAGCCCTGCAAGTATCCCCAGAGCCAAATTTGTATCAGTGTAGAATCAAAGTGATCAAACTTTTTTTCCATTCACTTGGATTTAAACCATTATTTTGAATTATCTTCCATGTGAACTTGGGTTCGAATAGAAAAAAAAGTCGTATCTTGATCTTATGCATTTTTTCCTAAATAAAGCGAACAAATTATTGTTGTAACAATATTTGTGTAAGTAATAATTTGAACGCCATATTTATTTATTTATTAATCATGGCCCCCAATTATTTATAGAAATAAAGAAGTGACCCTCTAAGTCACAAAGTCTGCCACCTTGGCATAGTTTATTTAAAAGTTTTGATCTATGAATCTATAGACGTATGCACGGAAGGGGAGGTGGGGATTTGAAAATGGCTATAAAGAATGATGGTCAAAGATTCATAGTAACATTACGGCAAATTAAAAATTGTCAAAATCAAACGAAGACTTTTTTAATTCAAAGAAAATTAGGGATTGAAAAAAAGTGAAGATCATAAAAAGGCCTTCGCTTTTATTTTACATTCGTCGGCAGGGTGGTTGAGTTGTTTAAAGCGCTGTGATTAGTGGTTAACGTAATCGATACCGTCGCGGTTCGAAGCCTACTCTCGCTATTTTAATGTGTCCTTGAAATAGACATTTCACACCTTACTTGGCGGTGTGAGCAAGCAGCTCTAAATTTTGGTCAAACCTCTAAACATAAACTTAAAACCCAAGTAAAAAATTTTATCCCGACAGCGTTATCATGGCAACGCCGGAAGCAGGTCAGGGTAATCGCTTGATAATTATATAGCGTCTCTGATGTTTTTCTGGGAGTCAAGTGGATAAATGTAAAGATAAAATAATTGTGTTAAAAATAATTAGATAATTTTATTAGTTTTTTAAATGAATCAGCAGAAGTGGCTTCCTTTTTTTGTTGGACCAGAGCCTCTTTTGTAAAAGCCATCACGGCTTGTAGTAATCGTGTTTTCAAGCTCTCAACCCCCCACAACAAATTTTTGCATACGCTACTGCATGAATTTCATTGCTTAAAACAAAATACGAAATTGCTCAAAATTGAAACTAAGAAAGGGTTAATTTTCGAGATGGAAAAGGACAACGTCTTAAAAACTATTTGGAATAATCCAATCTAAGAAAGGCAGAAATAAACAAGGGATAGAAAAAAAACCTGCGAGTGGTTGAACAGTTTTTTATTCGTTTGCATAATTCACCATTTTTTCTAATCGTTTTGAGGTGATTAATTAGACGAATTCTATTCTATGCAAGTAAAAAATATCTAAAAAATCCAACAACTCCAACACGCCAACATAGATAGCCGAGCTAATTAAATATTTGGATGAAGTTTCAATTGTTACCGTAATGACCGTGCCTTCAGCATTTTTGAATTTAAAAAAGAAATTGAATTCGGCATTGTTTTTTTTAAACTTTTTGAATAATCTTTACAATTGTATCCATAATAGTAATGAATCACTAAACAAATGTTTTATCAATGGAGACTTTAATTATGATTTATCAAATCAAGATAATGAACATGTATGCAATTTTATTGAAATGATGCTTGAAGGTCATTACTTCCCAGTTATTAACAAACCGACTCGCATCACAGATACAAGTGCAACAGTATTAGACCACATCTGGACAAATTTATACCATCAGCACATAAAATCAGGAGTCATTTTAAATCCACTTTCTGATCATCTACCAGTATATATGTATTTTAATCTTAATAAACAGAATTTGTATAGACCTTAACAAAAAAGATCTTTTACCCCCCAAAATATAACCAAGTTTAATGAAATGTTAGAAAATATTGATATTAATGCAATACTAAATGAAACTAATACTAATTTAGCATTTAAATTATTAATGGACAGTTATAAATCTACTTTTAACTACTGCTTCCCTTTTATCAAGCAAAATATTGAAAACAAAAATAAGCAGCCATGGTTTGATAATGATCTTTATTTACTAATGCTTAAAAAAAACAAGTGTTTTAAAAAGTTTTTGAAAAATAGGAGTGTTTTAAATAAAGCAAACTTCAATAAAGAAAGAAATACAAACAATCGCGCCTTACAAGAAAAAAAAACAGAGTTATTTTAGACAAATATTTAAGAAATTAAGTGATGATTTAAAAAAGACCTGGAAAAATATAAACAAGCAATTAGGTAAAGTTAAATCATCAGTATGTTCTTCCATATCCATAAACAATAATTTGGTGAATGACTCTCTCCAGATTACTAATTATTTTAATGACTACTTTGTCAATGTTGCAAATAATTTAGTATCAGATTTACCCCAAACATCTCATAGTTTTCAAACATTTATGCAATCTCCCACATTGAGCACACTTTATCTCTATCCAACTAGTTTAACTGAAATAAAAAAACGAATCAGTAACCTTCAGCCTAAAAAAAGTACTGGCATTGATGAAATTCCCCCAACTATTTTAAAAAGCACACCAGACAATATATTAATAGCTCTAACATATGTGTTTAATCTTTCGTTAGCTTGTGGTGAATTTATCTTTGATTTTAAAACTGCAAAAGTAGCACCAATTCATAAAAAGGGTAGTGTAACTAATGTATGCAATTATCTGCCCAATCAGCTTGTAGTATTAGTTTTAAAAAAACAAAACTTTTTTTATAAATATCAATTTGGCTTCAGAAAAAATCACTCAACTAGTCACGCAACTTCATTATTAATTGAAAATATTGCTGAAGCTTTTGAAAACAAAGAACATGTACTAGGCGTATTTCTTGATCTATCTAAAGCATTCGATACCATTGATCATAAAATTTTATTATCCAAATTATGGCATTGTGGAATTCGTGGTGTAGCGCATGATTGGTTTTGTAGCTATCTTAGTAACAGAAAACAATTAGTTGAAATAAATAATATCTGCTCCAATACTAAGTTAATAAAATATGGTGTCCCTCAGGGTTCAATTTTAGGTCCTTTACTATTCTCAATTTATGTAAATGATTTAAATAATTGCTTGACCTTAGGAAAATGCATCATGTACGCAGACGACACTAACATATTTTTAAAAAGTAATTGCTATGAAACCTTATATGAAGCTGCAAACAAGGAGTTAGTGAACATAGATAAGTGGCTTCTAGCAATTCGACTATTTCTAAACACTGACAAAACACATTATGTGATCTTTCGCACACCCAAAACAAAGCCTCCATCAAAAAAACTGACAATTTCAATCAGAAATAAATTTATTTCTCAGCAACCAAAAACGAAATTTTTGGGAATAATATTTTACGAACATTTAAGTTGGAAATTGCATATGGACTTTGTTCTACCAAAAATCTGCGTAAGTTATAGAACTATCAAAAAAATTTCAAAACACTTTGACAAAAAACTTTGCTTGTATTGTACAACTCCCTGATAATCAGTCATATAAGATATTGCATTACAAATTGGCATATTGGTAATAAAACAACAGCCTCAAAAATTCAACGAATCGCTAATAAATTTATACGATTGACATTTGGATTACATCACAGAGCTAACGTTACTGACATCTTGCGAAACAACAACATAATGACAATTGATCAAGTAACCGAATTAGAAATAACTTGTTTTATGTATAAATATATAAAAGGTATGTTACCACCATGCTTTGATCATTTTTTTAAAAATAACCTGGTAAGCGACAATTTCACCAAATGTACAAGAAGCCGGTCCAAATTCTATCCCTCATTTTGTAGATTAAATATAACTAAACAATCTTTAAGATACAGAGGTCCTCTTGCTTGGAATAAAGTCCCATCAAGCATTAAACAGATAAAATCATATAGTAAATTTCGAACAGAATTTCAAAAGCACCTTATAGCAACGTAATTTTTAATGGTAATAGACTTTACAAATTTTAAAACATCTGCTGCTGGTTTTTATTATTGCAGGTAACTCCACCTCATTGGACAAAGAAATTGAAGGTGATAAAAGCCCGATGCGACTTCAAAGGCAACATCTAGATCATTACGGCCCGTCCAGTTCGATGAAAATTCACATAATTTACTTCTTTTGCACCTATTCTTGTTTGCTATTTGTATGTTTTAATTTACGTATATAAATTTTTGTCCAGCCATATGCTTTTGAAATGGTCCTTTTGACCCGTGGCAGGATTTCTTTTGGTGGGTTTCTTTGCCTGCCTGACCCTTTTTGGTCCAGACCCTTTTGGTCTTTGAATTTGTTGTTTCTCCCACCCATGATTATACAACATTCTCTGAATATGGCTCGGATGTGTGTATTAATTATCTTCTTTTCGCTTTCCTTTTCTTATTATCATCACATCGCTTTGTTCAAAGCTACGGCGACCATGCACAACGTCAGTTGTGCATGTAATAACGTACTTCGTTTAGTCGCTGCTTCCTTATTCACAATCTTTATTTCTACATGCACTATGATTAATTTCAAGTTGATTGTGAGTAAAAATGAAAATAAATAAAAATAAATTGTTAATCAGTAACTGCCTTTCGGCTTTCTTCTGCTCGAGATAAGTGGGCTTTTAAAGCGAATTGTTTAGTAATGCAACCACACAGAGCAAAATTCTTTCCAACATATTAAAAGACACTGTCTTGTTCATTTAAAATATAATCTTAGATTATTTGAAAAAAACTAAAATTTATTGTTTTTGGAATGTTTAAAAATGGACTTTATTTTTGTAAAATTTTTCGGTCTCGACGTTTGCGGTCTCGACTACATCACTGAGATATAGTGTCTATAAAACAAAAAGTTAAAGATATTGTATATTTAAACACTATAATACAAACTGTGATTTCAACTGTTTGCAGAAAAATGTCTATCTAAGCAATAAAGTGTACTCTTAAACGTTAGTTCTTACCTACTGAATTTGTTGGTCAACTAGTTTAGGCTTTCAAATCAAATCGTTTTAACTTTTCATGTGCATTTTAGGAATATACGTTTTTTCCTCTTAAGGTGTTAACACAGAAAAATTAATTGCTACGTTTGTAAATCGTGCAGCGGCTTTTAGGAAAAATTCATTGAAAAAAGGAAATTAAAACAATGTCTTATTATCCAAGGTTTCATATTTTTAGAGAAATTCGGCAAACTTTTTCGAAGGGAATGGCTACATTTCAGCCGCAAAATCCCGTAGAAACGAACTATCACTTCCCTTTTTAAAGTAATTACCTGATCAGTTTATACTTCCTCGTCATCTTTATGAACACGAAAAGTGTTGGTGTAATTTGAAATATTTAATTGAAACGATTTACAACGCATTCTCTGTAATTACAACCATCGACTCTTGTACGTTCGTATAGTGAAAATGTAATAAAAAACGTCACTCATAAAAATTTGCAAATCGACTTGGAAACACCTTATTGTAATTAACTGGTCGAAAATAATTTCTTTGCGCATATGATAATTGCTTTTCGATGTTCAAGCAGAAAAGTTATTGTTCTTTATGTACGTCTGCGTCGTTCATAAAAGTTCATTATATTGTCCTTTGGACCAAAGTCAGGTCACACTGAGCAACTGCTGTACGTAGACTTGAAATGTCCAATTGTAATTTTTATTACATTGCCGCGTCAATCTTTTTATTCTTAACTGAATTGATTCTGTAAATTAAACATAAAAAAAGAATATTCAACCCAAATTATCTCACTGACTACAAATGTAGACATAATTTCAAATTGATGCTTTGTGCTTGACTGAAATGCAACCGACTGAATTAAAACCCAAATTTAAACTTTTGGAGTCCCATATTTGTTTTCAAAATAAAATAAAAGTAAAGATTTAAAGTGATAATATAAACTAAATTATTTTAAAGTCATATTCACCATATTACTTTTCCAGCTTTTTTTTCACTTTTTCAGTTAAATTTTTTGTTATTTTTCTTTTTTTACCAATGTCTACAAATATAGTCACTGAGATAAACTGTATCCAAAAAACAGATAATTTCTCCTTTTTTAATTGATTTGTTTATAACCTTCTTTTTGCGATTTTCAATTTAAACTCTATTAATAGACAACGAGATTGAGTTAAAGTTTTTCTACATTGTTCGAGTGGAAAATATTACAACATAATGTAGGCTGTATTGTAAGTTATACAGCGCGATATTTCTGTGAAGATTTGATGACATAATTTTTCAGTTTTTTTTAAGTTTCGACTTTCGAAAAACGCGTGCAAGTGCGGCTTGTGGCAGATGATGAGACAAAAGAAAAAAATTTTCAAGCTTTTCCTGTGAATGTACAATTGCACGAATAGCTAAGCTTTTTTTTAATATGACTGTTCAGCTGAAAATTTTGTATTTGTATTGAAGTTAATTTTATTTAGTTAAGGGTAATTTGAACAGACAAAACCACAAGATAAAGAGTTTTTCCACTTATTTTAACTTTTGCTGAGATTGCTAGATGCTGAAATATCAACGAGTAAAATAACAGGTACAAAACAAAAGTAGGCTTTTGAATTAGTCATCTTCTTTTGCTCGATTCAATGAAGAAAGTTAAGGCTGTCAATTTTAATGCTGCTGATATAGTATAATACAGTAGGTCTACTTTTTAATGGCGTGAACAGAGATAAGAAAAGTAAAAGTGAGGATATTTTGAAAGTTACGAGTTTTCCTAATAGTATCAAGAAAATTAGAACTAATTTAATAGGTCCGGACCAATGAAACTTAAACGAATTCAGATACATTGAAGATTCAAAACCTACCCTGGTCATCCTGTTGTGCCCTTAAAAAAGACACTTTTTCTGCTTAGCAACCTGTTTTAAATCAAAACCATATCTTTAAAATAAAAAACAAATAAACAATTTCAACCGGACATTAAAATCTTGGCATCTCTAATAGCAGGTGACCGACCGTTTGACGATTTTAGCAACCTATCAGTCTTTTCTTTAAAATAAAAAAACAAACAAAAGATTTCAGTCAGACAGCAATGTTTTGCATCTCTGATAACTGGTCTGAGTAATCGCTTGACCGTTGCCGTAAGTATAGCGCCTCCAACGTCTTCTTACAATTCAGAAAGATAAATAGAGATAGCAGCCAAGTAAGAATATAATATATAATATTCAGGAACAAGATAAAGCAGCCCTGGCGCATTTTTTGAATATATAGAAACTAATAGCTTCCACAATTTGGATTTCTTTCAAAAGTTTGTTTTGGGATATTGTATGACACTTACTGTGGATTAACAAGTTTTATAAAAGAAATTTAAAAAAGTATTAGCCTAATCGTTTTTAAGTATAATTTTGATCGAGTAATGTTTTTTATTGCTATATTTATTTTTTATAAAGCCTTTAAAAACATCCCTATTTAAATACACATCCGTAAACAACGTGTACTTTTGAAAGATTTTTTAACCCTTATTATCCCACTGACTACAAGTGTAGACCTTTTTGAAAAAGTACCTTCTGCTATTAGTTTTTTTAATCAATTTCCAAACAGCAAAAAGTAAAGTCGCAGATTTCTTATACGTATTTTCTTATAAAGGTTGTTCATACAACTGATTTAGGTGAATTAAAGGAAAAGTTCTAACCGTAAAAAAATCTATGGTTTATGACTAAAGAAATCAACTTACACCTTGCATTCAACTTAATCTAATTGCTTAGATCAGGGCTTCTCAAACTTTTTTGTTCTTCGACCCCATTTTAAAAAATAAATTTTTGTGCGACCCCAATATGTGTAGGCTAATTTTACGTTAATTTTTTCTATGGAAAACCACGCATGTGCATGAAAAACCATGTAATAACAACGAGAAATGGAAATAGTAACCTAAAGCAAATTAACAAAATTACAAAAACAGACTTTGTTTAATAAACATTATTAAGCACATTTAATGGGATGGACAAATTACTCTATATTCTTTGATAGCTACCTTATCAAAAGCTAGCTACCTTATCAAGACAAATAAATACAGTAATTTAATTTTTTTGCATTCATCTATAAAAATCAATCTTGGCTTTAGACCAATATTTCTCAATCTTTTTGCTCTTGCGGGCATATTTCGGGGCTTTTTCGAAATTCGCGGCGCATTTAGACCAGATTTCTTGATTTTCGTCCCCAAATTTAGGTGCTCTCTAAAAAAAAGGTTTTCAATCAGAATCAAGCTCCGATCTATCTATTTTCTCCCCAATTTCAGGTGTTTTCTAAAAAAAAAGTCTTCACGCAGAATCAAGCTCCAATTTGTTGATTTTTGTTTCCAAATTCTCTGATTTGGCGATTACATGTGCAATAACCGCCGCAGGTTGGACATCGTCAGACTAAGTTTTTCAAAAACTTTCGCGGCACACCTGAGATTCTCTCGCAGCACACAGGTTGAGAACACAGCTCTAGACTCAGTAATTGTAAAAAATTGTAAAATAGCCAATTTCAAAAGCGCAAAAAGCCAATTTTTTTACGCGACCCATAGTTTGTGAAGCCCTGTTATAGATAACTTATAGCTTAAAACCTGAAATAAAAGCTACACTTAGTTTCACTGGCTGGGAATTCAGCAACTGTATGACTTGTGCTTGAAAAACTCTCTAAAAAAATCCTTTTGCTTTATCAGAGAAATAGAGTGGCAAAAAATGTCAAAAGAAAATTGTTTGCAAAACGTACTATACAAAATTCTATAGCGCATTGCGCAAGCTTTAAAAAACTGTTTTATGATGAACTAACAATGAACACTGAACAACATTTTCAAACGATAGAAACTGATCACTCAGCCTAAGTTTTATTGTGATCGCGCACCATGAAGTTTTCTAAAATCTCTTTAAAACCAACTACTTGATGTTTCTTTTAACACATCAATATACTCTGTATTTATCTTATACATTGCAAGCACGATATCATGGTTTACTTGTCTTAACTTTTAAAAGAACTGGAACGACCTGGAAACTTGTGACTAACGAGCTAACAGAGACCCTTAGTTAGCGGAAGGGCATCATTGCTACCCCAAGCCCCTTTAAAAGTTTGAGATATATTCCTTTAAAAGCATTCATTTAGAATTTAAAGAAAAAATATAACAAAATGAATCAAGATTTGCATTCCAACTTAAGTGAAAACCTTTTTTTTGGTCTTCACTTAGATTTAAAAAATAGTTTTGAATATTTTTTCTTTCATGTTTGCAAATAGACTTTCCTTTTTCAAATATTTCCTTCAAATTTTAAGTGAAGACCAAAAGAAGTCGTCACTTAAGTTGAATGGCAAATTACAATTAATTTTTTTATATTTTTCTTTCAAATTCTAAATAAAGACGAAAGAAAAAAAAGATCTTCACTTAAGTTGAATGGAAATTCCCGGTTAATTATATTTCTCCTAAGTTCATCCTCCCTCAAGCTAAAATGCGTAACTACGACTCTGAGCTAACACACTTAGTAGCAGTACGTTTGTAAACTAAACTGCATTGCTTTGCAGCTGTTTACACTTGACGCGCCTGTGGATTAATATGAAAAAATAAGTTTGCGAAGACGTTGCTTTCGATTCACAACGCACACACAAACTGTGACAAGCTTTCTCTTTTCAGCAATTCTAATGGCGGCTTAGAAATCGTTGCTAAAAAGTGACGATTGAGCCGTATTTTTCTTGTAGGCCATGTAGCACTTTACAAAAATCAAACAAAAAAATTTTGACACAATAGCACTATCTCGGTATTTTTGAAAGCAGGTTAGGGTAATCAGTAACGGTTATTTTATGACGGATACCTTAGTCATTATCCTGGAAATCAGCAAGATAAATAGGAAAGAAGTAAATTAAGATGACTTTTAAATTTTTTCGCAAAAAAAAAGAAAAATTAAGTGAAACAGTTAATAAAAAGGCAAGAGAAATTGATGAAAATATTTTTATTAAAAAATTTTCAGTTTTAACAGGCAATCAATTTGTTTAGTTTTTGTCACAACTTTAAAGAAATAGCATAATTTGAAAAAACTATAAAACATAAATCTTAACTTTTTAACTTGTAAGGTTTCAAGGTTTTGCACTTTTATAAACAAAAAAGCATAAACAACGTTCTGAAGTATTTAAGTTTTTCACATTTTTTTCTGTTTTGCTTTCATATGTTGGAAAAAATATGATAATATTCTGATTCATATTATTCTTTCAAAACGATGTAAAAATCGGTTCCAAACATTTTTCTCGGCAGTTTCTAAACAAAGAAAATCATGACTGAACAAGATCGCCGCTGACAGCAGGTTTTGCTGCATCCGAATTAAAGCAATGCTACATGTGACGAAAAGATATAAAGTTATTCTTTAGAAGACAATTTGTCGTAAATTGATCGTGATCGGTAATACAGTTCACCTAATTTTAACTTGGATTTTCTTTTTATATTTATAAATTTAAATCATCCTTTTTGCTTTTAAAAATTTTAACTTTCTTATTATATTTTATAGGTGTAATCATGCTTCTGCTTTTTGGAAAAGAGCTGCCAAAGAGAAAAACTATCATGTAACTCTTGCGACAACTTGGATTGATAATCGACATCATGAAAACCAATTGAACCTACAATGGTCTGCCAACCTAATTTATCTGGAACTTTGTCACTGCCTGCTTATCGATTTGACAACTAAATCTTTTGGAGTTGACATAAATGTGTCGGGGAGGTAGCGCTTGATTGATTTGTGTGTAGCAATTGTACGTTATGCTTTATATTATCTATTTTTCATTTTTCTTAGGGCAGAAGGTCTTAATTTATTTTTAATTTGTTCTTTATAAAGTTTTATATAGTTTTCTTGTACTTGCTGACCATTATAGTAAGAATAATAAAAGCCATTTAATTCAACATAATGTTCGGTATTTCTTGCTTTGATGCTTCGTGCCTTTAAAAGATACGTCTACCCCAAGTTAAGAGCTTATTGTTTAGAGCTATTTATTTTTTGTTACACTTTTGAGTCAGAACATGTAAGAAGAATTGATGAACAGAACTTTAATGTATAAATCTAGACGAGTATTAGACATGTATCCGGTATTGCTTAATTCCACGTCGACAACTTAAGTTTTTGTCTTAAACTTTTAATGCTGTTCATTTCTGACAAGGCAGATTGGATCATAAGCATTTTCTTTCAACATTCCGTCGTTGATGTTTGGATGTCTTCACGATTACGATTGCTTGGGCGCTATAATAAATAGCGGTGACGCAATACTTGCCAGTCAAAAGTCTTACCATTATTTCTCGAGTAAAACAAAACTGACATGGTTTATTGGGTGTAATCGGAATTGTCAGATTACTTAATAGGCTTAAAGTTTTTTTGATCGAAGTTTTTCATGCACAGAGCGATTTGCTCTCGACATATAAATTCTAAATGTTATTTTGATTATTGTACATAAAAATTCTCGATGTAAACATTTGCTTAAGTACAAAGACGACACGATTTTAAAGTTTTAATACTTAGTTTTCTTTTATAAAGTATTTTGGTTTTGAAAGTGGCTCAGATTAGAAACGCTTTATGATTAAAAAAAAGAATTTAAATGTTGATTTGAGTGAATGAATGAATGAGCGAATTTATTTTGTAGGATTTGCAAAACACATTGAATTGAATAGCAGTATGTAAAAACAAAGAAATAAGCAAAAAAATACTATTGAAAAGAATATGGCATTTGGCTGTCCATCAAATTTGGTTTGCAAACATACTTTGAGAAGATCGCAAAGGGAACAGTTACATCTTCAAGTCAAGCGACAAGTCTATTTAATCAAATTGTTGAATAATAATTAACATTATCTTTTATAATTATTACACAGCTCAACAAAAAAATATTTTTTTCTTTTTGCGATAGATCTTTCAACGATTTTATAGTATATCAGGTGCGCTGATTCCAAAAATGACTTTACTTTTGCTGAATTGGCTCTAGTTTTTGAGATAATGCAGACACAATAACTGGCTATAAAAGCTCAAATAACGGCCATATAAACTACACGTAAGAGGCAATTGTGCTGACAAGGAGATTTTGTTTTGCAATAAAGGACCAGTTGTCTCATTTTTAGAAAGGTTAACAAAGCAGAAAAGTCAATAACTGACCATTAGCAATCTTGGAGTCTAAAAAAATTCTAATGAAAAGTTGAAATGCAGTAACTTTTACTATATTTAGGTTTTCATGTTTTCAGTTTTAAATTGCTTTATGTTGCCTGCTATGAGTTGTTCAAGAAGAAGAAGTTGTTGTAATGACCCTGACAGTTTCTGTTACATATGTGGAGAATATATTCTTAAAGAGTATAAAAGGTCTATTACAGATTTTGTTCGCAAAGTATACCGTGCTTAGTTTGGAGTTAAACTTGGTGACCAAGACAAGCCACGGGCTCCACATGTTGTCTGCAAATCATGTGTTGAGCACTTACGAATGTGGACAAAAGGAAAAACTAAAAGCTTTAGATTTGGTGTGCCAATGGTGTGGCGAGAACAGAAAAACCACTTTGATGATTGTTATTTTTGTATGATAGATTTGAAGGGTTTTAATCGTCACAAGAAAAAATTATGGATTTACCCGGACTTAGAATCTGCTAGGCGTCCTGTACCCCACTGTGAAGATATACCCGTGCCACAATTTAGTCATCTTCCAGAAAAACCATCAGAATGGGACTTTGTCCACCAAGCTTCAGAAAGCTGTAGTGAAAGTGATGTTTCAAGCATTTTTGAAGAAAGTTCGATTAGGCCGAAGCAGTTTAATCAGGAGGAACTGAGCGATCTCATAAGAAATCTTAATCTATCTAAAGAAGCTTCTGAAGTATTGGCATCCAGGCTTAAAGACAAGAAATGCCTTAGTGTTGGTACGAAAGTAACCTTTTACCGCACAAGGGAGAGCGACTTACTTCCGTACTATCGTTCAGAAGAAGGGCTTGTTTTCTGCTCAGATGTTGAAGGACTTCTTTTAAAAATGGGAATACCTGAATATAAACCTCAAGATTGGCGTTTATTTATAGACAGTTCAAAAAGAAGTTTGAAGTGTGTATTGCTGCACAATGGAAACAAGTATGCCTCGATTCCCATTGGCCACTCTACATTGCTCAAAGAAAAATACAACAATATTAAACGAGTGCTAGAAAAATTGAACTACTGTGACCACCAATGGTTAATATGTGTTGATTTGAAAATGGTCAACTTTTTGCTTGGTCAGCAGAGTGGTTATACTAAATATCCGTGCTTTATTTGTTTGTGGGACAGCCGTGCTCGCAGTGACCACTGGATGAAGAAGGAATGGCCTGAAAGAATTACACTAACAGTTAATGAATGTAATGTCATCAATGAGCCCCTTGTCCCAAGAGAAAAAATCATTTTGCCACCTCTACACATCAAATTGGGTATAATGAAGCAGTTTGTGAAAGCTTTGCCAGTACACGGAAATTGTTTTAATTACATTTGCAGAGTATTTCCAGGGATGAGCAATGAAAAACTAAAAGCAGGAATATTTGATGGTCCTCAAATTCGAAAGCTGATGAACGATCCAAACTTCACTGCATCTATGTCTGAGAAGAAATTTGCTGCTTGGATTTCTTTTACTGTGGTTGTAAAAAACTTTTTGGGAAACAATAAAGCAAACAATTACATTCAGATAGTTGAAGATATGCTTTCAAAATTTCAAAGTTTGGGAGCAAAGATGAGCATCAAGATTCATTACCTCTTTAGTCATTTAGATAGATTTCCAGAAAATCTTGGGGAATTAAGTGAAGAGCAAGGAGAAAGATTCCATCAGGACATTAAAGTAATGGAAGAAAGGTATCAAGGACGATGGGACACCCACATGATGGCGGACTATTGTTGGAATCTTCAACGACATAAGCCATTTGCTCCTCACGCTAGAAAGTCTTACAAGAGGCGATTGGTTTCGTAGATTTGACAGAATGGTAGTTGTTAAAGCTCAGTATTTTCAAGCTTCGTTTGTTTAAATAAATAACGGCAACATACATTTATACGCTGTAATACTGGGTTTTAGTTCCAATACGTTTCTTGCAAACTAACGGTAAATATTGCTGTTGCATCCTTTTTTAGCATTGTAGTTTGCATGGATGCTTTGCATTTTTGTTTTACTGCGTTTACAAAAGAAGATCGAAGCGTACAGTATTGATTAAATAGCATTAAATGAACAACAATGCCATATAACACAGTCTAAGTAATATTTTTACAAAAAAATGCAATTATCTCAAAAACTAGAGCCAACTAGCAAAAATGAATGTCATTTTCGAAATCTACGCACCTGATATACCCTAAAATCAATATAATATCTGTGGCAAAAATTTGTGTGTTGACCAGTGTTATCTTTATATTTATCCTTTAACTCTCAAAAAAGCGTCGCAGGCGCTTTATTAGAGGCCCGTTTCCACTGCGAGTGTGTAATGCAGCAGTATTTGTTTCTTTTATTGATTTTTTGCTTCATTCTTAAGCGCTAAAAGAAGTGAAAAAATCAACAAAACAAGTTAAGAATACTCCATTGCACGCTCGTCGTGGAAACGAGCCTTAAGGGTAACAATCGAGAAATTGCCTGGGCCTGCTTCTTGAGATACCAAGATATTCGTATTGCTCTCCAGTTGATGTCTTTCAACTTTTTTTTAGTTTTTATTTATAAGTGATATGACTGAAATTAGAGCTGCTTGCTAAGACCATCCAGCAGAAGAAAGTGCCGAAAATTGTCTTTATCAAGGACACCGAAAAGACAAAGCGCCATTAAGACGTGGTTATAGTTTTATAACTTAATTTGTAAAATCTTTTATTGATCCTTATTTATATTGATTCATTGAGTAGGAATTTTTTAAGATTGTTTCTGAAACATTTGAAAGTCTGGTTGCTAGTTTTTAAATTGGCTGGGAGAGAATTCCAAATGAAAGGGCCTTGATAAGAAAAAGATTGTTTTGCAACAGTTGTTTTACAGTGATGTGTTATGTATTGAGCTTTGTTTCTTGTGTTGTATTTGCATGGATTTAAATGCAAATTACAACTAAAAGCAGGAGATTTGTTTCCACCTTGTATTAGTTTGAACATAAGGGACGCAGTTTCCAATTTATATAATTCATTTATTTTTAAAATATTGCATTGTTTCATAATGTCATTTATGTTGGAACAATAGGGCAATTCAAATATCATTCTCAAGAATTTGTTACAAATTTGCTGAAGCTTTGTAATTAGAGTTGAATTACCAAAACACCAGTTTGAAATGCAATATTGGAGGTGACTGTTAATTAGAGAATGATACAGAAGGAGTAGTGAATTCTTGTTTACAAGTGATTTTATTTTGCACACTACACCATAACAGCTTCTTAGCTTTGAAATCAAGTATTTCATGTGTAGACTCCAGGAAAGATTATTGTGAATGAATACACCCAGAAATTTTAGAGAATTTACCTGATCAAGTTGTCTATTTCTTATTGATAAAGAATGTTTACCTCCAACATTTGAGTTTGGAGTACTAAAAAGCATAAATTTAGTTTTTTCAATATTTATTGACAATTTGTTAGAAACCAGCCACCGATCAATTAATTCCATCTCTGATTGCATGAATTGGAATAGAGCTGACGTATTTTTATGGCTAGTCCAAACAGTTGTATCGTCAGCAAACATAACGGCTTTGCTTTTAGTTAAGCAATTGTTAAAATCATTCACATATATAAGAAACAGGAGTGGGCCTAAAATAGATCCTTGCGGAAAACCCATGGTTGATGAATTGATTGTGGATGATAAAACACCAGAACACACAACTTATTGCTTTCTGTTGAGTAAATAGTTCTTGAACCAGATATATGCTTGCCCTCTTATTCCATAGTGGTCGAGTTTTTTTAGTACTATTTCAATGCTAATTGTATCAAATGCTTTTAATAAATCCAGGAAAATAGCAAAGCTTTTTTCGTTTTTGTTGAATGAATTGGTGATGCTATTTATGAGAAGCGAAATAGCTTGGGAAGTAGAACATTTTTTTCTGAAACCAAATTGATTTTCGAAAAAGAAATTATGTCTGTTTAAAAAGCTAATTACTCTGCGGTACATTATCTTTTCTAAAATTTTGGAAATATTTGAAAGTAGGCTGATAGGCCTATAGTTATTTATGTCACTAGCATCACCCTTTTTATACAAGGGTATGATCTTGGCAATTTTGAAATCACTAATTACTTTACCAGTAGAAAGAGAAAGGTTGAATATTTTTTAAGCAGCTATAAATATTTTGATATTTTGTTTTGCACTTTGTATCAGATAATCTAAAAAATTCAGGGGTACGACCCTCGAGTGTCAATCTTAAAGCTTTTTGCCCTCCTTTTCTTAATAAGTTTGGAATCAGCAATATACGTTTTACATGTTTACCTATTCCACCAACATTTTAGTTGCCCTACAGACTTTTAGCGCCCCCTACGCCGGCGTGGGCGATTTTCAGTTTAAATATCTTTGATATAAGTGATAAAAATATTTACTAATTTCAAATCCCGTAAAAGAAAATTTTATTCTCATTTAAGTGAAAATAATGCGTCTCGAAACGCGTGTTGGTTATACAGGGTGTCCCATAAATCTTGGGAAATTTTTAAATTAGGATTTAAAACATATGAATACGAGATTTTGAAAAATTCTTTAACTATAAATATTTTTATTGATTATATTTTAGTTTTGTATAATTTTTGTTTAAAAATGGTTTCAATCGCTTTGCAAAAAACGATTTTGAAAATGCATTTCCAAGGATTAATAATGTTCTTTACTGTATTATGGTCAGTAATATATCGAGATAAACTGAGATTTTTATCTCACTGTCAACAAAAAATACCGTTATTCTTTTTAACACTGATGTAAATGAACGTTTTTGCAACTATTTAACAAAAATCTGTGCATAAAAAAAACTTTTATTAGAGGCCAAAATTGTTCAGTCAAAATAAATTTAAAATTAAACAAAAATAAAGTAAATTTTTTAAAATGAAAAAAGGGCCTTAGTTATAAACTTTTGTACAAAATACTGTCATTAGTATAAAAAATATATGCAGGTGCATTCCAGTCAGTTTCAAAAATTAATTATTTTCAATATGCATCAACTTAAGAAGTAAAAATATAAACACAACTGCAAATTACTAGTGCTCTTCAGAAACAACGTAACAAAAATAAGTAAAAAAATATATATGTATATATAGAAGTTTCTCAAAGTTTTTTGGTTGGTCGTTGTCGTCGTTTGGAAGGGCATCCACTCCGGGCCAGACATAAACAAGACTGGGGCCGAGGGTTTACCTTTTATTACCCCAGGCTGCTGTACTGACTGGATCAGATGCTGGCAGTGATGCTGTTAAGCCAACATCGAGTTGCGTCATTCAATACCGTCAGACCTCGTGCTCCATGTGGTGCCCGATGTATGGGGCACGCTGTTAGAACGTGGTTTGCGCTTTGTTCGGAGGCGCCGCACTCGCAATTCGTTGAAGGAGCGAGACCCCATTTGTGCATGGATGAATGAAATCGCCCAACACCAGTCCGCAGGCGGTTGAGCTTAAGCCAAGCTGTTTGGCGCAAGCTCGTCACAACAGGCCTGGTATTGGTCCTGGGCACAAAAACACGGAGCCTGGAAGTATTTTCACAGTATTCCGCATTCCATTTAGAGTTCGTCCACGATGCGATCAGGGTGTAGAGATCCACGGTAAGCCAAGAAGAGTGTCGCTCCCAGTCGGCGAAGCTAAGCTGGCTGAATGCCTGAAAGTATGGGTAAGTGGTCCGTTGGAGTAGGACGCAGACATCCACTGACTATGCGCAAGGCGTCATTCAAGGCACTGTCTATGAGGCGAGCGTGAGCGCTACTACACTAGACTGGTGTGCAGTACTCAGCTGTTGAGTAGACCAGGGATAAGGTAGCTGTGCGTAGTGTTTTGAAATCAGCATTCCATCCTGAGCCTACAAGTCGCCTCAGCAGTGTGACGCGCGAGGATTTTTTTTGTGCAATGCCACTAGATGATGAAGAAACGTTTTTTTTGTTTTTTTTTATCTCTATACATATATTTATTTTCCTGATTCGCAGGAAAGCGACGGAGGCGCTATACATAGAGTAAGCAATTACCCCGACCTGCTTCCGGAGATACCAAGATATTGCTGTCCGCTTGTAATTTAGCAGAGATATTACTGTAATTTAGAACTGCTTGCCAGGACCACCAAGCAGGGGAAAGTGCCGTAAAGTGTCTTTCCCAAGGACACAACAGAATGGCGCAAGTGAGTTTGAACCGAGATCATGTTGATCATCAGTCCGGAACTTTAACCACTTGACCACGCTGCCGACAAGGTTGTTGATGATGACGAAACGTGAGCAATCTGTCCAGTTTTACCCCAAGAAAAGTAAGGGTTGGACAGAACGGCAAAAAGGTCGTTGTTGTAGATTTTTAGCTCACGTGTGGCCTCTCGGTTAAATGAAAGGCTGCCGTCACCGTCTTGATGTGACTGAGCTTCAACCTCCAAGTCTGGAGATACGCTGAAAACGTAGACATGTCTTGGTTTAATGTCCCCTTCAAGCCCTTTCAGTTTCCTAAAGAGTGCAATAATGCTAAATCATCAGCATAAGCAAACTTCTTAGAAATCATGTAAGGCAGATCGTACGTATAGATGATGAATAGGAGGGGAGCCAAAACCGATCCCTGAGGAACACCATTTTTTTGACGGTGTAACCTGTTTTGTTTGCTGTCACCGGTAGTAAGCGTGAAACTTTGATTTCGGACAAGCTCCATGAACCTTCTGATTATGTGCTTATCCGGTAGAAGTCTCAGCAGATTGCAGGTGAGGCCACAGTTCCAGACAGTCTCATAAGCAGCTGTTAGATTGACAAATACGGTACCGGCCTTCTTTTTAGCCTCAAAAGAGGCCTCAATGTTCTGGGTCAGCAGAACAACTTGATCAACGGTTGACTTCTTGCGTCGAAACCTAGCCTACTCTTTAGGGAGCAGTGGATCGATTAATGGCTCGATGCGGGCGTAGATAAGCCTCTGGAAGATTTTGTAGGGGACACAGAGCAGAGATATCGGTTGATAACTCTTTGGGTCCCCCACGGGCTTCATTGCTTTGGAATCGCGAGTACAAGCGCTCTTCTCCAGATCTTGGAAATTTTGAGTCGGCGCAAACAGGAAGAAAGGAAGTCACGTAGCCAGGACTTTAAAGCAGCACCAGCATGGATTGTAAGCTCTGGGAAGATGGAATCAGGGCCCGGAGCTTTTTAAGTGTTGAAGGTGTTTAACCTGCTTTTAAGTGTAGAAGGGCAGCAGTAAATTCTCTCTGTGAGAAAGTGTCAGAGATATTTACTGGGTCTGACGTTATGGCCCTCCAAAGGTCAGACATTTATTGAGAGACAAGTCAAGATGACTTGCGGTCAACAGCCTCGTTCTCCCATTTCTGACTAGCTGAGATGCAATAGCATCAGCTGAGACGGGACAGTGACGAGAAGAGGTCGTGATCTACCAGTAAGGTTGTTCAAAATACGCTGTGCTTTTCGACTAGAGTGTGAAAAATCGATGCTCGGAACTGCCTCTGACTATCGATCTCTCCGCTTTCTGTCAAACTTGGCAAGCAAAGCTGTAGCAACCCAACTCGAGTTGTCTCCCTGAGGAGACTGCAGAAACGTTCTATAGAGGGATTCACACTCCGCATCCCAGCACGAAATATAATTGTTTTGATACTCGCGTGGAATAGTCTTTTTTGGCCGCTTTCTTGATGATGTTACAGAAGTCCTGGTAAGCCGCATCCATATCAAGTGAATCAGGCGGCAATAAACTCTTTTCAAATTTATTTGTCAAAGCAAAGTAATGATTCCTTGCTTAACAGGCATGCTTGGCACTGACAGAGCAAACTTTGGTGGTGTAATAAGCAAAGGTCGATGTTGTGACCTCGATAATTTTTCAAGAACACGTCTATCCGGTAAGCGACTGTTTGGACCTACGCTAGCGAAAAGCTAGATCTGGATTGGTGCCAGTGTTCCAGAGGCCGGAGTAAAAACTGGCGGCGTCCTTGTGATTGTATAGGAGGGCAAGACAATTAATACTTGCCTAACCAGCCAAGCACTCACGTCCGGACTGTAATTATCTTAATCCCAAACAGCATGACGATAGTTGAAATCGCCAGCATTAAGACAGGGGTGAGAAAACACTTGGAGATCCAGAGATCGCAGTCGCGTTGGTGGAGGTTTGTAGACGTTGACTATTTTATAACCATTAACGTCCGCGCACTACCGCTCGATCTCCGATGTCGGTGGAGATTGGTTCAAAAAGGAGATTGGTCCTATACCTTAGTCGCTCGTGGACAAACGTGGCAAGGCCATGCTTCCTAGTTGGTAGTTGGTAGCTTGGAAGTATCAACTTCTCTGTATCAGTGCAGTGCGTCTCCTGTAGTTGAATGACGAGTGTCTCAGACTGCAGAGCAAGGTAATGAAGAACGCTCATCTTACTTGCAGTGAGGCCTTCGATGTTCAGCTGGAGAATAGTGGGTCTTTGGAACTTGTTGGAATGTGCTTTGAAAAGAGCAATTTTTTCCAGGCATTGCCCCGCCCTGAAAAAGGCGTTTGCCTATTAGCAGACCCTCGCTGAACATAGGAATGTTAGATACTCTTCCGTTTCGACAGGTTTGGTTTCGGTCTGTCATGTTTAAAACAATAACATCTCGGGCTGCGAGAAAGCACGTGCCATCTGGGACGGTGTTCATCAAAAAAGTGCTCAATGACGTTAAAATTCAGAACGGTGAAATAATTAAATTTCAGACTACAAAATTTTTAATTTAACATTGATTATATTTGCCCGAACAGACTGTTTCGCCTGCCTGGCCTCGTCAGGGGGCGGTTAGAAATCTTATTCAAATAGAAATAATTGGTAAAAATTTTACTTCATCAAATTTTACTTGGGAACACTTATTTTTTGCTTATTTTAAAAGTATTTCAGGCAGCTAGAAATTCTATTTGAATAAGATTTCTAATAAATTCTATTTGAATAATTACCCGAATGCTATTTAAATAAGATTTCTAACCACACCCTAATGAGCCCAGGCAGCAAAACAGTCTGTTGGGGCAAATAAAATTAATGTTAAATTAAAAATTTTGTGGTATAAATTTAATTATTTATATGCATATATATATGCGTATGCTTTACTTCGCCGGTACAGAGCTCAGTAACCAGATAGCTAGAGCAGTATTTACTAATGAAAGCACTAAAATAGAATAAAAATTTAAAATTTAAAATCCACAACAGCCTGTTTCGCCAAAGACGGCTTATCAGGTGGAATCTTATTCAAATAGAATATTTGAATAATTCAATAGAATATTTGAATAAGATTTCACCTGATGAGCCGTCTTTGGCGAAACAGGCTGTTGTGGTTTTAAATTTGTAATTTTTATTCTATTTTAGTGCTTTCATTAATAAATAATAATATATGTATATATATATATATATATATATATATTATTTTACTTATACCGTGTATTTTTTTCTATATTTATCTTCCTGACTTGCAGGAAAGCGACAGTGGCACTATACTTGAAGCAACCGTCAGCAATTATCCTGATCTTTTTCCGAAGATGCCAAGATATTGCTGTCCGGTTGAAATTTTTGAGTTTGTTTTTTTAGCTTTTCGGAGAATTTGCGCTGTAAATGATTAAGCCGAAATTTTAGTGAAAATAAAAAACCGAAAACAGTTTTTAAAGGATTTTGAGGTAGAAAAAAATTAGTTTTAGAGTATACCAAAGAAACGAAAAAAGCGTAAATTCCAGCATCGAAATTTGATTCTTAAATGGTAATTTTTTGTCTAAAACGATGGTTCTCGAAACGATCGATCTGGACATCCAAGGAGCCGAATGAAGAGCAATAAATGAAAGTTGGGATTTACTGCAGCTATAAAACAATGGTGCCTGGAAATGTGTGCAAAGCTTGAAAACGAGTATAAATTATCTTATCGATCTCATTAATAGAGCACAAGTTCTGAACTAATAAAAATGAATAAGTTTTTTTCTAGTCTTCACTTGCTTTGCTTCACATCAAAACTGAGACTTAAAAAGTGTTTATTTTAATTAGTTAAGAGTGTCCGACGACCAAACCAACAAATTTTTAATTAGTTTTTGTTGACGTAATCGCTTTGCGTATTGTTTTTATAATAAGATAATATTTTTTGTAAAGGGCAACACCGAATACGACTTTAGTCGAAACCAAAAGAAGTTCAAAATTGACGAAATGCACATACTAGAAGCAGTCTATAAAGAGACATCCAATTTTTAAACAAAACGTTTCATTGTAACAGTCTCAAGCTAAGAGCGTTTCTTGGCGCTTCAAAAGCTGTATAATTAATTTGCTACGCGACAACATGTTCTAAGTATCTGCCGATCAGATCCACATAATGAATTGCGCAGAGTCTTCTAGGTTTTGGCTGAAACTTTCGCTATCTTGTAATGGTAGCTCGTCTGCCATTGGCACATCCATGATGTATTCTGGTCGATTATATTTTAACAATTGCAAAAAACTGATTACATTATCATTATTACTCGAATTGCCGTACTGTCAATGCTTAATGCTTACTTTATTCGTAATTATAACATCAACAGTTTTTTTTTCTTTTTTTTTTTTTTTTCATAAAAACACATGATTTGTAAGCTCTCTGAATTATGTCAAAACAGATTTCGTAAAACAAAACTTTACTGTGATTTTAAAAAACAGCTTCTTTCTTGAAAAAGATAGGCTAACCTTTTTAAGTAGCTTATTAATATCATTTAAAGTTTTAACAAAAAAATCTTAGCTTTTCCTTCCTTGAAATCATTTTAAATCTCGTGATGTTCAATGCATTCTTCGGTTGTTTTGTTATTTCAGCTAGCGCAGGGATCCAAAAATAGTGAGTCGCGATTCAAAGCAGTGTAATGAGGTCATTACTAAAAGTCTTTGCAATAAGTTTGCAAAAACGCATTTTATCTAAAGAAACTAGATGAAGGTTTTTTTAAATTTTTTTTTGTTTTAGAAAGAAAAAATACCATGAATACTTGGGTTGCAAGAACTTCAAAAGTTTTTTATTGGGGTCGGGCCAAAAAATAATTGCGGACCCCAGAGCTAAAACAACCGTTACAATAACAAAAGATTAAAATAGTTATGAAATTGTACTGAAGTGCAGTTTGGATACAAAAAAGGAATATTAAATTAGTTTTTATTTTTTTGTGCCCACGAAACGGAAACATTTTTTTTAAACAGTTCAAAAAAATTATTTTAGTTAATTCTAAGCAAAAATTATATCAAAGCTTAAGTAGATATGATTAACCAATGTTTTCTGAAAATTCTTGCAAATATAAATATTTAACGAGAAAAATTTTGATTAGTGGCTTTAGAATTGATTTACAATTCGTTTTTTTGTAATCTTTTTATAGTTTTGGATGGGCATATTTTCATTTTTATTTCTGTTTATCCTTCGGACTCATTGGAAAACGTTGAAGGCGTTATAAGTAAACGGTCAAACAACCACCCAAACCTGCTTTTTGAGATGCCGAGGTATTGAAATTTTTTGCGATTTGTTTTTTAGTTTTTGTTTAGAAATATAACGAAAGTTTAGAGCTACTAGCCGAGACCCCAAGTAGAAAACTGTGTAGTAAAGTGTCTTTGCCGATGACACAGCTGTTCCCAACAACAAGTATATACAGGTACCTATATACAGTATATTTGAAAAATACTGCAATAAATAACTTTGTAAAACAAGGTTAAAAATGAGTCACGCGGTAAAACTAAAAAATTTTTTTAAGAATCACAATCGCAATAAGGCGTCATTTTTGGAATAATTATTTTTGCAACAATTGCCCACTGACGAACAATCTAGGATTAACATCTCATGAATCGCTTGTGAAACAGTTTGGAGATATGGAATGGTGCAAAATATGGTTAAACTTGTTTACAATTTCATTGTTTGTTGAAATATGTTGATGAATTTTGACGAAAAGCTTTTTGCTTTTAAAATACCATTTACAGAACTACATTACAGTTCAAACGATTGTTATAAAGTCGAAAACATCTCTACCAAATAACTTTTAAACTAATGTAAAACTGTTTATTTGGTATTATTTAACACACAAAAATGCTGTATATACAGTATAAGAAATACTTTGATTTGCCATCGCTTCAATTCAAATAAGTCGTTTTGTACTATTTTGGAAAGTTAAAAATATAGAAGAAATTATCTTACTAAGGATCACACGAATCTTTAAAAATCACTTGCAATCCTGAAGAGACCGTTAGAGCTTTGTGTTAAAAAATATTTTCTCAGCACTGTTCCGTAAATAAAAACTTAAAGTGCGAAAAGATTTTTGATTGGAGTAGACCAAGAATCAAACTCTAGTTTACTCGCTTTACCGGATCATGATAAGGTGTACGCTCTCGCGATTTTAGCTGAACGAATTTGACGAATACTACTTTAAATGGCAGAGAGCATGACAAAAATAGATTAAGTGATTGATGGATACAAAACAACTTGGTCGTAATCTTTTTATCCGATAAACTGGCCGTCACCAAAACCTTTGCATCAACTTGCTAATATAGACATGTCGTCTTTGTGTCAGATTTATTAGTAATCAGAGATCACTGACACAGTACGATGGGTTTTCGAAAAAGGCACATTCTCTTCTAATCTCTTTCTTTTTTTAGCTCTCTCCCAGATCATATCGAAAATTATATAGATAAGATGTCAGAATTGAACCAATCGCTGTCAAATTTGGATAAGTGGAATCAACTCGTTATGCAGCTGGAAAAACAAAACTTTAAAATTGGGTCTTTTTTAACTAAAAAAAGTGTTATCTTTGCGAAATCTAATTGGATGGTTTTTTAATGATATATATCTCTTTTATATTACTAAATAAAACAAGAACTTTGCAATTATTGCACTGATATTCTTAGTCTTATTCCTTTTTAATTGCCTTCAAACTTGTTTTTTATTTACAGCGTTATACATGTACAACAAAAAACATTTTGTTTTTGAAAGAAGTCGTTGACTACTAAAAATTTTTAGATCCATAAAAAACGTTTTGAATTCATTAAAAAAAATTCATATGAATGCACTTATTGGAAGTTTGGGAAAATTTTTAAATCTTTCGCTACCTTTAATTATGTTCGATACGGTAATTTATTATATTAAACTGATTGTTAAAAGTGAACGTGACAATTTTTTTGCGGTTAAATATTATATAACTACCGTATTTTTCCCCGTATAATCCGCATTTTACAATAAGTTTGAAGTTAGTGTTTGTCGAAATAATGAAGACATGATCAAGTCATTGCGAGTTAGCGAAAATATGTTGTCAAAACTACAATACGAATTCAGCCTGGTCGAAGCTGAAACTATCATTTTCTGTCTGTACTAACAAAAGTCGGCAGCGTGGTCGAGTGGTTAAGGCGCCGGGATCGTGCCCAACACGGTCTCGGTTCAATTCCCACTTGCGCCATTCTGTTGTGTCCTTGGGAAAGACATTTTTCGGTATATTCCCCTGCTTGGTGGTCTGGCAAGCAGTTCTGAATTGCAGTCATATCTCTATTAAATTACAAGCGGACAGCAATATCTTGGTATCTCCGGAAGCAGGTCGGGATAATTGCTTACCCTATTTATTAGCGCCTCCGTCGCTTTCCTGCGAGTCAGGAGGATAAATATAGAGATAAAATAAAATAAAAATAAAAAAACGTTATGATTTTTTTAGCCATAGAGATATTTTATAAACAGTGATGACTTTAATTGCGGCCAGATTGCCCCTCCTAAAATACATCAAGCAGTGCCTCTCCTACACAAGATATTGCTTTATTTCTTCACAGTAGCACCAGGACGTCGGTGGCATGCCTAAAATAAAGATTTTTTTAGAGATAACTTTGTTTTAATATACTCAAAAGTGGCCTCTCCTAAAACAAAGACTATTTTTTTAAAGACCTTACTGACTGGGAACAATTAACAATGCCCCCTTAAAATAAACATCTTTTCCTTTTCTTTTTTTTAGGGCTAAGTTTGTTTTGATGCATTAACAAGTGCTTCTTGAAGGCACGGTTGTTAAGGGTTGGGTCGAGCTGTTTTTACGTATCAATTAATTTGCTGGTTGCTTCACAACAAAACTTAAAAAAAAAACAATAAAAAAATTACAAACGAACAGGAATATTTTGGCATCTCAAAAAGGAAGTCTTGAGAATGGCTTGACGGTTGTCCTAAACATAGGATTCCCGACGGTTTTTTTATATACAATAATCTACTCCTATAGCCTACCTTCAAGCGCATCAGTTGAAAGACTTTTTTGGGGAGGAAAAAGATTTTGAAACCAAAAAGTTGTGGATTAAGCAATAAACATTTAAAAACTATTGTATTTTAAAAGAAAACTAAATACTGTAGTATTTTTCTTTGTCTACTTTCCAAGTGTGATTTGTGAGTTAATGAAACATTGCAGTTAAAACATGCGTAAGACTGCAGCAAAGTTTATGCAGAACCTTTTAAAAAAATTTTTATAGTGTTTTGATTGTAACTCTAACTTGTAATTTTTTAAATGGTAATTGTAGCTTGTAACTAGGTTAACGGTACTATTTAGGCCAAGTAGCAATAACTTGTAGTCAATAGTTAGCCTACTTTTACAAAGTAACTTGCCCACACTGCTTAGAAATTAATTTTGCCTTAAAAATTTTCAGGTTATGGAATTTTTGTCAATTTCAATGTTACACTGTGACCAATGATGGGTTTAATATGTCGATTACTCTTCTAAAAACATTGCATAGTGGCCAAACATAAACAAAATTGGCCCCCTAAATGGTTGCACCATCACACCAGAGTAATAGCTTGACGGTTGCCTGAGCATCATTCTTCGACATTTTTTTTCGAATTGAGAGCATAAATAAAGATAATAATAATAATAATATAATAATAATAATAATAATAATAATAATAATAATAATAATAATAATAATAATAATAATAATAATAATAATAATAATAATAATAATAGTAATAATAATAATAATAATAATAATAATAATAATAATAATAATAATAATAATAATAATAATAATAATAATAATAATAATAATAATAATAATAATAATAATAATAATAGTAATAATAATAATAGTAATAATAATAATAATAATAATAATATTAATAATAGTAATAATAATAATAATAATAATAATAATAATAACAATAATAGTAATTATTTTAGTAAAAATTAATAGACCCTATATATATTTTTTAAAATACCGCTAAACGGCGCATTTTTTTGAAAATAGTAGAATAGGATTTATAGTTTTTTGGCGTCATTCACTTAACAACAGGACTACAAGTTTGTTAGGTGCCAAATTTTTGTTTGAAACTTTAAATACCGGTACTATTTTTTAATTTGGATTAATTAAAAATGTAGGTTTGAGGAAACTAAGTGTGCTTTTCATCAAGCTGGATTTTACATATTTTAATTTATTTTGCAATATTTTAATACAATTTAGGAAGAGAGTATACTTTTTTTGAGTCTCTCCAAGAAGTCACCGTAAGCTATTTTTTTAAGTGAAATTAACCCGGAATCCCTTTTTCAGCACCAGGATGGAATAAAGAAGAAACTAAGAGAAAATGAATCTCCCAAGAAGCGATAGTAACCGCAGGGGAATTCGAGTTAGTTTCACGAACAAAAATTTGCTTATAGTGACTTCTTGAAGAGACCCCCTTTCTTTAACCATACCACAATTATATTTAGCAACACTAATCTATTCATACCAGATTAAAATATGAAATAAAACAAAAAGAGTGAGCACTTGGGTTTTCATTTGAGAAGTGAAAATTCTGTTAAAAATCATATTATGTCTTGAAATATCTGTGCTAATGTCAAATACAATGTAAATTCATTTAATATAATTAAAAATGCAATTCTAATTTTGAAACCAAAACTGAAAAAGCTTTATTAACCAAAAAACATAACTTTGAGTTAATCAACAATTATTTACAAATTGATCATCATTTTTTGTTGAATATATTTTAGATTGTTATTTCTGTTATTTGGATTCTGCATGTTGTATTGACTTGGTATTTGTTATTTTGTGTGTGCATTTTTTAATCAATTATTCACTGATTATTTTTATGAAAACCTTGTGTGACCAGTTTGAGAAACAAATATATAATCAGGTCATTGACCTTGATCTTTAAATTTAATGACAAAATTTTTTTAACATTTTATTCATCTGAAAAAGGTTAGCATAAGCGGAAAACAGTTATGGTTTCTTTCATTTTGTATTTTAATCTGGTACTGGTATGAATGGATTGGTGTTGCTCAATATTTTAATATATTTATAAATTTGACAACTTAATCTATTTCCAATTCTAGAATTATTGAAAGCAAAAAAAGCAAAAATTTAAGTTTGCTTTAATTTAAAAAATGAAATAAAAATTTAATTTATGTGGCTAAACATGAATATGCAAGATTTTCTTTATATGCGTCTGATATATATATTTTATTGTTATACAGTATTATTACTACTTTTTATGCTTACAAACAAAATGTATACACTTTTTTTTAGGTCTCTTTAAGAAGTCACCATAAGCGATTTTTGTTTGCAAAACTAACCTGGATCCTCCTGCAGTTACTATCACTTCTTGGGAGATCCTTTTTTTCTTTGTTTCTTCTTTATTCTATCGTGATGCTTAAAAGGGGGTTTTAAGTTAGTTTTACTAAAAAAATCACTTAAAGTGACTTTTTGAAGTGAATTACAGTAATTTTTTTAAAAATTTCTTGTTTATTATAGTTTTTAACTTTTAAAAAAGATCTCCAAACATAAAAGTTAAGCTTCAAAGAATTCTTAAATAGTGTTTGATCATTTAAAAAAAATTTTGTTGCCTTGTATAGAAGACATTTTTAAAATTTTCTAAGTTGCGACTTAATTGCATAAAAAATATTAACTATGTTTAATAATATTTAACAACTAGATTTGTTAATGATAAAGATGAAAAGAACTTACTGGTTTATTGATAAAGAAATTAATTTTAACTTTTTTTTTTATTGTCTTTATTCAGATGCTCTTTTATTTTGCTTAATCTTGACTGTCAACCAATGATGGTCCAAACTGTGCATAAAATTGTTTTGTCTTCTAAAGTTAAGTAAAAACTAAAAAAGGTTTTTAATTGCTTTTCAAAACTTTTTTAGTGTTCACTTCAAGGTTAAAACAATGGTTTGAGCTTTTATTCAAACAATTTTAAACCAACTACAATTGGCAAGCTTAACAAACTTTGAAATGTGATCCATAGCAATGAAGAACTTTTACAACCCTGTATTAACCAATTAAATGTATTTAACTTTTTGTGGAAAGATTAGTGTTCTTTCAACTAAATAAAAAAAATGTTTTTATAAGTAGATTTAAAACTGTTTTTAACTTATTAAAAAAGTTGTTAAAGCAAAAAATTAACATGACAAATAAAGAAGTAACTTTTGACCGACGTAACTATTACATTGGAGAAACACTGAATCAAATGAGACATGGATATGGTGTTTACTTTTATAAAAATAAATTTTTTCGCTATGAAGGAGACTGGGTGAAAGGAAAAAAGCATGGTAGAATAATATTGTGTAAAATTTATTTTAATTATTTTACCAATTAAATTTTGACCTTTTAAAAATTTTATACCAAGTCACTTTAATTAAAATAACTGTCATGTTATTAAAATTGTGGTTTTTTAAAAAAAAATCAAGTTTCTTAAATTGGATTTTTTTGCTTTTATTTTTATGTAGAGATACTTGGTAATAATAGTTTTTTTGTAAGAAAAAATTTTCAAACACTGTTTCTTTTCTGACACCATCATGATAATAGGATTCAAACTTGAATAATATGTTAATTGAAGTCTTTGTTAAAGCCAAAATATTCCTACCAACTCTACCACATTCCCCCTTCATGGTTCACATTTGTCATTTCTGATGTGTAAAAAAAAATTTTATACTACCTACAATCTACAAGTTTACTAAATAAATCAAAAGCAATGAAATACAAATATAGATTAGGAGTAGCTCAGCCAAGACTTATTAAGTATTATTATCAAAATTGTTTAAGTTCTGCTTTTATTATATTGTTGTGCTCTTGCAAAGAAAATAAGACTCTAACAAGGGGTGGGCAAAGTATGGACCATGAGCCAAATGCAGCCTGCCAAAGGCATTTATGTGGCTCACGAGGTATTTAAAAAAATTTTTTTTAGAGATCACTACTCTTTAGCAATGAATTACATTTTATAATGAACCATAATTATTAAAATTTACCAATGTCAGTTTATGTGCAGTCTGCAAACCATTCCAAAAGCTCCAATGTGGCCAGAGGTTGAAAATTATTTTCCACCCCTGCTCCAAACACTCAAATTGTTTTTTTTTAATAAGAACTGCTATTTTGCTGCTAGCATTGTTTTTCAATATCATGCTTTTTAGAAAAAAACTGCTGCTAAAGAATCATTTATTAATCTTTTATATTTTATTTTTTAAATAAAATCTAATTTTAATTAGATAACTGAATATTATATATAATTTAAATTTATTTTAATTTGTTTAAATAAAAAAAATCAAACAAACGAGCAATCAACTTTTGTATCCAAAAGAATTACAAACTTATTGTAAGATTAGTTGTCTAAAGCAATGGCTGCCAATTAGTTGTCTTAAAAGGTTTTTTTGATCCACTAAATATTCAATTCAATAAATCTTTTTAAAAACATTTATTGACAATTAAAATTAAGATAGTAATCTATTTACTATTGACAGGTCATGGTTTACTTCACATGGAAGATGGTAGTTATTATGAAGGTGAATTTAAAGATGGAGAAATTGAAGGACATGGTTTTCGAAAATGGCAACATAGTGGAAATTGCTACTCAGGAGAGTTTTGCAAGTAGGCTAACTGGGGTTGCCATGTTGGCCTTTTTAAGGCTAAATCTTGGAAATTTTGGCCTTTTTTTAAGATCTTTGGCTTGTTCTTTTGGCTTTTTTTAACCATCTTTATGAATTAAAATCTTATTCATTGTAATTTAGTATTTTTAAAAAATATTTTAAGTTTGTAAGCAAAACTGTTAGAATATTTATTGTTTTTTAATTCTATTGTAATAGGATTCCAGATATTTTGAAGACAGATCGAAAATGATAAGTTTTTTAGTCTTCACCTCAAGTTTGGGACAAAAATAGAAAAAAACAATTTGGCTTTATTTTGTTATGTTTGGGTTCTTTGACGGTCTGTTTAGTCTTTTTTGAAAACTTGATCTGGAAACTCTGAGGCTAACTACTTTTTGTTGCATTTTAAAGGCTTTTACAGACCATACTGTACAATGAAAAGTTAAATGTAGATTTTTGTCATGTTGTATTTGTGGAAAAACTAATAAAATCAATTTATCACCAATATTAATTTTAAGCAGTCATTTTTGCTGTACTATTTTAGTTTTTTGTGTTAAAGGTTTCCATGTCATAGAATAAATGTTTCCATAACAAATCTTTTTTGAAGCTATTATTTTAAATATTTAGTACAAATATGTGACTGAATAAAATTTTATATACAAAGAGGAGAAATGCAAGGCCATGGAGTCATGAACTATGCAAATGGAACTCAGTATCAGGGAGAATTTTTTCAGAATCAACGTCATGGAAATGGAATTTTAAAAGGCCCTGGAAACCTGGTGTATGAAGGGTCATGGTATAAAAATAAAAAGCATGGTCAAGGAATACAAGAATTTGAGTGAGTTTTGCTTAACTGTTATTATTAATGGCACCCAATTAATGTGGTAGATTTTTTTGTATTTATTTTGACTTGAGCTGACTTTTTTAAAGTTTGTATAAATAATAAAGCTACTTATTTCAATCATTTGCTGAGTTATATAATAAAAATATTCATGTTGCGCTGAAATCTGCCAGTATTGGCATTGTCATGAACTTGAAGCATCTTATGATATGATGCATTTTTGGGTAAGGCTTTGTAAAAATGTGGGAAATTTAGGCATTGTGATTTTTTTCATTTGCAAAATATCTGATTGTAAAATTATTTTTTGTATATTATAGCTTTTTCTGATTGACAATTCTGTAAAGAAATATAAATTAATCCTTAAATTTAAGCACGTTGTTTTTAAAAACTTACTTTTTCTGATTAACGATTCTGTAGAAAAATATAAATTAATCCTTAGATTTAAGCACGTTGTTTTTAAAAACCTACTTTTTCTGATTAACAATTCTGTAGAAAAATATAAATTAATCCTTAGATTTAAGCACGTTGTTTTTAAAAACCTACTTTGGTCACAATGTTGAAAGTGAAAATAACATTTACCTACTTAGCATATTTTTAATTAGTATAAGAAATAATCTAATTACATTTTTACAGCAATGGTGATGAATATGAAGGTGATTGGGTAGAAGGTAAAAGACAAGGACATGGCGAAATGAAATATGCAAATGGAAGCATTTATGAAGGACAGTGGAGAAATGACATGTGTAACGGTCAAGGTAATTTAACTGTAGCATTTTTTCCAAAACTTTTTAATGTTTTTAAACTTATGGAATATTTCTGCATTTTTAATGGTGAAGTAATGAAGGTTAATTATAGTGACAAAAGCCGAATCAATTTGGGTAGCTTTAAAACATGAACATGTTTAAATTGTCAGGTATTAAAACTTCTTTCGTTAAACTTTAAGGTCCGACTTTTACGCGAAATTTTTTCTGCAGCAAATTTAGTTCTAAATCTACGCGAAACCTTTTATCTCGTGCTAAACTACCATGTTGTAAACTCGTCACGAAAGTTCTTTTTCAACCATATTTCTACATTTTGGACCTTGGTCTCACCTATTGGTGTCGCCCAATTAGTGGGTTCCACCGTGTTGATCCACAGCCACATCTCCAGAAATAGGTTGAGGAAATTCACTGTCATTCCGACTACGCTAGCATTCTTAGGATACCGTTTCCATCAAAGTCCAATTATGTATTCAATTGTTTGTATAAACGTTGAGTTTGCCTTTTAACCGCATATTTATTTTATCTCTATATTTGTCCTCCTGACTCGCAGGAAAGCGACGGAGGCGCTAGTACATTGGGTAGGCAATTACTTCGATCTGCTTTCGGAGATGCCAAGATATTACTGTTCGCTTGAAATTTAATAGAGATATGGCTGAAATTTAGAACTACATGCTAAGATTGCCAAGCAGGGAAAAGTGTCGTAAAGTGTCTTTCCCAAGGACACGACAAAAAGGCGTAAGTAGGTTTTGAACCGAGACCATGTCAATCACATTCCCGGCGCTCTAACCACTCAACCACGCTGCATAAATGAATAAGATTACCAAAATTAAAAGTTTGTTCACAATGAAAATCAAGTGAAGATTTATATCTTTAGGTTTGATTTCCCACATCAGCGGAGTTGTGTACGAAGGTCTGTGGATCAACAGTCTCCCGGCTGTTGAACCTTCACAACTCATAGCTAATATCCCGGATGAACAGACCTACATTGAAATTCTTCAAGGAGATCGATTTTCTGTTCAATTGCGAATAGTTGATTCTACGAACGAGCCAATCGAAGGTAAGTTTTTTACATAAATTAGCCATTTTATTACTCTACTGACTACAAACCTTGAAAAAGTTAAACTGTTTTTACGTGATTTCCATTAAGTTATTTGAGCTACAGTTTTTTGGATTGCCAAAATATTGCTATAATAATATTTATTGTTATATTTTAGCTACATCAATATGATTTTACTTGGCTTGTCATGTAAAGCAAACGATAAGTTTATCATCAAGTGTTTTTTAATATAATCGACTATATAAACTTCGGATGCGGGCTTAGTTCATTATTTTCCTTCTAAATCTAAACAAAAAATTCTATCAATGTTATACTCGTAGTATGTCATGGCTATCTTTAAAACTAAAAAAGTGTTATAAGAATGCTCTTTTATGTTCAGTGACACATTAAATAATTATAATGCTCTAACCCTACACCAACTAACCTAAGCTTTAATCAAACAGTTTTCGATTTTTTCATTGTTTGTAATACAAATCTTCTTATATTGGTGGTTTTATCTGCTGCCCAAAAACTGAAAAAAATTTTTCGCTGAAAATCGGGAAGCGAAAAAGTATTATTATTTTATTATTATTTAGCTCTATATTTATCCTTCTGCCTCTCAGGAAAGCGACGGAGACACTAATATATAGAGTAAGCAATTGCGCCGACTTGCTTCCGGAGATGTTAAGATATTGGTGTCCGCTTAAAATTTAATGGAGACTGATACTTAGAACTGCTTGTTATTCATGTAACTTATAGACAACTTGTTTTATAATTGTTATAAGTGTTTGGTTTCAATAAATAACAGAATACATATTTCTACAAATATAAAGGGATCATATGAATGAAATAGGGGACATTCAGTTCCGATAAGTCCCACATTAAGTTAATAGGAAAGAGATCAACAACATGCTAAGCCATCTTCGATTTTTTGTTTACTTTTTTTTGATCAAAATATGTAAAACATGGAAAAAAGAAATATTAATTTGCCCTACGTAAGTTTGAGGTTTTAGAACCCTATTTGAATCAAATAAATTTAAACCCTAACCCTAACGCGCCCAGGTGCGTAAAACTATGGTCATTTACCTACTTCTACCTTTTTTAAAGTTACATCAATAAATTTTTAGCTACTTCAAAAGCTTTCATCATCATCGTAACAACTATGTATTTTGCTGACGCCCAAAAAAACGAACTGGTCGTTAACCTTTCAGCGACCATCGAACGATTACCTTAACATGTTTTGAGGCTTATCGACCAGCAATTTCAATATTTTGTTGTTTTCAGGTGAATATGGTCGGGAATTTAAAGCATCTGCCGGCTACAAGTTTTCGCAGTCTTCGAAAACGTCACAAAGTCAATCGCTTCTCGGCCTAATCGAAGGCATCGAAACAAAACCGATGAAAACGCCGTTGTAAGCTGTCACCTGATTTAATGTTGCAGATTTATTTCTGAAGTACTTCTTTTTTTTAGTGGCTTCGATGTTCTTCCGTACCCCCTTATCAAACTCGACAAAGACGAAAACGAGTCGGGCGACATCAATTTAAAACGCAAAACAGCGTCCAGCCCATTCAACCCGAGGTTTTGTCTTGCACTCGCACTTACTACAACAGTTCGGCTGCTAAAAATTAAATTTTTTTTGCGGTCACGCAAAAATTATATTTACTACACGACATAAACTTTTTTGGGGAAGGGATCCAATTCAGTTTTTTAATTTTCATCAATTCTTTGCATCGCGAGTCACAGTTGAATCCGGCTTTCTTTGTCGGAATCCAGCAAATTCCTTTTGAAAATTATGAAAACTGAATATCTGAATAGTTTTTTTTTTTTGCCAAACAAATAATTGCTATGCATGCAAACGTATTCACATCAATGATATTGCAATTCGGAGAATTCGCTTTGTAATAAATTTAGTATTTACTACGCTGTCTCAATGTGTAAAGTCCAATGCAACTACAACTGCTTTTATTTGTAAAAAGCATTATATAGTTTACAAACGTTTCTACGTATAATCACATAAAAAGCAGAAAAGTTTTTCTTTGCTGCGGAGCATTTCTTAGACATGACGTGTATAAAGTTTGTATGTGATGTTGCCGCGTATCTTTAAATCAAATTTATTTTAAATAGCTATTTAAAATTTTTGTGTCTGTTCTCACAATCTTTAACTGGCTCATTATTTACATCTCGTGTCCGGTGTATAGAATCTTTAGAAGTTTTTTCCCCAACTAGTTGCCGCAAAAGGCTAGTTAAAAAATCATGAAGACAGGCATAGATGATGGTGATAATGAAGACAGGCATTACTTTTTAATAGAGATAGGCATAAATCTGTTTATTCATCACCAGGATTTTTCAAAAAAAGTTTTGGTAAAAGATCGGTAATGTCTCTTGTGTAAAATACAAATGATAGAACTGGTAACAAAAACTTATTTCCCTTTACGTTCGAAAATTCCTTTCCATTGATTAAGCAGTTATTCACAGGCTGACCACGAGTGAAATTATTCATGAATCAAAGGAAAGCGCCAGTGAAGCTTCGAAAAACGATGACGCAACTGTTGATAATCCGGATCTCGAATTGAGTTCTTCTCATTCAGGTAACAGGCTGCTTGCTGATGGAGATGAAATGATCGGTCTGGTGATGAGACCGAAATCTTTTTTTGTGATTCCTCTGCTGCAAGATAGCGAGAAAACACAATGTGGATACTTTCTGATTTGCGAGCAGAAGAATGCCAGTTCTGTGTTTAGTTTAACCGAGCGATTCCTGTTTTCTGCCCCTGGGAAAAGCACCTTACAAATTTTTAAAAGGAATCACGCTGCCTGCCTACTGTATAATTGTAGCTCGGCTTAAAAAAGAAAGCAGCAACCAAGTCTACCAAACCTTATAAAGAAAAGAAAAAAGGCTAAAAAAATTTCCATTTAGCTGTTTTTAAAAACAAAGCGCTTTTTATTTTAATTCTTTTTATTGAATTAATTACGTATACGTTTCTATTGAAAAAAACTTCGACTGTGTTAATGTTCAGTTTTTTTCTTAATTTCATTCATTTTGTGTTGATCTTGATACAATTTGTTTCAATCTTTTAGTTTTTATCGCAAAATGAAGATTTTTTTCTCTTGATAAAAACAGTTCTCTACTCATGAACAAAGGTCGCAAAAATTTTTCTTTTTTGCAAAACGCCGATCTTACCGCTATTAACTTTTTTTAGCGTAGAGTTTTGACAGGAAGCAAACCGGAAATAAGTGACGCCGTGAACGACAACGACGACGACGATTCGAAGACCACGCCTTCGTCTCCGGCTCCCTGTCAGCGAGCTTCCAAAGACGGAACTGTTCAATTCGACAATCTTCTGCTTCCTTGCGTGCCTGATGGGTTCCGGCCCTTTTTAGCCGACGACGAGGTATACTCCTCCACATCCAGTACACCCACTGGGTCCACCCAATCCACGCGGCGTGGGGCCAGTGGGGCGGCGTCTTTTTCTATGCGTTCGGAAAAGGTGTGTTCTTGCATGGGATCATAGTTTTGCTTTATCAATCCAACTTAACTTGAATAACTCGGTCAACATTCGCGATTAGAATATAGTGCTATCAAAAAATCAATATAGTTTTCTGGCTTAGCTTAGTTAATTGCAAATTAATTAGAATCACTGCTGCATTTATTTCATATATCGGTAGTTTTGCTCAAGTTTTGTTGCGACTTACGGAACCGTAGTGATTGGTGAGCGCAGTGGTTTAAAGACTAAGAAATTAAAGAAATATCTATTGGGTTTTTACAATCAAAATCGGATTCCGTTCTTCATTACAAGCGTAAAGCGCTTAATAATGGATAAAGTTTCATTTGAACAAGCACCCGGCCTGACTCTCTTGATTTTGTAATAATTCGACGGCTATTAGCCGAAAAAGATAGAATGAGTGAATAGTGAAATAGTGCGAGTCCGTCTTTCTCGAATTTAGCCTTTGACCTATCGACCTAGAGTTTACAAAAACATCTCACAAAAAAATTTACACTTTAATTTGTTGTAATTATTATTTGAAAAGCACAATAGAGAATGATCCCTCGCAAAAGCGAAAGACAGACTGCCAACAGCTTATCCAAAAGACTAATTATTTTTTATCCGTAAATTTAATAGTTATTCTCGATAATTTTGAATAAATCTTTATTTTCTTATCTCGTCAAATTTTATTCTTTCACTCAAGTGATAACCTGTGGCTATTTAAAAACTGATTTAAAAAGGAAAAGCACTATTTATGAATGAAATCAAAGCACTGGTTTAACTAAAATAAAATCAAATAATGCCGGAAGTTTTTTGTGCAATTTCTATTATTTATTTTTTCAAGAATTTAGAAGGATCCGCTGTTTGATCTTTGACGTCGATTTTTCAATTTTATTTGGGCAATTTCTAGCAACCGATTTCTGGCCTTTTTTCGGTGATAGCTTTGTAAAGCAAAATTGTGATCTTGCTTTTTTAGTGCATGGCATGCTTGCATGTTTTTACTTTGATTTTTTTTACGTTGGCATCGTTTTGCACGTTGAAATGGTTTTGAAATTCCGGCTTGAATTTTTTTGATTCGTGTTGAAATTGAATCATTTGGTTCAATTTTATGTTTGTGCGTGTGTTACAGTAAGTCTGTAGAACTTGTGATTTCATGAAATATTTAGAGATTTTATAAAATTACTGAAATGACAGTCATTTATTATACGAGGGGCGTTCAGAAAGTAATGCAACCAGGTTTCTTTTCATGACATTGAGTTTTTAATACACAAATCGTGCATCACAGGAAAGTATATAGCATGATAATTTCATAGTTATTTCTCGATGTAATCTCCCGCTTTCCGAACCGCCTTTTCCCACCTTTTAACGAGTGCACATATTCTTTCATTGTAAAATTCTACAGGCTGCGTTTTTACCACTTCCTAACAGCAGTTTTGACCTCTTTAGTACTGGAGAAATGTCGCCCCCTCAAACTTTCTTTGAGGGGCTTAAACAAGTGGAAGTCAGACGGTGCCAGGTCTGGCGAATATGGGGGATGTGAAATTGTTGTCCAGCCAAAGGAGCTGATAACCTCACGGGTTTTGAGAATGGTGTGAGGCTTAGCGTTGTCATGTTGCAATAAAACCTTAGACATTTCCAAAGCAGGTCGAACTCTTCGTATTCTTGCTTTCAACTTTTTTAATGTATCGATGTAAACATCTGAATTGATTGTTGCTCCTTTGGACATGAAGTCTACCAGTATCACACCACCACTATCCCAGAACACAGTCACTATCACTTTTCCTGCAGACTGCTGAGATTTGAACTTCTTCGAGCGTGGTGAGGTCGAATGGCGCCATTCCATTGATACTCTCTTTGACTCTGGTTCGAAGTGGTGAAAACCAAGTCTCATCTCCGGTCACTATTTGCTGCAAAAAGATTTTGTCACTATGGCAATACTCCAAACGTTTAGAACAAGCTTCTAGGCGGGACTGTTTATGAGCCTTTATGAGCTGCCTTGGGACCCACCTTGCACACACTTTTGAATACCCAGGGTATCCATGGTCTTTACAGCACTCCCTGTACTTACTCCTAATGACTCAGCAAGCTCATTAATAGTGATGCGTCTGTTTTCCTTAACCAATGCATCTGCCTGATCAATGTTAGCAGAACTGTGAGCAGAAGATGGCCACTACTTCTTGGCCTATTGCAAAGATCACTTTCCGCAGGTTCTTCCTGTCCACCATTGATTCGCTTCACCCACCTCGTCACTGTGCTGCAGTATATCGCATCATCACCATACACTTGCTTTAGCCTTCTGCTAATGTTCTGAGCTGTTTCTCCCTCCAACAGTAGAAATTCAACAACAACTCTTTGCTTCTGCCGAGATTGCTTTGGAGCAATCATGTCAGTTTTACCTTGTAACGAAGAAGACATAGAGGGGTTGCTTAAAATTTGAATTGCAGATTTCAGTAAATTCAAATCCTTATTTTTTTAGAAAATTTATAAAACTTAGTTACTAATCTATAATCTGTAAAAGAATCAGATGTTAGTTAAATGAATGCTGCAAGAAATTAAATGTTGCATTACTTTCTGAACGCCCCTCATATTTCATGAAATCCTTAAAATTTACAGGGATTTTATAAAATCACTAGTTTCACAGCTTCACTGTAACATTTATATAATATAAATACTGTATATTAATTAATTAAATTTCAGACCACAAAATTTAATTTAACATTAATTTTATTTGCCCCAACAGACTATTTCGCCTGCCTGGGGTTGTCAGGAAGCGGTTAGAAATCTCAAAAACAACAAAAGAAGTGAATAAAAATACAGTTCAAACAAAGCTATTGAATGCCGGTGAAAAAACGTAAAACAACAAGAGAAACTACGGTTGTAATATTAATCGATGAATGAATTTTATTGCCAAAGACAAAGTTTTTTACTTAGCTTGCTCTATTGTTTGAAAATAATGGGTAAATTTTAAAAGTTTGCATTAAAAAATGCGTTAAAATTGTGATTAAATAGACTGCAATGAAAAATATGGTAAAAAGATGCCTAGAAAATGAGTTTAAGAATAACAATTACTAGGGTACGAATTAAAATTAAAACAATGAAATTTTTTTGCAAGATATAATTTTAGATTATTGTTAGTTCAACAAGTATGTAGTGTAGAGGTAGGTTTGTTTTATTTTCTGATCGAGAAAGTGAGTAAAGGCGAGATGTAAAAATAAGGTAAAAAGAGTGTGTAATTTGTAAATATATTTATTAACTGCCAGCGTGATTAAAACTTAGCAATTTAAATTTACTAATGTCAACATTTTGAGACCAGCTGTGAGCGTTTATTTACTAATTTTTTGGGGTCAGCCCGAAATATTTGCAATTTTTCCGATAAGCATAAATTCCATGTTTTTAAACCACACTGATATGGAGTTGCGTGGTGTACGATATTCCATCTTATTTGTGGTGATTGCCTTGATTCTTTTAATTTCCAAACGGCTTTTAATAGTTCCCCAGTAAGTAATTTTTTTATTGTTTAAAGGATTGATTATGGTTATTATATCGAAGTTTAAATGTTGTTTCACAACTTCCATAATAAAATTTGTCCGTTTCACCAATTTTTTAGGAGGCTTTATATACTATAGAGTTTCTTTTGCTGACCATTTTGATTTCCGATTTTGCGGGGTTGATGAGGCGGCATTTTGGATTGTTAACAAAATTAAGTTTGTGGTTTTTAAGAGTCTGCAGTCATCAATTTTCATTCACGTTTTTTTGCCGGCATTAAATTGCTTTGTTTAAAATGTATTGTTATTCATTTGTTTTTTTTTCAGATTTCTAACCGCCCCCTAACGAGCCCAGGCAGGCGCAACAGTCTGTTGGCAAATAAAATTAATGTTAAATCAAATTTTATAGTCCGAAATTTAATTAATTTAACACCCCTCTGACATGACGTCATTGAGCACTTTTCTGATGAACACCGACCGAAAATTCCTTGGACTCCACAACCCTACTATTTTCTACACCGCAACAACGTGGTTTTTACAGTATAGTCATTTCAACAACAGCTTTCTTAGTTGTCGTGTGTGTTACCTAATTCTGCATCTTTTTTTTGGTTAGGTTTTTTTGCTGTTCACATGTTTAGGAATAACAAATTAATTTTTTCTGTTTATTTTTCAATTATTTGAATTAAAAAAGAAGTTTGCTCTGCTAGCTGCATCATCATTAATCTGTTTAATCAGTTTTGATTTTAATCTGGTTTAAATATCCCCAGTGACTGAAGGTGACCGGATGCATCTTACTACTTCCTCATTTTTTTCTACACCTCTCCACCTACAACAATCTGCCGCATCTTCTTTTTTTAAACCAATCCTTTTCATTTTTTCTTCAACTTGTTCCCTCCATTTCATTCTCGGTCGGCCCTGTTTGCGTTTTCCATCCACTTCATGTACCATTGTCTTCATCAAAATATCTTCCTCAGGTCATCTCAAAGCATGACTATACCTCCTCGCACCATTTTCCCTTGCCAGGTTATCTGCTGCTTCCTTTTTAATCCGAGCATGTCCATCAGCTACTCTGTATTCCTCTTGTCCACCAACTTTACACCGCACATTGCCCTCACCATAGATCTTTTTGCTCTTAAAACAGCTACTTTATTTTCTCTCAAACACCGCGTTTTGCTTCCATATAACATAGCTGATCTTACATAGCTTTTATATACCTTTCCTTTCATCTGCAAAGAGAATCTTTTTCCAAACAGTATCTCACCACACTCTCTGAATTTCTTTTATCCCACTCTTGTTCTTCCACTCACTGCAGCTTCACATCCTCCACTAGCAGTCAACCTATCGCCAAGATAGCAAAATCCTTTTACAGTTTCCACCTTATCTACCTCCTGTTGCACTTTTCCTGCACCATTGGTTGCTTTATCATATCTACTACAAACAAAAAAATCTTGCTCCACTTGGAGTTACTTTCTTCAACTTAGAACACCTTCCATGAATCCATTGGTCGCATTTTGTACATAAGACTGAGTTTACAGTCACCCTTTTGTCACAAATTTCACGTAGGTCTGTTCTACTCCGTATGACTTCACCCTCTGACCCACACACCATCACCTTTATCTTTTTAAAATTCAGTTTTAATCCCTTGCTCTCCAATGCACTTCTCCATTTTAGAAACCTTTCCTTCAGACCATCCATCGTTTCACTTATTCAGTACCAAGTCATCTGCGTACAAAACTCTTTCATTAAGCCTTCTCTTGTGTTCTCTGTCACAACACCCACCACAATTTCAAACAACAAAGATGACAAAGCAGATTCCTGATGTACACCAACCGCTGCATAAAATTTTTCTGAAAATTCAGATCCAAGTTTAAATTTCATCTTTGAACCCTCATACAGACTCATCACCGCTTTCACCAAGATCTCAGGTATTCCTTTATTCCTCAATGCCCATTGCATTACTCTTCTTGGAACTCTGTCAAAGGTCTTCTCTAAATCCAAGAAACATATATACAATTTTTTATATTTCTCCCTGTATTCCTCTTGGATTCTTCTCACTTTAAAAAAAAGAGCATCTGTCGTCCCTCTTCCTGGCATAAAGCCAAATTGCATATCATCCACCTCTACCAATGCTCTTATCCTTTTCTCCAATACCCTTTCAACGATCTTCATTCCATGCTCCAATAACTTCACTCCTCTATATTCAAAGTTAAAAATATTGCTATTAAACTTGTAAAAGCGCTAAAAAGGATGATTGCTTGGAAAATCGATTTGGCGCATTTATTTTAACTGCAAACATCTTTTTCTTTTTCCATTTCTTGTTTGATTGCCCAGATGTATTCAAGTTCAAACACAATACTTAGTATCTATGTATTGTTTCACAGAAACGCTCTCGCGGCAGCAGGACAACAAGTGCTGCTTCATCGTCCAGCACTAGTCTTACGGCAGATGGTAAGGGTGGAAAGGGAAAGAATAAAGGAAGCGAAAATGATGAAAAAAGCCTAAAATCTGGTAAAATTTTATGTATAATTGTTTGTTTATGTTATTATTATTTTTTTGAGGCAGGGCAAGTTTTTTGTATATCAGATACTAGGCAAATTCTTTGTTGTAATTATGGTTACATAAAGCTCTTTGCAATATCTAGATGATTGTTCTATGAGATAACGTGTTAGTAAAGCGTTTAATCAAGAAAGATTATGATGGCGCATGTAATGTTGCAAAAAACCGTGTAATTTATGTTGTTTCTATTTTATGACGTTTTCACTGTAATTTCATGACATAATTTTTCAGCTAAGTTATTTTGTAATCAGATTAATTAGATCCTTTAAACGGTCAAGCAAGTTTTTTCGCCAAGCTCCAAAACTTTATTTTCAGTCTGAGTCGAAGCAATTAAGTGAAAATAGCTTTACTGCCGTCTAGCAGGTAGCCATAATAAAAAAGCGAGAGAGAACAAAAAGCGAGCATCAAGCAAAAAGAGCCCCAGTAAATCCAGGCACAGAGTGACAGAAGAAGATCAAGAAGATATGTATGAACCGTATGCATCCGCTGTAAATATGCTGTATGCCCAAGAAGGTTGGTGTTTTAACAGTAATTTATTTCGGTTATTTCTTGAAGATTGCAAAAATGTCCAGAACACTTTTTTGTCTCGTTGCAGACCAAAGTAGTTTATAATTAAAATTCAAGATAAGTTTACATGAGACGAATTTAGTTTTTAGTTCAGCTTGTCCGCCAATTGCTAAAAGACTCAACGTCTATGATCTTACCACATAAACTAATATCTTTGTTTTTGTATTTCAATTTACCAGTTTTTGTTTTAGGTGAATACGTGATCATTGTAGAAGAAGTTACTAATCCGCCGTTTATGGAAAAATTGCTTCCTCCTGCATTTGTGATCGTAAGAGTAACTGTTCCCAAGAAAACAATAAAGAAAAAGAAAGGAAATGCGAATTAATTTAAAAGAATGCGAGAAAAAAATTAATTTTTTTTGAGTATTTGTTATCACTGTGTCATTTGTGAGTTTTTAATTTTTATATTTTTCCATGCAATTTTGTACCTTACAAACTATTTACAACCTTTTGGTTTCGTAAACTTCTTTTCACCAGATGTAAAATTTATTTGAACCCGAATTCGTCCAAAAACCCGACTGCATGCAATGCTGAGTTAAACTTCGTTGGCTTTGACGTCTTTGATATAAATATGATTATTCTTATTTGCTGATAAAGACTCTTGATTGTGGGTTTTAAAACTTGTGACATTTAAATGGTCTAGTTTTATTGATGCAGCAGCTGTTGTACAATTTTATAGTTTTGTATTTTTTGAAAAAGTTTTTTTACTAGCTTTTCGACTAAATTTAATAAAACTTCTTAAAATGAGGAAGAGTATTTGCCGCGTACGCGAAGGTGTGTGACGATCAATAAATACATAGATTTAATGAAACTCTTTAAATAACGCTTGTTGACTAGACTAATTGCAACACCCCATAAAAAAGCTTTAAAATTTTTATTAAAAAGAAAAGTAAGGATAACAAAACATACACGCATTAGAACATGTTTATTTATATCTGTTAAAAAAATTTTTTCGTCGAACATAACTTAAAAATTTATTTCATTAACTACTATCGACGAATTTTAACATCAGTTGAAATTGCTTACGATTAAACAACATGCAAAATACTAATATCTTATTGCGTAACACTTAAATAACATTAAATGCACTTTTATATTTTTTTAATTTAATCTGCCTAACAACAAAAAAATTTAACGTACAATTATGAGGTAGTCTGTTTCAAGTCTTTGTTTTGAGAAACCATTGTTTTTTATCAACTCAATTTTTTCACTTTGCGTCCACAAAATATGTCTACCCAATCAACGATTACAATTTCAATTTGACCCATTGACCGCAAACCTATGCTGTAATTCAATGATATAAAAGCTAAGCAAAATTTATAAAAATTGCTTTTGCAGTCACGTAATCCAAATACATCAAAGAAAAAGTTGAGAAAACTGTATTTTTCAAATCTAAATTATTGTTTTTCTTTGTTTTTATCAATTAAACCTACAGTACTACCTTTTTATGCATATGATTAGGGGAAAGGTGCACAAAGCAGGGAAAGTAGCTAAGGTGGTCCACTTTCCACTCCACACATGATTATGCAACATTCTCTTTATATGGCTCGGATGTGTATATTTTATTGTGATAAAGTATCTTTACTATCTTTTGCGTTTTGAAATACACTTTTATTTTTTAAAAAAAATTTAAGTTAATTGTTTTCTTTTTTCTCTCTTTTTTTAAAAAAATTAAAGTACAGTAGCTACTTCGTTTTAAAGGGACGGCGACCACGCACAATTGACGTTGTGCGTGTAATAACGTATATCGTTTAGCCGCTGTTTCCTATTTCGCAATCACTTTTTCAATAAGAACTTCAAAATGTAATACCTTGATTGCAAATAAAATTGAATTGAATTTATCAGTGTAAAGTGAACCATCCCAGCTATATATTCTTTTAACGTTATCTGAATATTCGGAAACTTTGTAATTAATCAACAATGACGAAAAATACGTATTGTCTGCCATATTGTCGCCGCTAATTAAATAATGTATTTTGAGCCTTTACGATATAGATTATTTGGACATAACTACTCTTATTCGATTTTTGCCTTTCAAGCAAAAAGCATTTTCCGGAGCACTTGTAATGTTTATGGGAAAAGCTGAATCTATTTGCGTATAAATAGTTCGGCATAATCAAAAGAGCAGAATGAACGTAAAACTACAAGAGAACGTAAAGTGGACCCGGATAGTGTTACGTTTGTCCTCCACTTTTTCAAATTTTTGTCATTTTTTAGTTTTCATGGTAATTACTATTGAAATATAGAAATTATCAAATGGTCAGGACTATGTTAGAAAAACGAATCACCAAATTTGTAGTGACTAACTTATGGAGAATGCCATGCAAAACGTAGAAACAAGGAGAATAGATTTTTAAAAATCTAGTAGGACTAGAAGTTTCGAATACGATACATATAAGAAGAGTTATAGTAATAAATAACTTTGCAAAGTAGTTAATCGAAATGTTGGCCGTTTTTGTTGTGATTTGACTGAGAATCAAGAAAAAAAAAAAACAATTCCGCTTCTTTAATGCTTTATTGCTGCTAAGAAGCCAACAAAAGTTGACTTTCATAAGTCAAAGAAGTCTAAAGTCTTTTTTCAGATCAAAAAAGAAACTTCTCGGTTAAACAAGAAGTCTAAAGTGCTTTTTTCAGACCAAAAAAGAAACTTCTCGTTTAAACAAGAACTGGAAAACAATCACGCCCTTGATAACTAATGATTTTACTGCAAGGAATTCTATTCAGAGTCGAATAAAATTGTGATTGGATTAGTTGCGACCAAAGTTTGAAGTGGGCTCAGGAGGTTGAATGTAACGATGGCAATTGTATTTGCTTTTATAACTAACGTTTTTTATGCAAATATTTTTGATTATACAAGTACATTCGTTTTTGTCCTTTATTTTTTGACAGCAAAAAAGTTTAGGATGAGGTCTACTTTACCCAACGTTATTGGAGTTGAGTCAACTTTTATAGTTAATTTTTGAAATAAAAAATTTAACAGAAAAGCATAAAATTTTAAATATTTAAGAGTGTACTTAAACATCTAATTGCTTGCAAATTCATATAAAACAAATTTTAAGTTAATGTCGGTTAAAGCGACCGAAAATTTTTAGTTTAAAGCTTAAGTGGTAACTTATACTTTGTGCATCTTTCCCCTACAATTTATGTTTCTAATATCTGACTAATGTTTGTTTGAAAGATTCTACGAACTTTTCGCTTAGGGTCGGGCTTTTAAAAATATTTGTGCTATTTAATAAGAGTTATTCAACTTTAATTGTACAAATAATAAAAAAACAAAAATGAGATAAAAAAAAATAAACTCTTGGCGCTTGTCATGTAAAATTATTTTTGGAACCAAACCTTGTTAATTGAAAGAAAATTGACTTCGCATTTTCAACCTCCCTGCTTTCAATACCAACAGTTCATTACTCTACGCTGGAATTGCTGAAAACCAAGTCCATAATAGAAAAAACATAACTGAATACTTTGCGTTTGTACGCAAATTACTGCAGTCATGATTACAGTAACAAACAAATTTTTGATTTCTTGTCTTTTTTGTTTTTTTCTTTGTCGTACTTTCCTTCCATAATATCGTCAAAAAGTCCAGTTTCAATAACTTCTTGCTGCCAAGTAATAGGAATTCTAAAATGTATTGAGATCTTTTATACAACTATTTAGTTTTAACTTATATCTGTAATAATAATTGAGATTTGAAGTGCGGTACTTTTCAGTTGTACTTTTATAGCATTTCCAAAACAAGAAAAGATAAGTTTTTAGTATGAGCCCTTCAGATAGAACTCCTAGAAACATCGGCAGCGTGGTCAAGTAGTAAAGTGCATGGTTTTGATGTCGACCGTGATCGACGTAATCTCCATTCATTTTCTACCCTTGTCAAGCTCCAGTGTTCTTAAATAAAACTTTTTCGGCACTTTCTCAGTTCTATAGTCGTAACTACCCGCTCTAGATTTCAATCATAACTGTATTAATAATAATTTTAAAAAAACAAAGAAAAATTCCAATGAATAGCAGTAGTTGGCATCTCTGAAAGACAGTTATAAGTGTTACGTTTCTGAGGTTTGCGATTTAGATGATTTAGATGATATGATGTTAATATGTAAAAAAGTATTTTTTTACTGAACTTTAATATAATTATTTGATTTGGCTTAGTTTTTGCTTATTAAAAAATACTGTATCCGCCTATTATCCTGGGTTTGCTTGCATTATAATTAAATCGCTACTATTCGTTGAATAAGTGATGCTTATTCTTGTGGCAACACAATTTCAGGAGACGTATATTGAAGTAACTTAACCATTAAGGAATTACCTAGAATTTCATGATAGGCCTATTAGGTCAACTGTTTGGTTAATTTTTCATTGATTGGTGTGCTCGTGTCTGATAGATACCGCGGCCCAGTGGGTTAGAGCGTCATATGGTGACGAACGTGATGGACACTGGCATGGTTCAAGGCCTACTCGCGTCCTTTTGTTGTGCCCTTGGGAAAACACTTTATGGCATTTTCCTCTCTGCTTGGCGGTTTTTACAACAAAAACTAAAATACCAAAAAAATATTTCAACCGGACTGTATTATTTCAACATCTCTAAAAAGCAGGTCGAGGCAATTACTTGATGGTTGCTCCATGTAAACCTATTATGCCTCCGACGTTTTGTTGCGAGTCCATAGGATAAATAAAGATGATTATAATGATAATGACAACAATAAATTTTATCTTGTAAAACTAATATAACCGTTATTTACGTAAAAACTACTAATTGAAAAATAGTTTCTCATAAGGCAGAGTTCAATTAAAATCATGTCATTCACGTCTCCATAAAAATCATTTCATTTTCACAAAATTTTTTAATCAGTCTACCTTCCTGTTGAAAATTTTTTATAGAATTCTTTATCTTGAGCGGTAATGTCAACTCCCTTTACTTCGCTTCCCATTCTGAAAATAACAATTTTCATTTGTTGCTCTAGTAGAGGCTAGCCTACTGTAACCTATCTTTTTGTAAAACTTGCCGTAGAACATCAAAGTTTTTAATGTTTGGTTGTTTTTGTAAATACCTTATGTCTGACACATCTTTTGCATAAACCTGGTTAGGATCTGGAACAAAAGGAACAGGAGTTAAACCAGCTTCCAGTCGATCCCAGTTTAAATCGGAAAAATAAGGATGACGTTTAATGGCTTCAGCTGATCTGTGTAAAGGAACAACATAGGCTATAAATTTTGAACTGTTGATTACGTACCTAAAGTAGTGATGTAGAAAAGCCATTAAATAAAAAGAATAAGAGCAATAAGTTTTTTGGAAAAACTAAATTAGTTGAAATGCATTGTTTGTAACTTTAGATTAATTTAACTATGTTTCGTTTAATAAAGTTTACGTTTTGCTTATAGCAACACTCCGTTTAAACTGTGACCTTCAATAAAGCCATAACTGCACACTCAACTTTCAAAATATTGATTTTTTAATCTTTTGAAAAGCAGTTTTATGTTTAATAAAAGTATGAAAAGCAATCAAGCGTAGGCTTAATACCGAAAAAACGCTCTTTTTGTAATTAAAAAATGTTTCCAATGTATCACCTTTCGTCGCCAGCCAAACGGTCGGACACTTTTTTTTCGAGGAGCCGATCAACCAGATCAATGAGCGAGCTTGGATGTGATCGCTTGTAGGTGTGACTTTCACTTATTGTTTTATTCACTGTTCCTTCGATGTCAATTTTCCGTTTGTTCTAAATTATTTTGGATTAATTCATCGAGCTTTAATTTTTTATTTTATCTCTATATATATTTATTATCTGACTCGCAGGATAAAGACCGAGGTGCTAATATATAAGGCAGGCAATTACCTTTACCTACTTCAGGAGATGCCAAGATATTGCTGCCTAGTTGAAATTTTTTATTTTGGATTTTTAGTTTTATAGAGATACGACTGAAATTTAGAACTGCTTGCCAAAACCACCAAACAGGGAAAGTGCCGTAAAGCGTCTTTCGCGAGAACACGACAAAATGGCGCGAGTAGGTTTTGAATCAAGACCATGTCGATCACAATTACGACGCTCTAACCACTTGACCACGTTGCCAACCCATTTAGTTTTTTTTTTTTTGGGGGAATATATCCGTAAGATTTCAATTGTTCTTTACTTGTGGTAGCAACTTCTCAGTTAACAATTGAAGGTAATTTTTGTTGAGTCGAAAAAACGTCATGCTGAAGCGGAAGTGAATTGAAAAATTAACAGACCGCACTAATAATCCTGACCACGTTTAAATTATTTTAGCTGTACAGTAGATTAGGAAAATTGTAAAATATTTGTTTACATCTTTGTCCTTTTGCTACTACCGAACAAGTTGAAAGCCATTTTTTTTGCTTTTATCTCTATATTTATTCTCCTGACTCTCAGGAAAGCGACAGGGGTGCTAATACATAGGGTAGGCAATTACCCCGACCTGCTTCCGGAAATGCCAAGATATTGCTGTCCGCTAGTAATTTAATAGAGATATTACTGTAATTTAGAACTGCTTGCCAAGACCACCAAACAGGGGAGAGTGCCGTAAAGCGTCTTTCCCAAGGACACAACAGAATGGCACGAGTGGGTTTTGAACCCAGACCATGTTGATCATCAGCCTGGTGCTTTAACCATTCGACCACGCCGCCATCTAAAAAATATTCTTGAAAATAACTTTTTTAACTTTTAATTGCCTACCTATTTTCTAAATTTAAGAGGAGTACTGATCGGACACAGTTCTCCACAACATAGCTAAGTAGATGGGAGTTCCGTATTGATGGTAAACGCTATAGGCACAATCTTGGTTCACACTTTTGAGGCTGCCCCGCGAGTCAGGTAAATAAATAAACATGATGATTCCGACTTTCGTCATTCTTTTGTGTTTTGCGAAAGACATTCAATAGCATTTTTCTCTGTTTAATGATTTTAACAAAAAGCTTTAAATTTTAGTCATATTAACATATAAAAAAACTAATAGGCAAATAAAAAAAATGGTTTAAATAAATAATCTTTTTAACCATAGTAAAAAATCATTTATTTAAACCCTAACTCTAATAAATTTTATCTAAAAAGTACTTTTCGGAAAACATTTTTTTAATGAATTATCTTTTGGTCTGTAAACGGGAGAGTTAGACCCAGTTTTAACCGGCTCCAAACACCATTGTTTTTGCCCCAAAGTAAAAGGGTAATATTTTTGTGTTTTGATCAGTATTATAATTTTCCCAAACATGTTTCTCACATCAAAATAAAACTAAACCTTACTTTGTCTTTTGCCAAAAACGCGCCCCGCCCTTCCATCATTTCGTAGATGGTGCAGCCGAGAGCAAACCAGTCAACACCATAGGCATACTCTTCGTTTTGTAACATTTCGGGTGCCATAAAGCCTATTGTTCCAGCTCTTCCTAATCGTCAAAGAATTTTTGAGTAAATTTATAACAATGCAACAGTAAATAAAACATTATTTTTGGAACCGCCCATAAAGATTCGATTTCCTGTTCAATTAAACCAAATAAAAATAAGTATTGGCATCATTCTGATTCGGCATTCTGCGTCAGTGAGTAATTGAGAAGTGAAGAAAAGCTTTTTAATAACAAAATAGCTCATTACTAATATTTGAAGTAAAAAAAATTAATAAATCCGTGTACGATTAGTTGTTATTCAAAATAAAACTAGCTTACATAACGCCATAAATAAATTATTTAAATTTGTATCGCTGTCGACTGTCTTGAAAACAAGTGTTTTGGGCTCTTAAATGTAATAAGTTGGCCTATAATTAATTTCTAAGTCTTCCTAACTTTCTCTCGACTGACCATTGCTTCCTCATTATATGCGTTTTTGGTTACACTTGGTGTTAGATTTTTGATAAACCACTGCATAATTACACAAATGTAGACGACAAAGTCAACGGATTGATCTGTTATTATTTTTGATAAAAACTCTAGATATTAATTATCATCATATTTTATCAAATCCTATTACTCTAAACATTGTAAATAAAACCTTCGAAATTTTTAAAGCAAGAGTTTGAAAGGATTTTAATTCCTATTTTCTCTTACCACATGTCTTCTGATTTCCCGTAAGCGTGCAAACCAAGCCAAGATCTGCGATTCGGACGTTGCCTCGATCGTCTAGTAAGACGTTTTCCGGCTTCAAATCTCTTTAAAGGAAAAAAACCGTTGTCGACTAAAGTTAATTTTCGTACGTTTTTGGAGAAAATAATTTTCAATGTCACCTGTACAAAATGTCAACGCTATGTAAATGGTCCATCCCCAAAGTTATTTGCGCCGTGTAAAACTTGGTTCGCTCTGGTGATAATCCTCTCTTCTTTTCGGCTGAATCACAAATAAAGAGTAAATAATTTTTTTGAACAATAGTCTACTTCAAAATAGTAACTTAAGACCCTCCAATTATCGATTGCGAACCAACAAAATTTACAATACTGTTTAGTTGAAGTACACAGCGGTAAATGCACTAATTCGAGTTTGTACAATAAAGTTTACAATTTGATCAGTTACTTGCTATAAGAAAATATAAGATTTTCATGAAATTCGCTATTTTGATCTGATTATAATAAAAACAAATAAAAAAATTCAGCGTTGCTGTGGTGTAAAACGGAGGGATAGTGTCCAATTTTTCGTCTTACTGCTATAGCTCGTGTACAATCTAAAATTTTTCGCTAGGGTGTAACGTTGGCTATGTTTAATTGAATTGTTCAATTACCCTTGGCTGGTCTCAGATTATTGAAAAATCGATTTTATTTGATTTTTCTTCCTTTTGCTGTTTCTCTTGAGGGATGTACGCTCGTAAAAGGAAAAACGCTTGGATATCATGTATCAAGTCATTTTTTCCATCTTTACTACAATCAACATAATTGCAGCGAAATCTTTTCAGATTTTTTAAAAATGCAGCCAGAGAACGGTTTTTGATTTTGAATTTTAAAGTTTGAAGAATTCGGTATGTTTCCAAAATGGAAGCCAAAAAGAGTAACTGAACTGGACTTTTTGGGATTTGTCCCTCACAAATTAATCCGATTAAGTGGCTATTTTACTAGTTCAGTTCAGTTTAGTTTCTGTTATTTCTGCTCCACCACATGAAAAAAATATAAAAAAATGTTGAAAAGTTTGTGAGTTGTTGAAAGACGGGGTGTTAGAAAAAGGAAGAAGTACTAAGCAATAGAAAGAATTATCGTCTTCTTACCTGTTTCGTATATGTGGTATTTTAAGTCTCCCGATCCCATTAACGTCATTACTAGATTTAAATAAGTTTTGTTGTCGTATGCGTAGGCGAGGTTGACGACAAAGGGACTGCGAAAACAACGTTATGAATTTCTACACTTTATAAACCACTGTTTAAAAAGTTCGATTCCAACTTTTTAACCTGTTGATGCTTTCAAGAGTCAATTTTTCGATGTGAACCAACTTTTCAGCATGCTTTTTTTTCATTCTTTTCTTGCACGTTTTTTTACAAGCGTAAAGTTTGCCAGTGCATTTTACCTTTTGAAAAATTACAGATTAATCTAGTAAAATTTTTAATAAAATTTGATAAAATTGATAGAATTTACTCAAAATTGGTAAAGTAAAGCGTTATAGTTAGGTAAGATTAGGTGCATTGAATGATCTCAAAAGTTTATAAATTTTTATATAAAAGCAAATTACAACTTACTTTAATCAGCCAATTTGCTTCAACATTGAAAAAATTGATTTAGCCATTAATTTTTGCAATGACGAATCAATTATTGTTCGAAGCCCTCTCAAGGACTGGTAGGCCTATCATTCAATTTGGACAATACCGGATTAAATAAGATTTTACGAATGTTTGCGGTTAAGGAGCCATTTAACAGGTCCGTAGAATATTCAGTTTAAAAATGTTTTCGATCAATATATTATAAATTGTTGCGATAAATTGATTTGAAAAATTATCCTTTTTAACATACTTTTTTATTTTCGTTTTAAAACCATAAACATATGTGTGGGAATTTTTATAACAGAACAACATTTCTACTTATATTAAGGGATCACCTTAAACAAAATATTTGTTTTTTAGCTTCCGAACTAACTTCGTGGGAGCGGACAGGCGAAAGCAAGTGTAATAGAAAGAAAACAGAGCCCGCTGTTTAAATTTGGATTTTTAATTTGAAACTTCTTTTGAAATAGTTCCTCTGCCACCTTTTTTATAATAGCAGACTTGAAAGGGTTTTAGCGCATTCATATTTTTTCATTAAACTTCAAATACATCGCAAACACAAGTTTTCTTTTGCTAAGTCATTGGTTTTAAACCTTTTTTAATCACGGCCTACTTTCAAAAAATTATTAAGCCTACGGACTGTGACTAATAATTTTGCAAAAGTTTTTAAATTTTTTCTTATTTCGGGAGCACTCGCAAACCGCCTGCAACCCTTTCACGGACCCCTGATTGGAGACTACTTCTCTAAATACTGATTGAAAAGTTGATACAAGTATTGTATGATGCACCTGGTAGGCGTAAACTTCTCCAAATCCTCCGCGTCCCAAAATTCTCAACGATAAGAAATCTTCTTCGATGACTGGTTCCTTTTCTTTGTATTTCCAACGAAGAAACGTTTCGTATTCTTTACTTTTTTTATATTCTGGAAGCGCTTCATCGACAAAGACATTGGTGATAAAATTTTTGCAATGGTCAAAAAAGAACTTAATTACTTGAAATCTGGAAAAAAGCAAATGATTTTATTTACACTAAACAATCTTTATCTTTTAAAAATTAATAAATATAAATCTTTATTATCATCTGCTTCTTGCTTATTTTCTTTATTTTTTTTAACTCATTCACCACCGATCACTTATTTACTATCAGCGAATCCTCCAAGCACGGATGCTTTTTGCTTTTTTAAGTGCAAATTGCCGGACGTGCGCATAAAGACATAAAAAAGCAGTTTAAAAAATCATCTTTTGCATAAAACAATATAAAGATGATTCAGTGCCATTTTGAATTGTTTGGTGCAGACAAAGCTCCCACTTCACTTGTTTCTTCATAGTTTAGGCTTATAGTGAGTACCTTATCAACAACATTTGCCATTAAAGTCAGTAAAACTTGTTCTTAATTTAATTTAAAACAAAATTTTAGCAATAATGTTTACAGTTAAGCTGAGGAAAATTGATCTAAGACTTCATTTATAAGCTAAATTTTACACACTCAGAATAACAATATAAAAAATTAATTTTTACAGATTTTTTTAGCGATTTCGATTAGTGCCTATGCTATCAAGTATTATAAGTTTACGGAATGACAAAGCTAAAATTACTATATTAACTATTACTATATTGCTAGATTATTATGATAAAGCTAAATTACCTTCGCTCGTTATCAGGTAACTGAGCTAAGATTTCATCAGGCTGACAGGATATTCCAATAGTATTTATGGTTGCTTCATCATCTGCAAAAAAAATGTTCAACATTGTTGTTAAATATAAATTTTAAAAATTTTACTTTTCTCGATATTGAGGTACTCAAATAAAGGTTTGATTAGACGTACAAGTCTTTTTATGTTGTTTTAGCTTAGTTCACCTTGTTTATCGTATTAAAAATTAAAAAAAGTATTTTTAAATACCGTTTTAAAGTAGAGCTGCAAACTCGATGCATTTTTAACGAGTTAAAGTTTAAGTTCGAGTTTACAAAAAATTAGCAAATCCGAATTCAAGTTCTTTATTTAAATTTTTTTGAATTTTAGTTCAAATTCGAGAATTGATTTTGGCAAAAAATAGCGGGAAACCAAGGTAAAACGCGGCTGCCGTCAAAAGACGTCCAAGCGAAATTCTGTAATACTAACACAACTAACATTTTATTTTCATTGCTATCAACTAAATTACTCAAACTGTAACCGTGACGTCGACCGATTTTTTTGAGTTCGACTTATAGAAATTTTAATTTTTTTAGTGAAAGTTCGGGTTCGGCAAAAAAATGCCAAGTGCTTGAAGTTCAAGTTCAAGTTTGAGTTTGCCGCCCTGGTTTAAAGTAAAGCAATCGACTTACTCGTGCTTAAGAGTTTTGATGATTGAAGAAGTTCTTTTGTTTTTTCGAAATTGGGTGGAGATTCTAATGTTATAATGGTAGTGCAGGCTGATTTAAGCTCTTCCGGAAGGCAAGTAACTTCGCATGAAGATTGCGGAAGCAAATACGTTTTGACAATTTCTTTTGCATGATCAAGTTTTTCTGAGTCCATAGATATCTAAAGAACAAAATCAAGTATAAAAATTTTTACTTGTTTTTTTGTAAAATCTTTTGACAACCATAACCCAGCAGGGATCCCACAGAACGTCATAAAAACGACATACAAACCAAGATTTACTTTGGCTGTTTTAATTCGTTCATAATCCCACTTTTCGTGAATTTATAGTGTGGTACGTTGAATAAATTACAGATCATGTTATTATTTGTGTCTCATTAAGGCGCGTTTACAGCCGTTTACAGTACTTTTTTCTTTCAGTGCGATCTTGGTTTGTTTTATTGACGCTCAAATCCACTCATTTTTTCTCGAAAACATGAGTGGATTTGAGCGTCAATAAAACAAACCAAGATCGCGCTGAAAGAAAAAAGTACTGTAAACGGCTGTAAACGCGCCTTTAATCGGATCTCCAGAAAAATCCTAGGTCTTATTGTATAGGAGGTCGGCCGGTACTGGATTAAATAACTGGCAACATCTAATTTAAAAAAACGACATTGATCCCCTTGTATGCAAATTATATCAATGTTGTTTTATTACAACGTGCTGGCGAGTTGTTACAAAGTTTAAGCGTGAAAACATAGGCCTAACCATAGGTGCTTGGCATTATTCTGTCGCAAAACTTTATTCTTTTCCAGATATGCAAAAAGGCTTTGAAGAATTATTAAAGCTTGTACCCAAAGTAAGTTTTAAAAATTAGCTCAACCTTTTGCTTAGAGGTTTCATTTTAAATTTTTGGTTTGGGATTTTTAAACAAGTTTATGTTAAAATTTTTTATGGGCCTTTAAACAATGACCAACAAATTATTAGAACGGTTTTCTTTAAAACTGCTTTTTACAAAATTTAATTTCATATTTGTGAACCTCATCAACTTTAATACATAAAATGTCGACTTAAGATAGAGTTTCTCTTGGTAAATGTATATTATGTTTATTTTTATTTATGTAAATGTACATGTATATTCTGTTAAAAAAATGCAAAATTAATTTTTTTCTATTTTTTCGCAAATCCCGCAAATTAAAAAGTTATAGTAACAATATTTGTCCTTTAAGCTTTGGAAAAATCTTTAAATAGGCCAGTTACAAATTTTATTATCAGGTTGATATCTAATTAATCGATTTTTACAGTACTTTAAATAAAAATTTATGATAAAACGTTATCACACTAAATAGTTTTCATAGATTGATGTAAAATAGCAGTATAAGCTACTGTCATTTTATAAGTATAAGCTACGGTATAAGCGACAGTATGAGCTACAGTTATTTTATATCACGTAGATTACGTTAAGCACCAAATTTTTCTCACTCAAGGTCATTTTGCAAGGATAAAGATTTTGCGAAATTGCCGCCGAAACCCGACGCAGAACCAAAAATGGCTTTTCCGGTTCTGGAATTTGAATCTGGTTTAAATTTTTGATAGCTATTCTAAATAGTTTGTTATTCTAAAACAGGCATGCCTGCTAGGGTGGAGTGAAAAAAGAACACTATCTTGTATTTGTACAGTATTTCTGTGTTATCATAATTATATGTTGAAGGTAGGCTACTTTAGCAATAATTTACATAATGCATATCTGCAAAATTAGAGTGAAGATAACCAAATAATAAGATACTGCAATAGAATAAACAATATGCAATCTATTGCAAAAATCGTTGTTGCTATTGTTACACCAATACACCCAAGAAAAAACATATTGCAAAACTTTTGTTGTTGTTGTTATTGTATTGTTTTTGTTTGGAATGCATCTGACATTTTTAGTTAACTGTTTTTTTTTCATATTTATCTTTACATCACCAAAAGCGGCAGATGCAGCTCACATGTCATATACAGGGTGTTTGGAAAGTCACTGTGCACTTAGGGTTAGGTTAGGGTTAGGGTTAGAGCTAACCTTGAAGCATTAACCCTAACCCTAACCCTAACCCTAACCTAACCTTAAGTGCACAGTGACTTTCCGAACACCCTGTATTACGATTCGACGAATATACAGTACTTAGTTGCTTAAAACAGAATACAAAATTTGCAAGTCAACCACTTGAGTAATTTGCAAATCAAAAAGATGAAAAGCTTAGATGCATAACTGAAATATAAGTTGCACCCTAAACTTGAGCATAATTTAGCCCAAAGTATGTTTTTTTTTCAATGTAATTGTGTTTATTGATTACTTACATTGTAAAACAAAAGCAACTTGTGCTCATTAACACGCAACTCTAAATGGTACCTTACAGATACGATGCATAATTAACATTCAAATACTGGTAAAGTGTTTGGCAATCAAAAAAAAAATCCAGGTACTGTAGCATTAGAACTGACACTATCACAGGTTATCAATGCACAATTCAAGTATCTGCTCGAAAGCTCATGCCGCTTTCTGTTTAGACAAAAACTGTGATTTTATATTTAATTGTTTCAGCAATTTTCTGGAGTGAATTTTTTGTCGAATATATCCATCACGCCTCTCAAACGATGTTACTTGTCAAGAATGATCAAGATGGTCAAAAATGACCATTTGGTGGGTCCACCAAATGGTCAGTCTTGATGAAATTACTGAGCCCCCAGCCATTAAACATTTAAATGAAGAAAACTTGAACCAATTAAAGAGCAATGCTTTAAAACTACTGCTCCCATGCTACAATCAAGCAATTGAACGACACGTAAAATTGGTCAGTGAAGCAGCATCGCAAGTAACATCGTTTGAGAGGCGTGATGGATATATTCGACAAAAAATTCACTCCAGAAAATTGCTAAAACAATTAAATATAAAATCACAGTTTCTGTCTAAACAGAAAGCGGCATGAGCTTTCGAGCAGATACTTGAATTGTGCATTGATAACCTGTGATAGTGTCAGTCCTAATGCTACAGTACCTGGATTTTTTCTTGATTGCCAACACTTTACCAGTATTTGAATGTTAATTATACATTGTATCTGTAAGGTACCATTTAGAGTTGCGCGTTAATGAGCACAAGTTGCTTTTGTTTTACAATGTAAATAATCAATTAAGCACAATTACATTGAAAAAAAAACATACTTTGGGCTAAATTATGCTCAAGTTTAGGGTGCAACTTATATTTCAGTTGTGCATCTAAGCTTTTCGTCTTTTTGATTTGCAAATTTACTCAAGTGGTTGACTTGCAAATTTTGTATTCTGTTTTAAGCAACTAAGTACTGTATATTCGTCGAATCGTCATATATGATATGTGAGCTGCATCTGCCGCTTTTGGTGATGTAAAGATAAATATGAAAAAAAAACAGTTAACTAAAAATGTCAGATGCATTCCAAACAAAAACAATACAATAACAACAACAACAAAAGTTTTGCAATATGTTTTTTCTTGGGTGTATTGGTGTAACAATAGCAACAACGATTTTTGCAATAGATTGCATATTGTTTATTCTATTGCAGTATCTTATTATTTGGTTATCTTCACTCTAATTTTGCAGATATACATTATGTAAATTATTGCTAAAGTAGCCTGCCTTCAACATATAATTATGATAACACAGAAATACTGTACAAATACAAGATAGTGTTCATTGATACTGTTCTGTTTTGTAGGCACTAGTTTTTTGTACCGGTCGTTTTCATATTATTTTCACGCAAAATCGCATAAAGTTTTCGATGATCCATATAAATTTTTGCTTGATTTCATTTTGAAATAAAAAATTTTATAATGGTGCTCGATCTTGAGAAAAATTGGCTATATTTTTAATAAGACAATTGTTTAGTTACAAACTATACTGCATTCTTCAAAAACTACAATAAAATGTCATTTTTTGACAAAGAAAGTAGTTTTTTCAAATTTACTCTAAAACGAGTGGGTTTACAAAAAAAAGTTCTTTTAAGACAGATATAAACATGGTAATTCTGAAACTTTTAAGATCAATACCAACTTTCTACCATGTGTAGTTTTCAAGATATGTCAATTTTTCAAAATTTAACCTTTTTGTGACATTTGACCTCCGGTAGGTGGCCGGGTTCAAATGCCAACCCTGCCAAACTTTCCAAAAGTTAGTTTTGGGTGATTTCCCAGGTTTCTAGATGGGTGATGTGGTGTTAATAACGAAAAAGGTTTTTTCATTGCCTGCTTATCAGTCTTGTTAGTTTTGCTGCATTGATCAGTCTTGTTAGTTTTTGTCAAAAATTTAAAAATTGTTTTCTGCAAGTTAAAAAACTGATTTGGATTGTGTGATTTGATTTTGTATAATATTGTCGAGCTCATATAAATAAAATACATTTGTTAAATTATCGTTGAGAAAAAAATTTAATTGAAAAAAGGCGATTTCAATATCTCTTACAAGTTTTATTTGTATTATAAAGTACCTGCCTCAAAGTCCCTGATAGCTTGTGTTAAAGAAAAAGAATCCTTGATTTTCTTATCTGCTGACTGACAAAATGTTGAAAACATCCTTTTGCCAATTGGTTGTTTTTCACATAACTGCATAAAATGAAAACGTGAGAGCTTTTTTTTATCGTTTGCAAAATCATCAGGAGTAATATCATCCAATTCTTGTTTTATTTTTTTTTCAATTTCTGGAAAAACTGACGAATCTGCAGAAAAAAAGAAAAAAAATAGAGATGTTTTGTATGAAACAGGCAAAAAAAGGATAAATGACAAAACCTTTTTTATCGTTATAAAAAAGGACTGATGAAACAGTGTTACCAAATTTGTAGGCTTACCAGTGATGGCCTTACAAAAAGGGGGAGTCGGTGCAAGAAAAATAGGGGGCCACCTTTTAGTGTTTCGAAACAAAGCGACAAAGCAATCTTTAAAAAAACGTCATCATTTTAGGGAGGACTACTTTTTAGTACATCAAAATAAAACAATCTCTAAAAAAAGTCTTCATTTTAGGGATGCCACCGTCTTGGTGAAACTATGAAAAAATAGAGCAATTTCTTGCATAGGGGGGCCAGATACGGGCGGTCTGTTCGCACCCTACTAAAGCCATCACGGAGGCCTACCATAGATTGCTCTAAAAACTATGGGTTAGAAATTTTGAGTAAATTTTTTATACAAAGTATTTAAAGAAGTTTTTAATTTTGTTTAGGAAAAAAAAGACAGGCCTATAGTTATTTTCCCATATACAACTTATTCTTTGTGACCCTTGTTTTTCTCTGGCAATTATCAGTTTAAAAAGCCTTAAATTTGATTAATTCTTGTGCTTTTTATGCATAGCGCTTTAGAAATTTACTATTTAATTACAACAATAGCAAGATAACCTACTGTCTATTTGCTCACCAGGAAGAATAAATTGTTTTCGATATTTTTCGCATGCGGCGTTATTATTTTTTGCTTGTACCAAAAGATTATTTGCCATCAGGTCTTCAATCCCACACATATCCATCTTGCTAAATCTCTGTAATCAGCTTTCACGAATATAAATACGTCTACAAAAAAAAGAAAAAAATTAAAATATTAAAAACTTAGTTTCATTATTTTCAATATTTAAAATTCACTGAGCATTTAAAATGAATGTAATTTTTCTGTCCACAAATTACTCATTTTAAAGTGGGTTGCTCAAAAAGTTAAGGTACAAAGACTTAAGTTTCTTGCTTTAAATCGTCAACTTTAAATTTAAAAGCAAAACCCTATCATATCAAATAATTATCTTTCTGGCTTGCAAAACAATGTTGAAGGTCTTAAGCATTGGAAAACTATTAACCGATTATTACCATCTACCTTTGGAGATGATAATGTGAAAGTACGAAATATATTAAATCGCCCGCAAATCTGCGTAGATTGAAAAAGTTGTAGGACAAACCAAAAACAACAAAATAACTCAAAAGTCACTTTATTATTTAAAAATTTTTTATGTAGGCCTAAAACATATCGCCATATTTGAATATCGCAACATGCTGCCAAGTGACCAGAAATGTTTTGAGACTTTTGAGCCTGAACCCGACTTGAAAAAACCAGACTTGGCTTTCAAATCCGATTTACTATACCAAGATTACCGTAAACGTAATATAAATAATTAATTGCAGCATCTTCCATCTTTTTATGTCTAGAGAGATATATTTTAATTAACGTACGCAATATTTTATTTGGATTCTAAAACATAAAACTGATTACAGAAGTTTTCTCAAAGCAAACAGTAGCCTGCTATACTTTCTGCGCAAATGATATTTTTTTGCTAAGCTAAAAAGACCTATGTAACCTCGGAGATAAAAGAAATAATTAATATTTCAGTAGTAGATCTAATTGATGAATGCAGATTTTGACCAGTTGTTTGGGTAGTTATTGACGTAATATAAATGAGGAGAACCTTTATTACAATATATCTTCATTGTTTCAAGTCTTGAATAAATTAAATCAATCAATGTAGCATTATGTTTGCATCGAACACAAATTTGCATTGTAGACCGTTACGTCAAAAAGCGATTTTATCATGATGGTTGTCTTTAATATAATAAATTATTTTGTTTTATATATAAAAAATAAACCAACTAAAAAGGAGGAACACCAGACTCAAGTTTTGCTCTTGTTAGAACTCGTCAGTAACGCATATCTATCTACGATTTGAATCAAGCAAACTTTTATCCACGCACTGTAGACAACAACACTATAGATTCCTTGCACGGCAAACCCAGAAAAACTTCTTGGCTACTTGTTGTTTGGCTGTATGGTCTAGTGATATTGTCTACTGTGAGTGGGACGACATTTGTTGGTTCGAGGCCCAATAAAATATGTATCACCGTCAAGTTTTAACAGAGCGAAACTTGATTCTGGTGTTTCTTGTTATAAGTGGCTTAGTAATTCATGTTCATGATTATATATTTGGTTTTAGTACGAAAACATTAAGTTCGGATTCCATTGTAAAACTTTTCAAACATTTTATTATTATTTAGGCTGTGACTCAACAGAAAATGTTGGAGGCGTCATAGGCCTAGGCTACTTATAGTAACCGTCAAGCAATTACCCTGACCTGCTTTCGGAGATGCCGTGATATTGCTGCTTGCTTGAAATTTTGGTTTAGTTTATGAGTTTTTTATTTTGTAATATGACTTAAACTTGGAGATGCTTGTTAAGACCGTTAAGCAGAGAAAAATGCCGTACAATGTCTTTCCCAATCACACAACAGGGATTAGGTTTCGAACCGCAACCGTGTCCATTGCCTTTGCCACCAATATAGTGTTCCCACTCACTCGGACATGTTGCCAACATTTTTCTGCCATGGGCATGCTGCTTCTAGAAACTTCCCTTTCTTTAGGGTTTCTTAAAAAATCTTCAATCTACATTTATAGAGAAATAAAAGTTAAATATCTTGAATGTAGGTAGTTTATGCTTGTTTTAAGTATTTTGTGTAAAATTCTATTGTAGTAAATAAAGAGTATTAAAACTAAAAATGGTCCCGGCAGCACAACAGCCAGCGGTTGTAAAAAGAATAAACTTTCAACTCCAGTCCTGTCTTTTGTGGGTAATCCCCTTTTGAACAAATACAAACTAAAAACGTCAAAAACTTTTAGCTATATTAAACTTGTCGCAACCTTTGATTAGCAAGGACACAGTAAGCTGCTTTTCTGTTTTAAGTTTGTTTTACCCTTGGTTAAAAATTCTTTAATTAAAATCTTATTTTTATGTGGGCTTTCGGCTAATTCTTTAAACAAATTGGTAGTGTTTGAACTAATAAAAATTGAAATAATTTTCTTAAACATCAGAAAATTTTTAGTTGAGACAATAATTTCAGATACTTTTCAGTTGTACAAGAAAAGTTTATATTTTGCTAAATTTTGCTTTACCTTTCAATCTATACGAAATACTAAAAAAAATTTTGCCTGCTAAAACTAATATTTATCATTGCTCAAGTAAAGCTCGTTTATAGAACATCTTGGCAAAACCATACAGTATTTAATTAATCTGTTTTCTTTCCTTTAAGTCTGTGCAATTTTATCCTAAAACCAGTTTTGTGAATATTTTTTCTTCGTAAATAATTTATATAGTTTTGGAATAAGTTAATTAAACCACAAGTTGTTATGCTGTGCTCTTTGATTTCTTTCTTAAATTTTAGTTTTGAACAAGAAAAACTTTTAACAAAGTTTTGTTGCAAGCCTATTAATAGTCTGCAATTTTATTTAAACATGATTTGTAAATTCCAATGTCGGCAATATAATGTCAATTTTTTTTTAGTTAAACTAAACGTTTATATTTTTTGCAAGTATAAGATGAATAATTCGTATCCATTTAAACAAAAATATAAGATTAGATACATTTTAAACACGACTACCTTTAAATCAAACGTTGAACTAAAATAATTTCCGTTAGCGCAAATGACGCTTATTTTACAAGTCTCAAAAATCATTAAGTTTAATGTAATTTTGTCTGCAATAATTAATGGATTAAGCGTATTATGATAAATAATTGCTCAACGTCACCGATCTAATGCGCCCACATGATGAACACATGTTTAGCCTTGATAAATCTATATAGAAAAAGCTACAGTTGTTACAGACTTTATAAAAATCAAAGTCATATCTTTGCTTTTATTTCAAATTAGTAAATTTGGAAAATGAATAGTCAATCTTGAACAATCCTCAAAAGAACTAAGAAAAAATTAATTTGGAAAAGATCTCATAACTTTTGGTAATGTAGTACTGTAATAACATTAGTTTAATGTTTATTTACATCTCAGAAAAAAAAGGCAATCGAAAACAAAATTTAGCCCAGTTTGCAAACAAAGCATGGGACTATATGATTTACATTTTAGCACGCATAAAAAAATCGTGCGTAGTCACTGCACCTGTGCAATGAAATTAAGACACATACTGTTCAATAAAGTTAAATACAGGCTAATGCAAATACAGATAGATTTTCTGCAGGTCATAAGTTAGCTGTGCATTACTTAATCAAGGATGAGAGGGCAATACCCTCGTAACCTGGGGGATTTCAAAAATAACAGCAGAAAAAAATGTAATTAAAAAATTTTCTGTATAAAATCTTTATATAAAGGTAAAAAGATACGTCAATCAATGTTTTTTTTTAAACAAGCCAAATAATACCTTTACATGTCAAAAAACCACCTAACTATTTTCTGAAAATACACAAATGGTGTTTTGTTTTACGCTCGATTGCAAAAAATTATCGATTGAAATATTGACCAAATTCCAAACAAAATTGAATAGATTTTAATCTTATATTGTTACTATTTTTTGTTCATACGTTTAATCCGCTGTTGCCAGGAGTTGCGAGGCAGCAGTTCAAAAGTAAGCTTTTTCGCTTCACTTCATATATTTTTTATTTAGTACAGAACGATTTTCTTCTATCTTTTTTATTTCACTTCGACGAAGTCTCAAAATATCCCAATCAAAATTGTTGATAGGATCTAGCTCAAACCATTTAGTTTTTGGACGTATCACAGGTTTTTTCATTCTTGCTTTTACGACTAAAGCTTGCATTTGAAATTTATTCGGGGGCATTCTGATTAAATGGCCAAATCATGTAAGGTGGGACATTTTAATTCAAAGAAGTGGTGGCTCGATATCAAGCATTTTTTGAATCTCCGACTAACGTTTTTCGTTGAGTAAAGTAACTCCTTACTTACTTTTCAAAAATTTCGTTCTTAGCATATCCACTTACAATCATTGTTATTCGGCACCATCCAAAACACATGATCATAAATGAAAATGGGGACGAAAATAAATCATATAAAAAGCTTTAGCTTTGTAATATAACTCACGTTTGATGATAATTTAAAGTCTGTCGGTCAATCCGCGACTCACAGGGCGCATGTGCCCGATTTCATGCGGCCTTAGTTGCATTCATATTAAGTTTGTGTTGTTAAGGTTGTATTAATTTATTTGACAAAACCATTGTATAAGTGCAGGCAATATTTTATAGTTAAATGTGTATTAGCGTGCGTTCTTTACAATTAATTTAGCTGAGCAGAAGTAGATGTATGAGACAGGAAGAGATAGCTTGATGTTTATGTGTCTGCAATAGTGAGAAATGTGACTCTTGGTCCCTGACTGGCTGGCCATTCCTGGACTAGCGTTGCATTTGCACTTGTTTTCCTGTTCAATTGTCTACATATTCTTTTGTCTTTCATGACTTGTCAATACAACCTTTTGATAGGTAAATATTTTTACGTGTTTTAATGGAACTCACGTTCGGTTCGTTGGCAGCGTGGTTAATTGTTTAAGATCGCCGGGATTGTGATCGACATAATCTCGGTTCAAAATCTACTAGCATCATTCCGTTGTGTCCTTGGAAAAGACACTTTATGGCACTTTTCCCTGCTGGGCAGTCTTAGCAAGCAGTTCTAGTTTTAACTCATATCTCTATGAAACAAAAAAAACAAGAAAAATTTTCAACCGGACAGCAGTATCTTGGCATCTCCGGAAGCAGGTCGGGAAAATTGGTTGCCCTTTGTCGCTTTCCTGCGAATCAGGAGGATAAATATGGAGATAAAATGAGATGAAAATCAATGGAATTCCTCAATTGCAAAAACACTAATTGAATTTTTTTGGAACGAAAAACTACTTAAGTCGTGGTGATGATTTTAATTTCAGCGGTGCCGTGTTCAACTGAAAAAACGATCAAATATATTTTGGCAATCAGATGCAAAGTCTAAAACCCAAAAACAAATTATCGATTTTACCTAATCATCAATTTGGCGACTCGTCAACCCAATCCAATAGTAAAGAAGAAGAAGTGAGAAAAGCACGTTTGCAAGAAACCAAATTTCATATAAGAATGCTTGGCGTACTTACTGTTTACATAAACATAGATTTCAGGGTAGCAGTAAAATGACTAGGTCTAAGCGGCAAGCAATCGAGCGAGACTTTTTCAAGGGATTATGACTTTACCAAATCCTCAAATCTCAAAGTAGGATAGACACTAATGTTGTTACTTTGAAGCTAATTACGATTTTAACGACGTCGCTACATCAACGCTTTTCTGAAAATTTTACTCGTACTCAAAAAAACACAATTAGCCTAAACCTGTCTTATGTACAAACACAAAAGACACGAAACACAAAAGAAGAGTTATTTTTTTCTTGCTAGTCTGTTCCTTTTGTTTATTAGCCATTTGCATTCAAGCAAATATTACAACGGATAGATTAAGAGTTTTTAGTAGTGGTCCGATATTACAAAGGCTAAATTCCTTTTATATCAAACATAACATTGTTTTTAATGTATTCATTTGCACGAGTCCGAACAGGGAAAGCAATCCTTAATTAACTTACTATTCTTATATTAATCTATCTTTTTTAAATATTTTTTTGGTGCTTCTGAAATTAGGGTGTACAAAGGTCTTGTTGGGCTGTTTTTGTATATAGATTTAATATCAGTAGTATAAAATCTAGAATATTTTTAAGCTCGTTTAATTCTCGCAGCGTGCAAAAGTATACAGTACTTCAGACTATAAACCTTATAATACAAGGAATCGGTGTGCAGCATACGCCCCGCGGTGTGCGTTCATGCGACCCGCTGCGGCGCTTTATATAAAACAGAAGAAAGCTGTTGCAATAACGTCCTTATTAATTGGCATTTATGGGTTCCCATAATGTTCTATGTTATTTCATAACTGATGTGCAACGCAAAATGCCGGAATTTTGTTACTGATTAACATTTGTCTTGTCAACTTTGAGTTGTTGCGTTTTCTGCCAAAGCCGACATTGACAAGATAAGAAGATTTCAGATATCTCACTACTAACTTTATGCTTTGTATGAATTGATTGTAAATGGTTTTGTATTTGTAAAACTTATTTTCGTGTATTATCAAAATGTTTGGCCCTCAGCATTATTAAAATTGTGCCTTGTGGTCAGCAGCGATAAATAGAAGAACGGTTCTGCGAAGGGAACTAAGCTGTTAGAGGAATTTTTTTCCCTTTTCTCATGACCGCCATATACTGAGCCGATTAAAGTTTTTAAACCTGTAAAGGCAAGAATTAACTTTTTTTGGTTGGTCTATTTACTCCTAAAACTTTAATTAATTTACCCTTGATTAGGTAAAATTCAAATCGTTTCACTTTTTTTTATAATGAAGATTAAATGGAGAGTCATACGGTCATATCATAGTTTTCTAAAATTTTATTTGAATTTTGATTTTTTGTTTCCGAATTTTATCATATATAATAGTTAAAATATTTGTCTAGCATAGGATTATAGTGTAAAACTCCTATATTTTCTACCCAACTTCTATTCCATACAAAATGTTTTCTATTCCATACAAAAATATATTGGCATTATTTACAAAAAAAGATCCTGTTCTTTCCTACAACTAAAATGACAAATAAAAAATTAGCAAAAAATAGAACCGAACTACTTCGTTCTGAAAAAAAAGTGTTTGTTTAAAGTCAATATTTTCTGTATGTTTTCTCTCTTAGGCTGTACATTTATTTTAAAAACTTTATACCTTCACATAACATATTTGTCTTCTTTGATGCCTGTCGTTTGCCTTTTTTTTAATTTAATTAAAACTGTTTCTTTACTAAAGCTAAACTACAAATTAGCTTCTTTTAATTTATTGTTTGTTGCTATTCAAAATTAACTGTTCTTTTTAGCTTCTTATCAGTAGAAAATACTCTTTCCCAAAATAAAAACTTTACACCAATTATTGATAAATATTCTTTTTTGCTGTAGGTTCTGCTTTACATTTTAAAAACAAAGTTAATATATTTTAGCAGTCGTCCTTTGTCTAGAGGTTGACCTTTTGCAAATGAATTCCGTTTAAAAAAATGAATTTTGTGCTTCTATCGATTTTTTATTTTTATGCGTGCGATTTGAAACGTTACTGAAGATTATTTTGTGTATAAAAATGAATATTTTGAAGAAGTGCATTATCAGGTGTAGGTGAGCCTTGAATATGTTTTTTGTGACGTAATCTTTTAAAACGATAATGTTTGCTTAACTACAGCTTATTATTTCTTTTTTCCAATGCTTACATTCCCAACCACTTTTTGTGAAAGCAGAAAGATGTCATAAAGTTTCCCAAAAGATCGAACGTTAAACTGTCTTAAAATTTTTACGAGTAAAAACCACAGCCACTGTATTTAATTTCGTTGATATTTTTTGCTTAATGATGCCTTAATTTCGTTACTGTTATTGATTTTCGCTTTAAATAATCGCTATCAATTTTCGCTACAATCAAGCACTGCTTTGGATTCGTAGGTTGTAGATTTTGTTAAAAGTGATAGCCGCCGTAGTTCCGTAGTTAATCAGATCGACTGAGGTTCTCTGCGGGAGTTGTGACGTCTTCGCTTTAAAACTCGTCTTGCCAAAATTGAAGTTAAACTAAAGAGAAAACGCGTTGATCTATGAAGGTACTTTGATTGAAAGTTGTTTTGAGTGGAATTGGAAGTTAATATTTCGTGATATTTACGGTGGTCGATAAATTGATAACTTGAAGAAAGTGGCCTTAAAAAAATATTTCGGTATATAAAATGTTTTTATAGACGTTTTCAATTGGCAGTATTTTAATTGGTTAATTGGTTTGGTTTGTTGTTATTTACAAAATTTGAATGATTGTCGTGTCAATTTTAATAAGCGTATTTTATTTGGATTCTATTTGTATATGAATGCACGTAATTTGTTGCAGATAAACCGCATTAACACCAGAATTACATCGGTTCGAATGAAAAGAAAGGTGTAAAGTGTATAAATCGCGCGTTGTCGAAAGGAAATCTAACAATTTATCGACCACAACCTGTTTCACTTATGTTCTTTACTTGGTTGTTTAAGGCCATTCAGTTGAAGTAACTAACAGTTACTATCCTGGGTATAATTAATAAACTAAATCCGATGGGAAGGCTTCAGTTCGGGCGTTTTGAAGTTATAGGGAAAGTGGAGTTACACTTTAATTCCTATTACTCCCAGGACCACTCTGACCCAAAGCGGAAGCACCTGTTAAGGTTCCAACTATGGATTAAATAGAGCAGCCTGTTGCCTTGCGATATTGTCTTTTTAGGCCAACTGTGGTGGTGTCAGCAAGGGCATGCGATCAACAAAAAATTGCTCCAAATTCACATGAAAACGTTTTTTAAGAAAATGGCCCCCAGTCTCCAGCAGCCCTTAAATGAGTAGGGGGTGCAAAAAATCGCTGGGTATAAATTTGAAAACATTCAGATTGGAATTATACTTGGAACTTGGAACGTGGGTAGTCTTTGTGGTAGAGGGACAGAGGAATTAAGGAAGAGGAAGGTGGATATTTGTGGTTGACAAGAGTCATTATGGAGGGGCCACGGAGCTCATTTTATTGGAGTTAAGGGAAGAAGATACAAGTTATGGTGGTCGGGAAATGATGTTGGGAAAGGTGGTGTAGGAACAGTGATGGCCTTACAAAAATGGGGGCCCGGTGCAAAAAAATTAGGGGGGCATCTTTGAGCGTTACGAAGCAAAGCGACAAAGCAATCTCTAAAAAAAAGTCATTTACCTCAAGAGTTTTACCTCATTTTTACACATTAAAAAAAGTTTTACCTCACAAGCACCCTATTAAAGCCATTGCTGTGTGGCAGTACTGGTCAAGGAGGAGCTAGCTGTGTGAGAGTGTTATTGAGATACGATGTAGTGATAGAATGATGACAATTTGTCTTATGTTTAGGAGGAAATGATACGGGTGAAATGTATGTATGCACCCCAAAGTGGAAAGCCAAATATATAGAAAGAAAAATTTTATGATGAACTGTTTCATGAGCGGGACATAAAAGGTAGAAAACAATTGACTTTGGGGATTGGAGATTTTAATGGTCATGTTGGAAAAAAGATAGATGGATTTGAGGGTGTACATGGGGGAAATGGAATTGGAGAGCGAAATTTAAAAGGTAGAATAGGCCTACTGTTAAAATTCTGCGATCAGAAAGATTTATGTGTGGCAAATCTAGTTTAAAAAGAAGAAAAAAAAATGACTTACAGTTTTGGTGGTAATAAACAGGGAGAAATAGAAAAAATTTTACATGTGTTTCTTGGATTTAGAGAATGCCGTTGACAGAGTTTCAGGAGTAATGCAATGGGCACTGAGGAATAAAGGAATACCAGAGACCTTGGTGAAAGCGGTGATGAGTCTGTATGAGGGTTCAAAGATGAAATTTAAACTTGGATCTGAATTCTCAGAAAAATTTTATGCAGCGGTTGGTGTACATCAGGGATCTGTTTTGTCACCTTTGTTGTTTGAAATTGTGGTGGGTGTTGTGACAGAGAACACAAGAGAAGGCTTAATGAAAGAGTTTTTGTACGCAGATGACTTGGTACTGATAAGTGAAACGATGGAGGGTCTCAAGAAAAGGTTTTTAAAATGCATTGGAGAGCAAGGGATTGACAGTGAATTTTAAAAAGACAAAGGTGATGGTGTGTGGGTCAGAGGGTGAAGTCATACGGAGTAGAACAGACCTACGTGAAATTTGTGACAAAAGGGTGCTGTAAACTCAGTCTTATGTACAAAATGCGACCAATGGATTTATGGAAGGTGTTCTAAGTTGAAGAAAGTAACTCCAAGTGGAGCAAGATTTTCTGTTTGTAATGTGATAAAGCCACAAATGGTGCGGGAGAAGTGCAACAGGAGGTAATGTGTGATGAAATGGAGACTGTGAAAGGATTTTGCTATCTTGGCAATAGGTTGACTGCTAGTGGAGGATGTGAAGCTGCAGTGAGTGCAAGAACATGAGCGGGATAAAAGAAATTCAGGGAGTATGGTGAGATACTGTTTGAAAACAGATTCTCTTTGCAGATGAAAAAGGTATATAAAAGCTATGTAAGATCAGCTATGTTATATGGAAGCAAAACGTGGTGTTTGAGAGAAAATGAAGTAGCTGTTATGAAAAGAGCAGAAAGATCTATGGTGAGAGCAATGTGCGGTGTAAAGTTGGTGGACAAGAGGAATATAGAGTAGCTGATGGACATGTTCGGATTGAAGGAAGCAGCAGATAAGCTGGCATGGGCAAATAATGTGAGGTGATATTGTCATGTTTTGATACGACTTGAGGAAGATGTTTTGATGAAGGCAATGGTACATGAGGTGGATGGAAAACGTAAACAGGGCCGACCGAGGATGAAATGGAGGGAACAAGTTGAAGGAAAAATGAAAAGGATTGGTTCATAAAAAGATGCGGTAGCAAAAATTTACAGAAGTAGTAAGATGCATCCGGCCACCTCCATCCACTGGAAATATTTAAACCCGATTAAAATTGGATTAATGATGCCGGGCTTGACAAAATCATTTTAGTGCGTTTTATGCATTATCTACATCGTATTGTATAAGTTTTTAATTTTCGCTTTTGAAAGTGATCTATCACGCAAATCGTGAACGACGTGTGAAGTGTTTTACATACATTTACAGTAAGATTCGGTTACATTTTCTTATATTCATAAATATGTCAAGGTTTCAAAGAAATTTTATGACTCATTGCGAAAGCAGACAAGTTTAAAATAAAAAAAGAGTTTGGATCCAATGACAAGAAAGTAGGAATACATTACAATTGTTCTTTGACTCTATTTAAAGTTTTATTTAAATTTTAAACCGTCGCTAAAACGTGAAAGCAATCAAGTGCAAGCAAATAAATCGGAAACAAGGTCGTTACAAAGCACGATTTAAAAACAAAGATTTCTGAAAAAAAACCAACAAGATTCAAATTTCATGTAAAACTTAACGTAACAGCATTAGAACCGGGCTCTAATTTCACAAATGCAAATAAATGCATAAGCCGCAAACACTTTTTTTAAAAACAAACAAAAGCTGTTCGTTTTCTTCAGGACAAAAACTATGGTAACTTTCCAACAAAGACGCTCTCGAGCCCGCGTTAATTCGTTTTCACTTTCTCGAGGTTCGTGAGCGATTCGATCGAATGCTGCTGCGTGAACTGGCCTGGCTCGGAGGCCTTGATCCCCGGGTTGACGTCACTTGGAGCCCGAGACCGAGGTCAACGGGTTTTGGGCTGGCCATTGATCTGTAATATGTTAGTCTTGCAAAGCAATTCCAGAGATAATCGAACGCTTTTTCAGCTTTTACTAGATAAACGCATATTTGAAACGGATGTCATATATCCAATTTTGAAAGTAATTAATTTTTTTTGCTGGAAATAATCTCTGTTGCTTCAATGAAATAAAGTGACGCAAGTTTTGACCAATAAATGAACAAGTTAAACTAACATAAATACATATGCGATCAAAAATCAAGAAAAAAAATGTAAGTTCTATTTTGCATAAAACATTTTTAAAAAAGGTTTTTAGTTTCAGTGACTCTCTTTAAGCTTACCCAAATGAAAAGACAACATGACCTTGTCCAAGAAATCAATTAGACTCACTTCATTGATGCAACCGACCCCCGAGGGGAACTCCGAGCACTACTTCGAACTGAGCTTGCTTTTGAACTGGAGCGGGAATCCCCGGAGTAGGAAGGCAGAGGAAGACCAACTTGTTGAAAATAATCTTCCATAGTTGATATGGCATCTGGAAACTAAAATACACTTACTTGTTAAAACTACTAATTACGATTTTGTCAAAACGATATAACAAACAAAAATTGTTTCATAAATCCTTAAATTAATTTCAAGTACTTCTGAATTATGCTAAAACAAATAACGTCAGTTAAGGCACAAGAAAAAAAAGTTTTTTCACTATTGACCATAATATAATAACACAGTGTGATATAAAACAAGCGGTTTTTATAGCGATGTCAGATACCTGTTGAACAGCGTCACCTAGCGCTTTCGACATCGTCTTGTTTTTGCTGCGCACGTCGCGAAGATCAATGTCGCGCTCTTCCAATACCGGGACTTTACTCCCCACAGCCATGCGAGCCTGTCGGGTTGTACGGAATATCTGCAAACATCTCAAACCCATCAATTGCAAGTAGGAATGAAAGGAATTTAAGTAGAAATTTTAGCTTGTAAATGAATCCGTCTGAGAATTCTTAAAGAAATTTAGTTTTTTATTAAAATCTATTTGAATTTAAGTTCTGGTTGATTTTTGCGATGCGTGACAGTCAACTTGAAAGCAAACAACTAACCTGCTTCTGCACTCTTTCAAGTTTTTCTTTTTGCTCTTCAAGATCCTTTTGCAACTGCAAAATCTTACGGTTTCTATCTTGAACCATTTCCAAATAAGCAGTTTCATCTCGGAGAGTGGTGTCCATGGCACTGCTCATAGTCTAAATATAAGTATATAGGCACCGTGGGTTACATCGTACTTTCTAGATTGATTTTTACTAAAAAAATAATTTTTTCACATCAACTTTAAAGTTTTTTATTGGGAAATAATTAAGGAATAAATTTTTATTTTAAGATTTTGGTAAAAAATAATTATATTATAACGCACTTTTCATTAATCCAGAAAGAATGAATAAGGTAAATTTGAAGTTAAATTTTAACTTGTCCCAACATCTCTAAATTTCATGAAATTATGCTATAAAAAATATTAAAAAGTCAAAAATAAAATCAGAAAATCTATTTGTTTTTGGAAACGCTGAAAAAAGCAGCAGAAAACTTCTAGTCTAGAAAAGATGAAATAAAGCGTAAGTCAAAACACAAGCAAGAGAAAGAGAAAAGATGTTTAAAAACGTGTCTTCTGAATTACTTAAAACAACCTTATTTAGTCTTTTGTTTAAATCGGACAAGGTTTAAATTTGCGGCATACTGAAAAATATTTTTGATTAAACTCTTCAAAAATTTCTTTGAAATAAAATTAAACTCTTCAAAAGAAAAAAAATATTGCTATAACTTCAAAATTGCTGGCAAGTAAAAAAACAGATCTAGAAATATAAAACCTTTCACCTTTAATAACACTTATAAAACCAATTTATGGCTGATTACCTGCAAATCTTCCTGCATTTCTCGAATCTGTCTTCTTTTATACTTGTATTTATCCATAACAGATCGGTATTCTTCTTCCAATTGATTCTTTTGTTCGTATTCCTCGCTTGTTTCGGTTATCTTAAAAAATGCAGAATTTCGTTTTTTTAATTAACTAGGTTTATAAATAACTACTTTGCCAAAATGCACATAAAAAACATTGTCAATGCAACGCTTCAGCTAAAATATGAAATATTCTTTAAAAATTCGGGCAACACGGTAGAAAAACCGTCACCTTTCCAAAGCTTTGTCGCATTCTTTCGTTTCTGTTGTTGATAAGCCGCAAGGTATTTTCGAGAGCACGGATCTCCTTCTCCGCTTTCCGTATCTTTGCATCCAACTCGTCTCCTTTCCTCTGCAACTCCTCTTTGTCTTGGGCAGCCTTGGAGTAAAAAAAAAAATTGTTCATATTTGCAACCATATCGTTAATGTGTAACACTCCAACAAACCTTTATGACGTAATACGCTTGGGAGCGTTCTTCTTCGCCCTCTGGTGGAGCCATAGAAACCATTAGAATTTCATATCTGCAATAAAGTATGGAATTGTTTTACAACAAAACATACGACATAGGCGTTGCAAGTTTTGTTAAAATTGTGTCGAAATAAAGTAAAATTAAGACAACTTATAAAAGTAAAACTTAAAAAATCAATTGAACCTTCAAGTAAATTTTTCAGAACCGTACGCTGTAGGCCTACGCTTAACTAAAAGAAGCAATAACACAGTGACTGCTTCTAAAAAAAAAAATATGTATATATAATATTTTAGGTTTTGCAATTGCAAATCTATTGCTAAACTGGCCATAACGAAGAGAGAAAGTTTTACATAGCTGCGGGTTAAGTCCGATTGAAATTTTGTTCCGATTCAATCGAAGTAATTCGCAGCTTGTTATTTTATCTCAGCGAAAGAACTGTTACGAATGAAAAAGTTGAGAAAAAAGCGAGGGTAACAACGTTCCAAAATAGAACAAACAGTAAATCTGCTATTAAAATTCTGTCCTAATTACGTCATCAAATCATCGCCGCGTTTAAATGGCGAATGCGACAAATTGAAAAGTTTTGAAATTTTTACACGAAACCATTCTTTACCGAACTTAATTTCTCACCTTTTCCGCAGTTTGTCAATCTTTTCTGTTCTTTGGTGTAATTCACTATTCACCGTCGATCTTTCCTCCTCAGCTGATTTTATTTGACTGAAGAGCATGTCCTTATGGAGTCCGATTTCCTGTTTTCTTTCTTTCATTGCTGTTTAAATCGAAAAAAATTACGCCGCTAAAGAACAATATAACAGGTTGAAACTTTTTAAAGTGACAAAAAATTTGTAACCATTTCGTGATGAAGTATGGTACGATAAAATACTCGTTTTCCCAAATCGAACATTCACAGTAAATAGAACACAAATCGATTTTTTGATAAAAAAGATCTCGTAAAGATGGAAGTAACGTGATATAAGCTTAGAATATGAATCAAAACTCAGCACGTGTAATTGCTATAACTAGTAAATTAGTTATGCCAACACATCAACTACCGGTTGAAAGTTGAAGAAACCGTTTTTCCAAGCTCAAAACATCATTAGCTTTCTTTGTCAAATTTTCTTGAGTTCGTTTAATTTCAAGTTTCAGAATATTTTCTTCTACCATTGTGTCTTGTTTTCTGTAAAGCAGTAAGTCCAAAAATAATATTTAAAAAAAATTATTTGGGTCTACAAATGTTTGGATTGAAAAGAACAAAGTGCTCAAAAATTTTCGACTAGTTCACGTTAAAAAAACATCAGAAATAAAGAAAACACAAACTTACTTGATTTTATCGGCAATAACAGCTTCAAGCAAGTATTTTTGAAAAAATTAAAGAAACAGACACTTACTTAGCAATGGCGGCCTTTAGCGCCTTGCCGCAAGTTTCGTTTGTAAGATTAAGTTCTTCAATCTTCACAGTCAGGTCGGCTTTGACGCTGCCTGTCATTTCAATGTCACGTTTCTGCCGTCGAACGTCATCCTAAAAAAAAGCGGTTGAAATAAACAATATCGGACACGACTAACAAGATAGCTAATTTTCAAATAATAATTATATTGCATGTCTCAGATGAACCCAGCGGCAATCACGTTTAAAGGCCCGTTTCCACTACGAGCGTTGGTGGGATTATTCTTAATTTTTACTATCATACCATAAAATTTTGAGGGCCTCATTTTCAATTTCCAAAATTTTCAAAATTAAGCCCCACCTACGTTAAGCAGTTTTAATAAAAAGATTACAAAAAACGCTACAAAGATACGATTTTTACACTAGCAAGCGATTTCATGTAACAACTGAATCCTGAGAAATGAAGCTCACAAAATTTTCGTAACTTTCAGACACCTGCAGTTGTTTCAACTGGACATTGAGCAACGAAAGTAAGTTGTTTTTTTCGTCCAAGGTTTTAGTTAGTTCTTCTATTTTCGCTTCCAGCTTTTCTTTTTGTTCCGTATCAATCTCTCCCTGCATCCTTCCTATCCTCCTCTCCATCTGTTGGATGGTGAAGTCCTGGAATAAAAGAAACAACGAGTAACCAGAGGATGATCTATCGTTGCTTTGTTTTAAATCAAGTCAGCATTGCATATTAGCAACATGCTCAAATAGGATCTTTCGTTACAACACATTTTTTTAGTAAAACGGAAAAATTTTGACGGAGAATCAAATCAGATATTAGTTTATAATAAACCAACAGCGTCATATGAAGCAAGGTAATAGGCAACAACTTAAGTTATTTGTCAAGTGTGAATGGTGCAGCATAAAAAAAGGACGTTTCCCGAACGGAATTTTTTGCCAGAAGACTGCAAGACATCACTTGGTTTATACGATAATCATAGTGGGCTTCTTTTGAGTCAGGCACAAACGGCAAAAAATTATGGTTTTCAATTTCAGGCTGTTACACTGCCCAATCGCAAAGCACCAGGACATGATCCAGTCTTTTTCGTACCGCTATTGGCTGGTTTGCTGCTTTCTGTTTTTCAAACAGCGCCACAAGTATAGGTAAGCAGCATGAACCCATTTAAGAATTTGTCGTAAATGCCTTTCCATTTCATAAAGAAAAAATATATATATTACTCAGGTAGACCGAGAACTAATCTTTCGTCCTTCTGCTAAAAAGTCAAGAGTGTTTGCCCACTGATCACACTGATCTATACTTATTTAATTGGAAATTCAAAAACTTTTCTTAAAAGTGATTTTCGACTCACCTGATTGTAAATAATTTCTTGCTGTTTGATTGATTGATGGTCCAACTTCTTCAAGCGTGATGAAATGTTACGGTTCGCTGCTCTGCTACCTTGAATCTCGGCAGCAATACTTTTCTCATCAGTCAGGGCTTCATAAAGTTCCTACAAACGCAACAAAAAAGCTATCTTCTTAAAATGGCTTTTGAAAGATATTTAAATCGTTTTTACAAATCTCCAGAATTTTGATGATTTCTTACGACAAACCTTAAAACAATTTTAGCTAAAAAAAAAAGTGGAATTACTTGTTGTTTTTTGTAGTTGGCTTCTCTCTTTCTTATCAAGTCACGATTTAGGACCTTGACAAGTTCCTCCTCCTCAGCGAACACTTTCGCGGCGACTGCAGCTTTTTCCTCGGCTGTCATGACTCCTTTCTGAGTCATTTCCAGTTTTCTTTGCAAGTCTTCTTTAATTTTTTTGGCATAACCAAGACTGTCAAAAAAACATAGAGAATTTAACTGTCTTGCACCAACAGATGTTGCACTTACCAAGCAATATCGGTAATACATAAAAAGAAAATTAATTTCTGTATCGAAAAATAAGTAGCAACGTAGATCGACGTACTTTTCAGATTTGACACCGATATCCTTCTTGAGTGCGAATATGTTGGACTTAACTGCTTCCAAATCTGATGCTGTTCTCTCGACTGTGTATTGAAGTGTGTCCAGCTGCATGTGAGTTCATGAACATAAAAAAAAGCACCTATGATTTTGAGTATTTTACAAGTGCATAGAGCCAACATAACATTGTTAAACAGAGGTTGAGTTTTAAATTTCTAATCAAAATAATTTCACTTATTTTGTAAGCTCATAAAATTCATCCATAGCGTAGCCCTCTCAGAGGTTTTAAAAAAATGAGAAAAAAGAAAAAATACTTCATTATAGTTTCTTTTCTGTTCGACTGATTTGAAAATGACCAAATCGAAACGCAAATAATAACAGTGATTTTAGACGTTGCAATTTCAGTGAAAAGTTGTATTAAAATTTAATATTAATATGATGATAGATACATAAACCAGTTTTGCAAATTAAAGCAAAATGGCAGACGCTTCGAGAAAGAATTGAAATTGCAACCTCAACAATTGAATTAAAGTTGCCATCAGAAAGATTTTTTTTTGATTCCATACATCATAAAAATTAAGAATTTTTCGTCACCTCGTCTTGCAACTGGGATCTAGTGTTTTCGTGTTCTTGCAAATCAATACGTAATTTGGCAGCGAGCCTCTCCTCCCCAGCTATCTTCTTGTCCATTTCTCGATTGTTCTCTGTCTCACTTTCAAGGAAAAGTTGCTTCTCTGCAAAAGAGAAAAGATTTTATCACAATAAAACTTTCTTGCAAAAAAATCTTTACAAGTAGTTTAATTTATAGTAGCCATGGCCTGACTCAGTCGATTTTGTCGATCTTGATAAAAAAAAAAAGACTGCTTTAAGAATAGCCTAATATCAACTTTTGTTAAATGCTACAAATGGTGAAAAAAAGCAAAAAAAGCTTATCGTAGTTGTGCTTGCTTTTGCGTTCTATCTGAAGCAAGGTCACTATTAAAAAAATACTAGTAGCCTACATAAACCTATCTTCATTTTTTAAGCATTTTACATGAACTGGTTTAGTTTTGAAGCGGTGCATCGTAGTGCACTCAAGATGAAGCGAAACACAAAATATCATTAAGATGATGATCAATATTTTTTAGCTACTTTAAAGCCAGCAACCCTGGCAAATAGAAAACCCTTAGTTCGCAATTGATCACACAACGTGGCGAAAATGCCCTTGGGTTTTTAAGCACTCACCTTTGATGATTTGTTCTCTTAGTCGCACTTCTTCTTTGACTTTAGCAAGTTCCTGTTTCAAATTGGATCGAGGTGAAAATAAAATTGCAGCTTTTTGAAAAGTAAATGATTAATTTAAGCGCTTGAGAATTTTTTTAAAAGACTATAATTTTACCTTTTGATAAATTTTTGGGGTAATCTATGAAAGACTATATAGTTCATTAGTAGTACTTCTGCAATTATAACCAGGAAAAAATGTTAAAGAACATTCTCGATCTTACAGTGGCAGCCTGGTCCATATCTCGATCCCGCCTTTGCATCTGCTCGATGGTGACTTCCCATTGAGAAATGAGAGACTGTCGTTCGGCGTGAGTCTTCCGGAATTCTTCAGCAGTTTTGTCCAACTCTATCTGCAAAAGTTGCAGAAGCTTAGAAATGAATCAATTTTAAACAGTCGAGCTTATTAAAATCTGTCTTTTCTATCAATTCGCCTCTCTTATACATATCAAACTTTTTATCGAAAGATTTAAAATGTTTTTCAAACAACCCTTTACCTGGGCAGTCAAGGTTTCAGTTGTTTCTTGATCCAGCCATTTTCTTTTCTTTTGAGCTTCATCTGTTAAATGTCCGATTAACAAAACCAACTCTTTCAACTTCGATTCATCTTGGCTGTAAGAACAAGCAAACAGTGATGAAAGTGATAACAACTTATTGTGGTGAGATGATGATTCTTAATCCACCTAATTATAACTAAAGTGCAAATAAAAAAGTTTAATTACAATACAATTTTTTTAAAATCTACTTTAATGCTACATATATTGGCTGGCAACATTACACCATGCAGTATCATGTCTTTCTCAAAATCATAACAGAATACGTTCTGACCCAAAAGCAAACACCTCTCTTTCTGATCATAGGTCGGACAATTATTGTACTGTAATGCTTGGTACAATTGTTTTAGTTATCGTGGTGATTTCAGACATTCAAAAGAAAATACAGTGAAAATTGAGAGAAAATGACAAACTTGGAATATTTTTGAATGGTTATCGCATCTTCATCTCTTCTGGCTGATTCTTCAAGCCAAGCTTCTAATGCTTGTTGGTCCCAGTTCATCTGAGATTTCAATTCTTCCAGCTGTTGACTTTGCATGAAAATTTTGTTCTGTAATAGGGTGCATTAATAACAATACGTCATTATTGCCAAAAAATCATCTGCTTTTAAAACGAAGCAAAAAATTAGGCTTCACTCAGCTTCAAAAAAATTCAAAAGCACTGAAGGTAAATTGTTTACGTATATTAAGTAAAAAGCTTTTGGACTTAAAGATTTTCTCATAACAAACCTCAAAGTTGTTGCGTCGGTCTCTGATTTCAGTCAAATCTTTTTCATAACGTATAAATTCTTGCCGGATTCTTCCTTCTTCTCGTTGGGCAATAGCGCCAATATGAACCTCTGTTTCCACTTCATTGGTTACAGCATTTAAAAGACCCTAAGAAATATAAAATAACATTACAAGTAGGAACTATATTTCTTAAAGGCAAATTACATTTTATTTGAGTTATTTTTACGAGTATCTTTCATAAAAAATTGAAAAGCCACTCATGCTTATTACAAACATTTTAAATCTATTTTAATATTATATTTTTTTGAAAATTTACAATAAAAATAGTATTTATCAGATTATCCTTTTTGAGTTTTTCATTTCAAGCACAATTTTTCTGGGGCATCCACTTTTTTATTAAAAATTACTTGTAAGTAAATCATATTAATGTTATTCATAATACTTATGGTCATCCCTAAAATAAAAACAAACACAATCTAGCTATGCAATATGAAACGAAAAAGAGAATTGTATATATGAGAAAACTCTCAAGGTATGCTTTATATGTAATAAAAAAGCCCTCAATATAAAAAGGCCAAGAAGCCTTTAAAATTTGTATTTGAATCTTTGTACGTGTGTTTATGTTGTTTTTGGTTTTTCTCTCCTTGGAAGGTGCTTAAAATAAGAGCCCTATGGCCATGAGAGGCATGTGCTTTTTGTTGGTAATCTAGCTTGAGATTATCAAAACTGATAAAATAAGATTTAAATAGAGCCAAAAATCTTAAAATTGAAGTGATACAGTGAAGTTAATAACATGTCAATTTGAAAAAACTTAACAGAAAAAATGCCAAAAAAATGGGGTCTCTTCAAAAAAAGCGTTTTTTGTAACTGAAATCCCCTTTGTGGTTACTTTTGCTTCTTGCAAGATCCTTTCTATCCCGGTTTCTTTTTTATTCCTTTTTGGTGCTGCATGGGGGATTCCCAGTCAATTTCACAAACAAAAAGCAGTTATGGTCTCTTTTTCAAGAGACCTCAAAAAGATTTCTACTTACCAGATTATGAGTCAGTTCTTGCTTGACATTTTTCAAATGTTGTGACATGTTATAAATACGATCATCATGGTCAGCAACATCGACACTGAAAACTTCTGTTTCTTTTTGTAAAAGCATAAGCTGGAAAAAAAATTGATTTAGTTCCACAAAAAATTCTTGTCATAGTATTTGCAATCTATTTCAAAAATAAAAAAACATACAAAAAACTTTTATCTTTTAACAAGTAACTTTTAACTTTAAAAATATTGTCACTGAAAGCCAAGGTTGCAAACTTGAACTCAAATAATTTGGTCTTTTTTGCTGAACTCGAAAAATAAAAATTGGTAAACTTGAACTTGAACTGGAATTCAAAAAATATATAATCAAATTTGAATTCATTGATTAAAAAGTTTTGAAAAGGGAATAAATAATATTTTGCTTTTACTTTTGATATTAAATTGTTAAATTTTAAATTGAATTGAATTGTATTTGGCTGAGGAAATATTCAGCATTATGGTTGAATGGTTAAAGTGCCAGGATTGTGATCGACATGGTTTCAGTTCAAAACCTACTTGCACCATTCTGTTGTGTCCTTAGTAAAGACGCCTTATGGCATTTTTTCTTGCTTTGTGGTCTTGACAACCAGTTCTAAATTTCAATTATATCTCTATTAGATTTCAAGCTGACAGCAATATCTTGGCATCTCTGAAAGCAGGTCAGGGTAATTGCTTACCCTATGTATTAGCGCCTTTGTTGCTTTCCTGCAAGTCAGGTGAATAAATATAAAGATGAAATAAAAAACAATTTTGGCAAAGTTAAAATTTTTCAAGCAGCGACAGGAAAATATTTGGGCAACAAAAAACTTTTTGAGCACAGAAAATTAACTACTTTTGCAGGACAAAGTTTCCAAATTTAGAAAAAAGATTATGACTTGAGGTGAAGATTTTGTTTAGAGATCACAACTTTTTTGGGATAAAAATCAAAAAATCTGAGACAGATTCCATGTGAAGACCTTGTTTTTGGTCTTCACTCTAAGTTTGAGACAAAATTTTTTCTCATTTCTCTGTAAAGTACTTAAGATCATGATTCCAGAAAAGTTATAAAATTTAGGAAAACCTGTATTGCTCCTCCACAATTTTTTCAGCTGGTACACCAATATAATGGCCTGTTGATTATTTTGTTTTTGTTTATTTCTTTGTGGTAGCCTTCCAACTTATTTAAGTTATTGTGTAGATAGGCTTAATTGAGCTTTTAATTTTTACAGCATCAGATAGAACTCAAACACAAAAAATTGAAAATTAAGAACTCGTACTTGGACTTGCAAACTTTTTATGAACTCAAACTTGAACTTGAATAAAAATCTATCACATTGGCAACCGTGCTGATGGCAGAAAAATTAGATGATGATAAGTTTAGTTTGGTAAGCAACTGTAATTTATAAGGACTTAACATGTTTTACATTATCAAAGTTTTTTTGCCATCAAATAAGATCTATAGAGTCTTAAAATAAAGTGCTTATATTTTGTAATTTATTTAATGATATTAAACAAGAGAAAAATAAAATGTAAAGTTGAGTGTTGGAAACTGAGCCAATTTATTTATTTTATAGCAGTATGCTACTATTCTAAAAGCAAAATATAATTTGATTTTTTTAGTTTTTATTTAGTGATATAACTGAAATTTACAGCTGCTTGCTGAGACTGCCAAGCAGAGGAAAGAGCCATAAAGTGTTTATCCCAAGGACATAACAAAATGATGGCTGCTGGAGCTGAACTCAGACTTCATCAATTGTGTTTGCCATTATTATATAACTCTTTTAACTACTAAGCCACATGCCTGAATAAAGCATAATTAAGCTTGTACAAAAAAACTAAAATTGGACAAATACAAAATCACAACCAAATATTGTTTATCAAAATTATTAAAGCTAAAAGGTCATTAAAGCTTAAATAATACAGTAAATGATATAATAAAGTGTCCAAATGATTTTTTTTATAATTTTATTTTATCAAAATATTTTTATTTCATATTATCTAATGTTTAATGAATAAAAATTAGAAATACCATTTTTTAACATAAGCAAATGAAGACATTTAGTCCAACTAAAACTATGAAATTAAGTACTGTGTATGAAGAATTTTATAGAGTTTAAATAACAATTATTGTTACCTCATGTTTTTACCTGTTAAATATTGATTTTCTATGCAACTTAAATTTTTTAAAAATCAAGCATAAACAGTGAAAAAAGATTAAAACTTTTTGAACAAGTCTTTGGATTAAATCAACCTCATTTACTACAAACCTCATTTTCAAGTTGCTTGTTTTCATCATTTGCAACTGGCATAGCAAGTCCTTCATCCCAGTCTAATTCAGATAAAATAGAATTCGTCATGGCTATTTTAAGGCAACCCTACTTGGTTTATAGATTAAAAATATCAAGAACAGAACAAACACTGAAAATTAAAAAGTATTAACAACTTCTTTCAGTTCAAAAAGTTAAATGTGGTATTTATTTAATTTTTTTTCAAATATTTCCAAAAATTTTAATTAATAATAACCTGCAAATGCTTTTTTTTGATACTTTGTTATTTATTATATTTTTCACTCACATAAGGATCATTAAAAAAATTTTTTTAATTTTGACTTTTTCAAAAATAACTCTTTAATTTTTAATTAAATTTTTTAATGCAGGCCAAATAAAGTATAAAAAAATTTTGGATTTTGAACAAAGATTGCAAAACAACTTTGAATAAGTAGGTCTACATGCAAGCAATTATAATATTTTTTGTTTTTATTTTGATTTGTGGTTTTCTGTATTTTTTTATTGATCTCATTTTAATTTGTGCAATAGACTTGAAATTAATTTGACTAAGATTTTGTATTATCAGTCTACCAGTACTATAACCATCAATTTTTCTGAAAAATATAATATGATGACATACTGATCTATGTTGTTTAATTGATTTTACTGATGCCTTGAGCCAGTGATTCCTAATTAATAGTCTATGAGTTATCTAGGTTGCATTGTGGTCAAAAAAATTTTTTTCGTGCATAAACTTTTTAATTTATATTGAAACAAAGGCATATCAATAAACAATTAAGATTTTTATTATATTGAAATTTTACAATTAAGATGAATTGGAAAATGTTTAAATCAAGGAATTTTAAATTTTCATTTAAATGTTAAAAATAATAATTCTCAAAAGTTTTGTAACCATGGTTATTAGCCTTCACTTTTGATAGAACTACTGATAGCACTTTTTTTAAAATTCATTTATTAATGATTATTTTAAATATCAAGAATTAATTATTTATAAAATTTTATATACTCTTTACTGTGTTTGTGACTTTTATTCTAACCCTACAAGTCAGTTTTTTGACATAGCCTAAAGTTCTATAAGACATTGGGTTGTTTTTTTAGTATTGAGTTAGTTGTTACATTTTGTCATGGCGACTAAGTAATTTTGAACAAGGCATATATAAGATGCATCACTTCGAGTTTTATGTTGTAGTCGTCAACAAAAAACCCTCACTGTTACTAATAACTACCGGTAACAGTTAAAAAATAAGCTAGGCATTCTTTTGTAACTGATCTATTGAATTTAATTCTAAAATATGGGCATAATTTCAAAAAAACCGCAAGCATTGTAAACTAAAATGGAAAAAAGACTTTACGACATGAATTGTGAAGTAAACGTTTCTTTTTCTACGATTTCTGTTCGTGATCTTAATTTTTTTTTGGTTCTAATTTGAAGTTAAGTTGTTGTCCTAGTTACAGTTGTTTTTTTATCATGTGGCAAATAGTTTTTTTTAATAATTAAAAGGAAATATATTTAAGCGATAATTTTGTTATTTTTAGGATCTGCTCATAAAAATTGTTTTTGTTGCTAATAAAAATAACATACGAAATGATTTTATAATATTAAATTTTTAATTTTTTAAAGTTTTTTCATTCTTCAAAAGCTCTTACAAACAACTGAGTAGCTTTTATTTCTATGCTTTTTAAGAAAAATTTTTTGGAATATTTATATTGACTTTACTAATGTTTTTCTTATTTTTGCTTTGCTATGATTTTATTATGCCTAAAATGTTAATTTTTTGTTCAATAGATTTTTAAAAAATTCTTTTAATTTTATGGTTTGCTCAAAATCGAGTTTTTAATTATTCGTTTGTTCAACTTTTTCAGATAACTTATTGAATTTAGTTCAGTTCAATTCAATTTCTTTATTTCTGCTCCACCACATGATCAAAATACAAAAAAATGTTAAAGGTTTGTGAGTTACTTACAGACGGGGTCAAAAAAAGGAAGAAGCAACAAAACGAGTTGACGTTGTGACTTGCTAATTAACGATAAAAAGTGTGACCCATTGATGTATCGTAAGGAAGCAAAGTTGCTTCACCTTATCATAAGGTTGTGTGAAAAAATACAAAAAAAATAGCGAGAAAAAATACAAGACCGAGGTTATTTGCTTTATAAAACGCTGCTATTAGGGCGGTGCATTAGTAGGACAATAGTATATATTTTCAGCGCTGTAATCATTTCATCAGGCGTTTTTGTCAAAAAAATCGCTAATACAGGCTACTGAGGCAGCTTCAAGGATTTGCCTCCCTTTAGATAAAAAAAACAAAATGAAACAATGTAACGCTTTTTTCTTTCATACTGAAAATATCTGTTGAAATGAGAAAGATTTGAGGCATGTGTATTTTAGATTTTAGATATGTAGATGACATTTTTGCAATATTTAACAACGAAGCAGACAGTATGGAATTTTTAAATAGATTAAATTCACAACATAAAAACTTGCAATTTACAGTGGAAAAGTCTACTAATACTCTCCCCTTTTTAGACATGGAACTTAAAATGCACAACAATAATTTACAATCGTGGATTTGGAGAAAACCGACTCATACTGGTGTTTTTCTGAATTTCAAAGCAATTTGCCCGTTAAAGTGGAAATCAAACTTAATTAGTTGTATGCTAAATCGTGCCAAAAATATTTGTTCCGATTGCCATCTATTCAAAAATGAAGTAGAAAAATTAAGATCAATGTTCTGTAATAATGGATACCCAAATTATTTTTTCGATAAAGTTTTTTACCAATTTATGAATAGTAGACAAACAAATTTAAATCAAACGCAACCTACCAATAAAAAAGAAAACATTACAGTTGAAATTCCATATGTGGGGAAACAGTTTCACATATTCGCAAAAGACATTTCGAAACTTATTTGGAAATTCTCTGCCGTGCACTTAACACCTATATATAAAACTTGCAAAGTTGGAAACTATTTCAATTTAAAATCTAACACACCTGCGCTTTTGTTATCAAATGTTGTTTATCGCTTTTCGTGACCGTGTGATGCGGGTCTGACTTACATCGGTAAGTCAACACGTCATGTGATAACAAGAGCAAAGGAACACTTAAATTTAGGCTCTTCGGTCAAAAGCAAAATAAAAGATCATATTGTTGAATGCAATTTGTGTAATAAAAAAGATATGGATAGCTTAATACATCGTTTTAGTGTTATAAAGAAATGTTCCTCAGATTACGACTGTAAAATTCACGAAGCGTTAATAATTAAAAAACATCAACCTAAATTAAATAAACAACTGTATGAAAATGGCTCGTCTTTTTTACTACAACTCTTCTAATTTAGTCATGTGATTTGCATTATTATTTTTTTTTTTTTCTCTTTTTTTCTCCTTTTTTTCTGTGAATTCTGACGTTGTTTTGTGTAATTGTCTTTGCTTATAAACTGAATTTGTAATAACAGTGACAGCATAAACTTGAGAAAATTGTTGTTTTTTTATATATTTTAATTAATTGTAATTGTCGTTTATGGTTAAAAATTTTTAGATGATTTTAAACAATTTTAGATGTTTTGATAAGGACTGATGATAGTCGAAAACGTTCAGCTTTTTAATAAAAATTTTACAAACTAAATGAAATGTTTAATTTTGCTTGCTATAATTTTTAAGTGGATTTTAAAAATTACCTCTCTTCCTAAATTAAAAAACAAAATAAGCTAGTGTTTCCCGATTGAAACATTCTATCCTTGTGTTTAAATATAATTAGAAAAAATATATATAATATTCATATAAAAGTTTTTTCTAAAATTCAAAGTTGATAGATGGTTGATTTTAAAAAGCGGGAAAAAATTTAAGAAAATTATTTTTCTATCTGGCTCGTCAAACAGCTTGACTATTGAGTCAAAGACCTTAAGAGAAATTCTTCAATTACAAAGCAGCAATTTCTTTCAAAGGCTAACAAAAACTTATAATACTTTCAAAGTACTTTTGAATAACTTTAAAATATTTACCCTTTACCCTATTTACCCTTTGTACATGTACCCCTAGGGGTACATTTAGGCTTCTCAAGGGGTACATTATTATGTGACAGAATATCCTTATTTAAGTTAAATTCCGTGTCCGGAAGAAATAATAGACTGAAATGTCTAGAATTTTCGAATCCGGTCGATTGTAATTACGTCAAACAGGACAATTAAGAGGGAAGACTTTTTTTACAGATCACCGTGATTTTGGGTTAGAATGGGGAAATTTTCTGGCTGCTGTAAAGTGAAGACTTTTCTTTTTTTTTAGAGATCACCTTGATTTTCGGAATAAATTGGGAAAATTTGTATCTGATTCAAAGTGAAGACCTTTTTTTTTCAGAGATCACCTTGATTTTGGGCATGAATAGGGGTAAAATTAATGGCTGATTCTAACTGAAATCCTTTTTTTTAAAGAAACGTCACAAAATTTTGGGGGTGCATGGAAACCTGCTACAGTGTCCAAAGGGTGCCGATGAACTAAAAGTTTGGAAAACCCTGTTCTATAAGATAGTTTAGTAGCTTTTTAGACGGGTTTATGATATTTTTTATTAAATTGAATACCAATTTTCAGAAACCCTCTGGAAGCCTAGTCGAAGGTTATAAAACCTTTTGTCAATTTAGTCTCGCCTATCGTTAATTTAAAAAGCATTGAATTTAAGAAACACATTTTTATAAAGAGGTTACGCTGGGGTTACAAATAAGGAGACAATTTTTTGATTATGATCAGAAAAAAATTAAATTAACAAGCTATCAAATTTTGACAACAGCCAACATGTCAAAAAAATTTATTTGGTTATGTACGTGTATTTTCAGCAAACGTCCTTCTTATTATTTCGGCGAAATTGACTTGTCGCAATATGTGAAGTTGGGATGAAAATACGCGCACCTTGGATGAATACGGTTTTATATATCAAAAATTATAAAACAGAAATACCGTAAATTCCGGCGTATACGTCGACGTAGCGTATAAGTCGAGGTCTATAAGTTTGACCTAAAAATCCTGAGTTTAATATGTACCATGTTATGAAAAACGTCACCGCCGTATAAGTCGAGGATGGATTTTTAAACTTGGAGTTAAGTGTCAAATTTTTGACTTATACGCCGGAATTTACGATAAACACAAATTTAAAAACTAACACAACACACGAAAACTTACTAACTGAAAGCCGCTTCATGATCTTCAAACAAGAATGACGTTTGCGTTTGATTTGAAAATGGCCCGCGAGGGTCCGATTATTTATACTAAAATAACACGTGGAGACTGGAGAGAGGCGGGACGAGAAAGCAACTTTAAATGATGTCATTATCGGCAAGAATTACGTAATGCAATAAAAAATAAAGTAACTTTGGCTTTTGGTTTACAAAGTATTGGCGGGAAAAAACTAACTTCTGATGATGTTATTGTCGAAAACAATTACGTAAGGCAAAAATAAAACAACTTATGATCTAAGAGATATTGGCGGGAAAAGACAACTTTAGATGATGTAAACAGCGAAAACAATTACGTAAGGCAACGAAAATAAATCAGTTTTTGACTTAAAGACATTGGTGGAAAAATCAATTTTAGTTAAAAAATCTAACCTCGAGTGAACTCGAGTCTGCATTAACACTTACTAAGAATAGCGCTGAATATCGGTTGAAGCCTACTATTGTGATCTTATACAGACTATATTGAAATTGCAATTAATATTTTCGTAGTTTTAATAGTATAAAAATTAACTATGCTGTGAAATTATTTATTTAGTAGCCTAGTCTGTTTGCTCTATAACTAAAATTAAAATTTATTTTTCTGATAGCAATTTTCTGTCTTCTGAGTCTCTGTTTAGCTAACATTTTCGACAGACCACAATTATGTGATTTTTAGTTTGATTGAATTTGCCAACTGAGCTGGGACTCGAACACTTTTAAGCACCACGCATATCTTTTTTTTTTTTTTTTTTGGTGCTCAAACAACATCCTGCGAAAACAAAGAAAGTTACTATCTTGCCCTTAATAAAAACAACTGCGCTTCTTTGATTTTGCGGCTTTTAATTAAGTTCCAGCAGGTAGATTTTCTAAAAACATATAGAAAGCAAAGTTGTGATCCTTGAGAACCTTTTTAACAATTGGAAGCAGCTGCATTTTCAAAGCAAGAATTCGTGAGCTTTTATAACTTTATAGTGTTTTTGCAAGTAGTTTATTTGACATGGTCGAAATCTGTCTGTTACATGCTGTAGCTTTTGTAACTTTTTTTCTTGAATGAAAATGCGCTATTGGAGTCAGCGATTGAAAAATTTTTGTTTATATTTTTACCTTGCAAAAAATAATTGACGCTTAACGCTTGACGCAAAAAACAAGCAAAAAGATGTCGGCGACACCTATTCCGTCAACTAAAAAAATATCTTTACGGCGTTTGCGTCATCGTCAACAAAAAATTGTCGCCGACATTTGATGCCGTCAAATTAACGCCGTCAACGCACAACACTGAAGTTTTATATATTGTCATTCTGAAAAAAATTGAATTAGAAATTATTTAGGTAAAGTATTTTGATTTTAAATGACAACTTGAAAAGGTAACCTAACATAGAATAAGCTAAATGGCTTCTTACATTAAATTTAATTGTGATTATCAGATGGTCTATCTTGCACAAACAATCATAACATTAAATGGTTTTGACAATATTTCACAACACTTATTATTTTTACAATTTTAGTTTAAAGCTAGCTTTATTGCAAGTTTGCATTGCATATTTCTATTCCTTCAAGACAAATATCTTCAAAAGATTTAATTAAAGCAGCATAAGCTGAAAATATTAAATAAATAATTGGCTGCTTTATAATATATTAATACATTAACAAATTTTTATTTTGGGTTAGTATTTTTTTGATTCATTTGCCTAAAAGCAAGCATAATTATATTTTTTTACAAACTTTGTTAGCTTTTGAATGTAATTTAAATTTTTTTGGAAAAATTAAGGTATTCATATTTCACAAAAGTTTGTATTACAGCATTTCTTAATCTTTTTTGTGTTAAAAAACCATAACTAAAGCTTCTCTTTCTAATAATGTTTTAGGCCATAAATTTTTTGATTCTTATGATAAAACTTGTTGTACATTGTGGAATCGGCATAATTGTTGAGATTTAACATTATTTTGCTCGACTGGATTAATTGATATTGTTATACATATATTCAATAAAAAAATTGTTTTTGTTGCTGCTGCTATGTAATCAGTACAAATTTGTTTTCACTGCAAAAAAAGGATTAGATTTTTTTCTGTGATAGTAGCCTATTTATTTAGTCAGTTCAATTTTAATTCTGTTGAAATATATTTTGACAAATTTATTATTTTTTGAGACTATCAAGACTATGGTACAAATGTTTATTATGTAGTGGTGAGAAAGTTTGAAAAATATACCTCTAATCGATTGTGTGCATGCCAACAATAGTCCAACAACTTATAACTTTCAAATTTGAACCAAGTTCGATTCGAGTCCTTTTCAAAAAGCTAGAACCGATTCCAAATCCAAGACTACCAAAAACGATGTAATTTTAATATAAGTCCATGAAAGCATGAATCTGAGTCTACGAAATTCGAATTTTCAAAACCATTTTCCCAATTCGTTTCTATGCATTGCATATAACCTAGCTTACTAAGCATACAAAACCAATTCCAAGTCAACAATTATTGATTTGAGGACTTGGGTCGAGTTCTTGTTTTTGTAAAAAAAGGGTCAAATCGAGTTTAAGCAATGATGAAATTAAAAAATTAAAAAAAATAAACAGATTCTTTTCCCTATAGTATAGAAGTTATAAATAATAGGTTCTTTCATCATCAGAGATAAAAAAATACATAAATTACGATAAATTAAGAACGCGCTCGCTGAACGTTATGACATTCATAAGAACGTGTTCGTGCAAACCGGTGCAAACTTCCTGAATCCCATTACTGAATTCAAGTCTGTCCAAGACGTTTTCAAGTAAAAAAAAGAGTTTTAGTCACAAGCATATGCATGGGAGGAAGGAGTTTAAAAGTTCCTTTAAACTTTTAAATTCCTTCCTCCCACTTTGAAAAATGAAGGATATGCAGATCAATTAAAAGACAATAGAATAGTAAAAAAGTGTAGAGAAAAAAAGGTTTTCATATTATTTTAACTTTTATACTAATTTTGTTTTTAGTTAGTAAACCCGGTGCTGCGACAATTGATCGAACGACAGTTGATCAAACGACAGTTGATCGAAACGACACTTAATTGAAACGACACTTGTTCGAAACGACATTTGATCGAAACGCCACTTGATCGAAATGACAGTTGATAAAAAAAAAGATTTATTTTTGTATGTTTCTGCGATTAAACAATCTCTTTGTTACTGTAAATTAGATTCATAAAAAGCAGAGGCCAACTGTAAGAAGACAATTTGTTTTTATTTTTTATAATTTTTTGCCAATGTCAAGGTCAAGGTTTTTTAACAAGGTCTTTGGGCAAAGGGCGGCAACAAGTTTTAGGGGGGCAACAAGTATAGATCTTTTGTCATGGTTATGTTTCATTAGATGCTTATTGCTATCATTTTTTTGCATTTTTTTTTACGTAGTCAGTTATTTAGAGAGGGGAGCATCCATGGCTCCACCCTTGTAGACCTCTTGCAGAAATCAGAGACAGATTCACAGAAAAGATTTTATTTTTAGAGATTTATGATTTTGGCACAAAAAATCAACAAAACCCGGGTAGGTTTAAAGTACTATGTTTTTGGGACAAAAAATTGACAAAATTGGGATAGATTCAAAGTTGTAAATTTTTTCTTTCATTATTTGAACAAATGTCGTTTCGATTAAGTGTCAATTTGATCAGGTGTCGTTCGATTAAATTGTTGAGTCACGTGTAAATCTTTCATGATAACTTTCTGTGTCTGCCACTGATTTGAGTTATTTCAAGTTTCGTATCAGAATTTTTCCCAATATTTCGTAGCCTATTTTTCTAGATGGCATAGGTAAAATGGTAATCGAATTCTTGTGACGTCATTTTTAAGGGCCTCTAATTTGGATTTTGCCTCAGGCCCCTAATTTTGAATATCCATCACTGGTTATAAGCCTATCACTATAAGCTATATCAATACAAAAAAAATCACCCAGATAGCAACATTTTGTCATCTTCAAAAACCATGTCCCAAAATTTATTATTGTCATCATCATTATCACCGGCAGTGTGACTTAATGGTTGAGATCGCGGTATTGTTTTGCGAACAAGACTGACACATTCGGAGTTAGAACCATACTGGCGTCATTTAGAGATTTTGGAAAAGACACTTTAGGCACTTCCTCTGCGTTTTCAGCAAGCAGCTGAAATTTCAGTTAATCTCTGAATAAAAAAGTTGAAAAAATACAATACATAAAGTTTTAAAGATCAGCAATATACTACATCTCCGAAAGCAGGTCTGGATATCACTAAGTTTTGTTCCTAAGTATAACCCTTCCAAAGTTTTTCTGCGAGTAAAGGTTATAAATATTATAAATATAAATTATATTTTCTAAAGATAAAAATAAAAAGAAAAACTAAAAAAACTATATTATTTTCGCGGGCGTCGCAAACTTTTTTGGCAGGAGGAGCAAACCTTAAAAAAAGGGCCCTTTTTTTGGATAAAAAGGCACTCTCATTATATGCAAATTTTAGCGTTAGACCAAATTTCTACTAAAAGAAATTTGAAGAGACGGTTCTTGGTACAAAATTTAAAAAATAGCAAGTAGAATTGAAATCATTTTCAAAGCTGTTTGTCTGACACTATTAATTTTAAAAGCTTACAGTAGACCGCACAGCGAATCCCTCTATTCTTGGCTTCAAATTCTTCAACTATAGGGAAACTATTCGAGCCTTCCCCAATCACACCGCTGGCTTTCGCACACGTCTTATGGTTTTATAATATATATTAACGTTGAAATTTCAATATATGAAAGTATAACAGGCTTCCACAAGCCAATGACCACAATTATTTACCAGACACTACAGCCCAAACGGTGCAGCTAACGCTACAGCCAACGATGCAATCACAAAACGAAATTTTCCCAAGTTTCGCTTGCGATCTACAAACTCACTCTTCAACTTTTCAAACTATAACATTAAACCAAATTGCCGAACCACTGGACCACCAACGACTGAAAAGGAATTAAATTTACCAACATCTCAATTTATAGTGTGCTCGCCACGTGTAAGTGAACCCTTAGCAAACAAGCTAAATTTAGAAATAAGAAAAAAGCAAAAACTACAAAGGAATATTTACCCTATCTGATTTTCAAGATATAACTGAAATTTTAAACCATATAATTACAAAACAAAATATTAGAGTATATACAAAACCCCTTCAAACAATCAAGCAAGTTTTACCAACTTAAAAGATCCAATTGAACCAAAGCAACAGCCAGGAGTAATTTATGAAATTTTGTGTTTACATTGCGATGGCATTTACATAGGTGAAATTGGTAAGCCATTTCGTACAAGATGTAAAGAACACATACGTGATGTGAATCCAAAAAATCTAGCATGATTAGAAAATAATGATATGAACAACAAATCTGCTCTGGTAAAACATGTATATTCGGAAAATCATCATATGAATTGGAATAACTCAAACAGTTTGGCAAAAGAAACAGATTATATAAGAAGTTTTTGAAGTCCTTTTTTATTCATTTTGATAATTATGCTTTTAATGACAAAACCAATTGTTTTTGTCCAACTACTTATCATAATTTAAAAGTTTAAATTTGTTAGATGTCGTTTTAGATCACAAATGTACTTTTAGTTTCTTTTTTCTTTTTTTGCACCACTGTAATTTCATTACGAATGATGTTTGTGTTTCATTTAATCTCCTGATGCACGTTTACTGAATTATAGTATACCGAAATATTGAGTTTTTATTATTGTTTTTACCTTTTAGTAAAGAATTAACAGAAGTTTAGACTCAAATTTTACCAAAAGATCATGAACAAACTGCTTGTTAAAAATCAATAATTCAGACTGCGTGAAAACTAAACAGTCGCATGTTATTGCTGTATTTGGTTTGACTTTTTTCCAGACCCAGAGCAGATTTGGATCTCATAATATTAAAGCAATCCGAATCCGATAGGGACCCGGTTTTTTTTCTTGTAAATCCGGAGTGGTTCCGGATCCTACTTTATGTGGATCCGACCACCTCTGATCAAAGTCACTAGAAAATACAAGTTAACGCAACGCATTGTCTCTATAATCGGGACCAAATATGGCGACCATGAAATCAATCATATATACAATATATATTGTATATATGATTATATAATATGTACGATATATATTATATATATATGTACGATATTGAGCACTTTAGAAGTATTGATTTTCATACAGTGTTATGTACGATATATATTGTAGGATAATAGGTATGTAATATGAAATCATATGTACATGAAATATACAACGAATCGGGACCAAACATGGCGGCCATAAAATCAGTGTTGCATAACTTGTATTTTCTAGTAACTTTGCCTCTGATGGCTATGTGTAGTTTTATGGGATCTCTTCAAGAAGTAATCTTATGCAATTTTTTTTTGGTGAAACTAACCAAAAATGCCCCGCAAAAACTGGAGGTAATAAAAAAGGAGCCAAGATAAAAATAATTTTTAAAAAGCAATAGTAGCCGCAAGGACAATTCCAGATTAGTTTCTCCAACAAAAATTGCATATAGTGACTTGTTGAAGAGACTTAAAAAAGTAGTTGGGCTACTTTCAGAAATCATTAAAATTGCTTTTTTTTTTACATCTAAGATGTTTTTATAAAGTTTTGGATAGTTTGCTAAAAGTAATTAATGGTATTTGCTCCAAGAATTCTTATTTTCAAATGTTAAGTTGAAGTAAAGCTGCAAAACTTTAATTCATTTGAACTTTACTAAAACAAATTCTAATGTTATGAAGTTTAATGCAGCATTGTTCTTAAAAAAATTATGATTAATTTTAAAATCACTAGTTATATTGTTTATGTTTGTGCCTCAGTATCAATTTGTTTTGCAAATAATTGCAAAGATGTGCCCCTTAAATTTCTCTGTGCTGATCAAGAAAGAGCAACACAATGTGGAGTAAGTGTGTTTTAAAAACTTTATTGTTGTATATTTAATTTAAAACAGTCTCAAGTATTACCATAAATTGAAAGAGTTGATAGTTCCATCAATACCATTGGTCATTTAAAAGGTTTTACAACTAAGAATTTATTGAAATATTATCATTTGATTCAAAAATCACATGTTAATTATTACATATAGCACATATAAATGTGACAACATCATTTGGTGTTGTGCAGCATTGCATGCATCTATAAGCATACTTTTTGGCTTTGAATGCTGAATTGATTATTCCATCAGGGAATAAACAGTTTGTTGAAAGATTTCATTTTAACTATAGTTTTTGAAACTACAGAGATTAGCAATATGAACAAGATATACATCTGTATATCTTTTGGGCATTTTATCACTAGAGTCTCAAGAGCATCTAACTTTCAGCAGTATACAGGATAGTACAATCAAAGATCATATTTTATGTTGTGAAAAGTGTTCCAATAATCAGTTTTCATAAATGTAAATCAGAATTTCACTCCCAAAATTCCCCAAGTTCTATTCATAAAAAAAGCTCAGTCTAAAATTAAATCAATAAATCTATGCAAATGGAGCTTCATATTTATAAAATATATTTTGATTGTAATATTTTCTTTCCACAGCATCATAATCTGGAATTCATTTGTATCATATCATTTATTTTAACCCTTTCCTGTCTAGCAATCATGTAAATTTTGTCTGTGGTACACATCACTTGCTGAACGCTAATGCTGAAATCTTGTATGTCAAACAAGTGTAGCACCATTATTATTCATTGTAGAGAGTTTTGTTTGGTCTAGTTTTGTAGCAAATGAGTTGCTTTTAAATTCACTGTAATGCAATTTTTTAAAAGTTAACTGAATGAAAAAAAATGAATATTTTTCCTCAAATAAATATTTTCCAAAAACAACTATGAAAGATAAAATAAATTGGATCATAGACATACTAATTGTGTAGCTCACTAAATTTCCTTTCAAATGATATAGAACACTTTGCATTTTTATCAATGGTAACATGAAAAAAACCTTCACCACCCTCTCACTGCCTCAGCTGACCCATCATCCTTTTTTGACAGCTGTGTAAATGCCCCAATTTTTACATTAAAAAAATTTTTTAATCTTGGTGTAGCATGTTCTATCATGTGATAAAAGGGTTAAATTGTAAAACCACAGTTCTGTATATAGGGCCATCAAAATTTGCCTAGCTAGACATTATTTCATAGAGAGAAATAATTTATACTTCTGAGTTTCTTAATTCCAAAACTATTTTAAGATTGTAAGGTAGACTATGACATCACAATTAAAAATTTGCAATAGTATAATTTGACTTGTATATCATATGATGTGATTAAGCTATGAAAAAACTAAAATAATCTTCATAATTCTTTTGAAAGCAAAATACGTCACAAAAGATGTTTATAATGTCATAATAAAAACTGTGATATTGAGTCTTTTGTAAATTATCAATATTGCAATAGTAACCAAAATTCTTTTGTCCAAAAGAGAGTTTCTTTTCCTTTAAAAACTGTTACTCTCATTAGCTTATTTTAATATTTTAATGCTAAAATACTTTAAAAGAAAAAAAAATATATATATATATTAGCAAAAGTGATTGGGCAAGGCTCAATTACTGCCATAGCTGTCAGGACAAACAAGATGCGAAAGCCATGTCTATTGTAAATCAAGTACGATAAAGCGTTTAAGTCACGACAAGGCCCTGTTTTGCTCTTATGGAGCTCATCAGGTAACTGAGATGACAATAAAGTATACGTGCAGTATTTACATACGTGGGATGCAAAAAGGTAAGTTACATACACAATAATACATTAGTAAAACTGGATAGAGAACCAGATACAATCATGCAGCAATGGCTCAAGATATAGAACTGAGCATGTTGCAATTATTGGTGTCTATAGATACGAACATAAATGCAGCACTGAATTTCTCAGCAAACTCATCGAAATGTTCAGTACTGCAGTTTATATATATATATATATTACAATTTCAGATTGGACAAAGCCTGGTTACTGTCTAATTGTCCAAACTCAGCTACAATAGAAAGCCTTGTATTTTGCAATGTACAAATATGACATAATGCTTGACAAGGTCCTGTTTCACCCTTATGGGGCTCATCAGGAGCATGAATAGTACATAAAGGCATGCAGTCATTGTGATGAGGGACGATTGTAAATGGTTAATGCAAACTGATAAACACATATTACCGGGTAGAGAACCAGATACGAGTGAATTGCTTATGGCCCAAGATAGAGAACTTGGCACAAAGCAATGGAAACAAGTGATTTATACAATAGCAAAAGGGTATAAACATAGTACACAATGGGTGGCAATTGTCCTAATGCACTCCTCGAAGGTGGGTTTTGCTTTTGTAAAAAATCATGATGTTGGTGTTTTCAGGTCCACCTCCTGAAAGAGAATAAGTGATGCCCAAATGTTGACTAACTGAGGATATGCCAAAAGCCACTTTTTATATACTACACAGATACGTAATTGGAACGCCTTAGGGCAAGTTGCTGCAAAAACAAGAACAGCAAGGCAATATCGCAGGTTTGCATAAGCATTATTAACGGAGCAATTCAACAGGCCAGGCTCTAAACTGTTTTGTGTATGCTCATCAGCAATCAAAATTATTGAGTGCTCTAGCCGTGCGTAACCACCAAAAGCGAGCTAGTTATTACAATTTCTGATTGGACAAAGCCTGGTTACTGTTTAATTGTCTGAACTCAGCTACAATAGAAAGCCTTGTATTTTGCAATGTACGAATATGACATAATGCTTGACAAGGCCCTGTTTCGCCCTTATGGGGCTCATCAGTAGCATGAATAGTACATAAACGCATGCAGTCATTGCGACAAGAGACGATTGTAAATGGTTAATGCAAACTGATAAACACATATTACCAGGTAGAGAAGCAGATACGAGTGAATTGCTTATGGCCCAAGATAGAGAACTTGGCACAAAGCAATGGAAACAAATGATTTACACAATAGCGAAAGTGATTTATACAATAGCAAAACTTTGTTTGGTACAACGTGATTACTGTAAAGGTGCTTGATTTGTTGAGTATATTTGTTGTTGAGTATATATTGTTATTGAGTGTATATATATATACAGGGTGGACCATAATGATGATACACATTTTTAATCTTTTTTTCTCAGATTATATAAATGACACAGAATATTAAATTTATTTATTATGTAACTTATACACAAGAGTTTAACGTATTATCTAAGATCTGAATACTACATCACCGAGATGCTGGCCATCAGGACTAAAACATTTAACTGCTTGATTTTTCGTATCACGTAAAGTGCGGTTTAGTATATCAGCTGAAAGAGCAGTAATCTCTCTATGGATACTTTGTTTTAGTTCCTCTGTTGTGTGGGACCTGCCTACATATACCTGATCTTTCAGGTAACCCCACAAAAAAAAGACTGGATTAAATCAGGTGGCCTAAGTGGCCAATAAATATCCTCAACTACATATGCAATTTTTTGGGAGTCCATGACGTTATGAGGGTCACCAAAATCTGTACCTGAAAGTAATGAAACCTGATATAATATTCAGATCTTAGGTAATATGTTAAACTCCTGTGCATAAATTATGCAATAAATAAATTTAGTACTCTTTGTCGTGTATATACTCTGAGAAAAAAGCATTTAAAATATGTCCCATCATTATGGTCCACCCTGTATAATCTGATATTTTTTCTAATTTATGTGAAAGCAAAAAACTGCCAATTTTGCTATGCACATTTTTGGCCCAGACAGGTATCTTAAGAGTTAAAATAGCATACAATATTAAACTTTAAATAGCTGGTACTTTGAAAATTATAAGTAATTTTTCAAAAAGCCCCAAATTGGGATCATGGCAGAAAAGGTAAAAAAATGAGAATTAGAAAAAGAGAAAATTCATTCAGATAAACACATTGCAACTATCTAAAATCTATTCAGATTAACATATAATAAAATTAAAATAAAAAATCACTTATCACAATATCGTTGAAAATATTTTGTTTAACTGCAATTGTTACATAATATAAAAAAAAATGTTTTAGATCAATAATTACTGATGCCAGGCCATCACACAATGAATGTGGAAACCTAAATTGCATTTTAAACACTGTTTCCTGGCATGTTTTAGCAGACAGCTCATTTTCTTTGTTTACCAAGAGTAGTTCTTTCCAGAATGTGTCCATTCTGATTTTTCTGATTTCATCTGGCATATACTTTGCAGGCGCCTTACCCACAAAGAAATGACCTAATTTCTTTTGGTTAGATAAAGATAAAATAGTCATATAGGCTGTAACAATTCTTCTTCTGAATTCAAGAATAAGAATGTTATCATTTGCTATGCAGTAAAGAACATAAGCCTTCATAACAGCTGTATTAATAAGATTGGTAAATAGAGGAAAATACTATTTTGCACAAATTTGGAGTGTATACATATTTAACACTCAATCCCTTTTACTTCACCCATATAAGTGTTGTAATTAGCTATGCATTTAGGTCAGGGTTAGAGTTGTGGTCTTTGTTGACAAAGAGAAACCCCACAGTTTCCTATTGAACTTTGGATTGTATGTGCCTGGGGTAGAATTTACCTACAACCATGGCACATTTAGTTTTTTGTTCATTTCTCTATTCCACCATTTCATACCTGCATTTAGTAGTGCACTTTGAAAGTTTGACAGTATTCCTACATTATTTTTATGTTCAAACAATGGCAAATATTTTGTTCTCTGAGTTGAGTGGGCAATCAGAAATGCCTTTAGCTTTGCTCTTTAATTCGTTATCAGGAACAAGTGGACATTTATTTGTGCAATTAGTTAGAACTTACAGTTCCTGAAGCTGAAACATCTTTATCAGGTAGCATTTTCAGTAACTCAAAACTTGTAAAAAAATTATCGAAGTACAATACATGGTTCGAAGGAGTATGAAGCTGTGAAACTGTATTTAAAACTACCACAGCACCTAAGCCAATAATTTAACTGACGATATAAATAATTCAATTTACACATTGATTTCATAGTACACAAACAATTACTGGTATATTGCAAAACTTACAGAAAAATAACAGTATATAAATTATGTCTCATTGTAGACTAATACAGAGCTTTTTGCAATGCTTTCATGACATGAGCCCCTAATGGGGTCAGTATTTAAAGCACATTTATTTTGGATATTAAATTTCAGTAGTTACCGTTGTCATTTTTAGAGAAAGTAGAACATCAAATATTGGGTTAAGGAATATGTTCGTAGCGTTTTTATATTTTCTTTTATTTTACAATGATTTTTTACTACTTGGCAAAATGTATATATTCATTCGATAAAGCTCTTTCTACTGTAAAAAACTGTGCTGATCGTCTTTTTGAGTATTTTGAGATTTTATTATTTGTGAGGCTTACATATGGAATATCCAGCAGGTAAAAAGCAACATTTTTGACACCTGCTATTCTTTGCTTTTCATCGAGGCCAAAAAGCTGCTGAAGCAGCCTGGGACATTTACATGGTATATGGGGAAGGTGTCATAGGTGAATCTACAACAAGAAAATGGTTTGCAAAGTTCAAAAATGGCAATTTTGACATCAACGACATGCCGTGCAGTGGAAGACCTTCTGAATTTGATGAACACCATCTCAAAGCATTTTTGAAGGAGGAAAGTTGCCAAACAAGTCGTGAATTGGCTGAAAAAAATAACTGCAATCAAAAAACAATTCTCAATCATCTTCATTCAATGAAATTTGCCGAAAAATTGGGAGTCTGGGTCCCTCATGAGCTTTGCGAAAACAACAAAGAAAATTACCTTCAAATTGCTTCTCAACATCTTGCCTGCCATTGAGCAACACACGGTAACAAACAGCGCTTTTTGTACCAAATCATCACAGGAGATGAGAAATGGTGCCTATATATAAATATGAAGCAAATAAAGGAATGGGTGGCTCGTAAAGATACGCCAAAGCCAAGAGTTAAGCCTGACCTCCATCCAAGGAAGACCATGATCTGTGTTTGATGGGACTGGGAGGGCATGGTGTGCTGGGAAATGCTCAAAAGGAATGCCACAGTCAACAAGGAGCTCTACATAGCCCAGCTACATCACGTGAATGAGGCTATTTGATTGAAAAGACCCCATCGACAAGGCCAAACCATACTTTTTCACAACAATGCCAGGCCTCATGTTGCACAAGTTGTCAAAGCCGCACTCCAAGAGCTCGAATGGGAGGTCCTTCAGCATCTGCCATACTCTCTGGACCTTGCACCTTGCACCCACAGATTACTATCTTTTCCACTCTTTGTCGAACTATATCAGGGGTGTTACCTTTGACAATGAAGAGGACCTTAAAAACTGGCTCAACAAATTCGTCGATACCAGACCTGGGGGATTTTTGGTGGAATGGCGTCGACAAATTGGTCGAGAGGTGGGAGGAGGTTGTAAACAGCAACGGAGAATACATAATTTATTAATTTATAGCCATAACTTTTCATTTTTGTTAAAATGCTATGAACATATTTCTCACGTAATAATTATATGTATAAAACATCAAAAATTAATATTGGTTAGAAATAATAAAAAAATACTTTTCAAAATAGTCATTAGGTTTCTACTTGTGAAATGTAAAAGTACAACAGAAAGTGTCTTCTATCATTAGTTATGGCTAATAATAAAAAGCTTTAAAGGCTAAATGTTGTAAAATATACCTCTGCAAGTGCAATGTATGCTAGTGATTCAATGTAAATACTAGGAACAACATGTAATGAGTTTTATTTTAACAGATCCTCAAACAGGGCTCATAATAGGTAATGGATTAAATGTATTTTTTAAACCCAAATGTAATGGTGTAATGGTTTTGAACTTTTTGCCAAGAAAAAAATTTTTAAGTACCATATTTTTTGGACTATAAGGCACACTTAAAATCCTTCAATTTTGTCAGAAATCGAACATGTACCTTATTCTCTGGTGTGTCTCATGTATGGATCAAGTTGTGTTTATGACAAAGCTCTGAACCAATTTTATGTTGCAAACAGTGCTATTTATTTGTATATCGGTAATTAACTATGAGACCTACACATGTCTGATTTCCAAGATTGCCTGTTCGTGCATTCAAAACCACAACATTGTAAACAGACCATTGTGTTATGCAATAAACTTATCAGATCATCGTGTTACATAATAAGTTCATTTGTTTGTTCGTTCGATTGTTTCTTTTATATAGAATATAAGTAAAGCACAAAGTTAGTTTTTGTTTCATTTGGTGTGCCTTATAACCCGGTGTGTCTTATGTATAAAAATAAAAGCATCAGAAGCCGTTTATTGATACTGCACCTTATAATACGTTGCACCTTATGATCCGAAAAATACGGTAAATGTAAACTTATGTATTTTTAGGTTTATGATGAGTGCAAATTAAGGTTTTTTGGTGATGATAATGATTCTGCTCAAGCTGTTGAAGTTGCTGTTTACTATGAATCCTATTGTCCTGACTCAATTCAATTTGTCACTACAATGTTATATCCTACTTGGCAAAAATTAAAGGAAACTAGCATTATGAAACCAGTTTTGATTCCATATGGTAAAGCAACTGTGAGTAGTTTTGATTTTTTATGTTAAAAAAATGTTAGCAAAAGTGTATTGCTATTTTTTGAAATGATTTCAATTTTTTTTATTACTCTAATACAGAGGCGGGAAACCTGCAGCCTCTATGAGTTTTTTTGTACAGGGTCCATAACATTTTAAAAGTAATGTAATTATGTGTCAATAGCTACTGCTAATGATAGAAAAGGGTCATTCCATATACGTATCATCAACCAGGCCCTTTAACCACTACTCCTGGATATTAATGGTTTCAATATATATTGTACAGCTTAGAAAAACTTAGCTTAGAAGTTTAAAACAAATTTTTGAAATTATCTTAAGGTGTTTTTGAGTTATCGCAATTTCAAGTTTTGGCCACTTGATGGCATTTGGATAAGTGAGCACTGGTCATGCTCTATGATTTTCTGTAATAACTCGATTTCTGCTCATAGAAGAATGAAACAAATGTTGAATTTACCATTTTTGCGGTCAAGGAATTTGTTTAAGCTCATAAAAAGTCAATAAAATGTCTCCTTTATGGGATAAATAAACAATTTAACATAAAAATCAAGCTCAAAGTTTATGACCCAATAAAAAAAATAGCAATTGTTTTCATGATATGGTTTTTGCTTTTTTGCATAGTATAGTTCATATACTTTCATATATCCATAAATTGAAAACTTGTTTTTTGTGCTCTCAGAGTAAAGTTACTTTGAAAAATTGCTTGATTTGATGATGTCAAATTAGATCAAACCATATCATGAAAGAATTGCAGGGTATTTTACTAAAATTCGGACAGTTTTCACAATAAATTGGAATGATTTTATAATAAATCGGAATGATTTCAAAATTAATCGGAAAGTTTTCATAATAAATTGGAAAAATTTCAAAATTAATTAGAAAGTATTGAATTCAAAATATGTTTTTAAACTAATGTTTTGTAGTTATTTAATGCGTCGTGAACAGTATCTCACATTTTCCATATGTGGATGCCTTCAGTTTGCAATATTTTGTTTATGCCCAGTTGTGTGAGGCTATTATCTCGACCACTGCTTTCTCTCACTTTATTTTCTAATTTTGATTTATTCTTAGTCTTGGTCCCTTTTTCTTAGAAAAATCAGCGTAAGCAAATGCTTCTGGGTTTGTCTCAATAAAACATTTAATTTTATATATTTGAGACTTTCCCATTCCAGTAATTTCTACAATCTTTTTCACAGATTTTTTCTGAAACAACCTTTTTTTTGCTCATAAAGTGCTTGATTCAAAGCCACATACTTTTTTCTTGTCTCCAGTATCAAAATTATTCACTATAATTAAATTTGATAACTAATTATTAAATCTATTGTAAACATAAAAATACCCAGAATCGAATTTTGGATTAAAATGAGCCCTCCACGAATTCCAATTTATTATGAAATCATTCTGATTTATTGTAAAATTTGTCCGATTTTTAATGAAATGCCCTGTAAAGGGGCAATAGCCCTAAACTACTCTTATGAAGCTAATTAGAAAGAAGTTCACACTCAATTTGATTAATTTTTGTTTTATAATTTAAAAGATATTAAATTATTATAAAATTTTCCACTAATATTGATGTCATACAGGTACCATAAGTAGTTAATAAATTAGCCTTGTAATGTTTGAATTGACTTTCAGAAACAGTTAAAACTTGAGTGCATTTACCAGACATGACATTGTTAATACAGCTGATTGGCACAGAAGAAAATATTAGCCACCAGAAAAACCTATCCATCACTGCCAATGAACTAAAATTGCTGAAGAAAAAAGCTAATGACCAAGATTTACTAATTAAAGAAATCAGAGTGAAAATGGCTAATGCAAGCACTCACAGTGACAAAGTATCTTACACTGAAATCAAAATCTTGGTCAATTAAACAAGTTGCTGTTTATTTTGGAGAATCAATGAAGCAAAAACAATCATATGGTATTTTGTCAAAGCCAATTATTTTAGGAAGAAACAAAATATCTGTTCACACAAAAGCTGCTGTTTTATCACTATATGAAGATGGTGAATTCACTCATTTAATGCCTGGAATTAAAAACTTTGTAGGTGTTTCTCGAAATGTTTATCAACAAAAAAGGTTAATTCTGTGCATATAAAAGAAATTGTATGCTGCACTTTGTGATAAATATTTGGAGTGGAAAATTGGTTTCTCAGAATTTTGTTCATTATGTCCAAAATGGTGAGTCCCAGTATCTTCAAAAGGCATTCATTTTTGTCCTTCTTCAAAAACGTATGTATTCAATGCCAAAATGCAATTCTTCTAGTAGATACTGCAAATAGTGATGAAATATCCAAAATGCTGATCAGCAAAATTGTGTGCAGCACAGACAACAAAATGTGCATGTTGCATTGGCAAGAGCAATGTCCTGGATCTCAAACACTGCAATGCTTTTTGCTTACCCAATACGATGACCTTGATGATATTTTATGATATTTTATTCATGCTTAGTAACATTATCAAGTATATACAATGTGCTATGAAGCATGAAAAGAAAACGCGACACAACGACGAACGTTAAACATGCAGAAAGTATAGAGAGAGTTGAGAAAGAGAAAAAATGAAAAGCATGGCTGCGTTACCTTTAATTCAAACTAAATATTAATATTTAAAAAGACAAAAAAATGTGCAGTGCAGGAACGGTTATGTAAATCATTGGGAGGCACAACTGCCCTATATTTCTAACTATGAATTTAGCTCAACTGAGCATGGTGAGTAAAGAAAACCTCCCAAAAAGAAACCTCACCAGGTTCGGAAACCTTTTCTGGATGCACTGCAAATACACAAATATGAAAATAAAACAAAATATACTTATATTCAGGGTGGTTCAAAATGATCTGACACATTTGTAAGCTTAATAAAAGCCAAACATAATAAATCATTTAAAAAAAACTTTTATTTTCTGAATGTACATATAATGCCATTTTATTTCATTAAGTTTTAAAAATCAAATCAACTAAATGCTTCCCATCATTGTCAACACACTGTTGGAGATGTTCATGAAAATTATCAATAACTCTATGAATCATTTTTTGTGAAATGGCTGCTATTTCTAATGTTGATCCACTTATTCTAAAGTTTGCAACCCATAATAAAATTGTGTTATGAGTGGGTGGAGGATCATGTCTTTTGAGCTTAAAGTGCAAACGAAATGCTCTTTGTGTTGCTGTTATTGATTCGTTTTTTTTGAAAAATGTTTCAACAATGAATGCACAATGCTTGCCATTCCAGTTCATAAGGATATTCTGAAAATAAATAAAAAAAGCTTATCAAATATATAAATACATTTTGGTATAAATAAAAGAAAATGGCATTATATGTACATTCAGAAAATAAAAATTTTTTTTCAAATGATTTATTATCTTTGGCTTTTATTAAGCTTTCAAATGTGTCAGATCATTTTGGACCACCCTGTATATATATATATATATCTGTTTGCTTTACATCGCCGGTACAAAGCTCAATAACCAAATAGTTAGAGCAGTAGTTATCAATGAAAGCACTAAAATAGATTAAAAATTAACAATTTAATATCCATGACAGTCTGTTTCATCCTAAGAATCGTCAGGTGCAAACTTATTCAAATAGAAATTGAGTAAAGATAGAATACTAATTCAAATAGATAAAAACTAATTCAAATAGAAATTGAATAAATAAATAAAGAAATTGTAATTCTATTTGAATAACTTTCCACCTGACAATTCTTAGGATGAAACAGACTGTCGTGGATATTAAATTGTTAATTTTTAATCTATTTTAGTGCTTTCATTAATATTATATAATATATATATTAAAATTATATTAAAATTATTATATTTTAATTCAAGCTCTAACTTTGTTATCAAGCACTTTAGAAGAACTGATTTTCCTAAAGTGTTATATAATATATATATATATATATATGTATATATATACATTTCAAAGAGAGAATAAAAAAGTATAAAGTTTAGAAAAGAATAGTACATGCCAACTGTGTAAGTTGATTTAAATAATCACTTAAAAATAAGGTTGATTGTCCATTCAACAGTTTAAATTTGTTATATCAATTGATTCCAATTCTCTTGCATAGCATAAACTCTTTCTTGATAGAGATTGAAACTGTTTTGAAGATTGTGGCCTGATTGAGAATTAATAAGAGAACCAATGTTGATGATTGCTTCATAGAAAGACATGTGCTTGAACTTCCTGAATTCATTTTTATCTAAAATAGAAATGCTTTCCTGCAGTAAGTAGCTCACTGAAATCATTAAATTTAGATCTTATTGAATATTTAATTATACATTATTTCTAGTTTACAGATGTATAAAAATATTGAGAACGGTCTTGGATTTTTAGAAGCCATATTATTGACACCAGCCTAATCACCCTAAAGGAAAGATTTCCATAGATAAGATACAGTCTAAGAATATGAAGTCTCACTGGTGTTCACTGGCACTCCACACATAAAAACAAATGCAATTCATGGATTATCGGATGAAGCATTTATATATTTTATCTAATCACTTATTTCATTTGTTTACAGGCCTAAAAGCTGCCCCATAGCGATGAACTACTGTAAGCCCACACCACAACAACCGTTGCATAAAGCTGGCAATACCTTCATGCACTGTCAAGTTATGGTGCTGAAAAGACAAAGTGCCATTGAGACGTGGTCATAGTTTTATAACTTAATTTGTAAAATCTTTTATTGATCCTTATTTATATTGATTGAGTAGGAATTTTTTAAGATTGTTTCTAAAACATTTGAAAGTCTGGTTGCTAGTTTTTAAATTGGCTGGGAGAGAATTCCAAATGAAAGGGCCATGATAAGAAAAAGATTGTTGTGCAACAGTTGTTTTACAACAGACATGTGCAACCAGTGGCCCGCGGGCCACACTGCGGCCCGCCAGGTTGTTCCGTGCGGCCCGCGTGGTGCTCAGCAAAATGTTAGAAGTGTATGCTAGCCATCACTCTTTGATGCAGTTTACATCAAAGCAAGGGAAATTTTCGCGCTGTGCACAGCCATGTTGCGCTTTGTGATGCAAGAATGCTGCGTTGCAATAATTTTGCAATGCGAGATTAGCACTTAGAAGAAGCTGTGTGGCATTGTACAGTACCGTAGTTGATACTTGATGGAGTTGTTTGTGCTACATAGATAGTCTACTGTTGTATTTGGTTTTAGCTTAAGTAGTTGACATCATTTGCTAGTTCTTTTACTTATGTTATTTGTTGGTTGCAGGTGTTAATTTCGACTTCTTTGTAGTTGATAAAAAGCTATAATTTTTAACAGTAATTTAGTCTTTAGCTTACATCCAATTATATGATGAGTAAAAAGCGAAAAATTAACGATGAAGGGTGGTTGTTTAATGACGAATGATTTGTAAAATATTTTGTTACTCAACAAAATACAAATGCCATTTGCCTGATTTGCCAAAATAAGATTGCTTGTCTAAAAGAATTTAATATCAGGCGACACTACAACTCCCTGCACTCGAAACAATATGATGGAATTTAGGCCAACTGCGCGTAGACAAAGCCAGTAAGTTGAAAAGGTTGCTACAGGGACAACAAAAAATGATTTTGGTTTATAAAGATGACTCTCAAATTACCACTGAATTGAGCTATAAAATTAGCGAAGCAATAACAGAGAAAGGAAAAGCTTTCAGTGATGGCGAATTTGTCAAGCACTGCTTAATGATATTTGCTGAACGGGCATGCCCTGAAAAAAAGTATTTAATTGAACAGACTAGCTTATCGAGATTCACTGTCGGACGTAGAACGGATGTTCTTTCAAGTCATCTTGAAGATATTTTAGCTGAGAATGCCAGCAAATTTTCATATTACAGTTTAGCAGTGGATGAAAGCACCGATATCACCGATACGGCTCAGTTGGTTGTTTTTATACGTGGAGTAACTGATGAATTTCAAATCAAAGAAGAATTTTTGGACCTAGCAAGCATGAAGTCAACTACAACTGGAGAGGATTTGACCCAGAAGGTTTTGAAAATGACAAAAAAATATCAATTGGATCCAAAGAAACTGTCAGGACTCACGACAGATGGTGCTCCTGCAATGGTAGGAAAACATAAAGGATTTTTGTAAAACATTTTGGAAGCATTTGGAGCACAAAAAGTTGTTTTGAACCATTGCATTATCCATCAGGAAAATTTGTGCAACAAAGTATCGGATGGAATTGATATCATGAAAGAATTCACTGTGTCAATTACATTCGTTCTCGAGGATTAAACCACAGGCAGTTTAAATTTTCTTTTGAAAGAACTGGATTGCGATTACCCGGATATTACTTATTTCTCGTCGGTTCGTTGGTTAAGCAGGGCCGACACTTTAAAAAAATTTTGGAATTTGAGAAATGAGATCAAATGTTTCATGGAAACTAAAAATCAAAACGTCTCTTTTTTAAAAGATGTAAAGTGGTTAAATGACTTGGCATTCCTTTCCGATGTAACGCAACACCTAGCACAATTAAATGGGCAACTACAAGGAAGGAATCAACTGGCAAATAAAATGTTTGAGCACATTACATCATTTCAGAGGAAACTGGTTCTTTTTAAAAATCAATTTAGCAACTCTGTGCTTACACACTTTCCATGTTTGAAAATGCAACATGATGAAGGACAAGATATCAATTACCAAAAATATGGCACTATGATAGAAAAATTGTCTGCTGTCTTTAATGCTCGCTTCTTGAATTTTCGACAACTTGAAAGTGATTTTAATATTTTTTCCAACCCATTTAACACAGCTGTAGATCAAAGCCCTGATCGACTTCAACTTGAACTGATTGATTTGCAGTCAGACAATGACATGAAAAGAGCCTTTGATGAAAACGATTTGGTGAACTTTTGTAAAAACTATGTTAGGGGAAAGCATCAGAATCTTGTCGACCATGCCTTGAAAACCATTTCACTTTTTGAAAGCACATATTGCGCAAGCAATTTTTCTCTAAGATGAAGTATTGCAAAGGAAAGCAAAGAGGCCAACTATCGGACCAACATTTGAAAAGTCAACTTCGAGTTGTTTGTAGTTCTGTGAAAGCAAATATTCCAAAGGTTTGCAAAGATCTGCAACAGCAAAAATCACATTAATCTGTGATTAAATACGCTTGACTGAATTTAGTTTCCTCATCTTCCATCGATAATTATTCACAGTTTTTCAATAAACTGTCGCACACGTGTGTCGTGGACTGCATTAAATCTATTTCTTGACTACATAAACTACTTTCACAGGAAAGTAGTTTTATGATACTTATTTTTTTTCTAAAAAAAATTCATACGGCCCGCTTTATCATTCAAAATTTTGTATTTGGCCCTCCAGTGAAAAAGGTTGCACATGCCTGTTTTACAATGATGTGTTATGTATTGAGCTTTGTTTCTTGTGTTGTATTTGCATGGGTTTGAATGCAAATTACAACCATAAGCAGGAGATTTGTTTCCACCTTGTATTTGTATGAACATAAGGGATGCAGTTTCCAATTTATATAATTCATTTATTTTTAAAATGTTGCATTGTTTCATAATGCCATTTATGTTGGAACAATAGGGCAATTTGAATACCATTCTCAAGAATTTGTTACAAATTTGTTGAAGCTTTGTAATTAGAGTTGAATTACCAAAACACCAGTTTGAAATGCAATATTGGAGGTGACTGTTAATTAGAGAATGATACAGAAGTAAGTGGATTGGAGGTGACTGTTAATTAGAGAATGATACAGAAGGAGTAGTGAATCCTTGTTTACAAGAGATTTTATTTTGCCCACTACACCATAACAGCTTCTTAACTTTGAAATTAAGTATTTCATGTGTAGACTCCAGGAAAGATTATTGTTAATGAATACACCCAGAAATTTTAGAGAATTTACCTGATCAATTTGTCTATTTCTTATTGACAAAGAATGTTTACCGCCGACATTTGAGTTTGGAGTACTAAAAAGCATAAATTTAGTTTTTTCAATATTTATTGATAATTTATTAGAAACTAGCCATCGATCAATTAATTTCATCTCTGATTGCATGAATTGGAATAGACTTGATGTATTTTTATGGCTAGTCCAAACAGTTGTATCGTCAGCAAACATAATGGCTTTGGTTTTAGTTAATCATTCACATATATAAGAAACAGGAGTAGGCCTAAAATGGACCCTTGCGGAAAACCCATGGTTGATGAATTGATTGTGGATGATAAAATACCAGAACACACAACTTCTTGCTTTCTGTTGAGTAAATAATTCTTGAACCAGATATATGCTTGTCCTCTTATTCCATAGTGGTTGAGTTTTTTTAGTAGTATGTCAATGCTAATTGTATCAAATGCTTTTGATAAATCTAGGAAAATAGCAAGGCTTTTTTCGTTTTTGTTGAATAAATTGGTGATGCTATTTTCTAAAACCAAATTGATTTTCGAAAAAAAATTATGTCTGTATAAAAAGCTAAATACTCTGCAGTACATTATTTTTTCTAAAATTTTGAAAATATTTGAAAGTAAGCTGATAGGTCTATAGTTATTTATGTCACTAGCATCACTCTTTTTATAGAACCCTTGCCTATGACCTTGGCAATTTTAAAATCACTAATTACTTTACCAGTAGAAAGAGAAAAGCTGAATATATGTGAAAGTGCCATGATAATATTATCAGAAGATTTCAGTAATTTAAGTGGGATTTCATGAAAACCTGCACTTAGTTTTGGTTTGCTGTTTATAAGTATATTTTTTACTTCCATAGGGCAAGTAGGCCAAACATACATAGTTTCTTGAATTTTGTTTCCAAAATATTCAGAATAATTATTTTCATACTTAGGAAGTATACTAGTATATTTATATACAATAGATGAAAAATGGTCATTGAATAGGTTAGCTAGTTGCTGTGGATCAGTTATTTTGTGGGTATTGTGTAAAGAGATTTACATTGAGGTATATTTTTCTTCCCCAAAAGGCTATTGATAGTCCTCCAGCTAGCTTTTAGTCATTTTTATTAGATTCCAGTTTATTTTTAATTTTAATGCTTCATATTGGATGAACTAACACATGACACAGTTGTTATCCTTGGGCTTTTATGCAAACTGACTACACTATTTCTTAGCTTGTCCCAGGGTATTGGTAATCTTGAGTATTTCAAGGCTGTTCAGAAAGTACAAGAACTCCAAAAAATGCTGAATCTGTGCTATCGCAAATGTGATTTTAACAATGAAGCATGGTGGTCATTTTTTACCACCAGCCATGGCAAATTTCCATGTGATGATGTTGGGGAAACTGTTAAACAGGCAAAAATAGTAAGCATACAAAGACCCATGTCTGACCAGATTATGACTATTCAAGCACTTTTTGAATATTGTTGTGAGAACATTAGTGGAATTCAGTTTGAGTTACTGCATTTAGATGATTTTCAAAAAGTACAACTTAAGATGGCATCCAGGTTTTTGTTGGGAAGTACAATACCTAGAACTTGCTTTTTCCAGCACTTTAAACCCACTATAATATCTTCAATTGGGTACAAATAAACCAGCAAAGACAACAACTTCACAGGCATTTATAGCTTTTTGCACCACAGCACATGGAACACGAGGTCTGACAGTTTTGGATAACGAAACTCAATGCTGGCTTAATAACACCACTGCCAGCATCTGATTCAGGCAGTGCAGCAGTCTGGGGTGGTAAAAGGATAAGCCCTTGGCCCCAGTCATTTTTGTGTCTGACCTGGAGTGGATACCCTTCAAATGATGACAATGATGGCACCACAGCAGAGAAGATTTGCAAGTTGCTGGAAATGACTATATAGCTTGCAAGTATGATGAAAAGGGGGGGATAGGACTGATCCTAGAAGTTGACAGTGTGCAGCTGGATGCCCAAGACCAGCATCCACCAGGTCCTGCTAATACATTTTTTTGGCCCCTAAAACATGACATATGTTGGGTTCCATTCCAAAATATTTTCTGCAATATTACTACACCTATAACTGTTTCTGGAAGATCTTACAATATAACTGTAAGATTTTAATACAATTATGAATGTTAATGTTGATCAGTAATGACGCTTGCATTGATAAATAATGACACTTAAGATTATCAAACATTCTATTTTTTCCTTTGTCAAAGCTGTATAAACAAATAAATGTATATTGTATGATAACTGCTGCTGCCAGACTGCCATTACAAGTATTGGTTACTGAATCAGATCATTTACAACTAGCTTTTTACCTGGGTTATTAAAATTGTACTGGTCATTATAGAATTAACATAATGTTGTGTGCTATTTAGTTTAAAAGCAACTTAAATGTTTATTCAACCCTTGCTTATTCTGCAACTCCTTTTCCAACCATTTATTCTGCTACTTATATTTATGTCAATTTAACAAATTTATATGAATGCATACAATATTATGGCATTTTGTCTTGCACAGTTGTCTGTTTTTTCCTGAAATTTACATTATTTTATATGATATCCCTTTTAAAGGGTCAATCATTTCTAAATTTTTTATCTTTGAAATACCACACTAATTACACTTTTACTGGACCTTGGTTGTCTGCTCAAACATGTTGCTGACAGTGCAACAATAGCAAAATGTGCCAATCAGCTCTGTCAACAATGCCATGTCTGGTAAATGTACTCAAGTTTCAACTGTTTCTGAAAGCCAATTCAAACATCACAAGGCTAAAGGCGTGTTTACAGCCATTTATAATACTTTTTTTTAGCGTGATCTTTGTTTTATTGACGCTCAAATCCACTCATTTTTTCATGAAAAAATGAGCGTCAGGCTATTGTTTATAATGACCATAGACTGGGGTTTGTGAAACACAAGAGAAAAAATGAGTGGATTTGAGCATCAATAAAACAAACCAAGATTGTGCTGAAAGAAAAAAGTACTGTAAATGGCTGTAAATGTGTCTTAACACTTTATCGACCACTTATGGTACTTGTATGACATCAACATTAGTGGTAAGTTTTATAATAATTTTATATCTTTTAAATTATAAAACAAAAATTAATCAAATTGAGTGTGAACTTCTTTTTAATTAGCTTCATAAGAGTAGTTTAGGGCTATTGCCCCTTTAATTCTTTCATGATATGGTTTGATCTAATTTGACATCATCAAATCAAGCAATTTTTCAAAGTAACTTTACTCTGAGAGCACAAAAAACAAGTTTTCAATTTATGGATATATGAAAGTATATGAACTATACTATGCAAAAAAGCAAAAACCATATCATGAAAACAATTGCTATTTTTTTTATTGGGTCGTAAACTTTGAGCTTGATTTTTATGTTAAATTGTTTATTTATCCCATAAAGGAGACATTTTATTGACTTTTTATGAGCTTAAACAAATTCCTTGACCGCAAAAATGGTAAATTCAACATTTGTTTTATTCTTCTATGAGCAGAAATCGAGTTATTACAGAAAATCATAGAGCATGACCAGTGCTCACTTATCCAAATGCCATCAAGTGGCCAAAACTTGAAATTGTGATAACTCAAAAACACCTTAAGATAATTTCAAAAATTTGTTTTAAACTTCTAAGCTAAGTTTTTCTAAGCTGTACAATATATATTGAAACCATTAATATCCAGGAGTAGTGGTTAAAGGGCCTGATTGATTATACATGGAATGACCCAAAACCTTTTTTAATTTTTAGAGATCACTGTTTTTTAGGAATAGACATCAAGAAAACTGCGAATGATTTGTGAAAACTTTTTTTTTCAGAGATCACTACATTTTAGGGACGAAAATTAAAAATCTGAAATAGATTCATAGTGATGACGCGTTTGTTAGGATTAGGTGTTTTGTTTTAAACTAACCCTAACACAGTATAACCAAAATTTATATTAAATAAACTTTATTGAATTTATTATAGTAAAAACACGTCGCTGCCTCAGAGTAGCGCAATCACGTTATGCATTATTTCGTCGCCTGTTTTCTAAATAGTACAGCCACGTCACTATATATAGTGAACATGACTGAATGTAAAAATCACCAACCGTGGGACACAGACACACCTTCACACAAAATTTCGCACGATGAATATTATGAGAAGTGGCACACGATTGATAAAATAAAGCATAAGCCGAGCATGCCGCAACCACGCATATGGCATACACGAATCACGACACGTTATTCTTTTGTATTTTTATTTTTTTTTATTTTATCACTATGTTTATCCTCCTGACTCGCAGGAAAGCGACGGAGGTGCTAGTACATAGGGTAGGCAATTACCCCGACCTGCTTCTGGAGATACCAAGATATATTGCTGTCCGCTTGTAATTTAATAGAGATATGACTGTAATTTAGAACTGCTTGCCAAGACCACCAAGCAGGGGAATGTGCCGCAAAGTGTCTTTCCAAGAACACAACAGAATGGCTCGAGTAGGTTTTGAATTGAGACCGTGTTGGTCACGAGCCCGGCGCTTTAACCACTCGACCACGCTACCGACGCTGCCGTATTTCAACTTATGTGGCCTCGGTTGTTACTGCCTAATATGAATTGGCTTCCAGTGATAAAAAGGTTTCCCACCTCTGTTTTAATACTTAAATTTACACAAAGTATTAACTGAGAATCAAAATTTCATATTTCACGGAATGGGTATTTAAATTTCGTACCGGTTACTTCCATTCACTGGAGAAATTTTACTGAACTAAAATTGAATTGTATAAAATGACCAAACAAGAGAAAATTGCATTGCACTAATGTTATAGAAGCATTAAGATGTTTAACAAGGTTATTAAAATGTAAAAAGTGCAACATTGCACTTTTCATCTTTAAATTTAAATTTAGTTTTTATTAGTACTGTAGTTAATATCGAAGCAAGACAATTTGGCGGAACCAATTTGGCGGAAGACAATTCGACGGGACAAATTTGTCGGCGAGCCAATTTTTGTTGGGAAGCCAATTTGGCAGGAAAATAAATAATTTTGATCACTAGCATTGATGCGATAGATAAAGTTTTTTTCAGTGCCAGAATCATTAATCATGATATTGGCTATAATAAATTCATATTTGAAAACATTAGCGTAAGGAACGGAAAAAAACTTTACCCATTGAAATTTAATCAAAAAAAATTCCTAACCGGTTTAACTTATTAATCACTGCCGTGTTTTTCTTTTTGTTCTAAGTTCTTTTGCCGACTTTATAGTAGGCTACGTTATTGTACTTTTTCGTAAAAGATAGATGTTAAACGACCTTAGTTCAAAAATTTAACTGTTAAAGTACCTTTTTTTAATTTAAATATTTGAAATTAAGCTATTGTAAATTCAAATAAAAAGTCTTCGTCTAAGAACTAATAATGGGACGATTAATCGGAATCGTATCGGAATATCGGGGGTTTTCCAAAGTATCGGGAATCGGCATCGGAGCTGTATAATTCAGACCCGATTCCGATACCAAAACGATTCTTTAAATATACAGGGCATAAGATAAAAAGTAGCAATACAGAACTATGCTGGGGTGTTCATGAAATGTTCTAAAATTTCTTAACCCTTTCTTTACCATTTTTCAATCAATCAAGCTAATTCCAACTGTAAGGTACGTAACTATTCGACGGAACAAATTCGTCGGCGAGGCAATTGGCAGAAAATTAAATAATTTTGATTTAACTTCACTAGCGTTAAAGCGACATAAAAAAGTTTTGTTATGTCACTAAGGCAATACAGTGTTTTTCGATCTACTTTAGTCCTCTACCGATCAATTTTAATCATGTGTCGATCAAATTTAGTTCTGTGTCGACCAATTTTAGTCATGTGCCGATCAAATTTAATCTTGTGTCGATCAATTTTAATCGTGTACCGACCAAAAATAGTTATGTCGACAAACTTTATTTTTATTGGTAAATACATGTAAACAATTTTGAGATATAATTTTTACTATAAGTTTTTTTGTTAATTAAAGTTTTACAAGTGCTGCATTTTCAAAAACAAATATTCTAAGAATATCATAATTTTGTAGAATACCTCAAAGAATTCATAGGGTTTTTCGATCTAATTCGTTGTTTTTGCAATCAAATTCATTCTTCTATATGGGGTAATAAATAAACAATATAAGGTCTCTGTATTAGGTCTCCATAATCTATAGCTCTATAATTATGTTTCTATAATATAGTCTCCATAATGTATATATACCGTAAAACCTTTAATTTAGCGCCACCCTGTCTCTTCAAGAAGTCGCCGTAAGCGATTTCTTTTTGCGGTGAAACTAACCCGAAATCCCTCTTTCAGCATCACCATTAGCATGGAATATAAAAAAAAAAACAAGAGAAAATGGATCTCTGAAGAAGCGATAGTAACCGCAGGGAATCCGAGTTAGTAAATCGCTTACGGCGATTTTTGAAAAAACAGAGTGGCGCTCAATTAGAGGTTTTACGGTAGATGTATATATACCTATCGGAGATTCTATATGGAGACCCAATATTATGGAGACTATATTATGAAGACCATATTATGGAAACCTAATACTGTATCTATTATAGAGACCTAATTTTGGAGACCTAATATTATGAAAACTTTATTATAGAAACCTAATTGTGGAGACCTAATATTGTGGTGACCTAATACAGAGACTCTATATTATGAAATATAATCGCTCTATATTATCAAATATATAGATATATAATATAGGGTCTTTGTATTAGGTCTCCATAATTAGGTCTCCACAATGTATATAGTCTCCATAATTAGGTTTCTATAATATAGTTTCCATAATATTAGGTCTCCATAATTTAGTCTCTATAATAGATACAGTACTAGGTCTCCGTAATATGGTCTTCATAATATAGTCCCCATAGTATTGGGTCTCCATACAGGATCTCCAATAGGTATATATACTTACCTATATATACATTATGGAGACTATATTATAGAAACATAATTATAGAGACTATAGATTATGGAGACCTAATACAGAGACCCCATATTATTTATATATGTATATAGACCCTATCGGGAGACCCACAAAGATACTGTATACATATACTAATAAAAGTTTTTGCAAAACGAAATAGATTGCAAAAACAACGAATTAGATCGAAAAACCCTATGAATTCTTTGAGGTATTCTACAAAATTATGATATTCTTAGAATATTTGTTTTTGAAAATGCAGTAATTGTAAAACTTTAATTAACAAAAAAACTTATAGTAAAAATTATATCTCAAAATTGTTTACATGTATTTACCAATAAAAATAAAGTTTGTCGGCATAACTATTTTTGGTCGGTACACGATTAAAATTGATCGACACAAGATTAAATTTGATCGGCACATGACTAAAATTGGTCGACACAGAACTAAATTTGATCGGTAGTGACTAAAATTGATCGACACATGATTAAAATTGATCGGTAGAAGACTAAAGCAGATCGAAAAACACTGTATTATATTATGATTTATTTTTAATATGTAAAACCTATAATGGCCATTGTCGCATTTTTAAAAGTAAACTGTGATATCAAAACTTGTTTTTACTATTGTTCTTCAGCTGATAAGAGTAAAAATCCGATTTAAAAAATTGTTGAATGCGTTACATTTAGGTATGTTTCTAGCCGAATATTACTCTATAGCAGGGGTGGGCAATTGTTTTCGCTTGCGGGCCGCATTGCGGCCGTGGAAGCTAACTGAGGGCCGCATTTAAATGTTGAATTTGTTCGCGGGTCGCAAATTACGCTATTTTTCTCCCAAAATCGTAGTGATCCCTAAAAAAAAAAGGTCTTCTCTTCGATTTGATCTGAAATTTCGCTATTTTTCTCCCAAAATCGTAGTGATCTCTAAAAAAAAAAGGTCTTCACTTACATTCGATCTGTGATTCACTATTTCTCTCCCAAAATCTTGGTGTGTTCTCTAAAAGCATTAAAACATAAGAAACTGAAACTGGGGTATTCCCGACATAATTCTATGCAACTGTGGCTAAAAGTGAGGGTATGTATTTTTTAAAAAGAGCTCCGCGGACCGCACAAAATGTCGTCAGGGGCCGTAGTTTGCCCACCCCTGCTCTGTAGGAATTTATAATGGGTTAATTTCGAATATTCAAGTTAAAAAAATGTGTTTCTGTAATAGATAAATTTGTGAACCAAGGTCGTTTAACATAGCATGTTTTTTTGATTTTCTACAAAAAAGTACAACAATGTACTAGATAAACGAGAGGTTTCAAGTTTGCAAACGTACGAAACCTATGACGTCATAATAAGTATTATGCAGTAAAAAACATTTTTCTACAAATTCATTTTGGTCGGCACGCATGGCGCATGAGAAAACTACTCAATGAAAGTTAAGTCAGAGTGGTTATTATGATAACTTTTAAACTAGAAACCATGAATATTATTTTAACAGTTTGTTTCGTCTATTAGGCTCTTCAGAAGTCAATCAAAAATCTGAAAAACAAATACCAAAAGGAAAGATTAACAAAGCAATAAAAAGTTGGCAAAGAACTGAAAAACAACAAGAAAAATACCGCAAAGATCAAATAGTTAAACCGGTTACAAAGCTTTTTAGATTAAATTTCAATGGATAAGTTTTTTTCTGTTGCTTACGCTGATGTTACCAAATAACGAATAAATTTACTAGACAAGCAGAGCACCTTAATGCTATCAAGTAATTAAGAGATTTTTTTATGCGTTCTATTAATCGAATAAATTTGTTATTTGGTAACATTTTGTTGGTAAATTTAATCGTTACCAAATAAAAAATAAATTTATTGGATTAATAGAACGCGTAAAAAAATCTTTAATTATTTTATAGATTTTTATGGTTTTCTGTTTATATAATAAATCTATTCGTTATTTTGTAACATCAGTGCAAGCAACGGAAAAAAACTTACCCATTGAAATTCAATCTAAAAGATTTGTAACCCGTTTAATTATTTAATCATTGCGTATTTTTCTTGTTGTTTTTTAGTTCTTTTGGCAATTTTTATCCCTTTGTTAGTCTTTCTTTTTTGTATTTGTTTTTCAGTTTAGAACCAACAACTGGAGAGATGCTTGTGTTTCTGCCCTATAATTTGCAAGTGCTTCAATTCGACTATGATTAAATGCATAGGCTATTTTTATTATCAACTAAATAAAAGTTTTTTTAATTAAAATGGACTTATTTATATTTTTTTATTTACGTTGATACTGTGAACTCATCTTTGTGTTGTTAAAATGGAATTATTGTTAGATGTGTTTCTGAAAAACCTTTCCAATTTATTGTTACCTAGCATATTGTTTTAAGCAAAATGATAAACTTTCCTAATTAATTGTCAACTTATATTTAAATTAGATATGTTAATACCTGGGCACATTAATAGTAATACCTATATGTAGTAATAGCCAGGAATCGGAATCGTATGGAGAATCGTATCGGAAATCGAGATAATTGGGTAGAATCGGAATCGTATCGGAATCGTTAAAAATTTTGGTATCGTCCCATCACTACTAGGAACATTCTTAAATATAATGCATTTCGCATTTTTAAATGCAAATTTACTCTTATCAGCTGAACAAATGCAATTGCCTGAGTAACATAACAAAATTTTTTTGTTGTCGCTTCAACGCTAGTGAAGGAAAATCGAAATTATTTATTTTCCCGCCAAATTGGCTCACCGACAAATTGGCTTGCCGACAAATCTGTCCCGTCGAATTATCTTCCGCCAAATTGGTCCCGCCAAATTGTCGCGTACCCGTTAATATCAATTTTAATGTTTTTGTGGCATATTTTGATTAATGTACTTTAGAATTTTATTTTTTTTGTTATGTGATTTGATTTACTCATTTAATGTTTTTAATTTTTTACTTTATTTATATTGTTGAATGAATTCTGAATCAATTATTCTTATTGTTATTGTTCAATTAGCTATATACAGCTATTGATTATGGTTATTTTGACAGTCAACTGTGAAACCAGGTGGTAACTTCAGTTTCACCTGTCAACATGGAGAAAAGGAATGCATTGGAAACATTATTGAGGTTTGTTGCTATGTAATCAAATGTGTATATATGCTATTCACATGCTTTATGTTCTGCTAAGCTGGTGTAAATACATGTATTTTCAGCATCTGAACATAAAATATGAAACAGTTCACTTAAGATTAAGTGATTTTATTGTGCAGTTACTGAAATCTAGGTGCAAGCACTTTAATAACTGCACTTTGTTCAAGTTTTACAAAGAATTGACTGTTTTGATAAATAAAACCATTAATTGTTGTCATATCATACGAAAATGTTTTGAAAGAATTTTACCATACTCTTGTTTAGTACTTTGCATTTGAACTTAGTTTCAATTGTCATTGATTTACATTACATAAAAACAGGTAGCCTGAAAAGATTTCATAAAAATAATTCTAATATTTTTTTTTCATCTTAGTTACTTTTGAATTAAAATATTAGTATATATAAGTTATTTCTTATAATCTTTATCTCTATCTTAATCTCTGAAATTATCTCTTAATTAAAAGTATTACAGTAGTATAAGGCTTGTATTAACAGTTTAGACTTTAGGATATGCAATAAATTTACAGAACGACAATTTTGCTATTCAACTTGATATTTTTCTTAATTTATCTCCTTGATGTGGTGTTTTTATAAGTTTTTTATCATTGTTATTAATTTTGATTCATCCAATAATTTTGTTTTGCATTACTTTAAATATATGGATTAGTGAGTTACAAATATGCCATTGGCCCAGGAAATAATTTTATGTCTAAGCTAAAATGTGGATAGTTGTTGGGCAGCTCTATAATATAGATATCTAAAGAATTTTCACTTGCATAACCTCAAACTTAGCACCTAATTGTAATAATAATTAATGTCACTGAGCAAACTGCTGGCCGTGTTGTACCAGAATGCCTCGTACAATCATACATTGGGCAGCAAAAAGTGAGAGGGTTGATGCTTTGATATTTTGAAAGTGGCTCAACAACATTGCTGCTAGCATCTAATTCGGGCATTGCTCAGCTCTAATTATGTCTGTGTCTAACCAGAATGGATGCTCTTTCTAGTTAAGAAGTTTATATATATCCTTATTGATTTTGTTTTGTAGTCTTCAAGATGTTGAACCTATGTGCCTGTTGCTGCAGAGTTTATGCTATAAATCTGTTTTGAACCATGCATATTATCAGTGCATTTTCTTAAAATTAATGCATTTGTAACTTGTCAGTGCTTAACAATGCCATTTTTGTGTTATGTGACTTGGTTCTTTTAACATATTCGAACTTTGTACTATTTACAGAACTGCATAATCAAACATACAAGTGGTCAGGCTAATGTTTATCTACCTATTATACAATGTATGGAAACAGCTTCTAATCCTGACAAAGCTGCAGAATATGTAAGTCTTTTTGTTTGGATTTTTTTCTTTTTCCTTTTCATTGCCGTTTTATTGGTTATTGCTGGACACATGATTAATAACAACGTATCTGTAGGTTTGCTGCACTTTTATGGTTTTTCACACTTAATGTCAAATCGTTTGCAATCTTTTTCTCTTTCAGTAGCATTTAAGTACTATATGTTTCTGTTCTCTAACATTGCATTTCATGAACGCAAATGCTCGTACACTAGGCTGACACGTGATCGCATCACAGCTTATATACCTTCACGTGAGAAAAAGAATTTTAACGCAAGTTTATTTGATATTTTTTCCGCTTATTTTTTTTACGAAAACTTGATTTGAGCCTCCGAGATCGCTTCTCTTTGCTCAACCTGCTCTTTCTCTTGCTCAACAACTAATTAACACTGTTGTGCACTTCCATTAAATTTTTAGCGCAGTACCCTACAGCATTTAACCATGTTCACCAGCGAGCGCGCACAAAAAACCAAATTTTTGACTTTTTTAATTGTCAAAAAAAAAAAAATTAAAAAGTCTGATTTATCTTGTGTTTTTTTAAACTCTGCTTTGCAAGAAAGCCTCTTGTGTAAAAGGTCGGTTTTTACATCACTTTTAATACAATAATTATTGCACAAGTATTTACTTTTTCTGCTTTGAAACTTTGTTTTTTGATTAAAATCACATTTACTTTTAAACAAATTTTTTGTTTTGATATTGTACTCTAAACTAAACCAAAATGATTTTACACATACTGTTATCTAATTAGTTCGTCGTTGGTTGCATACGTATCAAAAAAAATTACGTTTGTGATTACTTGCATTAAAATTATGATTGTTTAGTGCGTCGCTGCAGCTGGACTAGATTGGAACGTCATCGACAAGTGTTCACAAGGTCCCGAAGGACAAAAGTTGATGTACGAAGCTGGTCTTGCGACTCAATCCCTTAAACCCGCCCTAAATTGGGTTCCATGGATCGTTCTAAACGGGGTAACCAAATTTGTTGACAACTCTTGCAATAATATGTTTTCTTAACTGTTTGGTTTTAGGTTCACACCGATGCGATTCAGTCTGCAGCCATTAACAATCTGCTCAAGTTGGTTTGTGACACGTATCAGGTATTTTTAATTACTTACGTTTTGTTGAGGATGTTAGTTTTAGTAAAAAATGGTTTGAATGCTTATTTGGCAAATCGCATTGGCTTTTATACCACTTAAAACCTTTGGCTTTCGAAATTGTTAGCACCTCAATATTAAGATCCGTATAGCTCTTTGCCGCTTTTGAAGTCGGTTTAAAACAGGGTTGCCGTTCGAAATTTTTCAATTTTATTGACAGGGTGCGACTCCGGCGCCGTGTATGACTCGATGATGTTCTTAGAGACTTCTAGTCCAAACTTTCCTGATCGCTTGTACATTTTTCTGATTCTGCAATAAGGTTACGATTTCGTGTTTTTCGTTGTATTGCCGTTACATCTTCGAAACTATGCACGTGAAACTCTTTAGTATAATTCATCACTTTAGCACTAATTCGACTGCTCTCTGCGTTTATTTCCCATCAATTAAATTTAGAGAATCAGTGTTATTTTCTGTATTGAATAAATTTGATTATGATTGAAAGATCTGTGTGGACGTAAAAAAATAAAACAATCAAAACTAGAAAAATTGTAAAAAAAGCCTTGATGTACTTTGTATGTTCCAATCGTGTCTAAGATAAGTCGTTTTTATAGTCACTCATATTTAATCACGAAAACCTTTAACTGTATTATGTAAATGAAGTGAAGTGGTTTTGAAGCCGTTTTTTAGATTCCAATTGTAAGTACTCAGAAAAAATTAATTAGACATTTCCACAGAGTTCAGAAACTTTACAATGAGCCCATTTGTGATTTGTAAATATAAAAAAGAAAAAAAAATTCACCGTTACAAATTAAAATTTTGTTGTTATGACTTACGCTGACTAGCATGTATGAATACTAAAATAAAAATTACGATTTATTTAAAAGACGCAACCTCAAGTACTTTCATGAGATTTTCAAGATCGAAATCTCATTCATTTTCCAATCCCTTGACAGCTTACCAGAATTGCAAACAGCCCCTTTTAAAAGCTGATTCAATCACGCATTTTATTGGTTACGCTAGTTTAGACCTAAGACTTCTTTAAGCACTGTAATTCTTGCTAAAACTACAAATGCTTTGTGGAGAAATACTATACTATCCAGAGATGGGGAACCTTCTTGTTATTGAAGGCCAGATTTATGAGTTGAAATTCCTAAGAAAATAGCATAAGCACTTTGGATCTGTCCGGGTGTTCTTGATTTTCGTCGCCAAAACGTGGTAATCTCGAATAAAAAAGCCATCACACTAAATCAGTTGCGATATTATGATTTTCGTTTCTAAAAAGTAGTGATCTCTAGTCTTCACTTAGAATCTGTTCCAGTTTTGTTGATTTAGGCCTACCTTCCTAAAAACCAGAAACCTCAAAAAAACATCGCTTTTAATCGGACTTGAATTTCTTAATTTTTGTCCCTAACATAAATTAGTAATCTTTCGAAAAAATGTTTTTTTGTTATCAGCAGTAGTCATTGACACATAATTCTTTTGTTATGCAGACCGCACAAAAACTCATGGAGGCTGCAGTTTCCCCACCGACCAATGACATTGATTCAATAGAACAAATTACCGTAGCATATTCGTACAAAAGTGGTACAGCTCTGAGTAGTCTACATAGTTTAAACCTTAATACAGTTGGCTCCGCTTAACTGAATCACTTTGGGCCGCGGGCTTTCGATCCAGTTAGCCGAAAAGATACAGAACTGTATTTAAAAAAGGTCAAGTTTCTTTTAGTCAAGAAAGAAACCCAAGTTAAAAAAAAATAATGAAATGAGAATCAATAATACAACTGTATTTATTAATCAAAACAATGTATAGTATTTTATCAGTTCTGCGGAAAAAAACGTAATATAGTCTCTGTTTCAAGTCAGCTGTAAGTACTTGACTTGATGCTTTTTCCAACTTTGCCAACAGATTGTCATGGCCAGCGAAACCTCGTCCTAGCAGACCCTGTTTGAGAGCATTCAAAGCGTTACCGGTCTCTGTAACTGTTACTGAATAGCGCGTGGCGTGTTTGAGCACGTGATTAGTGATTGAGCCACCTGTCGTGTGAAATATGGAAACACGTGCCGTGCGAAATATGGAATTTTACTGAGTTTTCATGCAAAAGTGATCCGGTTACACGAAAAATTGATCCAGTGATCCAGAAAAGCGGCGTACTTTTACGTTGAAAATGCTTATGTAATTTGGGACTTAGAAAAATGATCCAGTTATCCGTGAGCCAGTTAAGCGGAGCCAACTGTACTTGCACGCTTCTATGCGCACTATGCTTAACGCACACACATGACACTAGTCACCTCTTTAACTGTAATCAAGTACAAAAACAACACTACGCCGCTAGTCTGGTATAAAAACTTTTGAAAGCAGCAGGGGTAATCTTAGGGTAGGAATCTAAATTCTCTTTGAGGGATTAAGGCAGGGGTGGGCAAACTTTTTAGCTCTTGAGCCAGATTCAGAAGATAATTTCGATCCAGGACCGTACTAGTATGTATCAAAAAAATCGAAGTGGTGACTTTTTAAATATCACTACCTTTTTGGATATTAATTAAAAGTGAAGAAAGAGTAAAGTTATTTGCTTGAGGCTTTTTGTGGGCCGCACAGAAATTTGTGGCGGCCATAGTTTACCCGCCCCCTGATTAAGGTTTGGATACTCCAAGATATTCTTGGTGTAGGAGCAACAACAACAACAACTTGTCTTGTATTTTAAAAAAAGCGGAACAGATTTGTAAACTCTGTTTCAAATTATTGCTGTTTCGTGTATAACTAAAGTTAAAGTTTTGACTGTAGCCTAATTTTACAAAAAGTTTTTGGTAGGCCTACGATCTGATGAAAAAATTAGCTCATATTTCTAAACCGTTGCTTGACTTGGTAATTTGTTGGTTAAAGTAGACTATTTTAAAGCCGTACCAGCCGAAAAAAAATTGGGGGCAATACAGTTTGCCCAAATTTTGTGAGTTTTGCCCGAATTTCGATTTTATATTTGAAGAATTAAGAGGATTTGGAATTAATTTTTAAACAAGCTGCATAAAGATAAGCATCACTGATAAGCATCACTGATGAGCTCTAATGAGAGCGAAACTCGAGTCTGGTGTTTCTCATCTTTATGCAGCTTGTTTAAAATTTAATTTCGATTTTCTAGTAGGCCTACTTTACGGATATGAAAAGAAATTTTGTCTAAAATTCAGAGTGAAGATTAAAATAACAAAGGTCTTGCACTTATTAAACAAAAAACAAACCAAAAAAAGCTCTTCACTCAAAATCTATTATTTGTCGATTTTCGTCCCAAAACCATAATTATTATCCTCCCAAAAATTGAATGAAATTAATGATAAATTTTAATTTCATTTAGCTAATTTGTTGCATCACCGTAATTATGTTGTTGCGTCAGTCGTTTTTACAAGTTTGACTTTAAATATGAAAATCACTATTCAAGTTATGTCAGGCACAGAGACAACCTAACAACGATAAATTTTATCTTGCTTACTTTTAAAAACTAGTTTGAAGTTAATAAATTAACCTTAAATGCATTTTTTGCCCAGCTGAATTTGCATATTTTGTTATTTGTATTTTAAATTAGAAAAATCCTAGTTTTTTTCCGGGATCCCGGATTGGGTTAGATCTATCTCGTTATCCAGGATGTTTTTCAAAAGTGGCAAATTAGAAACCATAATAACAAATCGAAAGATTTTAGCTGCTACAGAAATGCTGTCGCTAGAATTATCATTTTCTTATTTCAACTATATTGATTTTATTTTTAAAAGTTAAGTTTAGATTTGGGAAAATTACCAAGTTATTTCGAGTTTGAATTTGCAGCCCAAGTGTGTTTTGAGTCTATCCTTTGTCTTCTGCTTTTTCATTGTGTAATAGTCAATAAAGTGATTGTTGCTGACAAAAATAATCTTGAAGCAATTATAGCCTATGGCATGACTCAAAAAACTTTTTGGGTAAGAGAGTCATAAAAGCTACATATTTTTAAATGTATTTCTATGAGACCCATACAATGTTCCTCTAAGTTTTAGTTATGTGTGTGTGTGTGTGTGTGTATAGGCAGAAATTTTTCACGAGCAAACTTTGGTCTTTTTTTGCAAAGTAAAACTTATATTATTGACTATTAACTCTGATTTCTCGATTTTCGTCCAAAAACGTAGTAATCTCTAAAAAAAAGAAGTTTTCACTTTGAATCTGACTCTGATTTCTCGATTTTCGTCTTAAAAACCTAGTGATCTCTTAAAAAAGAATCTTCACTATTGAAATCTTGTGTGCGCAGATATTTTTTTTATGTGCGCAGATATTTTTTTTATGTGCGCTAGTTTATGCTTGTCAATAAAAGAGCCAGATGCCGTTATCAAAAGAGCCACAGGTTCCAGACCCCTAGCCTATAGTATTTTTGTTTAAAAACTAATCAAAAGCTAAAACCTGTTCTTTCTTTTGTAGTGAGCGATAAAATTTTTTAAATAACTAAAACCTTTAATTAAAATAATTTAAAATAGTTTTTGAATAGTTTGGCTATTAAAAACTTTTATTTGAATAAGATTTAACTGAAGACGATTTTTTTAACATTTTAATTTAAGTCGATTTTAAATTAAATTAATTGGCCTAAAAGTATTTTAAAAAGTATGAAACTGATTCTCAGACGAGAAATTTAAAAATTGGATTTAAGATATGTCTCATGAGTAATCGTCAACCAAAAAGCTGTTATTATCGGCCTATTACCATACATAACCTAGTATTTTCTAGAAAAAAAAGTCTTTACATTGAATCAATCACAGATTTCTTGATTTTCGTCGCTAAAAAGCAATATTCTCTAAAAAGATGGTATTTACCTGAAATTGGAAATACCGGGACACAATCGTTAACCGGGCGGGACGCCCGGACAAGGTCTAGAAATCGGGACTGTCCCGGTAAAAACGGGACGTATGGTAAGCCTAACCATATATGCGATCTATAAGTGTCCTCACAAAATTATTCTTGTAAGTGCTTAACCTTTATTTTACTGCTTATAGTTCCGCTGGTCGGATTTTTATGAATTTTACGTATTTTGCCATTGTTGTGATAAATAACCTTTTTGCAAAGTTTTAGGTTCGTAACAAGTTTTTACCGGAAGTTACGTCATGTTCCCTTCGTGGAACATTGGAGGTTTACTGTACAAGTTTTTTCAGTTTTTCCTGTATATTTTTGTTCTAACTTAGAACTATGTTTTTCCTTTAAAGGTTACAGAAACACTCAAGTTGTGGGAAAAGTATGTTTTATATGTGTTTACGCATTAGCAACAAGTATGATAAGTTTTGAAACAAGTCTTGCCACGCTCCCCATGGAGACGAATGTTGCATTTTGAGCACATACTTCTTGTATTTTTTTTTTGCACATTTTACGTCAACCTTGCGTTGTTGCAGGTCCAAGAAAGTGGTTTACCCCATCGAAGCGTACTTCAATCAAAATTGTTTTATCAAAGTTATAACTTTTTTCCATTTTTCTTTTCTTCCTAGTTGATCTTTTAGTTGATCTAGAAATCCTTTCTTCCTAGTTGATGGTAGAGTCGTTTCTGATTTTTCATTACTCTCAAAGTCTTCCTCCACTTTAAGTTCCCCAGCTGGCTCAAAAATTTCTTCCAAACTCTCAGCAACATCTTCAACATTGCTCTCCTGGCTACCAAAGTCTCCTGCTTCAGGCGGCAATACAACAACATTAACTACGTTTTTTGCATTTTCTAGAGTTTCGTTGACTTCTGCCAACGTTGATACATGGGTTACCTTTCTTGCACCGTAAAAAGCTCTATATAGTATCCATGTTTGACCCAATTTTCTAGACTTTGTTGCTACTGTGCTTGAAACAAACTGTTGATAAACGTCAATGAAAACACAATGAAAACGACAAAGATTTTTATAGATTCGTAAGTATGCCTTATATGGAAACCGCAATTTTTATGAAAATGGCGATCACACAGATATCCATATGCGCAAAGTATTTTTTAGTAAGTTGGTCAATATGGCAAAACAACTCCTTAACAACACACAAACAACATTACACTATCTATAATGAATAGTAAGGGTGTTAAAACAGCTCTGAAAAATTTGTCCCTTTGTGGAACAATGGTAAGAAAAAGGTTAAAGAACAAATCAAAATAAGTAGAAATAATATAAAAGAGTCCTAGAAAACAAGTTGGCCTAAACAAAATTTTAAAAAAAAGTAGAATTTTTTAAAGAGTATTTTGCTTTTAGGTCCCTGACCTAAAGCAGGCAATCACATAGACTTAAAAAGTCAAGATTTAAATAATGAAAAAACTTTGTAAATAAATTAACTACCTTTTGAATAACTAAATTTGTTACTGATAGTAAGATCTTATAGGCTACATTGCTTGTAAAATTCTTACGTAATCTTTCAAGAACTACTTAAACAAGTCGGAAAAATGTTAATTAATTTAATTTGAGGTAGAAGCTACAACAGCCTGTATTTTTTATGTCCTCTCTTTGCAATATGTGTTTATTCACACTAACATTATTCATTGTTTGTTTTTGCTTCAAAATAATCTATTGAGACCTTGCATAGGCAAACAATAAAGAAGAAAACAGCGCATCTGGTTATTTCCACGCTCTAGTACAAATTAAAAGATTCCATGTAGCCTGCAAAAGAAAAAAACATTGTAATTCAGTTTTTTTATTGGCTATCAAACCAAGAGATTTCTTGCCGGGCCGTCTTCACAATCATTATTCTTGTAGCTCTTGTCAGAATCTTCTGAGTTGCGGATTGAAAACAAACTAAACTTTATAAAATGATCCTTCGACACCATCTCGGTTTAGATCAGGGATCTCCAACACGCGGCCCGCGAGACAATTTCATGCGGCCCGCGCCGTGGTTAAAAAACAAAAACGCATTATTTTATTTATCGCATCAACGATTTGCAACATTGAAATATTAAGCATAAGCCTCTACCCTACCGTCTTCATTTGTAATTATCAAATCTTCATTGTGATGTAATAAACAAGTTTCAGTCAGTTCATTGTAGCGTAATTGGTGTGAGGTTCATAATCAGAAATTTGCACGAGTGCACGAAGCAGCGTTAATTTTTTTGAATTTGTTGTTGCAGTTACGACAGAACTGCGGAGAATCAAATCAGCTAAATTTTATAATTTAAGTAATGTCCAAGAAACGAAAACGTTCAGAAGAGCACAGAAAATTTCAGGAGAAGTGGGAGGAGCTGTATTTTGTTTGCAATTCAAATGAGAAGGTTCAGTGTCTGATATGTTGCGCAATTATTGCTGTTCATAAGGAATACAATATACGACGCCATTACGAGTCATTACACAAAAAAAAGTATCATGTCTATAAAGGAAAAATGCGTCAAGAAAAGGTGTCAGAATTAAAATCCTCACTTGTGAAAGAGAAAAATTATTTTACGGATATAAACAAAGCCAGCGAAGCCTCTGTGAAGGCAAGTTTTGCAATAAGCGACATGATTGCAAAATCTTCACGTCCTTTTGTCGAAGGAAAGTTTATTAAGCAGTGTATGTTGAAAGCCTGTGAAATTCTATGTCCAGAAAAGTCCAGGTGCTTTGAGGACATCAGTCTTTCCGCTAACACGGTGGCCAGACGTGTAACAGAATTAGCAGCTGATTCGTACCAACAACTTTCGTCAATTGGAAAAAAATTTGAAGCCTTTTCGCTGGCACTGGACGAGAGTACGGACATCTCCGATACTGCTATGTGCGCAGTGTTTGTTCGTGGCGTGGACAAAAATTTGAATATCACGGAAGAATTATTAGATTTAATTCCAATGAAAGGAACAACAACTGGTGTAGATATATTTCGTGAGTTGGAAAATTGTGTCGAACGAGCAGATTTTGATTGGCATAAGTTGGTATCGGTGGCAACAGATGGGGCACCTGCAATGCGATCAGAAAGAGTGGGTTTGGTTGGTCTTCTCCGTGATAAAATGCAGACACTTGGCGTGTCTATCCAAGCAATACACTGCATTATTCACCAAGAGGCTCTCTGTGGAAAGCGCTTGGATATGAACAATGTCATGATCGTCGTGGTAAAAACTGTAAACTTTATTAGATCACGGGCTCTTAACCATCGGCAATTCAAGTCTTTCCTCGAAGCTATGGAAAGTGAGTATGGTGAACTCCTATACCACACTGATGTCCGCTGGCTCAGCCGTGGTAATGTACTGAAACGATTTTTCGCTTTGAGGGAAGAGATTGGTCTTTTCATGGCTTTAAAAAACGCCGAAATTCCGCAACTAGGTGAATCAAAGTTTAATTCTGACTTAGCATTTCTATGTGATCTTACATCGCATATGAATGATCTGAACACCACCTTGCAAGGTCGCACTAAGGTGGTAACAGCCATGTTTGATGCCATCAAATCGTTCAAGTGCAAGTTGTTGTTATGGGCAACCCAATTAGAAATTGGAAATTTTGCCCATTTTCCAACTCTGTCATCTCTGAAAAACGTTGATAATTACGATATGAAGCAATATGCAGATAAAATTATGACGTTACATGAGGAATTTGACTGTCGATTTCAAGACTTTTTGGCGCTCGAAAAGGAATTCACTCTGTTTTCTACTCCTATGTCTGTGAATGTTCAATCAGTGTCAGCGGAGTTTCAGATGGAGTTGCTGGATATTCAATGTGACACATTGATGAAAGAAAAGTACGCAGAAGTCAATGTTCCAGAGTTTTACCAGTATGTTTCAGAGGAAAGGTTCCCAAAGTTGCTCTCACACGCCCGTCGTATACTTGCGATGTTTGGCAGCACATATGTTTGCGAACAGTTTTTTTCAACAATGAAAATCAATAAAACCGCCCTCCGCACACGACTGACAGACGAACATTTGCATGCTGTGTTAAGACTAGCAAACCAGCGTAAAATAAGGCCCAACATCGAGTCACTCGTCGCTACAAAACGTTGCCAAACATCCAGTACAAGCAAATAAACGTATTCGACTTGTTTTGTGCATCATTGAAGCACATTTTTATAAAACATAAATAAATTTCTTTTGTTGCATATTTATGTATTATCTTTGTACTATGTGTATTGGATTGTGGCCCACGGCGCCTAGAAATTTAAAAAAGTGGCCCATGGCTAACTTTGAGTTGGAGACCCCTGGTTTAGATCCATAGTTCGCGACTTTGTGTGCCGCTAGAAAAAGCACTTCGCCACTTTTCCTCTGCTCAGGCGTTTTAATAAAGTGTACTGCAAAGTGTCTTTCTCCCAAGGGACTAGTCAGACTTACAAAAAGCACTTATTAAAATTTCAACGGTATGAAATTCACGGGTTTTGATATAATAATAAGTATGGAAAAGGTATGTAATATGAAATGGAAGATTTTGAAGGATATGGAATATGGAAATTTTTTATTCCATTCCATAGCATGCCCCGCCTGCAATGCTCCGAAAATAATGCGCGTCTATGCTTGGAAAAGAATGCATCAACAACGTTTTAAGCAGTTTGGATGGCAGTCAAATTCTTGAAAAAACTTTTCCTTGGGTTGTTTTACAACGAGGAAAGATATATCAATTGTAATCATTCAATATTCTTTGGCTTTTTTGTTCGTTGTTCATTAGTCTAGCTTTCTCACAAAAATTTGCAATTTATAATTGAAACAAAACAAATTCATAAGGTTGAGGGGATTAAAAATCTATAGTCACTATTATTAAAAATCTACAGGCTAAAGTAGCTATAGTCATTAGAGAAGCTCCGAATTAATCAAATAGTGATTTTTCTGTAAAATTCGAGTAATTTTTCTACTATATTTTCTTGTCACAGGCAAGGTAGATTTGTATAAAAAAAGAAGGCATTTGTTCTTCAAAACAACGTAAACAATAGAAAAGCAGCGATTGTATGACAAAAAATTTTTAAATTTTTTTAGAAATACAATGTTAAAAAAGCGTGCAGCAAAGTCGAAGAAAATTTGCAAAATGCTGCAAACATTAAAAGTGCCGACTGCAATCATCAAAGAACTTGCAGCAATTTTTTTAACAGTGTATTTTTGCATTAATGTTAAAGGCTACAAAAAGAAAATGTATTTAGTACAATAACACCAATGAGTATCTGGAAAATATTATTTGATTCGGGTGTCGAATTTTATTGGTATTTAAAAAAACTGTTCGTGTACCACTTAAAAAGCTGTTGCGCCCCATTAGTAGTAACCGTACCCAGGTTGAGAACCACTGGTTTAAGGTATATTTAATTCGGCTTTTTAGTTTTATAGAGATATGAATGAATGAAATTTTGAACGGCTTGCCAAGCAGGAGAAAGTGCCGTAAAGTCTCTTTCCTAAGGATCGCAAAAAGAATGGCACGAGTAGGTTTTGAACTGAGACCATGCAGATCACAATCACGGCACTTTAGCCACTCGATCACACTGCCGAAAGTCTATTTACAAATTGCAAACAATTTATATTAAAAGAATTTTTTTTTAATTTTTGACTTGCCCCAATAATGTCAGATTTACGAGATATTTAAAATTTAAAAAAAGCTTTGCCTAAACACGATTCATAACTCTCTACAACAAGGGCTAGAAAGGAACAAGATTGTTTTTTTTTTGAAACACTTTTTGTTCAACAGGTATCAGAAAAATTAAAAATGATTAAAAAAGTTGTGGTGAGTTTTGAAATCAATCGTCAGTCTTTATTGAGCAAAGCCAGAATCTGATTGGTTAATCATGTCCATGTAAATTAATCAGAAGGGATGATTTTGAATGCATGAAAAATATTTGATGAGGAAGAACAGTTTCAGAGTTTTGATGAAAACAGCTTTCAAAGTTTCCAAATCGAACGAAGATTTGTCAGTCACTAAAAGTGAAAACGTGTTTTCAAATTTTTGAATGAAAAACATGTTTGCAGCTGAAGATCTTTACATGTTAAAGTGCAATCAAGTGTGCACTGTCACACGCTTGACTAACCAACCAAAAGTGTTGTTCTTCTATCAAGTCAGTCGGACGATTTTGATACTCGGGACAACCACACATAAATACAACAACAAGTTCGCTTTTTTATCATTGTCAAGGATTTCTCTTGATTAGTGTTGATAAAAAAAGTAGGCTACTTAAAAAAATTTTTATCTTTATCTCATTATGGTAATTATTTTCCTTTTGTGTAATTTTTTAAAAAATTTGTACCACTTCATATTTGTTGGAATATATGGAATTTGGTCTGATATCAAACGACTTACACCAGAATAGAAAGGTTTTGGAAGATTTGTATCCCAAACAACCTTATTTAGATTTTTATTTTCTCATCTTGTACAACAGAAAAGTTCCAGCCCGAAATTGATATGATTTTTTTATATATTAAATGTGTAAATATAAAAAAATAAATTGTAATTGGAAGAGGCAGTTGACGTTAACATTAAACTAATCACAAAAAGCAATTAAAATCTTAACATTTAGTTACTTTTATCAGGTTATCAAAATTAGTTTAGAAGTTTTAAGTCAGTCTATATTTACGTACATTTAATTTATTAAAAAAGAGTTTTTGATTTTGCAAGTTACATTTTTATAATTAACCTGCAGATATATCAACCCACGCTTAAACTCTTTTAATGTTTAAGTCAACTAGAAATAACCTGAGAAAGTCACATATGGCTTTCTGAAAAACTGGAGTGCAACCTTTAAAAAGTAGTTGTCATAGATTGGTTTGGTATTAACAACACAATTTTTGTATAGGACAGTCTTTTTATTTTAAGAGCCATGCTTGCCGCATGTTTATCTACGATTTTTGCTGTTTGTGTTGCGGGAGTTGCAAGTACTTGTTTATTGCCTCGTCAAAACTGGTGTGATACTGATGAGATTGCCAGAGAATGTGGAGTAAGTCTGTCTATGTTTTTCCAAAAAAGCTTTTATCTAAAGATTAACGGTTTTTAGGGCATTTTCTTCGTATACAATAGTAATTTATGTATTTGAAAAGTCAAGTTTGTTGTATTCTTGCCAAGCCTACATGTATGCAGTGCCGTAATTACCACCGGTGCCTCAGAACAAGAGGGCCACACAGTGCTACGTTTTATTGTAAAATGTTTATGTTAAAAATTAAAGCAAACTTGTTATTAGTTGTTTAGAATCTACACCAGTGGCGTGCGGTCAGGGCATGCAAGTCATGCTTTGTATGACCAACAAACTTTTGCGCGATAACCTTTATTTCTGAACGTAATAAAGAACATCGCTGCTTTGGGACAAAATTAGAGAAAGGTGAGGTGATCCTAGGCGAAGACTTTTTTTTTTTTGGAGAACGCTATGATTTTGGGACAAAAAGTAAAAAATCTGAGTCTGATTTCAAGTGTAAACCTTATTCTTTTAGGGAACAACATGATTTTGCGACAAAAATCGGTTGATGTTTTAAAATACCACACAATTTTTTGTCCTACCGTACCTATAAAATATTGCATGTCTTATCCATTAACTACCCATAAAATATTCAATTGTATGACCAGCTTTGGCATATGAAGTCTAAGAGGTCACCGCACGCCACTGGACTCCATAATGTATGTTTGCACCGGGGCCCCAATTGACGAAGTTGCGGCCCTGCGTGTATGTATTATTTTAATTTTTTTAAAAATATTCTAGTTGACTCAGCAAAAATACGACAAATTTCATCTCTCTGGTTTTTATACACAAAATAAAATAACAAGTAACAAATACAGTATAAGTTAATAGAAGAATAATGAAAGAACGTTCCCAAGAACCAAATTAAAGAGAAAAATATCGTAAAAACGACATGGTCTTGTTCATAAAGTTTTAATTTTTTTTGAGAAGGGCCGAGTTGCAATGGCTGCCTTGCTTTCAAAAGCTTTTCAAAGTCTGTCTTATTAAAATCTCTGCTCTCTTTCCTTTCTCCCCCCCCTTTTTTTTTTCTTTAATTACTTGAAAATAATTTTATAATTTTTGTCGAATATATAGATATTCTGTTGTTAAAAGTTACATCATAGAAAGCCAAGTGAATTTTTGAAAATATATGTTATTTCCGCAATAAACCAAAAAATTAATTAAGATTTTTTTCAAGTAAACAACTAAAAAATATTTGCTATCGAGTAGTTCTTTTTATTATGATATGCTTTGATACTAGAAAACAAAAAAAGGCTTTTTAACGAGTTTATAGACAAACAAGTATTTTGCTTCAAATGCAAATAATACATTAAAAATATTTCTACGAAACAAATGTTTTAAAAAAACACCATGGTTTGCGCTGGTCTGAGTTACACTTTTACGACTTGTCTACAGAAAGTAAATTCGGAACAGTTTTATAACCTAGAAACTTATATTTCAAAATATTTACTTACTTGCCTAAAATAAAGCAAAAGAATTTTTGTTCGATGTAAAATTACAAAACTTGAAATAAACTTTAAAAAATTTAGGTTCTTGAAATTTGTAAAAGAAGATTTCAAATTAAAAATGAAGCGGAACGGGTGAAACTCCAAGTTTATTTCGAATCCTATTGTCCTGATTCCCAGAGGTTCGTTACAACACAACTTTTTCCTACATGGAAGGAACTAAAAGCCATTATGGAAATTGAGCTTGTTCCTTATGGAAAAGCAACCGTGAGCAAATAAATGTTGACTAACGGCATATAGTATTTTAAAAGTCAAAAAACTTAAACTTTAATATTTGACACGCACATCAAATTATCATCATTATCATCATCATTATTTTTATTTAGTTAAATAGATCAATCCAGTTTAAACTAACCTCCGACAGATCTAAGGTCGAGGGTTTATCTTTTATTCTATTCCGATAGGACTGTTCAAATCAACTTTTGAAAATGACAGTTTTGAGATAGCATCTTCTTGTGCTTCAATCGTAAAATGTCAGCTAGATTTGGCAGCGAGCTTTCATCTCGAGGTTAGAGTCGTGCATTGCCGGAAGGGCGAAGAAAATTGCGGTAATGTAAAGTGGAATCTGAGCTTCTGCTCTGCATACAATATGCAGACCTAATAATCGATTTTTTTTCACCCGACGTTAATTCTGATCATTCAAAATCATCCATTGCGAACATTTCTTTAGTCAATTTAATTTTTAAGCAGTCAAATCTTACAATTTTTGTGCTTTGCAGACTTCAGTGGATGCTGATGGAAACTACACCTTTGTCTGTCAACATGGAGAAAAAGAATGCCAAGGAAATAGAATTCAAGTAATGATTTTATCATTTTTTATTATTCACAGTACTAATCAGGCAAATTTTAACTCGTAAAAAGGCTAAAGAAAGTAATCTTTAAAGTTATTTTCAAATAATTTTGGAAATAGCCGAGTATTTTGGAGATGGACGTTGCCAAATATACATCTCGCCAAAACGTTCGTAGATCTAAATCGCATATGCGTAAACAAAGTTAAACATGGCCTTCAGAATGAAAATGTTAAACATGGACTTTAAACATGGCTCTAAAATGACATAACCTTCAGATAATAAACTATTATGGCAATCAAAGTTAAGTGGTATAAGTTTTTGCAGTTTTTTTATATCCTCTAATGGAAGTTAAAGCAGCAGAAAAAAAAGCCAACGTTTCGTTTTGTTATTTATTTCAGAACTGCGCCATCAAGTATTCCAATGACGACCCTGAAATCTACCTTCCTTTCATTAACTGTATGATGGGAGCAATTTTCCCCAATAATGCAGCACCGATGGTACGCGTCAATTTTGAAGTTTGTTTTCAAAAAAATTTTTTGTACTTCATCACTTGATTGCAACCATCACCTGACATCAATAAGTCTTTTAATGTGTTTTGATTTTCTCTTGCATCTGACGCTTTTTCTTATATATATATATATATATATTTTATTTAATGGGGAGAAAAAATTATATGAACCTGAAATACAGGAGTAAAAATTCAAAATACTATTATTTATACCAAGGTGGTCCCAATTGTGGCCTGTCGAAAAAGATCTAAGATTATTTCAACTAAATTTTTTTAAACATCACAAATTTTATCGAACAGCTTCAAGCAGCCTGCTTAAGTAAGGCCACCAGTTAACGTAAACAGTCAAAAGATGTTCTTTTCGAGCGTTGATTAAAATTAATTAATTTTTTTAGCCATCACTGATTTATTCAAACACTTTGAGACCACTTACGTTTCTCAAGTATTTGCATTTTCAATTAATGGCTTAGAAATAAAAAACTTGGATAACCCTTGTTTATATTCGTGATTTTAAATTGTTACAGACAGCTATATAATCGAATAAATTTGTAAACATTCTATAGACTATTTTATGCGAGCAAAGGCATCAACTAATCAAATGCCTTAGTAATAAACATTTACAGATCTAGTTTTTAAATTTACGAAAACCACAATTACAGTAGAACATGTAAACTTGTATAGTAAAATAATCCCAAACTGTCGAAAACTGAAGACGTCCAAACTTGCAATGTGTGGTAGACCCATAATAGGACACATATATAAGAAAAATCAATTTAAAAAAATTCTAACAAAACATCTCAGCAAAATACCACCCATTTTATAAGCTTTCGTTTATTAAAACTTTTTCACATACTTAATCATATAGAATGTGCATAGTATATAGTAACCTGCTATTAACTTATAAGTACTTATAGTTTTTTCTATTTACTGTAAAAAAAATTTTGTTATCATTTTTGCACAGGAGTTGGGAAACTGTGGTTGGGAAGAAGCATGTTAACCCCATTGATAAAATGATGCTTTTTCGCTTTGTTAAGAGACAGAAATATGATATTAGAAATGTAAGCTCACGGTCTTCGAATTCGGCGAAAAAGTTAAATAAAGTTTTAGGATTAACCATACAATCCAAGTGAAAACTTTTTTCACGCTCGACGTTGAAGAACAAATACTTGTCTAATGCTAGTGAAGATAAGAAGAAAGAAAGGCCTTTACATGACGAACCAAATAATGAAGCGTGGTCTGTTGAGAAAACTAACTTTTTCTTAAATCAACAAAAAGTTTAATGCTTCCCTGATCTAATTTTTTAATTAGGATACAGCCCGCGTGTGCAACTAGGTTCCTACCCTTTAGTAAAATTTGATTTAAAGATAAAACCTAAATTCTAACAACTCACAAAATTAAAGAGGATATCAACTAACACAATCGACCTCCGCTCTTTTCCCTAGCAGCTCGTCTATCATAATTATTAATATTACCCAGACAAAGAAAGAAATTATAGCGCTCGGAAGTGTCAGCCACTACAAATGCGTGGAAAGTAGAGTGTTTACTTGTTTTTTGAAATTTTTTTAGGTCGTATGGTATTCAACACTTTTATTGTCGTTCAGTTTAGAAATGATTTGAGATAGCGGCATCATTTAACGCAAAACAAAATTTACAAATGTTCTTTGGGTAATTTATTGTTTTATAAACACACAGACTAAAAAATTTAAATTTAGCGATCTCCATCTGAATAATTACAAGGCTTGTAAGTCTGTTATTTTTATTTTTTATAAAAAAAGCCGAAATGTTTAAAGCTATTAAGCGTTCTAATAACTATTTTGGATATTTTGAAGCCTTCAAACCAATACATGTATTTATTCTCTATCGAGAAAATCAATCGAACAATAAACATCAAATTCTTTTTATTAATAAAAAGGAACTAAGTATTTTGAACCAAAGTAATGAGATTGTGATCTTCTAATTACCAATCTCTCTGACTCATTGTTACTACCTAAATTTCATAGCAAAAACACTGGTCACAGAAAAACGTAAGCAAGCTTTTGCAATGATTATACCCACCTCAAAAAAGATTTCTGTATAAACTCTTTAAACATAAACTAAGTTTTATGACGGCACAAAAAAAATTTACTTGTTTTTTTATTTAAATTGCTACAAATTAGTTATTGTTGCCTTGCGGGAAAACGAATTTTAGATCTATTATTAGTCTTTTGTAGTATAAATACTTTTTTTTGCTTAGATCTAAATTCATTTCTTTTTAACTTTCAGTTTTTATTTTCAAGCGGTGATTCTCTATCTTTTTAATCCAAAGCTCATATTTTCTTTAAAATTTTTAGGCCCTTTCAAAACGATATGCCATAATCGGAAAGTGATTTTTTTTATTAATTAATAAAAACAAAAGACCAAACACTGACGGCCCAGACAAAAGTCTGGACTTTAATCTGAGGGAAAAGCTTATCATTTTGACGTACAGTTTTTTATTCCTAAACTTACCCTACTGGAAAAGAGCAAGCCTAATGTTTATCCTTATTTTAAAGTTTCTTTAACCAATTATGCAATAAACAAATTGAGCTTATACTTCGTTAAAAAATAAAAAATAAATTCAAGAGTAACAGTAAAAACACTCGGTTTAACTTTAAAAAGCTTAATTGTGCTTGCTGAGACATCAATTGGGTTTTCGTTATGATATTCAGAGCAACTAGTATTTTTGCACGTACAAAGTCGCTGGTAGATGACCACATTATATTTTCCCAATTGCGAGGTTGATGTGATTTATAGTAACCAGTTTATCGATGCACTTTTATTTGTACCGTCATTTTGCACCAAAACTAAATTTTTTGACACAGTTTTGGATGTATGATCAGCATATTTCGATGCAATGTGATTTTGAAGATAAAACTGTATTATATCGGTGGTCAAAAGTAAAAATATGAATGAATAGACTTGACAGCGCACCAATATACATTTTAGTTGCTAGTCTTATTATATCTTCTTCATATAATATAAAACATGCAAAGTAGAAAAGTAATTTGGCAATTCATTAAGATATCCATCGTCTAAAAATACTTATCTATTTTAGTGTGCGGCCAACGTTAATCTTGACTACAGCGTTATAGCGGATTGTTCCAACGGGAAGGAGGGGGCCGATCTGTTAAGCAAAGCGGGTGAAAAAACCCAAGCGCTTGACCCAAAGCTGAGCAGGGTTCCTTGGATCGTGCTTAACGGGGTGAGATTGTAATCATAAATAATTTTTTTCTTCAAAAAATTTTTGTTTTCTAAATTAAGGTTCACACGAACGAAATTCAAATAGCTTCTACGACAAACTTAAAGAAAGTAATTTGTGACAACTACGAGGTACGTTTAAGTTTTAGAGCTGTACGTCTATCTACTACGACTAAGTATTTTTGATTTTTAAAATGAAAAAATAAAGAAGCTCCCCGCAAAAATGTAACTATAAAACAGTTTTGAAAGATATTTATCATTGCCATCCCCATCATCTTTATTTATCCTCCTAACTCACAGACACATCAGGAGGTTGAACGTGGGGCGACCGTCAAACTATTACCTCGTCCTCCTTTTGGAGATGCAAAGGCATTGCTGCCTGGTAACATGTTAAGACCCCGAAACAGAAGAAAGTGTCGTAAAGTGTCTTGTGTAAAGATGCAACAGAATTACAAGAATAGGATTTGAACTTATTTCATATTGACGGGGTTATTATTTCGTAATTTTTTCTAAGACTTGCGCTTATTTTTATAAACATTGTCTTAGAAAATTTAATGTGCTTATCAGGGATGCGAACTCAGACCAAGGACTTATCAATTTGGTGCAATATAGCTGTACTCGAACTCGGACTTGGACCCCAAAAAAAATAGCGAGTCCGGCGAGTCCGACATCTAGGTTTCATGTAACATAAACAATTTGAAGGTTTTGCATATTATTGCTATCAATACTTATTAAAGAAAATTTGCTAAACCTTAAATGAAAATGAAAGAGAAGTTAAAATATAATTTTCTTCATACTATTCCTCTTCACTATTTTAAATCTTATAAATGTTTCGCTCAAGATTGTCACTTTTTTTGTAATACCGTGTGTTCAATACTTGAACAGAACAAAAATATTGCCAGCATTAGACTTTTTTCCGCTTATATCACCTCTTGGCTGGCTTTTTCTGTAGAAGTCAAAGGGATAATTCTTAATTCTAGACAGGGATGCGGACACCGGCTTGGACCCAGGACTCGGACTCGTCATTTTATCACGGACGCGGACTCACTTAAAAATTTTGACGAGTCCGCATCCATGGTGTTTATTTCTATAAAACGTGCTTATTTAGAGTTATGTGTTATTTTTGTTTATTTTTCACCAACATTGTTTTAGCTTTCAATAAAATTTCTAGAAATCAGATTTGTTACGAGCTTTTCACTTCATGTTAAAAGAAGAGAGGTCGTTTTTGGTAAAAGGTTTAGTGAAGACCTTTTTTATCTTTACTTAGATGCATAAACTTATTCGAAATAAAGCAAGAACCAAAAAGGTTTTTTTTCATATCCAAAAAGGCAAAACAATTGATTTTTTTAGGCTTTTTTTGTTGTTTCTGGACTTTACAGGTATAAAAAATTATTTAAAATCAAGTAAAGACCAAAAAAGATCTTCCCTAAGATTATTTATTTCGTTAGCTTATTTTTTTGTCACCTCGGGTGGTAATTTAGCCTATCAATATTGCTCTTAACCTACTCATCCAGCTGCCAATATTTCTCTACGGTTACTCTAAGTTTAACACTTCCGACGTTATCTGGTCACTTAGTCACTTAGTTTGTTTGATAATATTATTGTTACGTATTTATTTATTTATTTTGTTTTTTTTCTTTTTCACTTCTTTTATCTTTATCTGATTAAGATGTTGCGGCCATGCTTTATACTGTCTTGTACTTTTACTTTATATTTATCATATGCATGTTTTAACGTCTGACGTTGTGCTGCTTCTTCCTTTTCTTGATCTTTTTAATGTTTATAATTTTTGTGTTAAACTGTTTAATAATGATCGAGAATAAAAAAGCTGACTGACTGACTGACTGACTGACTATCATGAGAATTATAAAAATAATAATTAATACGAGTCGTATATTTAACATATGTTGGAGCTGTTGAAGATTTTTGGAAGCTTAAGGCTACTTTGGCTATAAAACACACGCTATATATACACATTCTTTATTTTGGAATCTCTGCAACATTTCTCCTTTAATCATCTCTGCTTGTACATATTTTTTTATTAATTGCTTCACCTTTCTCTCTTTGGCATTCTCAAAACGCTAGATACGTGCCAAATTTTTTGATAATGAAAAAGAATTCAAACTGTTAACACAGAGTTGTAAATCGGCCCGGACTTTTTGGGTTGAATCCGGGCTGGGTTCGGGTCTAAGTTTGAAAAAAATTTTGGGCCTAATTCGGGCCCACTGCAGAGCTTACAAATAAACAACCAACTTTTTTCAGCGCCAAATGTTTTAGACCAACTTAACTTTCGGGCTTCTTCGAGACTGTTAGGGCTTCAATTCAAATTCGGGTTCCAGCCTAAACCAGTCGGTCCGTTTACCAACTCTGTATTATCAGGAGGCGCTTGCGGGTCGCTAAAATTGTCCAACCTATAATTGATATGATTATGAAGATGAATTTTCTTGATTACCTTATAAATCAGCTTAAAAAATTGTATGAATATGACTGATTACTTAGCAACTAATTACTTCTTTGATTGATTAGTTGATTGTCAGTGGTTGTCTCTGCCAGAAGCCAATAAAATTAAGAAATACTTTGCCCGGCCATATATTCATGCTGTTAGTTTACTATTTGTTTTAAGAACATTTTATATTCTATTTTATTCAGGGAGAAAGTCCATCAGAATGCACCGGATCTCTTTAAAAATATTAATATATTTTTGCGTTGTAATTGACGTATTTATGTAATTGTCGGTGTTTTGTTTTTTAATTAACAAACGAATTCTTTTTGTACGGCGTGCAATCAACCGTGTACTATCAAGAACTTGAACAACCAACCCGGGTTCATTTTTCTATCGATCGCTTTCAATGTTTGCAATCGTGACAGCTTTACTATAACTGCAAAATCTGGTTTGCTTTCCAATCATTGTCATCCATTTCTGTTAATAGTGTTGACCGAGACGTACTCAATAAAGCAGTTTTTTCAAGACTATTTCTAAGTCGTAAAAGGTTGTGAATCTATCTTTGCCCAAAATCTTTTTCCCGTATCATTAACTAGACATCTTTTTCAATTATTCTACTAGCTGTATCGGGGTTAAATAAATGTGCAGTTCTTGTAAACTTTTTGAAAGATTTTAATCTCTTGTCGTGCCCGACAAAGACAAACGTAATAAAGCTGAAGTTACTGTAAGGAACTACTTTACCTTAAGTGAGACAGTAGTGGGCAACCTACGGCCATTTCATCCGAACAGCGAAGTGTTCTATGTCAGATTTTACTGTAGCCGAAAAAAGTCGAAAACTGTATATATATTTCCTTCCGGTACGCACTAAACAAAAAAAAACAAAATTTTTTTTCTTTTGTTTTTAAAGGAAGCTTGACTTGGCAGAACTTTGCCTTTGCTTTACAGGTTATAAATATTAATCTATTCTTCAAATAAGTAAAAAAATTTGCCCACCACTAACTTAAGACCTAATTCAGCAAAATGCTTTTGCTGTAAACACGTTTAAATTCCCGTTTTTTTTTACAATATTAAATTAACACTAAAAACTATTCAAATATCTGCGATCAAATTAAAAAAAAAAACGATAAAAAAATTCAAATAGATCACTACATACATCAGAGGTGGGAAACCTGTGGCCCGCGAGTGGTTGGGAAGAAGCAAAGCTAATACTAATTTTTCGTGACAAAAATCGAGAAGTCAGAGACATATTCTAACTGAGGATTTTTTTGGCCTTCACCATAAATTTAGGATACAATTTCTTCTCATATCCGTGAAGTGCTAGAAGGTCGTGATTCGGGCAAACGTTTATAAAATTCAGGCAATACGTTTATAAAATTTGGGCAAAACTATAATGCTCCCCAAAATTTTATTGCAATTTTTTAATTTTCGTATACGGCCCTCGAGTGCAATAAGGTTTCCTCCCTCCGATATACACCGTTTAAGTTCGAATAAATTTTTTGGTTTAATTGACAGCTTGTTGTCAGATTCTGTGATAAAATCACACCGAAAAGAAATTTTCCATATTTTATTCTCAGCAATTCTATTCCACATTTAAATATTTTCTGTTTTACTAGACTACATTTTTTACTAAAAATTCTTAATTTTGCATTCCATCCTTACGTTGCTCGATGACAAATCTGTAAACCGGCTATCAAAACTGCAAGCTTCTAAAATCCTTTATTTTTACTTGATAAAACGAATTAACAAATCATAAATTATATCATTGAACACTAAATAGTGAATGTTTAAAATCACGTCAAACAGCTTATTTAAAAATTAGACACAAAATTGCTTGCAGGTTACTTTTGCCCAAAAATCATGCAAATCAATAAATTTAAATTTCAGGCCACTGAAGATTTTTTCTACCAACACATGTGTCATTGGAAGTACAAGAATTGTTATGGTAAGAAAGTGGAAGAGTTAATAAAACAAGGCAGAAACCAGAGCTGCGAACTCGATACATTTTAAACCGAGTTCGAATTCACAAAAATTTGCACGTCGGAGTTCGAGTTCATCATTTTTATTTTATCGAGTTCAAAAATTTCCTATTTATAGGGTGAAGACCAAAAAAGATCTTCTCACTCAATGGAACTTGTTTTTGAGTTCGAGCTTGGCGAAAAAGACCAAGTTCTCCGATTTCGAGTTCGCAGCTCGGGCAGAAATTATACAATAATTAATTTGTAGTCTACTAATTTCAATTATTAGTAATTATAGTAAGATTCTATTAAAGAAAACATTGGAATATTGCAACTATAAAACATCACTTGGTTTAAATATTCTGAACCTACAATAAAAAGTTCACACCAGTGCAGAGTATTTATTCGCGTATCATGTTTTTTGGTACCCTTACTATACCTTCTGTACTAAAGTCAGTTGGGACTATATACAAAAAGGAGTCCTACTATGAGTTAAAAAGCAAGTATTATTTTGATACAGTTTTTAAGAATATATCATTGTGAAAAAGATTTCGGACTGTCGCAGCAATTTGAAAATTACGCATTGATATAAGAGCAGCTCTTCATCCTGCAAAACGTCATTGGAACTAAATATCCACAAACGTATTGCAAATAAGCATAAGAATGAATACATTCCCAAAATATACATTGCTTATGCTAATAAAATTCAATTTTTTTGTGATAATTAAAAAGTTAAAAAACATTATACGTACAAAGGTAAATACAGAATCACTTTTAACTCTTTTACATTTCAAAGAATATGACCAAAATCGCTTCTGGCGTTTAAAAGATTTTGCCGATGGAGAAAATCCACATCCAGATAAAAAACGATATAAACAACCAATTAAAAAAATTTATAATAAAATATAAAAATAAAGCAAATGTGTATTGATTAATGGAAAAGTGAACTAATTTTATTGTGAAAAATTTCAACTACTGCTAGCTTAATTGAAATCTTTCTTTCCAACAGCACATAAAGTAATTTAGAGCCGTCTAAGTCTGGCACAAGTTTGCCAGCAGTACGCACGCTCCCCTAAGTTTTTCGCACTAAGTTGCAACTTTGTCATGGTTGTAAATTTTTTTGTTTCTTCGAAGATTTATTACGGATTGGATATTAACCTTTGATCCGTATGAGAATTATCTTAAGTTTGTTAAGATCCGCAAAAATTAGAATTTAGTATAGTATCAACTCCAGTGTTGCCCGAGTTCTTTACTTTATTCTTGAGCAAAAAACAGTTCTTTTTTAGTTTTCATTAAATAATTTATTAAATTATGGTTACAACAAATGAAGTTGAATAAAATTAAGACCAAACAAAAAAAGCCTTCAATCAAAACTAGAAAAGCGCTTCTTACTACATTCGTCACGTTGAAGTAGATCCAAAATAAAGAAGTTCTACATTTTGCAACCTAAATTTGAAAACCAAGTTAATGATCGTCATCTTTAGGGTGACCATACGCCCGGTTTTGGCCAGGGTATTCCCAATTTTTAGGCCTTTTTAGGGACGAAGTTTTTTAACAAACGTCCCGATTCATCACTTTGAAAATATAGCTACCCTAGTTATTTTTGGTTTGAAAGAGAATTTTACTTTGGGATAGACTCAGACAGGACTGAGAATGAAGGTTTAATCTTTTTTTACCACAGACAGGTACATTACGTAAATCAGATACTGCAGCAATGGTTTTAAACCGGGATCCGGTTATATCATCCAAAATTGTCTGATCTTATGCACCTTTAAGTGCACGTTGTAGGTAATATGGTGACGTTATTTTCGGTTTGTTTAATAGCAGCACATTGGCGACTGGAAGCAGAAACAAAATTTAATACACCACAATCAAAATAAATTTGCAATCTAAAACTGGGACTCAACGTTTGAGAAAAACTGGCTTAACCCTTAATCTGCGACCTGTGTGTTCCTTTTGAACTCATGGCCCTTTTCCAAAAGATAAGTAATTTGCGTTGGACAATGCATAGTAGCCTTCCTTCGGTGAAAGCCTTAGAGAAGTCTTGCCGCGTAGCCTACCCATGTATTGTATATAGACTACAAAACTTTCTCATCAATTGAGATTGAGTTATGGAAAATTCTCTAAATGTATAAAGAAAACGACAAAACTCAATGTGGAAATGCCTCTATGTAGAGATAAAACGTCTTATACTGTTGTGATGGACTCTGGAAAAAGCTATGTCCTTATTCATTCTCAGGTCAGGTGAATTTGAAGTCTTTTGCTCGCATCGGATTATAAAAACATACCTAGAGGAAAGTTTAAACAACTCAATGATTACTTCTACTATGTAACCTAAAGAATTCTTTTATACGAATTGTTGGCTTTAAACTCGATTATGTGACACAAAGATATTGTTTATATACGCGTTCTGCGTTACAAACTTTAAGCAACAATAGGAACTCTTTCGTTCTGCGTGGTTCAAAAACGAGAAAACGACGGATTAGGAAAAAAGCAAAGTTCGTCATCAACAGAAATTATTTATTGCAGTTGAACCAATAAAAACAACGCCATTATTAGGTGCTTATTGATCTTAAGTAAAGCAAAATAAATTACTTGCAACTGTGTCAATGTCAACTCAGAAGTTTAAAAAAAACTACTAATATATACTATAGGATACTTTAGGCATATTCTCGAAAATTGATTATTTTTAACTTATATTTTAATAAAGTTCTCTGAATGTAGATTTGTGATAAAGATCTTGATAGTTTTTTATTTTATTGCATTTAAAATTAAATTGCGCTGAATGAATGATTACAAAAGTCGCTACGAAGACTTTATCTTTAAGTGATTACAATGTTTGATACGTTTGTTAATCTTTAAAAAAGGTGACGCCAGCAAAACAAACACAAGCAAAAAGTTTTATTTTATTGACATCAAAATTTAAATTTAAATTTAAAATTATTAAAAAGCTTTTTTTTAATTAAAGCAGGGGTGCTTGCGCACAAAAAGTTAAGGCTGCAACGCTAAGAGCAAAGTGGTAAATTAACTGATGTCAACTTCATTCAGAACGCGAAAGCATAGGCAGCTCAACTAGAAAAGCTAAACTTTTTAAAAATCAGGTTCAAACTCTGAAAGCAAGATAGCCTTGAAGAAGTTTATGTCGGGATGTTTTGTTTCCAAAGACTGACATTCCATAAAAAGTTATCCGGTCATTCTCGAGTAATCAAAGAATTTTTACTGAATGTGTGAATAGGATTTATATCGATTCAGCTTTTCTTGTGTAAAGCGCCGTACTCGTGTTTCAAGTACGTAAGCATTGTTCGCAAATAATAGCCAACGACGCGAAGAACTAAGGTTGATCACGTTTACGATTGACAACTAAAATATCAAATTGTTACAATCACAGTTAGAATTGTTTCGCGAGTATCTAATTGCTTCCAGTTAAATATGTTACATCTATATGTTGTAAAATATAGAATGAAAATGTCTGAAAGGTCATTTTTCATTAAAAATAAAAGGACAAAATTGATAAAATATAAAACAAGTTAGTAGAATAGAACTAAGATAGTTTAAAATAAGTATATTTTTAAAACTACGATAGGACAGGTTTGACTTGCAAAATTTAGTTGGTGAAAGATTATAAAATTGTTTGAAACGACTTTTCTTAACTCTTTAATTTTCATAAATTGCTATTAATTTATTTTTTTAAAAAGTTCTTATTTATTCAAAATGTCATTTTAATTAGCGATTTTATCAAAGTGGAAAATAGCATTAAAACAAAATATTTTTATCGTATTTAAAAATCATTAAATTTTTGAAGTATCAAGATGATTGCCTGGACGCCAGATTTAAACGCAGTTTATGAATTTGTTTCTAAAATATTACATTCCTAGTATTATTTTCTTGTGCTTTTATTTTTGTCGTAAGCAATTCTGTGTGGTTTTTGAAAATAGAAAATTCTGTATTCCCATCGACAGAAATATCCCGATACTTTTCTAAGCCACGTCATAATTTGAATGCAGTGAGAATACTACTAAGGTTTTACAAAAAATAGTAGTGAAATTAAATAAAATTTTTAATGCACAATCGGCACAAAATATAGCTCGCCTAAATCGCCCCCCCCAAAAATAAGAAGTGCAAATATCAATAAGGATAACAAAACAAATTAAACAATAAAACATGACCAAAGTTGATTTATTGGATTTGCTTTTTATTGATTTGATTTTTTCGTTTTCATGGCAGCGAATTTCACTGAAGCACCTAACTTCTTGGATTAAAGATCTAAAATGGGCTACATTTGAAAAAAACTTTTTAGATATGTCTTGATAGCGAGGATTCTGAAAAATCAAGACTTGTTACAAATTTGTCAACAAGTCTGACTGTAATTACAGAATAAGTCTCTATGTTTTTTATTTTGTAAAAAATTAAAGTTAAAAGTAATATTAAACTGTTAATTTTCATTGTATTAAAGTTAAAATAGATAAGTTGAGAACTTATACAATTTATATTAGCTATCTGTTTTTGGTTATTATTGCATAGTGGCTTGAAGCCCTGTACTAGATCTTTACTTTTAAACTTAAAGCTCCGTTAATGACTTTTCCCGCATCAATGGCAACGTCATTATTATCACCTAATTGTGACGCAATAACCATAACATTTGACAGTGAAACCTTGTTCCCGGGTTCTATTCCTGGTTAGGTTTCGTTTGTTAAGGTTAAGTTAAGGTTAGGCCATAGCTACGACTAAAAAAAACTTTGTGATTGTTGAACTCGAGAATTACCGCTTTGTTTGCGGCAATTCTAACCATCAAACCTCGCCAGTTCCGCCAGATTTTGGTCAGACTAACAAAGTACAAGATGAATTAAAAGTTGAAGCGCGGAAACTTTTCACCGCTTCAACTTTAACTTTGAAAAAATAAAGATTCGGCATTGAACCTCTAGCAACGGCGTTATTATTGTTTTTCTTGATTTATTGAATCAATTGATTTTCCACAAGTCGATTACGATGTGTTTTATTTCTGTTTAAAGTGTTGGCAAATTTAATATTTAGCTGTGCTATTGTTAAAACGCTTAGCTCGCTATTTTAAGCTTCAAAGAAACTGATCAAATTTAGCTGTAAGCTGCAAATATCTCCAGAATCTATTATTGCTTTCATTCGAAATCAGTCGCGCATGAAGCGAAAGAAGAATTTTCAAAACTGTAATTTTTCTTGCAACGGCATACTGTACTAGCCACGACCGTCGACTATTGTAAAAAAAAGGGCTTTGTTATTTTGTTTGCGCTTGTTATTCAGTCCTTTGTATCGATGAAAGATCTGGTCAAACCTCAAAACTAAAAAAATTGGAAACGGCAAACTTAAGAGAGCCTTTTGGCAATGTTTAGTTTAACGGAAATACTTCTAAAAACTCTCTTCAACGCAAAGTCATCACAGTCACATTAATTTTGTCGCTTCTTGACCACTTTAAGTCCTTTTTTTATGAGCTGAAGTCAGAGAGGCTGCAATACAGTTGACAGACCACAAAAAATTACTTAAATATTAATGTATTTGCCGCAGCAGGTGGGTTCGCCAATTTGTCTCATAAGGAAAGAATATGAGAACCTAATCAAATAGAATTCTATTGCATTGATATAAAGATTGAAGATAAACTTTTAATAAGATCTTCAGTTATTTTAATAATATGATATTTTAATAAGATTTATTTTAATAAGATCTTTATTTTAATAAGATCTTCAGTTTGCCCCGAGACGAGCTTATTTTATTGAAACATTTTATAGGAACACTTTGCAGTCAGAGCCGGCATGATTGACAAATGGGACATTTCCCGCTGCTTTGCTTGTCGGAAAGCATCTAAGTATTGCCTATACATTTACATACCTTTGAATAGTGAGTAGCGGAAATTGGAAATGGCTTTTCTAAAATTAAAGCAGACAAGTCTTTAGCTCTGACAAAAGTAAAAAATACATGCATTCTAAAATATAACAAAAGTTAAAAAGTTTTGATGGTGAAGGTAAAAAAAATTTTTTCACGGTTTGTATTTTGTTTTTAGTGCCGCTGATTTTGCCAGAAATGTTTCACAAAAAAAGCGCCCGAAGACAAGCAAATTGACCTCAAAAAGCGCCAACACAACCCATTAGCAAAGAAAATGATGACCTTTTTTTATAGTTTCTATTATCTTTCTATGCGTTTTAAAACAGTTACAGGCCTGGGAACTATATTTCGGACCGCACATATAGCTGAAAGCCAAAAAAAAGGTCTTCACTTAAACCTAATATTAATTATCGGTGGTTACCCTACTGTTTTAAATGTTAATCGAAGACCTTTTTTGCTATTTACAAATTTTATGCGCTAAAGTTCCACCAGTGCAGCCAATGTCACTTCACGAGTCTAAAATGTCTGTTTTGGATGACCTTGGTCAACAACACTACAATCGCAACCCAAATTTGAAAAAGAGCGTCCGAAAAATCGCCAAAGCGAAAAATTCAAATTTACGGCACAAACTTAAAACTCTGCCAATTTGCGATAAATCGCTCAATTTGGCAACACTGACGGTCCCTCTTTCTTTTTGTAATAAGAAAACTCTAACAACTAATTCTTACCGTTTGAATTGTCAATAAACGAGCATTTTTTGCGATTGAGATTAAATTTTCCAATCCGGAACTCTAAATTAGAATATTTTTCTTTTCACCAATGTAAACATTACCTATCACGACAACAACGTTCCCTCTAAGAGCTTGCTTAGTGTGCGCGGAATGAAAGGCTGTGTGAGCAGTGGTGAATATCACCTGAGGCAAGGAAGTTTTGGTTTTCTCTTCCAAAATGCAAGTGTTCTCTAAAAAAAAAAAAAAAAAAGATCTTCACTTCGATTCCTTAATCCTTGATTTCCTATTTTGTTTCCGAAATCAAACCTTGCCAATGCTTATGCAGCGAAAGCATGTCTTGTCAAAACTTACGCAGTGCGCGGCAAAACGAAAGTACTGCGCGGGGGTTCCCTTGTTACTTATCGCCCGCGCAGGCGCGCAGCTTAGAGGGAACATAGCACGACAATGTACTTTGTCATTGGTTTTAGGGCGGACTGGCGTTTTATTCCTAGTTAATTATTTACTAATGATTTGCGGCGGCACGTAAATTACTGGAATAAATGTGAAAAATAGTTTAAGCTTTTAGTAGAAGTTATTTTGCGAGTTTTTATTTTACATAGAAACTGTAAATTTTTTAGATTAGATATTAATCGCTGACGAAAAGATTTTTTTTCAATGAGAGACCTCTAACAATATGACTGTTTCTAATGAAGTTAGCAACTTTAGTTCACATATACAGTATAAGCTGCTAAAGCGTTTATGTTATTTAAAATTAGAGAAACAAGTCAATATCAACTTATCAATTTCCAACATTTTTTATTTTCACTTGATTCAAGTAACCTAAGCCTTGAAAACAGATTTCTGCAAAAACCGCCGTCCTGATTCTATTTTCTATCCAAAGGCAATTAGAATTAATGCAAGTGTTGACAGATTGAATAAGCTAATGCGAAAGGCGTAATCGATTTACCAGAACTTCGCTTCTAAATAAAACAAACACTTTTAATTTTATCATTCTGATTAATAAGGAAACATTATAAGGAATAAATTCAACCATCAAAAAGATTAAATAAAAGTAGTTTTAAACAAACTGCTTATCGATATTATTATTATTTTTTTGGTTCAATGTAGCCTATTTAGTAATTTATTGCTGAGAAAAAAATTTTAGCAAAGTTTGCTGATAGGTAGTAGTAAATAATACTCTTAAATTCTAAGGCTAGGTTGAATAATATTAAGTTTGATTTACAGTACATTAGTTATTGAACCGGCGTTGAACCCACTTTAAACAGGTTGTTGTAACGTTGTAATGTCAATATTTTTCTAATGTAGTTATTCAGAGACAATTTTTTATTATATTTTAAGAAACTAGATACAATCATTTAAAATTTTTTTAATGTAAAATCCAAATTTTTATTGTAAATAATGCTTTTTACTGATATATTAATTATTATTTTTTTACTTTTGAACTTCAAAACGATGCGACAGCTAATTCAACAAATTAATTATTCAACTTTTTTCTACAGCCTGCTACTATATATTTGAAGCAAAACAGAAAAACAAAAACGAAAAAAAACGCTAAGAGCAGCAGCGGCTTTGCAGCTGTTGGGTTTTCAATTGCATCTAAAGCTGCAAAAGAGGACGCTGATTTGTTTGATGTTTTGTTGTGGAAAGCGACAAACCGTTGTAGCTGAGGTGGAAAGCTTTTTAGTGAAAACTGTTTGCTTTACCTTTGAAGCTTTCGTGTTTGTTATAGACAGAAGAACTTAAAGTTGTTTATTGATTTCTTCAAATTTGCTATCTTGTAATTTTTAGAAAAGCAGATGGTCAGTCATATTTACTACTGACTAACTTGCTGTTTCGAGTTTTTAAGGCAAAGGTCACTTAGCCCGAAATAGAACGTTCGCACGTTTAGAAACTTGACAATTTTTATAGTATATAAGTTAATTGGAGATGATTTAAATGAAAGTTTTGTTAGTAAAATAAAAAGCAGTGCTACTTCTCTTGCTTTAAAGAAAACAAAAACGAGTATCAAATCAAACAGATTCATCAACTACAACTTGCAGTGAATGAAAATCATCGTCTATTTTTTCAAATAGTTTTATTAAGCATAGGTCATTTTTAATTATCATTTTGAAATATACTCTAAAGAGTTATAGGGAAGAAAAAATTGTTAAAATTTACATCTTCATTATTATTTGTTTCAAAAATATTTTCACTTTTCTTCACTTGACTTGACGCATACCCACCGCAATGAGCTTCTTACGCTAATTTCTCTTTTTCGTTTCGTTTTCTATTAAAATTTTAATGTTGATTTTATAAGAATCTTAATCTGAAGACTGTGTTGACATGGCTTAGTAGGATTAATCTAGGCCCATTAACTTTACGGTAAAGCCAAGTACTTTTTTCATTCATTGAAAATTTAAACTCATATTTAGAGAAAAATCTTCAACAATTTTTGCCCCTCGTTAAATATATGTTTCCTAGAGTCGGATTGCTCGAAGCATGGCCATCCAACCCGTGGCCCGCGAATCTTTTGGTGCGGCCCGCAAAGGACTTTTTAATTAGACGTTCAGTTTTTAATTAATAATTGAATTGAACAATTTAATTAATTTAAAAATTTGGGAACAGAGAAGGCTTTTTTTAAGACCTTTTGTTTTGTCTTCAATTATATTTGCGGTCAGAATTTTAGTTAACAAAGACGTGAATACAAATTTTTAGTCAGAATCAAAGTTAAGACCCAGTTTTGCCTCTTTTATTTAAAAATTGTTTTATGTCTTCATTCGTTTACGTTTCGAAATGTGACTTGTGTTGATATAAACTATCTCAAACATAAAATAGATTAGTGTTTTAAGGAGGAGCGTTAATTTTTCTAGCACAATTCATTAAACTCGATCTTTGAGCAATAAAAAGATGCCCTTTAAGGTTTGGTTATAACAATAAAAGTTTTTCTGATTTTTTGACGATTTTACAATTAAAAAGCTTTTAGTTGTTTGGAAAAAACGGCTCGTAAACAGGTAAAAATTTGTTGAGGTTTATGTAAAAGATTATTCTTTTTCTATTTTCGACAAATCCAGCTTTGGTTAATTACGTTGAAGTGGAACGATACACCAAAAGATATCAGTATCCAAATGGCACTTAAAACAAATTACTCGCTCGTAATTCTTTAATGGGTAGCGTCCCAACAAAGTCCATTCATTAATTACAGGTGTCAAGACACTTGGCTGTGCTCTCAACAAACCGAAACCTCGTGTGTTTGAGTGCTTGTCAACTCAAAGTTTTGGCTGAATGAAAACGATAGACTGAGAAACTTATTTTTGCTCACTTTTTGTCTTTGTTTTCAGTAATATTTTTGTAAAAGACAATATTTCATAACATCAAAAACTTGTTTGAGAATTGTAGGAACAGATAGGTCCTTATGAAGCAAAATTTTCAAGTTGCTTGGCATTTCTTAAACATCTTGACTTTTTCGAAATAAATTTAATTAATTCTTTCAATGAATTAATGTACGTGTATAACTTAACAATCAGTTTTCAGATTTTGTAAGCGAAAAAAGTTTTTAACCTACTTGTTACGCATCAAACTCGTTTTTAGACCAGTTAAACTATAGCCTGTTTTTGAATGTTCTGCAATATAACTTAAGTTATGTGTACATCGTGAAGCAGCTAACTGTTCAATACAATATTACGCTATTTAAAGTGGGCTTTTTTAGCGGAAAATTAAAGAAAATCGACTAACCATGGACTTACTATTTAGAAGTCCATGGACTAACCACAGGTACAGTTAAAAAGCTTTAAAAATTTGTAGTGTCAATTTTAGGTAATTCTTGGAGAGTAAAACAACCCAAGGCGGCTTAGTTTTTAGTTTTTCTCTTTTTGAAATTTTATTTGACTATTTACTGCTGGATTGTTTGGCGTAATAGTTTGCATACCGACGCAATAAAAGCAGTTAACTGACTTTAAAATTTAAGAAAGTAAAGAATAAGTCAATGTTGCTGTCTTCTGTTTATCCAGTTACCAGTCAAATTGCCATGTCTCGTCGTATCCACGTTCAAAAGCATAATTGAATGTCGACTGAGTATCATAAGGTTCTTAAACCATTACACATGCGGCTGAAATACATCGTGTAACACTTTGGCTTGCAGGTTACTAGCATTCGGAACATTTTAGAAGATTCCAGTTTTCGATTACCGATCAATATTCTTTTACGAAAATCTTCACTGAATAAATTTTTGTTTTACTGTTTTAGGTGCAATAAAGCTACGTTAGTTCAAATTCTTTAATTTTGAAACTAGTGCTTGGTTTTTAACGAAACTCAAACAAAGATAAGCTTGCTGTATAATGAACCTTCACTGAATAAGCCGAATTTCAAATTTCTTGCTTATTAATTTTATTCACTGACCAAAGGCACCATGCCATATGGTCTTTAATCGGAGGCATTTTGCCCGAAAAATTGTGAAAAGAAACATAGTGTTGATTTAATGTTTATTTAGCTTGTATTATCACAGCTACCTTTTTATTTGAAGCATAAGTTTAAACCAGGGCTGTTCAACCTTTAGCAGTGTCGGGCCAAATGCGTACAGCAAGATTAAATCACGGGCCGGACTTGTCATCGACTATCCGTTTGTTGCCACAAAAGCGATTTCGTTTTATTGCAAATAAAAAAAAAGGTTTTTGCATTCGCTTCAACAAGAGGTTTGGAGTTGGTTTATTTTGTCATTACTCAAGCAAGATTCAAGAAGCAGAGCTGTTAGGCCATGAAACCATACAGCAATGATTTGAGTAGCGAGGGCCGTCATTTTACTTCAAAGCCGCAGTTTTCAGCGGACACATAATCGTGCTTCATGGGGTGCATTTGGTCGCGAACCGCAGGCTGCACCCCTCCCCCGTCTGAATAATTAAAACTTAATCAAAGGAACGAGAAGCACCCTGCAGATTCAGAGCAAAGATAGCTCGTTAGGAGAATGTCAAAAGTTCTTCAGTAAGCATGTTCGTATTGAATAAGCAACAACGAACTGAAACGCTGATTTGAAGTTGCTTTTTTTTATTTACTTTTTCTTTTGTAGTCAGTGGTTCAATTGTTAAGTGTAATTGTGAAAGTTCTTAAAAGTTCGTTTTATGATGATGATGAGTCTATGTAGTTTATGATAGCTTCTGTGGCAGTTGTGTCGCAACGCATTGAGAAATTTGTAATGTATGGTGACGCAGACGTTTTAAAATCAGCAAAATGAACTCTTATTTAGGATAACTTTGACTTATCCTTTAAAACCTTATTTATTTCAAAAAGACTGGGAGTAATTCTTATTTTGCCAAACTTCCAAATTTAGCTTTTAAACTTTTTTATTTAAATGAAAGAGAGTTACTATTAATTGGCAAGTTTTAAGTATCAAATTCAAAAAAACGCTTTGTTTGAATAACGTCTCAAACCATAACAAAATGTTTTAAAATTAATGATTTTCGACACTACTCAAACAAAATGTTTACGAAAAAAAATACGAAAAAACTAAAAGTTTTAATTGAATAGAAAAAATTTATTTTTTAACTTAGATTTAAACGTTCAAATAAAAACAAAATATTGTTGAAGAATAGTCTTTAATCCTTTGACAGTCTTGTGCATCACATGTGATACACAGGGCATTTAACTCAGACGTCTTGAAAACCCCTTAGACTGTCAAAGGGTTAAAGTTGTGTTATACTTCTGGTTTTTGTTGTAGTCACGTGGAATAAATTCACGTTTTTAATTAAGTTTTTGTCCTCTGACCGTGGGGAAAAGGAACTACAACTTTTATTGGTTTTGTTTCCGTATTTTTTGTTCTCCATGCAGCTCAATATCCAAAAACAAGCTGCAAACAAAATAAGGCTCCTACTGATATTAAAAAATGTAAAAATTGATTTTTTTAATCAAATTTTTAACAGTAATAGAAAATTCTATTAAAAATTTTAATCTAAACCATTAATTTGCTTGTTTACATGAGTCTTTATAACTTTTTACTTCGTACATAGGTAATCGGTATGCAAGTACAGTGCTTCCTCGATTATTCGGTTTAGTTGGATCGTTACTTTCAACAATGAACAGTTACTCAAAAAAAAACAGTTAATTGAATTCTTATAGTCAAACCAAGAAAAGTATACAGTTTCGTATATGTTTATTATTTAGATCATTGGTTTTCAACCGGTGGGCCATTGAACTGTTTTCAGTGGGTTGCAAAGCATAAATCCAGAATGAAAGCAATATGAGATGTCATTATTATTGAGAAATTGGAAGCAAATTTCAAGTGAAGACCTTTTTTTAGAAATCACCAGATTCTGTTTACCGAAGTGGGTTGTTAAGTTACCTTGGGTTGGAAAGTGGGCCACGGTATGAAGAAGGTTGAAAACCACTCATTTAGATCTACACTGTACTAAAAGATAAAGTAATTTTGGATTGTTTGCGAGTAGATTCATCTTTTCTCAGTAGCTTTTAAATTAATATTGAAATAACGTACTGTGGTATGCACTACTTTTGTGATGCGCAAAATACATTGTACAAATGTATAGCGGCTGGATAATTGAATGCCGGATAAACGAGGCACGGATAATCGAGGAAGCACTGTAATATGGTATTTCCAATCAATGCTTCGGATTCCATTATTATCAAAACTGCTTGTAGGGAACATCTATCTATGGTCTGTGAGGTTTTGAACGTAATAAATAAGACAAAGCTATTGATTTGTTGCTGCTAAAAATTTGCTCACCAAAGCAGCATTAACAATTGACGTCCGTTTCCAAAGATTTATTACTGGTAATGTATTTATCAAATCAAGCGGTAATATACTTTGGTGAGAAAAGACTACAAAAAATTGTTTTTTCTTTGTTCTGTTCTTCGCTTTCTATGTTTATGGTCGTAGTAATTGTTTTCTTGTAATTTTGATTTAAAAAAGCTTTAATGAAAGAATAAATTTTTCAGAAAGGGTTTCAAGAGCCGACTAGCGGTAACAAAGTTGCTTTTTTAAGGTTGCTGGTTAAAGCCAACTTTCATTTAATGAATTGATATATGACATATGGTCATTGCTGTCGAAATGCTGTTTGGATTTTAAAAGCTTCAAAAGTGTCGCTAGAAGAGTATAGGATAAAATTGCATGAATTATTAAAATCTTCGACTTTAATACCCGAGCCGTGCAATGTGCATTCAAATGAAAAAAAGAATCGATTTTTTGAGTAGTTTTTCTTGACTTTCTTCGAGTTTTAAATTAAGCCATCGAAAAAAAGATCCGCTTTTTAGCGTATTTTGTTTTTTTATAAAAACTTGCATAGAACAGTTTTGTCATGCAATAAAGCTACAAGAACCGTGAGTAAAGTCTTTCAGGTGATTGAGCTTGTTTATGCTCAAGTCGATCAATATAAATTTAAACTCTAAAGCACAACTCCATATAATATTTGAGAACATCACTCTTTCTATAAGCTCGATTTTTAACGTGAGTTAAATCAGCTATTAAAGAATTACTTAAAAAACTAGTCCTAACCTTTACAGTATTTGTTATAACTTATACATTGAATTTCAGGTTATGAAAGAAATTGGTTATCTTATACATAGTAAATATTTTTAGGATTTTAATCAATTTTTAAGAAAAAAGCTTTTTTGCTGGATTTAAAAAAAATTTATGAACTAATCTTCTAACATGAAGTTGCTTTATGGATGTTTTATTGCTTTTTTAATAGAATGTAACTATGTTGCGTCAAACTCGTATTTCAACAATCTGCCACCAGAAGGTAAATGAAGCATTTAATTGATATTACTTACTGATTGTATTTGTACTATACTTGCAATTCTTAAGCAATATTAACAAAAAACATTATGTATTTTATATTTATTGTAACAATGGAGTAATTAAATGATATATATTTATATTGTTTTATCTATAAGATATAAATATGCCTATATCCATATAAATATACCATATAACATGGGTTATCAACCTTTTGCCCATTGCGGGCCAAATTTATCGCGAATTTTGTGCAATATGCAAAGTGATGACCTTTCTTTTTGGTTTTCATTTTGATTCCGACGAAAAATTTGAATTCACGCCCCTGGGTAATTGAAATTCGGAACGCAATTGTGATGAAAGCAAATAAAAGTCATTTCTTTGATTATAGAGAGTTACCGCCGATAACTACCGCCCGATAAATGTGAAGACTTTTTCGGTCTTCAATTATAATTGCGGTTCTTACCAGGGGCCTGAATTTAAATTACGTCTTTATCTCAAATGAGGTCTAAAAACCTTTCTGGGCGTAAAATTTTAAAATTAATTCAATTTCCAAATTTAACTAATGATTAAAAATTCTTTTGCCGGTCACCGGTCGGGAAGCCCTGAGTCATACAAAGCTTGATGCGCTTGCCCAAAATCACATATTTGCTCCGTTTTTCTTTATAACATATTGTCTATAAATAAGTGTTGTTTATGTTAGAACAGGCCATTTATATGGTTTTTGGGTGCAACCTGGTGTCCACGGGCACCGAGTTGGTGATCCTGCCATATAAATTAGTTGGTAAACATTATTAATAATCAGTAACTTTCTTTATAGCATTGCTTTTCAACTTTTTTGCAACGCTACACGCAGTGGTGGATATTCAAATTTAAGGACCCGAGGCAAGGATTTTCAAAAATTGATATTCTCTAAAACAGAAAAAGAGCTTTGATCTCGTCTTTCACTTTTTTCTCCAAAAATCATGATCTCTAAAAAAAGGTCTTCGCTTGAATTTGATCTCTGATTTCCCTATTTTGCTCCCAAAATCAAGGTGTTCCCTAAAAAAAAAAGGTCTTCACCTAGAATCGATCTCTTTATTTCCCACTTTTCGTCCCGACTTCATAATAACCTCTAAAAAACATCTGCAGTGAATTGAAACTGTATGTGCTATTTTCGAGGGGGGCCCGAGGCAACTGCCTCATTCGCCTCACCCAATATCCACCACTGACTACACGCTTTTGTCTAAACTGAAAAAACTTATACACCCCTAATTCGAAATTATGCTTTAAAGCAGGGGTGTCCGATCTTTTACTCACCGCGGGCTAAATTTTTGTAAGAAAATTTATCACTGGCAGCAATCGGTGCAGAAATCAAAATGATAACTTTTCGTTTTCGCTTTACTTAAAATTTGTTTATTTTCAATTAAGCGAAATCACAACTGCAAATTTAATTAAAAAAAGATTATCACTTTGATTCTGCGGGATGTTTTCTTACATAAAACTTCTAGCCCTGTTTGACAATCCAAAAAAAGTAGAATTGAAGTGAAGAACTTTTTTTGGTCTTTACTTGTTTTTTTGTCTTTTTAACGAACATATGCACAGTAATTAAGAACGATTGAAATGCAAAAAAAGGTCTTCATTTTAAACAATTTTTTTATTGTGACAGAATACACAATGTGGCTCGCTTTGTGTATTCTGTACTTTGTGTATTCTTCCCTGTACTTTTCCATCAACATTCTTAAGGCAAACATGGCATCGGTAGTTCCCTTTCCTGGCATAAATCCATATTGCTGTTTACTGATCTCTACTCCATCTCTTAGCCTGGCTTCTATAATTCTTTCCATATCTTCATAATATGGCTCATCAGCTTTATTCCTGTGTAGCTTCCACAGTACTGTGCGTCCCCTTTGTTTTTATAGATTGGGATAAGCACACCCCTTTTCCATTCCTCTGGCATCCGTTCACCAACTAATAGTTTGTTGAACGGTTTGTTCAAAAAATTTATCCCCATCTCTCCCATGCACTTCCAAACTTGTACTGGCAACTTGTCTGGCCCAACCGCTTTACCTTTTTTTATCCTTCTCAGTGCATTCTTGATTTCTTCTCTATTGAAACAATTTACTTCTTCGTTAACCAATTCTACTTCCTCTTTCCTAGGCTGTCTGTCATTTTCCTCGTTCATCAATTTCTCAAAGTACTACTTCCATCTCTTTAACACAGCCTCCGAACTTATCATGACATTACCATTTTTATCCTTCATAACCCTCATGTGCTGTACATCTTTCCCTGCTCTGTCTCTCTGCCTCGCCAATCTGTACAAGTCCTTCTCACCTTCTTTTGTTTCCAATCTAGCATACAAATCTTCATACGCACTTTCCTTCTCCATTGCAACTGCCTTTTTTGCCTTACTCTTCTTTTCTTTATACATCTTTTTAGTATTTTCATCTCATATTTTATTCCATGCTTTCTTTACCTCTTTCTTTTCTTTTATGCTCTCCTGAACTTCCTCATTCCACCACCTTGTCTTCCTATCTCTTGTTTCCCAAATGTCACTCCCAGCACAGTTTCAGCTGTTTTTCTTAGCATTTTTGCTATTTTGTCCCACTCATCAGGTAACCAATCCTTACCTCCCAAAATCTGGTCACCTCCTGTCTAAGCGCTTCTTGATAGCTGGTCTCCTTCAGTTTCCACCATCTTATCTTTGGCTTTACTTTTTCTGCCTTTTTCTTTTTCACCATGACAGCCATTTTGCGTACCACCATACGGTGCTGCTTTGCGACGCACTCATCACCATTACTTTACAATCACACATTTTCTTCAGGTTCCTCCTTCTGCATATCACATAATCTACTTGGGTACTTTTTCCGCCACTTTTATACGTCACCCTGTGTTTGTCTTTCTTCTTGAAATAAGTGTTGACAACTGCCAAATCCATTCTCTTCGCAAAATCCACAACCACTGATCCTTATTTTTCGTTCCAGCACCGTAGCTCCCCATTATTTCCTCATTACCTATGCTTCCTTTGCCCACATGTCCATTTAGGTCCGCACCTAGAACTATCCTCTCCTCTTTTGATACACTTTCTATCAATCCATCCAGGTCTTGCCAAAAATCATTTTTCTTCTTGCTGTTTCCAACCAGTGGAGCATACGCGCTTACTATGTTTAGTATCGTCTTAGTATAGTCTTTAGTGTCGTTTACTATCCTTTTACCTCCAATTTCATGGCTATTAGTCTGTCTGACACCCTCTTCACTTCCAAGACACTTTCAAAAAACTCCTCCCTCATCACTATCCCTATCCCATTTCTTTTTCCATCAGATCCATTGTAAAATAGTTTGCAGCCACCTCCAATCTTCCTCGTTTTACTCCCTTTCCATTTTGTTTTCCTGTATATCTATCTATCAGTCTATCTATCAGGCTCAGTATATCTATATTCCTTTAGTCCATCATGTCTGCCAGCTCTCTCCCCTTCCAGTCATTGTTCCTATATTTAAGGTACCAACTCTTATGAGTGTGCGTCTCCCCTTCCACAGTTTCCGCTGTCTCTTCACTCGCCTTCCTCCTTCTTTTCTCTTGTTTTCACTTGGCCCATAAGTAGCATAATTTGTACAGGTGCCCTGCCGTGCAACACCTGAGGCGTTTGTTGGTAACCTGGGCCTTGACCGATTCGGTACGGATTCATCATCACAACGCATCATAATGTTTTGGCAAAAATTTTTACGCCGGATGCCCTTCCTGCCGCAACCCTCCTCATTTTTCCAGGCATGGGACCGGCATCAGGAAACATTGGAATATGCCCCGATGGCTGGATTACAGAAGATTTAAAGATAAAAATAAAAAAAATAAACAAATCAACATTTTAATAGTTAGGCCGAACGAGAAAAAATTTTTGAATATCCTGTACATCCCACACTCCGTAAAGCTGCTACACTCACAAGAAAATTTGATACACGCTGCGGTGTACAAAGCACCTGGTTGAAAAGCACAAATTTATAGTGTTTGTACTTCCAATTCAGCAAATTTGTAAAACGCAGTTATATTCGTTTGCAAATCCAAATTGCATCTTTTTAATTTTTTTATTTTTGTTTCAATTCCTCACAGTTAATCGAAGTCTAACCAGTAAGTATTAGCATTTGAGTTTTCGTTGATGATACATTTGCGCTTACTTGTTGCAGCCGAGTGTTACGATTGCACTTCAACATGAGCTGATTGCATGCCTGTTGTGATCGTTGTTAATCGGGTTGTAATGAGAGCAAGAAAAGCAAGGCACTCTGTTTCTTGTTGTGGTTGTTGATGTGTAAAAGTTTTTTATGCACATTCAATTTTTATGCTAATTCCTAGGTTTTGAAAGTGAAATCAATGCAAAACATGGATCGCTTAAGACAATGGTTCCCAATCTTTGTAAGCTTTAGGGACCCTACCAAAAAATTAAATAATTTGTCGCATCCATGATGAACTCCGACACTTGCAGAAAAGCTTAATGTAACAATAAGAAATGTGTTTTCTCGCCATATTTTTGGCTGAAACTCCCACAAAACGACATTCGCTTAGCAGATTTGTTATTACCTACATAATTTACTGTCGAGTGTGCCTGGAAAAAGCTTTATAGCATGATGGCTTTACTAGTAGCAATCTCTTGCCACCAACAATCCTTAAAATAAGAAAATCTTGTGGCTCCCTGGTTGGGAACCACTGGCTTAAGAAGTCAATAATTGCATTTTAATAATTTGAATGCTGTTGCGCTATACTTTAACAGAAAGTTTAAAGCATTGTTTAAGCATACGAAGCTACAAACAAACAAAAAAGAATAATGTTCAACTTTATAATTGGGTGGAAAATCCACGGTTCAATAGCTTTTGTCGTACTCAATGTTATTCGCTTGAACGCGACCGTATAGATTTTTAGACCAAGGGTGGAAACCTGATTACACTCCCAGGTCGCATATTAAAATCAAAAAATTAGGTGCGGGCCGCCATAAGCTTTTCTGTTGGTTTAAGAAAAAAAGTAATTACTCGATAGAACACGCTTCTTTATCTGGTTCGTTATACAGTGTGTATATTATATACAGTATATATATGATTATATACATAAAGACCTTTTTTTTTATCTTCACTAGCATCAAACAAGTATTTCTTCTTCAACGTCAAGTGTACACCAAAAAAAGGGTATTATCCAAAAACAAGATAGACAAGTGTTGTTTTGATAGAGAAATCGGCATCGTGGTTGAGTGGTTAAAGCGCTGTGCTAGTGATAAACATGGTCTCGGTTCAAAACCTACTCGCGGGACTTTGTTGTATCCTTTGGAAAGACACTTTACGGCACTTTCCCCTACTTGGCGGTCTTGGCAAGAAATTTTAACTTTCAGTCATATCTCTATAAAACTAAAAAAACAAAATAAAAATTTTCAACCTTACAGTGATATCTTGGCATCTCCGGAAGCAGGTCGGTGTAATTGCATGCACTATGTATTAGCGCCTCCGCCACTTTCCTGCGAGTCAGAAGGATAAATATAGGGATAAAATGAAAATGAAATTAAAAATGTAAAGTCTATTCACGAACTTTTTTGTGTTAACTCGCTATTAATATTTGATATTTTTTCTAATAAGCTTACATTTCTATTATCATATCCTAGTTGTTAATAAAGCAAAAAAACACTATTTTGATCCGAGGGATTGGCTTGCTTTCTCCCAACCGCTGGTTTCTAACCAGTGATGTTGGCTTTAAGAAATAATATCTCGATGATTGTACTTTTTAAACAATCTATAGGTTTACACATTGTATAAAATATAAATAGGAAAGCTCAGTTTTAAAAAAATATGTTACAAAATACACTAATAAATTCCATTTTTACTAGATCTTTTTTAACAAAAACTACTGTTTAAAACAATCAACTAAAACTAATTGCTGTATTTCTTTTTAATTTTTAAAACTGATAACCACAAAACGACTTTTTTGGGAAAAGAGCCTGAACTGGCAATTTTGTTAAGGATTTAAAATTTAATAAATAACTAGGTAAAAGCAATGTTTTTTCGGTGCGTTTTGGAGCAAAATTAAATTTCTTTAACGTAACGATTGTGCTTCAGTGAAGACTCCTCCGAGAATAATAGAACAATCAGATGAAACTGTTTACGCGATTTTCGGTGTTCCTCTCAAGCTGTCTTGCGCTGCTGAAGCTCAACCGCCGGTTCAAAATTCTGGCGGGTAAGTTTGATTTGGACTCGTTTAAAAAACACTTATTATTGTGTGAAAATTTTTTTGAGATAGATAGTTATGCTTTCAGCAAGTAGCAGAAGGGATGAAGACATTTTGGGAGTGCTTAGAAATAAATAACTACTACTTTTTACTAGATATAATTTACGTTTCAAGAAGTTTAGAATTAATTAGTTTTCATATTATTTTAATTATAAGGCCGAATTAAAGCCAAAGTAGCTAATGGTGCGGATATTATACAAACAAGTGCGTCAGACGTTGGCATACAAGCTCGACTGCGTTTAATAAAAGTTGCAAGTTTTCTTAACATTGCTTCTCAATTATCAAAATATTTAAATTTATCTTCGGATTACTTTTAAAACAATTAAATCTGTTTCAGAGTAATGAAAATTGTTTTTTCATAACAAAGAATTTTTTTGCATTGATATGCTTATACCTAGGCTGTGTTAACGTCATGCAAAGAATTTAAAGGATCAAAATTTACCTTAGATTAAAAAATACAAAAACAAAAAAACGTCACCCTGGTGTCACTGTGCAGTAAATTCATGTCTTCAGCTCTCTTTTTGGTTTTGAACATGCAAATTTATTAATAGTGTCGCCAGCTGCAAAAGCATGCCAAAGCCACAGACGAATACGGAAACATGGTTACGTCATACCAATCGTAAAAGTACTTGAACCATATAAAGTTTTCACAAAACTCCTTCATATGAAGTGATGGCTGAACCTTTGTGTTAACTAAAATTAAATTTCAAAGTAAACAAAACAACTCGAGCGTTACGCGTTAAACAGTTGCTTGTTGATTGACTTAACCATTCTTACTTGCTTATATAAAATAAAATTGAATGGTGCTACTTTGGCTGGTTATCTACATGTCACTAATCCACTTTTGTATGATATCTACACCCATAGGCGTATCAGCTGAAAAAATTTGGGGGCGATGGAGTTTTGCCCAAAGTTGGTGACATTTGACCGAATCATAATTTTTTAGTACTTTACGGATATCAAAAAGATACTTGTCTAAGATTTCAGGGTGAAGACCAAAAAAAAAATAAATAAATAAAGAATTTGTCTCAAATTTCTCAATTTTTGTCTTAATATCAAAGTGATCTCTAAAAAAAAAGTTTTCAACTTAAATCTTGCCCACACAATTCGATGTCGCTGCCCTAAAATGTCTGATTTTGCGCTAATTTTTTTATCATTGCCCAAAAAATTCTAATTTTTCCCAAATATTTGAGACTTGGAGGGCAATTGCCTCCCTGCCCTTCCCGCAAGTACGGTTATGACTACACTGGTTCCTTATCTACATTCTAGGTGATCTTAAAAATTAGATTTTACATCAGCATCTTGTGAGGTTTAACTTGCAGATAGTGGTATTTTTCTTGAACGCTTAAATAATTTCATAACTTAGTTTTTACTAACGTCCCCTTGTGAGTTAGGATTGACTATATGCTGCGTATATTTCAACGTTTAGATAACTAGCCAAAGTAGCACCAATTGAATTAATTCATATTAACTACAGAGGTGGGAAACCTTTTTGTTATTGGAGGCCATATTTTAAAATTTTGAAGAAAGGAAGCCGCATAAATTAAAATACTTAAGAAAATTGTGTAATCACTTTAAATTCGTCTCGTTTTTCTTGATTTTTGACGCCAAAAAGAGGGGATCTCTAAAAATAGAAAAAAGGTCTTTACTTTGAATCTGTCCCATTTTCTGATTTTCATTGCCAAAAAGAGGTGATCTGTAAAAAGGTCTTCACTTTGAATTTGTCCCATTTTCTGATTTTTGTCGCCAAAAAGAGGTGATCTGTAAAAAAGGTCTTCACTTTGAATTTGTCCGGATCTCCTTGAGTTTCGTCTCTAAATCGTAGTGTTCTCTAAAAAAAAGCTTTTCTTTTATCAGCTATAGTCATTCTTACATTATTTTATTGTCATGGAGACCGACCGCGGGTTCCCCACCTCTGGATATGCAATCACCTATTTTTACATCACAGCTAATTGAAAAGATAAGCGATAGAAAACTCATCAAATGATAAAAATTGTCTCACGGAGTAAAAGGCACAAGCATTTCACTTTGCAAACACCTTAAAACAAGTTGTTCCATTAAATTAGTTTCTGATCCGAAAAGTACATCTACTTATTAGTTTATCGACAACGCGGTTTTTATAAACTTAAGCTTTTTTCGCTATTTGACCGAAATTAAAAATAAATATGTTCAATTCGCCTCCAAGAGACAGCTGAAAATAAAATAAGTTTTTTTATTTCTCAGAGATCTTGATATTAACTAGGTAGTAGACATGTACTTATTGACGACGTCTTCTGCTGCTACGAAAACCCAAAAAATGCAAAATGAAAATATGCAGACGTGCCACAGCTTGGAAATCTCTGGCAGGCAATGCATCACTGTAAAAAGTTAAAAAACATAACCAGAAAAAATATAATTAAACATATTTAATTACACATTATTTGATTGTAAATAGGGACTTAAGCAAGGTCCGTTTTTGTGCACTTGTTCACGGTTTATGTGAACCTGCTGTTTCGCATATGTGTTTTGCGTAATTAGTATTATTTGCAAAAGAGATGAAAAGTCCATGTATTAATAGTTTACTGTTGGCAGCTGGTAACATCATGGCCTGTTGATCAAGTTATACGACTATTTGTTGAAACAACTCTATTTATTTGTTTGTGTTTACCGGGCACACACCTTGGAGTTGGAGCCTCTTGTGGTCTTGAATGAAACACAAGAAAATCATTTTGATACGTCACCACTAAGCAGGACCCTGCCACACTCTAAAAAAGCCCACACACAAACATTCCCCTCAATTTCTTGAATGAAGCGCCAATGCCCGGACACATATTACCAATTTGCATATCATTTCAATGCACGCGGCTGTTTTTGTCCAATAAAAGACAAGAATTCTTCTCATTTTGCTCTAAAAGAGCAAAAGTTTTTTAAAGCTGCTCTTCAAGAGCAAATCAGTAAAATTTACGGTTAAAAATCTATAATTTATGTTTTTTCGCAATGTAAGTTACTTTATCTGAATGACCTTGAACACCGAAGTAAACACAGAAATGGAAGCAGTTGATAAATTAACAATAGATTTCTTTCGTAAACGTCCGACTTAAACACTTTTATACCTTTCTTTTCACTCGAACAGATGTGATTCTCGTGTTAAGCGTTTTATCAAAATATTTTTTCAAATTACCAGCTTATCGACTACTGTACCAATCACGAAATATTAACATTCAATTCAGCAAAAACCAACTTTCAAAGTAAGCTAATACATCAACTGATCTTTTCACGAATGCTCGCCTTTTGTTTCGATCAACCGAGTTTTATTTTGATGACGTAACAAACTCACACTCATATCCATGTAAGTGAGTCTGTTAAGCTGAACTACGGCGGAATTTATTTATAGCGGAAGTCTACAACATATAGATTATTCTAATTTTTTAATAGAAACTGTTTGAAGTATATTTGAAAATCTTATTTGCTCTTGAACAAATTTTTATTTTTATTATAAGCATATGCTATAATCATACGTTTCAGAAAAAACTTTAATAATAATAATAGTTATTTTTATCTAAAAATTATAACTTCAACACACATATTTAATAAAAACAAAAATTTGTATAATTGCCATTGCACTTTTAAATTTGAAACTTTTGCACATTTGCTCTTGAAGAGCAGCTTTGAAAAACTTTTGGTTTTTTAGAGCAAAATGAGAAGAATTCTTGTCTTTCATTGGACAAAAACAGCCTCGTGCATCGAAATGGTGTACAAAGAGGTAATATGCTGCCCCGAGGCACCCCCTGAGGTAAAGCATGAATCATGCTCGATAAATACCACTGACATTGAATGATCCGGGAAGTTGATGGTCATTCTGATTCCTGTAAAAATACAGGATCCACCCACCCCCAAGGGCATCGATCAGTCTTTGGCGGGATTTGAATACATATGCACTCAGAGGCAGAAGTTGGAGATTAACCGAAGTAACATTGTTTTTCTTTACTACATATGTCTTAGAAAAAAGCCGGCAAAAGATCATATTGCATGTAATGTTACCTGATAAGACCTCTTCAAGTATATATAATACAAGAGAAATAGCCAAAAAAGCATTCGAAACAATTCTTGCTGTTTTCCTGTACTTCAAAAATATAAGAAATAAGCAGTAAAGATTTTTTAACGGTTTTGTGCGTATATAAATGTAGAAAACCTGAGTTGCATCAAAAAAAATTTTTTGTTTGTTAAGCACTCAATGTGACGCATTTTCCTTGCACTAAGTTAAACATTTATTAATAATTAAGCCTATTTTTTGTAGTAATTTCAAGTGCAGAAACTCTTCAAATATTGTTTGCCTAGCTTTTGTCGTTATCTTTAATTTTTTATTATTGTTTTAATTGAAAATAATAGTCAGTAATTAAATTTTACTATGAATTGCTATAAGCCATTGATTGTGGTTTAGTAGTAACAATTTTGAATGTATTTTAAGCAAATTATCGATCTCCTAAAAGCTTTTTTAATGGGTTTGATTGCCATTTTTTACCCACTATCATGATTTCCTATAATGTAATTCTAGAGACAGATTTATTATCAAACCAAAAATAGATCGTGACTTTATAAGTAACATCAATCCAATATCAGGTAAATACACTGCTTTCTAGCCATCATCCAATAAGACATTGTTTTTATTTCAAACATAGACATTTAACTTGTGCCACTGGAAAATCTTGCCCGTAACGTCATTCCTTGTTATTGCAAGTGACTCTGCTTCATACAAAACTGTTTTTAATTGACAATTTTTACTTGTACAGATACATTTGGTTCAAAAATGGACAGCCATTAGAGGTCAGTTATGTGAGCAGGGATGATGTTCCCTCTGGATCGATTGTGATGTCTCCTCCTAATGGGAGTATACAATTCTGGTGAGTTATTTTTAGTTGTGATGGTGTAGTTATTAGGCACTTTTTGGAGATTGGGCGATGCCATAAAGTTTCTAAAAATGGAAAATTTTTCTAGGATGAGAGTAGTATTTCGTAAGTTTAGGAAATCTACGGTAATCAAGGAGAGGATCAAGAAAAACTTGATATTGCATTACATGTATACAAACATTTTCAATTATTCGTTTTAAAAAATTAAGTATCAAATCTAATTTATCAAATTTTAATTCCACAAAAATCAGTTTGGTGTGGTTTGATAAAAACATTAAAAAATAATAAAAATAATGGCATTTTAAATGTTTGCGGTTCTACTGCTACCACTAATATGCTGTAGTCTACTCATAAGCTAAATTAAATAACCAAAAATTTTTGCAACAAAATTTTACAAAATAAAAACGTTATACTATACTACAGATTAGCTAGTATCTGGCTAAACTGGCACCAAGTTCTATTTAATCGGTTGTAAAAACTGCCTAGTTGTAAGAACACTTTTCTACTCTTAAATCTCAAACTGTTTGATAGGAAAAGTCAAACGTTATCTGAAAGCGATTTGAAGGATTTCGAAGGAGTTTATTCTTGTCATGCAAGCAACGAATTTGGAACTGCAATATCCAATAATATGACTGTTAAACTTGCTGGTGAGTGGCATTACACTTGCTTTATATTTAATTCTGCCTCACAAAACGATGCTTTTTTGTTTTTTTTGTATTCTCAAAGAAAAAAGATTATCACATTCAATCAATGTCCAAAATCAACATTTTCGACCTAAAAATTTGTGATCTTTAAAAAAATGTCATTACTTTTTATTTTATTTATTTTATCTCTATATTTATCCTCCTTACTCGCAGGAAAGCGACGGAGGCGCTAATACATAGGGTAGGCAATTACGCCGACCTGCTTCCGGAGATACCAAGATATTGCTGTCCGTTTGTAATTTAATAGAGATATGACTGTAATTTAGAACTGCTTCCAGGACCACCAAGAAGGAGAATATGTCGTGAAGTGTCTTTCCCAAGGACACAACAGAATGGCGCGAGTGGGTTTTGAACCCAGACCGTGTTGGTCACGAGCCGGCGCTTTAACCACTCGACCACGCTGACAACAATTTCAATCAATTACTTTCAATCGAGTACATTACCCTTGCTTTCGTCCAGAGTTTAGGTGCAGACAGGGTGGCACCGTCATCGTACTACTATAAAGAACTAGACCAGGGTCGTAACTTCGTCAATTGGAGCCCCGGTGCAGTACCCCGCTCCAGTGGCGTGCGGTGACCTCTGAAACTGGTCATGCACTTGTTATGTCAAAGCTGGTCATGCAATTGGGTATTTTATAGGTAGTTAATGGGTGGAATAGGCAATATTTTATGGGTACGGTAGGACAAAAAATTGTGTGGGATTCTAAAACTTCGACCAATTTTTGTCGCAAAATCATGTTTTCCCTAAAAAAAATAAGGTTTACACTTGAAATCAGATTCAGATTTCTTAGATTTCTTTTAATTAAACGCTGTTTTAAATACATTTTTTTGGTCAACTTTCAGGCTGTTACGACTTTTTCGAGCTTTAGATTTAAAATGAAAACTTTTTTCAATTTTCACTTTAAAGTTGAAAAATCACCACACTACTTTCTACTTGATTAAATTTAATAACTTACATGCAATAAAATATGTTCATCTCAATACGATTTTTTAAAAAATGTGATTCCTAACTCTGCGTGTTTTATGAAATACAAAAACTGCATTGCCACTATCTTTGCTTTCATATGGCCACTTTTTGTCTAATGGTTTATTGCAAAAAAACTTGTGTTCTAAGGGTCAACAGTTGAAAATTACTACCATATTCAACTGTCTTATGCTCCGAAATAAAAAAAGCTGAGAGCGGCCTTACAAAGCTAGCAAGAGAACCATTAAATTGGTTTTGCTTGGCTTCATTCATCACGTGACAGTTTTTCGAATAAACTATAGCCAGTGGCGGCTCGTGCATAGGGGCCACAGGGGCCGGGCCCCACTAAAAATTTGACTTAATAATATGTGAATTTCTAAAGAGAAACCCTATATTAAATAACAAATGTTTACATGCGTGCCAAGATAACAGTTAACCGAAAAACAACGAGAAATATTTTCAAATGTTTTCTGAAGTCTCTTCAAAACGATCCAGAGGGGCCCACATATTCTGGCCCATTTACTTATATATATTTACATCTAAAGCCAACCAACTCACGCGCCGCGCTTTGTAAAGATTTTACTATGCAAGTCAATAGCACAAAATTGGGGCCAGCGATGTCTGGCCCAAACAGACGTAACTTATAAGCGGACGTTAGCTGCGCCTGTCCGTGTGCAGCCTTAAAGAATTAGTTGTTATTCGGTTGATATTGGGTTATGTTGTGCATTGTTTTGTGAGACAGCAGTTTCTGCTTTTCAGCGCATGTTTTTTCACAGCTGTGGTTGTTTATCAGTTATGTTCATTTTCATTTATGAATAACATGCTTAGTTTATTTATATTTTGTGTGATTTTCGTATTTCCAGATCAAAATAATTTAACTTCAAACAAGCTATTCCAGTAAATGGTGTCAAATTACTCACTAGCGAATACTACAATATCGATATCGCGATTGCGAATATCGCATTTTTTGCTAAAAATTTATTTACCCCACCTTTAAATTTAGGTAGTCTACGAATGAAACTTTTTGACATTTCAATAATTGTTTTGCTGGCCCCACCATTAATGAAAGCCACGAGCCGCCACTGACTATAGCTATAAAAAATTAGTAGCGTCTCGCTGTTGACGATTGATAGATTTTTTTTGGAACCAATGACAAATTGAACTTGACACCCAAAGACATGTCGCAACATCGTGAATTCAAAGTGATCTTGAATGTTAATTTACTTGAAGTTGTTAGCTTTTTGCAACTCAAATTTAGTTGGATTTCTATAAACTCGTAACGTCGGTAGTCGTGAGAAATTAAGCAACCGATTTTGTCCTGCAGCTGCTGTTAGTCAACCGCCGGAAAATAAAGTAGTAACAGCTGACGAAGGTCGCCCATTCACGCTCCCTTGTCATTATGAAGTCGAAGGCGGGGGTGAAGTCACGTGGACATTTTTAAAAAATGACATCGGGATATCGAATCGGATTGGACAGGTAACGTCAACGTTACTACTGTAACGAAGTTGGTTGTTTACTTTGAACCAAATATAATTAAATTTTTTCTACAATCAGACCTTGCAGTACAATATTTTTTCTTTTTGAAAAATCACCTAAAGTAATTGTTTTCAAAGACAAAAACATATTTTCAACTTGCAAGTTTCGTGTAAAGATGTTAATTTGATTACATGTAGATTGAATTTTTCTTTTTTCATCTCCATATTTATCCTCCTGACTTGCAGGAAAGCGACATAGGGCAAACAATTACGCCAACCTGCTTCCAGAGATGCCAAAATATTGATGTCCGCTTGAAAGTTTTTATTTGGTTTTTTAGTTTTATAGAGATATGACTAAAATTTAGAACTGCTTGCTAAGACCGCCAAGCAGGGGAAAGTGTCTTTTATTATTATTATTATTAATAATAATAAATAATAATAAACAAGTTTCTATCCAGCTCAGGCAGATAATTACTTCAAAGGAGTGGTTGCATCAGAGCGGTAGTGGAATTATAAGTGTCAATAAAATAAATACTGATTTAGGTTTGGTAGATACAAATAAAGACAAAAAACATGCTTAAAACATCAAAACTCCAAATGTACAAATATATACAAAAGAGAGAAAACAAAATATAAAAAAATAAATATATACAAGTTAAAGCTACAGTAATACTGACATTCAATAAATATTACCTTATTTAAATATAATAAGTTATTTATGATTCTGATAAAAATTGTTTATTTACTTTTTTTATATCTTTTTATATCCAATTATTTACGTATTATTTACTTTTTTTATATCCAAAAGCTGAGTCTAAGTTTAATGCTTCTCTAGTTTATACGTTAAAGTATTCCAGTAGAAATTTTCATCTGCTAAACACAATACTGTCCCTCAAGAAATTAAGTTTTCCACTGTCGTGAAATTTATAAAGAAATTAGATCTTAATGAAAACGATTTTTTTTACAAACAAAATCGTTTTGAAAAATAAATATCAAGTTTGAGCCGTAGGTGAAAACCAGCGCAATTGGACACATTTTTAGTTTGAATTCTTCTTTTCGGTTTCGTGTATCGAGAAAACTTTTTTTCAGTTACCAGATGGGGGACTAGTTTTTTCTTACATATCAGCGGAAATAGACGACAATCTTGGTCTTTTTTGTTCTTTTAAAAGTAAGATTACCAGGAGGGCAATTGACGGAATACATTACACAATCAAAGTAAATCGAGGTAATTCAGTTTTTTTTAATATTTTTGATAAATATGTTATTGGTTAGTCAGCTCGTTGAACAGTGACTCTAAAGACGGTTTTAGCTTACGCGAAGGCAAAACTTTGTTTTTTTATATGGTCTGAGGCAGGGCTTCTCAAACTTTTTTGTTCTACAACCACATTTAAAAAAATAAATTTTTGTGCGACCCCTATATGTGTAGGCTAATTTTACGTTAATTTTTCCTGTGGAAAACCACGCGTGTGCAGAAAAAATTATGTACAGCATCAGTGGTGGATATTCCAATTTAGGGGCCCGAGGCAAGAATTTTCAAAAAATTTATGTTACATGAGAAAAAAAGAGGTCTGATCTGGGATTGCATATTTTCTCTCAAAATCAGGGAGTTCTCTAAAAAAAAAAAGGTCTTCACTTCAAATCGATCTCCTTTTTCCGCATTTTTTTCACAAAATCATGGTGATCTCTCAAAAAAAAAGGTCTTCACTCAGAATCGAACTGCGATTTATCTATTTTCGTCGCCAACTTTAGGTGTCCTCTCAAAATGCCAATTTCTTTCGCGACCCGAAAATTATTTTAGGCGACCCCCTTTGGGGTCGCGACCCATAGTTTGAGAAACCCTGGTCTAAGGCGCTTGGGACTAAATAAAATAAAGAAACAGCGCTTGCGACTGAATAAAAAAAAACTTTCTTTCTTTATTTTATTCAGTCGCAAGCGCCTTAGACCATATAAAGAAATAAAGTTTCGCTCTGGCGTAGGCAAAACGAAAATATAGCATAGACACTCTTTAAAACTTGGAATTGATTTTGTTTTCAAAAAAAATTTGATTTAAAATTGAAAATAACGATTGAATTTGCGAAACGATAAAAATAAATTTTATTTGAAAATCACTTACAAACAATTTTTTCGTTGTCGACAACTAAGGCGGAGTTAATAATTTTTACGCGAAATGAGCAAGCTCCTATTTTAGTGCTACGTTATAGTGTTTTTCTACTGCAAGTTGTTTTCTTTAATCTGACCGTTTTGCTAATCTGTTGTAAAGATTTAAGAAGAGCCTAAGTTACCGGTATTGATATGATAATTGCGCCCTTTCTTTACCTTTTGAAAAATTGAAGGTTTTTTTGACATTCAAAATAACTCCTTTGTATGACGGCTTTCAACTGATGAATTATTTATATGGCATGTTTTGATTTTCTAATCATTTTACCAACTCTGATATTAGTTACAGCAGCAGAAGGATCGATGAAATCGTAAAGTGAACTATGGTCCGTATTTTTATCGATTGGTTTTTAACAAAGTCTGTTAGAATTAATGCCAGAATAATGTGAAAGTCACTCGATAGCGTTTAATATAAAACACTGCTTCACTTATTACACATCAATCAAGTTAAATTGAACAAAAAGACTTAGAACTCGGCAATTTTTGTTTTTTAAAGTTAACAAAACAAACTTCAGCCGTCCAATAAGGTGTAATTAATTTGTTGACTGTTTCTGTCAGGACAACTTTTCGCTATAAAAATTTCGAACAGTTTTTTGAGCCACAAAACCCATCAGGAAGTTTCACGATATGCATGCTATAACGTATTTGAAAACGTAATAACTTGATTGCGTATCATACTGAATGAATGAATAAAAAACTGTTGTTAAAAAATTGAAATAGCCTAAACATAAGTAACCCCAAGGCGTGTGACCCGTTGTATTTTGTTTCTTTTGTTTTCTTTTATGTTTAGTTTATTTTGTTTCACGTTCAGCTTTTCTTATTGTGACTGAATACGTGAAAAAAAGTCTGCTTAAGTTATTGCTTACTGTAATTATGCTCTCTTTCTGAAATACACTTTTATTTCAAAAATACCGTTATTTTCTATTGATTTTGTGTTGTCGGCTGTATTATCAATAAAACGAAAGAAAATTTGTCAACTCTTTTTGTAGGAGGACCAGCAACTGTAGAACCGAAGATTTTGTTCCCAAACGAAACCAAAATTGTTGTTCTCCGAGGAGAGACAATCGCGTTGACTTGTGTCGGAACCGGAAAGTAGGTCGTATTAATGTTGATCTTGCGCACACTACGCAATCAGTTTAACGCATCGTAAAATCTCTATTTCTTTGAGCTTAATTGTTGCTTTCGATTCTTTTCAAATTGCGTTTCTTACAAAGCAAAGAAAAAAAAAGAGCCAAGAAAACACTTAAATCTTTCGATTCGAAGCATTTGGTCGCAATTCGCAGACCTACATTGAAGCGCAATGTTAGTCTTTGTTGCAGGAATTTCTTTTCAAGATGCAGTTTTTTTCTGTTCAGTTACGAACCATTACGAGCTACATCACGTCTTTTTTTAGTTTTTTTGGAAATAAAATGAACCGTAACATAAAATCCTTTAAAATACTTCAAAAATACTTTTGTTATATTGCAATAAAAAATTAAAGCTTAAGAATAGTTTTGTCCTTTTTCCAATTATTTTATGTTTTTAAAGAGAGAAGAACCGGTTTATTTGAAAAAAATCTTTGTTTGAAATGACTTTTATTTATTTAACTGATCGTTTACAATTAGTACAAGTTTTTGTTGCCGAAAATTGTTCAAAATTTGCATTTTTTAAACTTTCTTTTGGCTAATTTTTAAAACTTTGTGAATTTTTTACAAAAGTCTTAAATATTATTTAAAAGTTTAAAGTTTTATCCGAAAGTCAAATCAAGACTAAAAAAGTCTTACTTTGCGTTTAACAGGTGACTCTTGTCTTCCCTAATTTTATTTGATGACCTTTTTTTTCACTTGAGCTTCTGAAAAAATTTTTAGCCTTTCAAAGACGATTTAAGATTTATGTGAAAAAAATTGGTTTTGGCATCCTGAAAGTTTCACGAAATTAGCCTAGGGTACACGTCTTCTATCGAGTTTAGAAACCTTGATCTACATGTAGTAGATTTGAATCCAAGTGAGATATGCATCACTAACGAGCTCTAACAAGAGCGAAACTCGAGTCTGGTGCTTCTCGTTTTAGGTATCTTAGTTTCTTATATATATATATATATATACATGTATATATAAATTTTGAGTATTTAGAAAGTTTTACGAATCTGTAAAAAAATTACGAAAGTTTCAAAAACTTTTCCTACTTTTAATACCTTTAAGTTTGTCAATAGAATTCTAAATTTAAAAAATGCCCTGTTCTAAAACATTTGACAGACCTGCGCCCGAATTGAAGTGGGATAAGTTGTCCGGGGGCTGGCCAACCAATCGCACCACGGTAGAAGATTCCGGTCGATTTGTGCGAATCCAGAACGCATCGTTTGACGACACCAACAATTACCGGTGAGACCTGACGCCGTTATCGATGTCTCCAGCACGACGGTTTGTGTCATCATTACGTTGCTGTGCAGATGTAGTGTCAAGAACTCGCCCGTTTTCACGGTGGTCTACGTCAGAGTCGAGGCTAAACCGTACTTTACCAACAAGGATCGGCGGCCCATTAACGTTGTACGGTCGCCCGGCGAAAATATAACGATTCGGTGTCAGCCGGAGGGAATTCCCCGTCCGACAATCGAATGGCGGATGAACGGCGAACCATTGAAAGGTGCTCTTCTTTTTGATTAGCGCCGCTGTCAGCGCGACCACAAAGCCGAGAATGTCCGGTTTGAAGAAAAGAAGTTCGCATTTGTCGAAAAATAAAAAACTCCGAAATTTTAATTTTTATTCGACTTTTATTTAAAATAAAAAACTTTTTTTGGTCTTGATTTTGCTGGATAGGTTTAATAAAACAGGATTTTTTAGCTTTCGACTGAAAAAAAAAGAATTTTTTTATCTTGCTTAAAGTCGGCACAAATGCTTGTCTTTCCAAAAGGATTTGATCTATTACGGCTGTGCGCAAGCGGTGACCGATTTGTCACTAAATGAACGCGAACTTAGTCCTCAGTATGAACACATGCTGGTTTTGCGCAACAGTAAACGCAACGCGTTGCTTACGTGGCATATTGTTCACCTTTGTTCAAGCAAACTAACATCAAATTTACTTAGCCGCCAATTTGCAGCGTTTTGACGCAGCAAAACCAGGCAATAAGGCGGCGTAAGAAACAAAATTTTCGAGCTGTAAGTTTGCTTCATGTGTGGACAAATAAAAAGATTAGACATAATGTTACAAAATCTTAAGAAAAAAATTTTTCACTGACTAAATATATGAAACATTTTTTTCATGATTTTATGTTTTACAAATTCAGATGACAATTGAGTTATTGGTAAGTATTCCATTTTTATAAAACTTATTCGTATATCCCTTACGTCACACCCTGATATAGTGTACTTAAAACAACGGAAATTAACCATGAAAACTTATAATTTGTAAACCTGAAAGTTAAATTTCATTTTAATTTTTTTGTGAGTATGCTTTTCTCTATTTTCTTTGCTGTTTACAAAACAAACGGTATTTATAGCTGTGTTTGCTTGCATTTATTCAAATTTTCTTTTTCATAAAACTTTTATTTTTGTTAAGTTTTAGAAGCTTAGAATTGAAAATGATTTTATTGCGGTGTTTTCTAGAACATCCTCGTTTGTTCAAGCACGACCATTCCTTAAAGCTAATTGGCCTCCAAAAAAGCGATACGGCGGTGTATCAGTGCGTGTCGAGGAACGTCCACGGATCGGTCATTGCTCAGGGATATTTGGATGTTTTAAGTAGGCTGAAAATTAATTGCTTTTTTGCTGCACAATTCATGTATGCCAAATTAAAATTGTTAGAGATCATCGCCTTTGCAAGATCGTTCAGTTGGCTTCTAAATTTATCTTAATTTGCTTTAAGTTTAAGTTCTACCAAGTTATTATGGATAAGATTTTGTTGATTATTTCAAGGCAATAAAAAAACTGACTGTGAATTTGTGGGGTCAAATTTTTCAAATAACACAATTCTTCTGCTTAACAATGTCTTTTGAAATAGCTGGCTTTCCTAATACAGTCTCAAGCCTCTTTTTTATTTCTAACCCTAACTCTTGAAAGCTAAATTTAAAAGTGGAATGTACTAATTATAGTGACGAAGCAGTTAATTATTGGACGAAAAGATTTTTCGTAAGTTAAACAAAGATAGTTGGAATCGCGGGTACGAAAAAATTAATAATTTTCCAAACTTTTTAAAAACAAACCCAATTCGGTGTCGATACAGGTTTGTCACTATATGGTTCATGATCAAAGTTACAGTGTCGTATTTGGAAAACATAGACTTTAACTACTTATGATAAAAATGGGTATCAGCTAAAAACATAAAAATAGATTTGATTTTATTGTATTCAAGTATACTTTTAAACAGATATGATCTTAATTGAGATAAAAATATTATTAATAGGCGAGTTGTCGCTAAAAAATTCGAACATTTCAAATGCAAATTTTTAAAAGAACAAAAGAGTTTGGATGTTGTTTCTACAATATGTTAGTATATAACCAAAGCATAGTATTAGTGTATGCCCCTATTTTTCTCACTCCTACTTCTTTGGCTTAGATTACGACTATCGCACACATACTGTACCAAAAACACAGGTCTGAAATCTTTATTTTTTATCCAGCCTCAAAACCTCTTCCTCGGCCCGAAAACCATCCAGTTTACAAGCAGGTTGAAGGGAAGCATGTCACCATAAAATGTCGTATTTTCGGCTCGCCACCTCCTCTCATAACTTGGATGAAAAACAAATCAAATCTTTCAGCTTCGAACAGGTGGGTTGGATCGATTTCTTTTTTAATTGAATAAAAAAATTTCTAACCGCAAAAAATGTTGGGTATTTTCTAAAAACCGTATTTTCCTGTTCTGTTTTATGGCGGAAACTTTGAGTTTGACTGCTTGTGCCTTTTTATTTGCATTTTGTGTGATGCTGGTCCTGTAAATCAACTTTGTTCTTGAGGTGGTCAAAAGTCGTAATTTGGACTTGTTGTGGGACTCAAGGAAACAAGCAAATTATCAATGAGTTTTTATTGTTATTACCCGAGTCGTTTGTTTATTACCCGAATGAAATCTACTGATTCAGAGTCATAAACGAATTCCAAAGCAAACAATATATAATAAAAAATAAGTAATAGTACTGTAGGTAATAGAAGTAATAAGGTAATAATAACAAGAAAAAGAACATGGAAGTGATGATAAAATGTTTAATGCTATTTTTGAAACCGAAATAGTAAATACAACTATTTGATTTTTACAAAAATTTCAGATTGAATTTTTCGAAGTCACATCATCTCCAGATAAAGAAGTTACATTCTAGCGACGCGGGGGTATATTCATGCGAAGCTGTCAATAATTATGGACGATACACTCTCAATTACACTTTGAACGTTTTGAAGTCGACTCAGCTGAGCATTGCCAAAGTTAAAGAGATTGTCAGAGGAGAAACTGTTGTATTTACAGCTCAGGTGAAGAACTGCTTTCTTTTTATTTATTTAGTGTAAATTCATTTGTAGAATCATTGAAGTTAAAATTATATATGGAAAATCTTATGAGTGGCTGTGTCATAATATCTGAAAAGGCAAACACGCATAACTAAATAAAATTTATTTTAAAAATGAATAGGGAATCACTGTTATCTCTGCCACTCTAAAAAACAACTTCGTGTCTAAGGTTTTTTTAATTTAATCGATTTGGTAAGTGTACTCCTAGGCGTAAATTCATCTCTTGCCATCGAGACATATAGCATTTCAGTTTGCAGACAAACAAAGACACATTTTATTTCAATCAATAAACGCATTGATACTTTGTTGCTTACAACCGCATTGCGCTAATTTAAATAACCAAGACAACTATAGACCAAAATTAATTTCATAAAATGCAAACACGTACCATACACGTAATTTATAGAAAATACTTAGCCATCAACTTAAAAAGCAAAGAAAAAAATTTTTAGAGGAACACGGAGCTGAAATTATTCAAAACAAGTAATTAATGAGTGTTTCTTTAAATTTATGTATTCCTATCTCTCGCAGTGTTAACATTTTACTATTGCTTTTTCAAAACTCACATGAACGCTTTTTGAAGCAATTTAGCGTAGAACACTTATAATTGCAAAATACAACTAAAAGTAATTATTCATCCGTTTTATTAATATAATTAATAGATTAATAAAAGATTAAAAGCGAGTAAAATTTCAAACCAGATACGCAGTACCAGCAGGTGTCTTAAATCACTCAATGCACAACCATTAAGCAGCATCGGAACATAATCAGTCGATTGGCAAAGTTAATGAAAGTACGCAAATGATCAACTATTTTGCATCAAGTGACGCTTCCTGATCATTAATTAAACTTGATTACACCATAAGTTGAAAACCTTCTGGTTTCTTTCGTGCCGCTGGATTCAGAATTCACTTTTTTGAATTATATTTGGGGTTTTATCGCCTCAAATCTATTTAATGGTTGGTCATTAACGAAACATGCATTCCGGTAACCCTTGCTATATCTCACAAACTCATCATGATTGCTTAATAACTTTTTTATAGAGTTCAAAAATTTTTGTAAATCAATTTTTTCCTTTTATTTGCTGTTTTTTCGCGGATTTTCTGCTGTTATAATCGCTCTATTAGTGGGAGTTTGCCCGCTGCTTTACTTGGGCCCTAGGGGGTAGTGAGCGTTTTGTAATCGACGCAGTCTCGGTTCAACTCGCGTCGTTTCATGTCGGTGTGCTTTTAAAAAACACATTTTACACAATTTTTTTCTGAATGGCTGCCTGAACAAATAGCTCTAAATTAAATTCAAATCATTTAAAAAAAAAACAACCAGACAGCAGAGTCAAACATTTCCAAAAGCAACTCCGAGTAAACCCTTCATAGCTGCTTTGATTAAACGTCGCCGTTTACGTCGCTGCTGTCAAAGCAGGCGGAAAAAAATTGAGTTTTAGCAAATATGCGAAAAAGAAAAATACGCACATTACATAGATTAGAAAATTTGATAAAGATAGTCCAGCAAAAACTAATTTAAATAAAAATCCCATGAAGGCAACAGAAGCGTCATCTTGGTGATGCGGTTGCTACAATACTAGTAAAACATCAAATTACAGAATACAAAAACGGTAGCAAAAAGAGTTTTTTGATCTGTACTTCACTTTGCTTTGCTCAAGGTTGTGGCTGATCCCGATAATCCGCCAGTCGGCGAAATCGAATGGCTCAAATCCGGCCAAATTTTAGCTCAAGGCGACTCCTATGAGATTCCAAACATCGGTTTTCGCAACGCTGGAACCTACTTGGCTCGGGTTCGAACCGCACTCGACTCGGATGAAAAATATTTTAATTTGATTGTCGTGGGTGAGCACATAATTTTTTAAAAGCATTTTTAGGTATGTTAAAAAATTGATAATTTATCAAAATGCCATGTCATTAGTATCAACTACAATAACGTCATTAAACAAAGAAATTTTTATGAGAAATCTTAAGGAAATATTGTTTTTTTACTTACAGTAGTTTCGTTTGCGAAGCATCGGTAAAACGTTGTTTGAGCAGTTTTTAGAATTTACGCGTAAAGATACACATTTCTCTTTTCATGTTGTTGTTGAATATTTTGTTTTTTTTAGTTTTAATTATTGTTTATTTTTATTTTTTGATTCCACAACAGGCATTTTAACGTTTCTCGGATCAGCAACCTTATTGTTTTAAAACTAATTCTCTTACAAAATTTTACTTTAACCCTTTATGACCCAATTTATTTTATCGGTGCAACCAAATTAGACACTTTCTTGTTGTCATCTACATTAAATAACAAGTGACAGGTGATTGAGCGAAATATTATCCAAATCTTTTATCATACAGCATTAAATAGAATGTTTACTACAGTATACTTTCACTCAGAAATTGAACGAATTTTGGATATAATAATTAAACCCATTTATTTCTAATGGCGCTCACCAAGGCCAATGGTTCATATTGGGTAATAGAATCCCTTGAAAAACTTTACTCTATTTTTTTAAAATTTAGTTTTACGCAAAGACGAAGAGATTCTGAGAATCAAATAAAAATTTTTGATTTATTTCGTGTCGATCTTAAAAAATCAATAAATTCAATTTTGTTTAAACACGCCCGAAAAGCGTATTTGAACTAGGTTGAAACGTACTTATTGATTATTTTGTTTACTGAATTGAATGTCTTGGGACTGTTTTTGTCGCAGTCAAAGAAAAAGACAATTGGAAAAGATTGTTTTTTCTTGTTCCTTATCAAAGTAATAACAACAAGCAAATATAAACTTTTTGGCTATTTTATTTTAATACCCCGTTATAAAAACGATATGCTCATAAATCCAAAAAAGCGCATGTCTTGTTTGAACACTGAACTCCTGTCTTTCTGATTCCATGTCGATTCTCGACCAATGGGGCTTTACTAACTTGACAAGCACAATTCGACCACTGGCTGTTTATTGAAAATAAATAGTTCTTTGCAAAATATTGATTTTTTGCTAGATCGCCCGCTTCCTCCTGAAGACTTTTCTTTCGACATCATGGATGATCCGTTAGTAGTCCGTTTCAATTGGATTCCAGGAAACGACTTTTTTTCATCAATTACAGGTCAGTTTATTTTTTATTAAGTGCATAAATTCTGCTATGAATCAACAATTCAGTGCAACTTCATCTTTGCCGCAGTTTTTCTATTTCCACTGGTGCTTAACATAAATAATGAAATATTATTATTGGAAAAAATTTAGGAAACGTTTTTGAATATTATGAAACAAAAACAAACAAAAAATTTTCAACAACAAAAAAACAAAAAACAAACAAAAAAAGTTTGAAGTGTGATGCTCCCCATCCTCTTTCGAAAGATCCTGAGATTTTTTGTGGGCCTATAGTGATGGGCTAACGGACTACCACCAGATGTCTTAACTATGTTTCAGCAATTAACTATTTCCATTTTTCTAAAACAACTCCATTAAGCAATAGCAAATAAAAAACGAAACAGCTAAATCGCAATCAAAACTTTTTCTTGCTCTTTAGTGTTTAAAATCGAATTTGAGGAAAACGTTTTCAATCCGGGAGTCTGGCAAACATTGGTTGACGAAATTGAAGGAAACAAAAAATCGAAAAACGTCACACTAAACGCAGGAGTCAATTATAAGTTTCGTGCATTTGCACGCAACAACGTCGGATGGAGTTCAAATTCGAGTACTGAGACAAGACGATACAAGACTCCCGATGGCTGTGAGTAGCACAACATGTTTGAAAAGATTTGCATCAGATTTGCCTTCAACAGATCTCTCGAAACAACATTTTTTTGTAGATTTGAAAGTTTATTGATTGTCCAACGCCACGTTTTAAGCTTTTGCAAATTTTTATCTCTAGTCAAATCTTCTAAACTAGAGATTCTCAAACTGTATGCTTCGAAATTTTTTAAAAATTTTAAGTTTTTTTCTTTTAAAGAGTATGCTGACGTAGTCCTTTGCGTATTAGTCCATACGACTATGTAAACATAAAGGGGAAAAAATTATGTTTCTTTGAAGCAGCAACCAAAAAACTCAAAAAGTTAATGCAATTTCTATTACGTAAAGTTTTGGCATTCAGTTGTCTTCCAGGCTCCCTTTATACACGATATATAAAATTTGGACACTTTACATGAAAACAAATTGTTCAAAATCTAGTGAAAACCAATATAAAAAAGAGTCTTCATTTTATTTATAGGAAGTTACATTAAAATTCGAGGGTTTTATGTAATTACGCTATGATGCCGCAGGTGAGAAAAAGCATTGAAAACTTATGTAAAGGCCAAAAAAAGATCTGCACTTTGGGTCCAAGTGTACCAAAAAATTTGAAAAGGTGGCAAAGTGTTCTGCTGGCGTGAAAAGTTTGAGAACTCTAAACCGTCGATTCGGCAAAAACATTGCAATGAATTAATCAATGACGCAAACTAATAATCTTCGGTGTGTAGCTTGCGGAATTCAGTTTTTGGTTGATTGTTTTTTCCATCTCTGTTGGTCGACTCATGTCGACTGATTTTCAAGAATTGACTAAAACTGGTTTTTGTTTCAAAGCTCATCACAACATCGGTCAAAAACTGTTCTTCGTTTAAAAGTCCAGTTCTTTTTTTTAAAAATCCTTAAACTTTATTGTGACAACCGATTCGATTAGTAGACTTATTTTTTGCTTAAAAATAATTTAATCATTTTCATTTAAAATTAATTCATCATTTTCAGTGCCAAGTATTCCGTCCTTTGTGAGAGCGGAAGGAAATAAACCGGGATACGTCAAAGTGTGGTGGGAAAAAGTCCCAGGAATTTTGCAACACGCCCCCGGATTTGGATACAGACTAAAGTAGGAAGACAATATTTTTTATTTTATAACATTTAGTCGATTTGATAAGATTTTAAAAGCCAAAGTTTCCCTAGTAACAATCAATTATACATTTGTTTGCTACAATTACTATATTTGTCAAGCGTTTTAAAAGGGTTACAAAACACATTTGTTTTTGCATTGTTCTGGCCAGGTTTGTTTTTTAACATTTGTTTTATTACTTTAAAAAAGAACTCGGCTGACTTTACCTTTGAAATCCCTGAACAAAACCATCTAAAGAGCTTCTTAAAATATCATAACTTCTATAGCCACTGTTTAGCTCGGTGGTTAAAATGCGCTAAGTTTCTTTATGTCTTTTTTACGTGTATTGTAATACTTCAGTAGTATACAAAGTGATTAAACTTTTACTGATATCGGCCAGGGGGCGACTCCAGGGCTTTGTCGCTATTCGGGATCATGTTTGATACTGATGCAACAAGTTGCAGATACACTACACAGTAGATTATTTCTGTACGCTAGAGATAGCGCTTAAATTTTTTAATAGATTAAAATACACTGTATATGGTGGCTAAAACTATAAACTGTTAATCATCTGTAATATCTTACCAGAAAACAAAGCTCTGTTCAGGCTCCCTGCCTGCGGTTACTCAATTACTAATGATTGTTGCGTCGCAATATTCGCAATGAAAGGCAATTTCCTTGACCTTAGCCTCCGCTATTTCTTTACATCCCGAGTTCAACGTAAAAATTCAGCAAAGAAATGTGTGTTTCGACAATCTAAAACACCCTTGTAAATTTCTTTTTTCTTTTTTCCTGCCCTAATTTATGGCTATTTTTCTGTGGCCCGAGTTCAACATAAAAGCTGTGCAAAATAAACGACTGCTACTGCATACTTTTTCTGATCTTACTTTATAGATGTCAGATGTCTTGTAAAAGTCTGAGGTTTGTAGAATCGATGTTGACTTTAAAGAATTCAAATTAAACAATGCCAACTTTTATTTTAAGACTCAGGCTGAGCTCGAGTAGTCCGAGTGCCGGAGTTGCTACTGATATCGGGATCAGTTATTTTTCGGAAAAACCTTTCATAGTACACTTTCAAAATTGAATTCCATCAATGCCTTCAATTGCTTTACGACTTAAATCAACTCAGATACAAACCTCAAAACCCTGACGTAAAAGCTTGGAGTGAAGTGAATCTGCGAGCCAATGAAAGCGAGTTTGAATTCAAAGGAGCGGAAGCCTTCCTTCCTTATCAGATCGAATTAACAACTTTTAATGACAAGGATGTATCCAACAAAGCTCCTCTGTTAACAACCGCGTACACCGGAGAAGATGGTAAGAAATGATTAACGTCTGTAAATATGTAGAATATTCTAGAATTAAAAAAGTTTTGGCGTTGCCACGGGGTGCATGATTTAAGCAAAGAAACCAAAACAAACAAACAATAAATACAACCTTTGAAAGCTTGTCAAAACTTTGTTGAACTTTGTTAAAGTTTTGACTTTTGATATAAAAACAGTTTTGCTACAGTCACCCCGTTTAAACTGTACTTACATTTCGAATCTTATGCTTTGAAGTTTATAAATCAGATTATTTCTGCTTTTTTATTGAAGATGTGTTTCTACGTTACGAAATAAGATTGAGTAAATTCATACTTGTCCAAAGCAAAATGACAACGCATTAGTTTTAATCTAACCCAAAGCTAGACGTTTCAGGAATTTTTAAGCATTTTTACAAACATTGTAAAAACAAAGAAAACTTTCCATCATGTTATTTGGTGAAAGTAAACTTTGAAGTCTCAAAAGCAATATAGTTGCAGAAATCACATCACATTTGAAGTGCTTGAGAGATATTACAAATATTATTGAAAATTCCAAAAATTAAAATAAAATAATAGTTAAACAGTTAAAATCTAATATGTAACTCTTTAAAAAAATCCAACCGCGAGGTGTCTCTGTGTATCGGGTTTTTATTTGATATGATAATTTCACCAGAAAATAGCAGCTCCAGTCAATGTAAAAAGTGTGTTAAGCGATTAAGGCATGATGTGAAACTCATGGGTTCACTGCTTGTTCTAAGCATATTTGTTTCGTACATCCTATAAAATACAAAACAAAACAAGAAAACAGCGGCTTCACTGTCTTGCTAGCACACAAAGAAGTACTATGTTCAAAATGGTTTTCTTATATTTGAAATTCAATATTTTCTATTACATAATTTAAACCATTAAGAACCAATGACTTTTTTAACGTAAATCTTTAAAATTTAAATTACTTTGATACTTCTTTTCGTTTTATAAATTTTTATTTTTTAGCTTATTATATAGCCGAAATTTCTATTAAGCCATAAACAAAAGCCTTTAATTTCAATCTTTTTTTGCAGTTATATCTAAGATTCCGTATTGGATTAAAGTCAAAAATTTAACTAGAAAACATAAATTTGAGATGTTTAAAATCTCTTTAGTTACATTCAAAAAAATTTTTTCCCTAGTTCCTAAGGTTTCTCCTACGGACATCAAGGTGTTTGTTCATGCAAACAACCCTCGGAAAGTGACGTTGCAATGGACGAAAATCGATGAGAGCAAAGTCCGCGGAAGAGTACTTGGATACAACATTTCAGTTGTCGAGACGGCAACAGGGGGTAAATTTAAACTACAATACAACAAGTATTTGATCAAAGTCGATTGTCAAATTGATTCCTGTTAAAATACAACTCCCGCCCTCTACAACCGGCGGCGATTCATCGTTGGTGGGATTTATGATATAATGCAAGATGCATAAATCGGAGACGAAACAAAACCACAATTGCTTCTCTAATTACAAGCATCAACAGCCGCAAGCTAGCATAACCTTAAGTTAATATATTAGACGTAATAAGCGTATTTGAATAATGGCAGAAAAGCAAGACGCTACGACTTTGTTCAATCTCCCCAAATCCTAACTCATTTTTTTAAAATTTAGATACAAAATACTTGAATTCATCAAACGTCGATAGAATAGAAAGCTACGACATGAGACAGGGAACCAAGTATGAGTTTCGAGTCGCTGCCTTCACGTCAGCTGGAGTTGGACCTTTCTCCAAACCTGTAATCCGCAAGACTCCTCGTGGCGGTAAGAATCTGACCTCTTGATACAAAAAAAACTTCCCTCAATATTGTACCCGTTTATATCAGTTTTTGCTCAAAAAGTGTTCGGTTGTCGGACAGTCAAAATGTTTTATTGTGCTGATCGAGGCCGTTGTTACCATTAAAATGGTAAACCTGACATTTAAATGGTAAACCATTTTAATGGTAAACCTGACATCACTGAATGCTACATGGTCATATTTGTAGAACAACCAGATAAAACTTTATTAGATTGGTGTGAAAATAAATGGATTAATAATTTGAATGCTAAAATTAATATTAATAGAATTTTTCTGTCTTTCAATTGCGATTGAGTTTTAAACCCGTTTATTCTTCACTATCGTTTAAACTATACACAGTTAAACTACAACAGTTTTGTTAATCTTTTCAGTCAACACTTTGAATCTTAGCGGGAGTTTGCGGTTTTTAATTTCGCTACAAGTTTTGCACTGTGCGTTTTCTTCTTTGTTACGTGATCCATAATCATTATGTCAGTTGTTGTGTCGTTTAGCTCTTAGTTTTATTGATAGCTTCACTTTGTGTCGTTGAGTCAGGACCCGTATAGTATGAGTAAAAATGTTTTGTCAAATATATGGTAATCTAATTTTATTAATTTTTCACAGAAACTGATGATGACCTTTATAGGTCGAAATCGGTTTTTCATAACGATACAGTTGGTTTTAAATTTTTAACTTTATTTGCTATAATAAATTGAAAGTTGACCGATTTTATTAATAAATTCATGCATCGCAATTGTTTCTTTTTATTTATATTTGTGCCAAAAAGTCTTTTATGTAATAACATAAATTGATAATTGAACCAAAATAAGATGTATTAAAAAGAACAAACAAACTAACCATAACGCTTTTTGGCGCATTGCGAAGATCGTGCCTATTGCAAACAGTTTCAAATAGAATAACAGGCTTGTTTGTGCTTACTTTAAATCTACAGTTGATTGCTTTTTATTGTCTTTGTATTGAAATAAGTAGGTCATGCAGTAATTAGGAATTTTTGCAACTTACAGTGAGGAAACATTCCTAATATTCAGCAAAATTTTGATTAATAATTTCATATAAATGTTGAACAATTGAGAAGGGGCATAAAAATAATTATTTTGCCCTGAAAGCTATACACGCCTTCGAGAAGTGCTAAAATATAGTTTTATTTGGGTGCTACTCTCGTACGATCTCACGCGCCGAATGATCTCAGAATAGCCAACACGTTAGATCGCGCGTTTGTTAAATGAAATCGCACGTTAGAGAAGCAGCCGTGTCATAAAATTTTAAATATTCGATTTTGTATTTTATCGTAGAAATTTGGAATTGATCATTTACAAAAAGGATTCCCTGTAGTATTTCTATTTAACTATTATGACTCGAATTCGAAATCGGGTCCGTATTTAAATTGTTGTAAAATTAGGGTGTAACCTTGAGCTGAGATTAGTTTGAATGATAGACAGGATAGAATAAAAAATTTGTTCAACAAATAGAAGATGTATTTTTTGATGTTGCTGGAATTGCATGAACAAGATTAACCGATTCCATCCACTTTTAAATACATGACCTTTTAAAACAAAGCACATTATTAAGATCTCAAATGATTTTGTATTTGTGATTAGACAAATGGGAGTAGCCTAGGTATGAGAAATTGAACAACACTTTGAGAAAGCATAAAGTATCAAAAAAAAAATTTTTTTTAATGAAATGCTGCAAACCAACAATGCATTTGCAAATGAAAAATCCTTTCATCTTGCTCGAGCAAAAGTTTACTTTTCAGCAAAATTATCTGGTTCTAATCTGTGCCGCCTTCTTTTGGTTGTTGGAATTACGTTTGCTATCAATTAAGTGACTTTGCGATTAACCGCCGAATATAAATATTTACGGCAACACAATTCGTTAAAGTCAATTTTCTGCAAAGCTGCGGGCTCTGCTTGTTAAGCTTTTTGATTTCTCAACTTAATTTAAAGAATATTTTTAGCTTTGTCTTAATTTTTTCGACGCTTTCAAACGTTGCAAATCTTACTTTAAACTTCTTGTTCAAACACTAAGATTGTTTGTAGGAGTCATTTTTCCTGATGTTTGCACAGGATATTTGATACTAGACTCGGTCAATTTCGACACAATGTTGTCAACTGTTTGCCAGTTCAACGCTCAGACAATACGAGTTGCGGTATTTTCCGAGCGTCAATTGCAAACTTGAAACAAGTTTACCACAATCTTATTTTTTAAGTTGTCAACAAACATGGATGACAGTCTTGCTATTAAATCAATGATAAAGCTTGCTTTTGTTTTGTAAGTTAATGTGTTCTGCTTACCTCCATTTGAACTGTAATGAATATATTTAAAAATTTTTAGCGGTTTTACGCTTAAATGCAATAAAAGGCATGAGCAATATAAAAGAAAATTGCCTTCACGGAAATCTGAACATTTTCTTTGAAGAAAAAGTGCCCGAAGCTTAAATATACCGTTTTATCAGTCGTAGAAAGGTTATCAAAGAATATTAAAGTGTATTCCTAGAGATAAAGACGTATGTCAAAAATTTTTGTTTGTTATAAAAATAAAGGGTATCGATTGCAATCGAGATAATGGCCGTATTTAACACCATTACTAAGCTTTTCTCTACAAACCTATCTGATTTTTGAGCCGTCTAAGCAAGATCGTAAGGTAATTCTATGCCTCACTCAAGTTGAATATCAATGCTTTTGATTCTTTTATTAATTCATGCATTCTTCAGAGATTACTGCTTTGATTTTATGCACAAATGCAGATATCACAGTCCCGACAAGGACACTTGTGCCTGGACCACTGACCCGCCAATCGGACCGGTTTTGCGCAATTTCTTTTTGCCTGTCTGCTAGAGTATGCTTTCTTCTTTAATAGTGACCGAATAAAGATTGTTAAGACGACGTGAAACATCTTTAAAAGCAAGGTCATTACAAGCACTGATGACTTCAAAAAAAAGAGAAGCCCGGTGCAAGAAAAAAAGAGAGTTTTTAGATGCATTTTGAAAGATAATTAAAGACCAAAAGCAAAAGCAATTCGTAGACCGTTGCCGAAGCATATTTAGAAAAAACTCTACCGACATTTAGAAAAAAATGACTCTTAAATTTCCGGTAACCTAATCTCTTTTGAAAAAAACCGTTTTTTTTTTTATTTTTGAGTTTTTGTTTTGAATTTTGATTTAATTGTAAACGTTTTCATCCTGATAATTGAGATTATTATTTACTTTGATAGCGCCGGAACCTGGAAATATCAACGTCACCGCTGATGATAAAAAGGCAATGGTTTTTTGGACACCATCTGGTGGTCTACCAGCTGATATCGTGGTACTGCAGCACAGAGTGGCGAACAGTACGTCATATTTTGTATTCATTTGTCAACTGGCTAAAGAAACTATTTAAAATTTTTTTTTTAATCTTTAAATAATAAAAAAAAGAAATCTGATAAAAATTCAAAAAAAGTTTGAGAAAATAGTAAGCTTTATATAAATATAATTGTTTTACTTTAAATCTAAAGTATCCTCAGTTTTTATTCACATAGAGATGTAATAAGAAGCCTAAATCATCTTTTCAAATTCAGTAGCTGATCTCAAAAATGTTGTTTTCGAAAAAGCTTTTGCCCAGCTCTTGTCAGTTCTTTTTCAGAAACGCAAATTATTAGATAAAACTTTGGGCTTATAGTTTTATGTTAGATATGATTGGATTCTAAAATAAGTTTTTTAAGTAAAATTTTTTACTGTTAAACCATAAATAGAAGTGTTGTTATAAAGATTTTTATTCAAATGAAAACTCCTCATGAAAATTTATCCGAATTAATTGTCTGAACAAGTTTTTCAACTTCCTTTTGGATTTTTATAAAGTTGATGAATCTATTAACATTTGAGCTTATGCGATTTTCAGATTCTGTACCGCTGAAAGCTTTTCAAATTAATAATTCTAATAAATAAAATTACTAAGAGTTTGTAATGCATTGGACTTGTGTCCCAATACAACGAAAAAGTTCGAGAAAAATTATGAATTTAGGCGAAAAAAACAACCTGTAAAGTTTAAGCCTGCTTTGTTTTCCGATGCCAATTCAACCCAGAACCGGATCAGATCTTTGGCAATTTACAAGCTTCATACTTTCACTTTCAACAGGTAAAGACACGTGGCAAGAAACCGAATGGAAACCAGCGAGCCATGGAAAGATGATGTTCGAGGTCAAAATTAACTCCACAGTTGATTATGAATTTCGTGTGGTAGCCCGGAACAAATACGGCAATGTGACCTCCCAAACGATTTTACTGACGGACAATTCAGGTGCGTTGTTGTTGCCAATAAAATAGGCAGATAAAGTTAGGTTGAAAGCATTTGAAAATTTTCTTTGATCATTTTTGGCTTGGCTTTTAAAATTTAGCTTTACAAAAAAAAGTTTCATCTTAATTCTTTAATTTAATCAAAAGCAGAAATTTTCTGAAAATCTTCGAAGACGCATTGCTATTTTGAATTGGTTTTTCCAAGTAGCTTGGTATACAACGAAAAAGTTCTTGGTAACCCGGAGTTTTGCAATATTTTCCAAGTTTCGACAAAATTACCATTTTCTTTGATAAACTTGAATATACTTTCTAATCGAAGTTTCGTTCTTTTTTAATCCTATGTTGCCTTGTCTTAAGATGACATTTATACTTGTAAATCATTAATACGATACATGCTTAATTGACAAAATAAACGGATTCTTATCGCAAATTATAAAGTACCCGTTTACGGCTGGCATTTTTAAACAAACAGAAGCGGTGGTTTTATCAGACTAGCCCAGATTAAACGACCTTGTCACAAGCACGTACGCAATTAGGGTTTTCATTTCAAGTTAGCGATTTTTCATTTTTTTTATTTCAAGTTTGCGAGGATTAAATTTTATAAGAATTTAATCCTCGCGAACTTGAAATGAAAAATCGCCAACTTAAAATGAAAACGCTATAAAAGATTTTTTTTTCGTTTTTGCGTTTTCTAATATCTAAACGAAATTATAAGAGAAACAAGTGAAGATAGTCTTAAGTTTAAATTTAACTCGTTAATAAAGTAATTTCTTCTATTACAAAAAATTTCTTCATAAAAATTTCTTTTATTTCCACCAACAGTTCGGCAATTGTGTTCTCGTTTATAACCCTACTTGTAAAATTTTCCTTTGCTATTACGTTCTGCTTTTCTTAAATAATGTTTTAATAAAATTTTTGGAATTGAAAAACCACCGACTTGCTTTCACACTGAACCGAGTTTGATTTAATCTGTTTTAAATACAAATTGATTGAATTGATTTATTGATCACTTATTTCGCATCTGTCGTTCTGTCGAATTCCACTGCATCCTTTATTTCTGACTCTTAATATCCCGAAAAACTTATTTTGATTTCTAGTATAAACCTGAATTAACGCAAACCTGTGACTATACGCGATTCTCAAAGAAGTGTTATACAATTACCATGATTTTTTCTGATAAGTGCAAATTAAATAAGGCTATTCGTATCACCAAAACCGAGTCTTTTTAACTCCAAAAACATTTAGGCAAATTTAAAAATTACAATTCATATATGAAAAAGTTTACATAACATAGTTTGACTACGTTAATTATTGGGCTTTAGTTCATGTTTTTTAAGGCTAATTTAGAGGTTTAATAATAAAGTTTTTTGTTCATTCCCAGACTTAGTTAGCCTTGTCAAGTTATCCTTAGTTTTCCAAACTGGAAACTAGCCGTTCAAATATGGGCTGCTGGCAAATTCTTAACCTTGCCTCTGCATGAATTGTAGTTTCCAGTTGTCCGGTAATAAGTTTTCGACAATTTTTTTGTGACTATTTACATTTTTCAAGTAAATTTCAAACAAACGTTTTATCGGGCTTTTCATTTTCATGCTTGTTTGCTTACAATACTATCTGCAAATCATTTCTCTTCTGCAAATATTTGCACTGCAATAGAACTCATAAAATTTGTTTTATTTTTTTCGAACGTAAGGCCATGGTTTTTAGAGTAAAAAACAATGCAATTAATCTGAAATTTAATTTCGGATTGTACGGATAGAAAATGATTATTTTGCGGTACGCTTTACTTAAATCTTTCAAATTTCTTCTATCTTCGATTAAAAAATGCTTTTGTTCTGTGGTTGAATGACTTGTGGCGTTTACATTTTTTGAAAACGTCAATCTTGATAAAAAGAACTTGTGCTGAGTGCAAAAGAAATTATTGCTTATGCAATTTTACGTCTTTTGCTTCGTTTTCCACTCATTAAAAAGCACTCGGTGTCAAGATGCTAAATACCATTACCGACAGGTCTCTGTCCCATCAAAGTTTTTTCTCACGCTTGTTTCTAGCAAAAAAAATAATTCTTTTGATTTATCAACCTGGCTACAACATAATTGCTGCTTCTGATGTTTGCTGCAAACTCCAGATCTGCAGATCTGCTGGCATTCAAGTAACGCCATTGTCGACAAGCCGACGTGAGTTGATATCACTAGATTGAAACTTCATGTAGAATTGAATCAAAAAATTTGAAATGGGTTGCCGTTAGGTATTTTTCTGAATCAAAAAATCAAAGGACTCCGGATAGAGACGGGTACAGTTAAGGGTAAGTCCGCCAACCTATAACCGGTTAGATGGGCGAGTAAAATGTACCATATTTTGCAAGCTTTTAATATTAATTTTAAAAAAACATGGCTGTTATAGTTCGTATATTAGAAGGCTTAAAATAAAATAAATTATATGGCAATACTTGGAGATGGAGAGCCACGTGCAGACTTAATTTTGAAATGTGCGGATTATAGAAAAATATTTACGGAAATGGGCGGATACTAACCGCAAAATATTGGTCCATGTGGGTCTTTAATTTTGAGTTTGCAAATCTATTGTTGTGTACTCCCAGACTGTTGCAGCGAACGGATTTGCTGGTTCATAAAGAGGTACCCGTGTTGGTCAATTTAGTTATTGAAAAGGGCCATATCACGCTTTTTTTGGTTGCTTAACGTATGCAAAACCCATACTTAAATCTGCATTATATTGCAAAACCATTCACTTTTTTGATTCATTGTTGCTCAAGACTTCCTTTTATCATCGGGACTAATAAGCTTACTCCATTCTTGTCCGTAAGCAACATATAACTGTATAATCAAGTTCTTGGAGCTGACACTGGAAATAGTAAGAATCAAATTACAATGATTTTTTTAGTCCTCTCTTTTTCAGTCATATGAACGCATATTTGATGTCTATATAATCAATAATTAAACTTCAATCCTAAAATTTAAGAATTCTGCTCGGCGTGACAAAAAGCACTTTGCCACCAAGTTTCATTTTTGATTGTGCTGTGCAAACTCCTCCACATAAAACGTTTTTGCGTAACAACTATAGAATTCGATATTTGAGATAATTTCAAAGAAATTTATTTTTGGCGAAAGAAAATTAAGATATTTTGTTTTAGATGTCCTTAGTTTGTAAAGAAGTCATACTAAACACATCTATATTCACCCTACATTGGATGAAATCAAGCACGAACAATTTGCGATTTATCATAAAAATGAATATTTCATAACAAATATACTCAATTCCGTAACACGCCCAAGCTTTTCTTATTGTTCAGCCTGTTGCAGTTATCAGCTTATGTGCAAATTCAGCAACCACCCTTGGCATCAAGCAAAAGCGCAAACGGATTTGACACGTCATTACTGTAAAATCGTTGCAAGACTGGTTACGGTTCATTCGCTTTATCTATAACTTTTTTGCCGAACAAAAACTCCTGTCAGGATTTACAGACACAAAAAATTATTTCCTCCTTTCTTCACGAAATATAAAAAAGGCAGTCGTAGAACGCACGAAGAATTGTTTTTTGTCGACAAGTGCAACCACGGTAAATATGTTGATCTAGCTTTTAATACTTACACTCAATTACCACCCAAAAAAGTCCCTGATATAAAAGTAATTTCTATTCTAATGAATGAAAAATAAAGTACAATAAAATTGGTGTCAATTTAAGATTCAATAACAGTGTAGCTATTTCTATAAAAATTTCTTGATTATAGACTGTAAAACAACTAGATTTTGAACAGAATTTGCAACGACAATTTTTGCCCTAAGGGTTGTTAAAAGCGTCAGCAAACAAAAAGTTTTTAAGAAGACCGCAAGACAGTGACCGGTCAGATTTCAACTGTTTGACAAGAATCTGATAAAAGCATTGCATCTTTACTTGTTTGTGCAAACATCTTTCACTTCAGACTGCTCAACGAAAACGCATGACGCATAAAAACAAAATACTTTTAGTTGAAGCCATTCTTACAAACGCAGTGAAAACAAGGCATTGCCAACGACGTCTAAACAGGAAAAATGTTTTCCATCCATTCGCATGAATGCCAGTTGTGAACAATTTGAACGACGATGCGGAAAAGTAAAGCAAAACGTTATAGAAAAATTTAATCATTAACATTTGTCATACTTTCATTTTAGCAAAGTTTTTAAAATAGTTAGTCGGAATTTAAATAAAAGTGCTAAAACATACGCGAGACTTTTAAATTGCAGATTCAAATAAAACTAAATGTTTCTTAAATATTGTTTTTGATCATTTGAAATAAATAAGTAATAAAAAAAATTTGGATAAAAGTGTACGTCTTTCAATGTTTCACAGTCTTCGCAAAATTGTGGTTTCGCTTTCGAACCATTATCAGTCTCGCCGATTTGTCTGGCGCACTTCTTCAACGCTTTCAAAAAGATGAAACAAAACTTGAATTTTAACTATTGGCATTAATAACCGCGCCATCGCTTGCAGAAAAGATCAATTCTTTTGTTTCTTATACGTCTTTAAAGTAGAATACAGTACACCATTCACGGAATTTTTGAGCTATTTTTTTCTTTGACTTATGCTTGTTGCTGTTCAAGAAAATTTGTCTCACAACCTGTTTGGTTGTGGTTAAGTTTTCGTAAAGAGAACTGTTGTACCGCTGGTTGGAATCCTTTTGAACATATTTTTCAATGAATTTTTCCAGATATTTTGTAATGACACGACCGTCTGTCTTAACTTTGACGTAGCACAAATGGTCCTGATTTGAACCTTCTTTGTGGCAATATCCGCGCAAACGGAAATGATTTCTTTTCTCGCCACGATAGTGGTCCGATTCTAATTTAAACCGATAAACCGGTTTTGGTTTTCCTCTTTCCGTTATTTGTTTGCATAAAGTCGAAACAGCAAGACTTTTATTGTATCTAGTTGTGATCCCGTAGTCGCCACGAAGCTTGTCATTTTTGTTCACTCCCGTCGCGGTGCATTGTTGTTCAGTGAAATTTTCCGTCAGATTTACCAGCAAAAGCCAAGTATTAGTTTCGTTTTCAAAACGCTGGATGCCAAAATTATCTAAAAGTAAAATATTTTCTAAAATGGACGTAATTGTTTCAATGCGGTTTCGAATAGGTACGCTAATTTTCATTAGTGCCACTGTGAGATCTACCACGTTATAGGAAATTTTGGTTTGGGTATAAAAATATTAAGAGGACTGTAGACGCCACCCTAGAGTGGCACCTTTTTATTTTTATAGATTGGCTTGGCTGTTCGACAAGTAACACATACAACAGGCCATAAACATTAAAATTGGGGATCTACCGATATGCAAATCGGCCAATAACCGATATATCAATCAGTCTCTAATTTCTTGGTTTTTGTCCCAAAAAAGTTGTGATCTCTACATCGAGATAAAAAAAATGTCAGCTAGAAGAGTATCGGCCATATTGGCAAAATTCGGCCGATACTGATATATCGGCTAAGTGACCAATACCGATACCTTGCCGATAATATCAGTGCATCCCTAACTACAACTCTTGTCTAATCGATACAAATAATTATTTTTTGCTCTAAACACACTTGAATACAGCCACGAGGTTGGCATCGTGGTCGAGTGGTTAAACAGCGCTGTGATTGTGATCGACATGGTCTCGGTTCAAAGCATACTCGCACTATTCGGTTGTATTCTCGGAAAAGACACTTTACGACACTTTTCCCTGCTTGGTGGTCTTGGCAAGCAGTTCTAACTTTCAGTCATATCTCTATAAAACTAAAATTAAAAATTTTAACTGAACAGCAAAATCTTGGCATCTTTGGAAGCAGGTCGGGATAATTGCTTTTTGTATTTGCGCTTCCGTCGCTTTCTGCAAATCAGAAAAATAAATATAGAGATAAAATAAATAAAATAAAAACTTTCTCAAGTTCATGTTTAGATTGTTATTTTTACATTAATTGCAAATTTAATAACGCAAAAGGTGCTTATCGATTGAAGTTACATTATCATAACAGTCTCTGCTGACTGATTTACCTGGTTGCCAGGTAAAAATCGAAAAATTGTCAAGTTTGCAATGCCATTTCAGTGCTGCGTATAGAAAGTTAGGGTTATACTATGTTTGATTGTTGTATAAAAACAATGCAAAAAATAGATGCAAAAAAAACAGGAGATCAAGATAAAAAATATTGAAACAAATTTTTAAGTCGATAAACTTGATTTTACGCAGTGAAACACTAATTCATAAATTTTTGGTTGATTTTTGTTACGGTAGAGAAAAACAGGTTTAGTTGAACGTACAGTTGAGTTCAATATTTTAAGATTTATAAGATTATGGATGTGGTCACTGCTTAAAATTATTCTTTTGATAAGTTTGCAACAGATGTTTCCTCAAATGACATTTACTGTAAGCAACGAATTGGGATTAACGTATGAGAATAATGACCTGATGTTCAAGCAATTAAATCGAAATAAAGTCAAAATGTTTCAGAAGTTCGTAATATCAAATTTTAGTTGAAAAATTCTTCATTATTTTTATTATGCTTTTTTTTTTGAGCATCCACAAATACTTTAAATTTTCTGTTCTATAATGTATACTAGACGTTCTTAAAATTTTTTGCTGCATTTCCATAACTTGACTTGTACTGTATGATTTCGCACCACTTTAAAAGTTTCGAATCAACATGTATAACTTTTCAATGCATGTATAACTTTTCAATGTATAACTTCAAGTTTTACCAGTTTCGTATGTCCTGAAAACGTTCCTTGCACCCCCAAAGGGCACACACCTTCAGTATTAATTTCTGATTTAAATCGGTTTTTAGCAAAGGTTTTCAATTCACGTATGTAAAAACAAAGCATTATCCTTAAAATAAAAATGCTTCATTGAACCAAAAATGTGTCTCTTATGCGCGTTTATTATACAAGCATTTCTTTTAAAATATTAAGCGTAGATCCATGAAGGTAATTTTTTAAATGTATGATAAGTTCTTACGCATTAATTGCTACAAAGAAATGTGCTCTTTAATAAGTGTTTGTAATCGTGGATTACTACTTTTCAAGCCAAATCAAAATTTTTATCGAGCTGCTGATGACAAATTTGATTATAACTTCTTGAAACCAATTTAAATTGCCGGTTCTGCAACGCTTTTACGAAATCTGTCTTTAAAAATATGATGCTATTAAAAAAATTTCTTATGTCAAAATTTGCTCGAAAACTTGTTTAGGTGAAAACGAAAATTATTCGTATTATTTTATTTCAACTTTTACGTTTTTTCTTTTACTGTCCATCCATTGTTCCATTCATGTATTTTAATTCGAAAAGTTGAAATTGTTAAAGCTGGATTCACTTTACTTAATCTTGACAATTGTTTTTCACAAGTAGACTATCGGTCGTTGGCTGTTATTCATGCACGCTATTAAATGTCGATTTGCCTACCCACTTGAGCAGTAAAAAAATGACTTTTTTAACATAAAATTGTAAGAATATAAAAAGAGTTTGAAAAAGCTTTTAAAGATTTTAAAGCATTTTTATGAGCACAAATTAACATACATAACTTGGAGACTTCTTCGTGTTATTCAGGATTTAAATAAGTAGTCATAATTATACAAATAATCACAAATAGACTCTAGGCCATGGTTTCTTAACCGGCTGACCACACAAAATATGAATAATGTGTTGAAATAATATCCTCGTTGCGGTAAAAGTAATTTCTACATACTGGTTTCACCACCCTGAGGACCAGAATTCGTGACTCTAATTTAGGACGAAAAAGGTCTTCACTTAAATTTATGACAATACTCAGGTGAAAACAGAAAAAAAAATCTTCACTTAGAGGCAGCGGGCCGCAACATTTGGGTTTCAAGTCTTTTGGGCCGTGGTGGTAAAAAAGTTAATAAACACTGATTTAGATATAAAGCACGAGCGAGACTCTTTTTTTTTTTTTTTTTTTTTTTTCGAAAAACAGGGATAGTAGTCAGTATGTATGAATCAACAAAATAAACACTAATAAAAAACCAAATCAAGCGTACCAGCAACAAAATCAGTAAGAGTTACTCACTTGATAATACAATCGGTCCGTTTTGGTAGCTAGAGTTGTGGCAGGCTTTGACATCGGCCTTCGTTTCATCAAAAATATTTTTCGTCCTTTTGGTAACGCACAGCCATCTCTTTGTATTTTCTACTAGTGGTTTTGGAATTAGTTGCACTTCTAAAAACTTGGTTGTTTCGTGAATAGGAAACGCTGACGCCATTACACCAAACGAGCTTTTTCTCCACACGCAAAAGTCCGTTTCGGTTTCATCACAAATGAAAATATTGTCCATGTTCAAAAGTAGAAAAAGCAAAAACAAGCAGCGCCAATAGATAAGAGAAAGTCGGCTCGGACGACAAAATGGGAAAAAGCTTCTTGCAAAGGGACTTATATTCAACTTGTTTTTTAAGCTGCATTGACCCCCCTGCAATGTCGGCATAACTGACTGTTCAAATTCATGTTTTTATTTTACCTTAACCTTGAAAACAGCACTTTTGTAAAACATGTACAATTTGACCTAACACCTATTAAAAAAATGCATTAATATATCAGGTCATCTCATAGTCTCTAACAAGTAACCAAAATCTCTTTAATCAAAATTTTATCAGAATGTACGTTCTTTGGTTACATCTATGACTTCCTTCCACCTATTTGTAAGCTAATTAATTCCATTACTTTAAAATTTTTTTGCTAAAACTCACCATTCTCAAAGCAAAAAACTCTGCAATGTCGGTTCCCACACTCATGGATTTTGAAAATTTATTTCCTGCAAGTAATTCTGTAAACTACAAAACAAGTGATATTTTGAAGGAGCAAGGTGGACAGAAAAGGTGGATGAGGAGTTTTCTCCTTGTCAGGCTAGAGTATTGAAACTATTGTACAAAACTTGAAACTATTGTCAGGCTAGCCAGGGAGAAAATTAATAATATGTCGTCCGTTCATTGGCGCAGATCGCAGTTTTATCTGTCTGTTGTTTTTGCATGTCAAAATTATAATACGGCATTTCTCGCCACGAGATAATTCAGTTTACGGTAGCTACGAAATTGAATTTAGGCTTTTAGCTAAGGAATATTTTCTGTTGCTTTGCTCTTTGTCTTCAAAATTATTTAAGGCAGTTTTTGAATAAAAATAGTAAAGGTATCTAAATCACAATTTCAAAATTTGAGTTTTTAATTTTATTACGTAGTGCAATTGCATTGCAAGTACAAATACGTGCAAGTTGGCCATGATTACAAGTAGAGAATGGTCCCCGATAGAATTTTTTAGAAAAACCAAGCAAGCTTGGCATACAAAATTTTGATACTGATTGTTTTTAGTAGTGCACGATAAAACTAAAGTTTTTCCCTTTCTTTTAATTTAGCTTAATGCTGCTGGCAGTCCATTCTGTTTTTTTCAAATCAACCGTCAAATTTCTTTTTGTAATTGTTTGAATGTTATGTTATAATGTTATATCTTAAAATCTCTCACACCAGTTCATGCTTTAACTTGTAAATAGAATAGATAATTAATACGTAGAACACTGTAAGTCTAGTAAAAGGCATTTTTGGAACCGAACCACGTGGTTTGACTGATTCCTAGTAAAACGTGCTCTTTTGAAACGAGCTGCTTACGATTTAGAAAAACACTGTTTTGTCGTATTTGCTGATCTTAAACTCAAAATTGATAAAAACCGGTGCTGGCTTGATCTAATTGTTAACTGGAAGCTTTTTTGCCTTTTGTATTGCAAAAGTGTTTTTTGATTTCTTCCATTTGGTCTTCGTTTCTTCTCACTAAGTTTTTTTGCAAATATAAACATTTCTCTTTCAAGTTTGTTCAAATTACGAAAAACTACAGAAAGTTTTTAATCACACTGTAAACCTTGCAATCGAAAAAGCTTACACACGCGTCAAAGTCTTCTACAAACTGTCGAGCTATAACCGAAGCAAACTGGTCGACGCTTTATTTGCTCACCACGAGGCATAGACAAGCACAAACCGATTCTCTCTTTTTCGTCTAAATACCTACACAACGATTCTCTCTCTACGATAATTATTTTCTTTACGTTGACGTATCTTCTTTCTACCGGGACGATGTAAATATTTCAAATGCCGCTGCTCTCAAAACATGGCAGTTTAACGAAGTGTTCGACCACCGCATTTTTATTTATAATCAATTGACTGAATAGGCTCTGTATGACTGGCCAATATACTGTATGATAGCGTAGTGACCTATGACATAACTCTCATATCGGTTAATATCCGTTTTACAATGGGGATTAATTAAGTTTATCAAAAATAAATTTTATTGTTATGCGAGTAATTTTTGATTTCTAATCTGTTGTACATTTATAATTTGGTTTACGTTAAATAAAATAGGTCATCCAGATAGAAAAAAAACTGGTTTTTACTCAACTAATGCATGCTAAATCTTTTTTACATTTCTGATGGGAAGCCACTTTCTACAAGAGCTGTCAAAACTCGATTTGCAATTCAAGTCAAATAATGAAAAAAACGTTGACAAAACTCGAAACTTTTAATAAATCTGGTTCTTGTGGCGTGTCTACACGCCGTACTGAAGTTGTGTGATCATGAAGACCCGATGAAAAAAAACTTAATTTTATTTGAACAATTTAATTTTGTGACAAAAAATATTCTTTACTATTTTGATTGTTTTTTACCATGAAGTCAACTTTGGTCTCTTCATTTCACCCAAAACAATTGCGAATTTAAGTATGTGAAAATTTAAACTGTTCTTTTATGCGCAAAAACAATGTTAAATACAGTAAAAATTTTTTAGTAAATAAAATAATATCCCTGATTTGTAACTTAACAGTGACTGAAACAACAGTTTATCTCTCAAATAACTGCAAAACAAATAGTATAGATTCATCAACATATTGTTTATCTTTCATATCTCCCGCTTCCCTATGTAATGTACAAAGAGTTGAAATATTCTTCATGATAGTTTTTCGGTTAGCTTTTAGTTTCATTTTTTCATTTTATCTCTATATTTATCCTCCTGACTCGCAGGAAAGCGATAGAGGCGCTAATACATACCAAGACCTGCTTCCGGAGATGCCAAGATATTGCTGTTCGCTTGAAATTTTTTTATTTTGGTTTTTCAGTTTGTAGAGATATGACTAAAATTTAGAACTGCTTGCCAAGATCATAAAGCAGGGAAAAGTGCCATAAAGTGTCTTTCCCAAGAATACAACAGATTGCAGCGAGTAGGTTTTGAACCGAGACCATGTCGATTACAATCATGGCGCTCTAACCGCTCAACCACGCTCCCGACCACATTTAGGTCAATTCGCTTTAGGTCACATTTAGGCCCTCTACACAATGTTCCTACAGCTTCCTCAGAGAGATGTCTTAAGTTTGGCTGATACAGCTTTACTTGCCAAACTTGACAGAAAGCAGAGGGATCGATGATCCAAAGCATTTCGGAGCATCGACTTTTTACACTATAGTTTAGTGGTTCTCAAACTTTTGTTGGATTCCTCTCTTTCAGGACTCAAATACCATCATTTCTTTCCCTCCCCCTAAAAAATCCCTCAATGATCAAAGTGAAAATTGTTTTGTTTTTATCTTTATCCAAATTTTTGATCCGAATTTTGGCTATCCCGTAGGAGTTCAAAAATTAAAATACAAATTGGAATCCTTCTCGGATTTGCCGATTTTCCCAAAAAAGTAGTGATCTGTAAAAAGAGTTTTAACTTTCAATCTATTTCGGATCTCTTGATTTTCTTTCCTAAAATGTAGTGATCTCACTTTCCCCTCTGCTCCCCCCGGGTTAGTACGGCTATGATTACCAAGGACGAACGACCTAAATTGTACCAAGATTCTCAATTTTCCCCCCAATTCCTCCCTAATGGTTTTTTCTCCCTTGAGATTTTAAATTCGTCCTTTGGGAGCTAAGTGCCTTATTTTGAGAAACACTGCGCTAGTGGTAAAGCATGGAGAATACTGAACTACTTTACAGGTAGGTCATAACACTCTCCTCGTCACTGTCCCGTTTCGGCTGATGCTATTTCATCTCAGTCAGTCTGAAATCGAAGATACGAGGCTGTTGACCGAAAATCATTTTAACTTGTTTCTCAAGAAGAGTCTGACATTTAGAGGGCCACAACACCAGACCCAATGAATATCTCTGACACTTTCTCAGAGTGAATTCAATGCTGCTCTCCAACACTTAAAACCAATTGCCCAGAGCTTATAATCCATGCTGGAGCTGCTTTGAAAACCTGGTTACGTGACTTCCTTTCTTCCAGCTTGCGCCGACTCAAAATTTCCAGATCTGGAGAAAAACGCTTGTAGTCACGATCCCAAGCCAATGAAGCCAGTGGGAGAGTCAAAGAATTATCGACCGATATCTCTGCTCTGTATTCCCTACAAGATCCTCGAGAGGCTTATCTACGCCCGCGTCGAGACAATTATTGATACACTGCTACGCAAAAAAGGCTGAGTTTTGATGCGGCAAGTCAATTGTGGATCAAGCACAAAGTCTAACGGTTTTGAATGACAAAACACGATGCTGGCTCAACACCATCACTGCAAGCGTCTGATTCGGGCGGTACAACAGCCTGGGGTAGTAAAAGTATTACACCTCGGTCCCAGTTCTGTTTGTGAATGATCCGGAGCGGATGCCCTTCCAAACGATGACGACGACAACATTTAGGTCAATGCGCTTTTTTCTTCGACGTTGAAGACCTGGGGCCAATTTTCGCTCCGGACAAACCTGACTCGCTGTGACTAATTTCTCTTAACCTTTGCCACAGCTGCAGCTAAGTGGCTGTCTTGTTCAATGGCAATGGACGCGACAAATTAGTGACGCAATCCAACTTATAAAACAAGCATATCAAAATGTTTCGTTTTGGGAAAGTTACATTTTATTTTAGACAACAAAATCACAAGATTATTTTCGTCTAGATACGGCAACCTCCGGATTTTCTCTCCAGCTCTGGTTGATTGTGATCATTATTCTCATAGTTCTCATCCTTATCATTGTCATCATCGTTTGCTTACTGCGCAGTCGTCGTGGTCGAAAATATTCTGGTAAGTGTTTTGTGCAGAATTTGAACCTTTGTGCTTTCGAAAATTGTGCTAACTAGTTAAAAAATTTCCTGTAAATATTACCTTTAAAAAAATATTTTTTGCTTCTCTATTTTTTATCCTAGAAATTATACGACTACTACTCTGATTCATAAAAATATTATTACATTGTTTAAACGTAAATCGGGTGAATTTTTTACCCTCATTGAGGCTTCATGGATTGGAAATGTATGTTCGTTTTCACTCTTGGGCTTTGCGTCAAATTTGTACATCTCTAATGTGCGTAGTAAACATTGGTCAATAAATAAAAGTCGATTGTTTGTGGATTAATTAATTTCTTTGGTATTAGAAATATATTCCTTTTTTAGTTGCAATTACGAGCTCCTTCAACCGTCAATGTTTTGTAAAAAAATTTGTTGAAGCCATTTGGCCAAAAAAATTTTTTAAATAATTTTTTTAATTTTTTGATTGCGCGTTATACTTTGGCAAAGCATAACTTATCATTGATTCTTTCAATTATCAAATGTTCGCAAAAGAGCTTCGTTATAATCTAGATTGCTATGCACTTGGCTAGATCGAAACCTTACTCGCTTTCTATTCGCCTTGTTACAAAATGACGTAAGGAGGATACTGAAAATATGGAGAAAATGGGCTAAATATGGAAACAGGGGTGGGGGCAAAAGATGTTGTTTAAAATTGGACGTAATCTTTATTTGTTGTTTCTGATTTATAATTTTTTTCTCGCGTGTACTACACTGGATTTATGCGGTAACCTTCCGTCATTCAAAGTTTGTTTTTTGTTACAAAAGCGAGTCATGACAAGATTGATTTTGTTTTGCCTTTAGTTGCCGATAAAGAAAAGCATTTTGTCGAAGTACAACCTCTAGAAGACGTTGATGCTGGAGACTACAAGTTAGTGTTATGTTTAGCTTTTTTTAGGAAAATAACTATTCCAATGCATGCTTTTCCTGCTTATGACCAGGAAATAGTAATGAAAGATAAAAGTATCAAAAATATAATTGATCCAAAAAAATCCTGAAATATTTTTTTTACAAGAGGCTTAAGTAAAAAATAATAGATTGGTCTAATATACATTGAATTTTAAATTTACTTTGTTTCCATTGAAGAAAAAAAAATAAAAAAACTGGATCTGTTCCACATTCGGTTAATTTTACCCAAAACATGTACAAGAAATTAAGACCAAATTGCATATAAAAAAAATTAAGCCATTTAATACAACCTTATAGTGAAACTAACTGTGGCCTGCTAATTTTTTTAACTTTAAAAAAGAATCAGAGGTCACAAACTTATAAAATAACAATCTAAATATCTAAAAGTAAATCGAATTCAAAGAAATATCGGATCGTTAAAAACTCCAAAAAAGTAACTTGACTTAAATTTTGGTTCTTACCAAAAAAGTTTTTTTATTAATGCGGACGTTCGTTTTGGCATGTGGCGAAGCGATATTAAAATCTTATGCTTAAATTGGTTTTTAATGTCATTAACGTTGTCCGAAGTTTTCTTCATCTTAAAGCTAACGTACTAAATCGGCGGCTCACGTAAGAGTTTTGTAATAACTGCGCCTGTTCTGTTCGAGACCGAGACATTTAATTTGTTTTCAAATTATTTTAGCATTTGGCTTACACCTAAAAAACTTGGTAATTTGCAAAATGATCTCGCCAAAATATGTTTCGGTAGCGTTGTGCTTGTTCGTTATTGTATACAACAGGGTGATCCAAACCCAAACCGCGGGACATGTGGCAATGACATTATGACGATTTAATTATTTTCGATTAAACACACTGGTTCGGCATAAATTTGAAAAGTGGCCCCCAGGAGCGACAAGCTTGAACTACCCTGGTGTAAAGCCTCGCAATAACAACCTTTCTTTGTGACGCAGTTACTGCTGCATAATCAGATGCAAAGTAGGAAAGAGAATGAAGGAAACTTCGTTTTTCTGAGAAGTTGGTCATAAATTTAATAAAACCTGGTCAATGCTTGAACCAACATTCTTCATAGCTAAACTGCAATTTTCCTACTTGTGCAGCTTCACAATTTACGACACATCTATTTAATTTAGCAACGAAAACGATGATGTAAAGAAACCTTTGACTGATGGAAAAAGTTCCAACGGAAATCCGAAAAAAATGCCTCTTCGAACGAGAGGGGACAGCATTGGGGGTGACTCCATAGAGGATCCAAAAGAATTCAACGAAGACGGATCTTTCATAGGCCAATACGGTGTGATAAACAGTCCCAGCAGTAATGAGACACCTTCAACGCCACCTAACGAATCACAAAGCCCAGTGGACAATCGAAAAGAAGGCGTTGTTTAATGAAGCGCAAGATTTTTTTAAAAAAACGGGGAAATGGATAACTTGGAGGAAACAACTTTCAGCGCACTATGGTTTTAGTTCCTTTTTACGATATCATGTTTTCTATTGGAGGCTGGTTTCTCGATTTAAAATTTTGTTAATTGGTGCAAAAACATCAAAACCAATCACTTAAAAACTGGGATATACTATTTAAACTAAGCAAAAAAAAAGGTTTTGTAGTAAGTAAAAAAATTGCTTTTAATTTCTAAGTTTTTTATAACAAATAAATTAATTACGATTTTTGCCTACGATGTAGTCCGTAATTTCCGTTTGTTTAACATCCTTTCGTGCTTTCGAATGACGTACATTATGATAATTAAGCCGGGTTATATAGGCGTGACTAGAGTGTTTTTAAAAGTTTGTAACTAGTTTTGACTTGTTTAAATCTACTCTGCTGGATGTGCGAATAATACTCAAATACTCTTCAACAAGTAAAATCTACGAGTTTCTAATTTTCTTAAAAATTTACTGTTGTACCTCTTCTGTATTTTCACGTTGACTTTTAAATAGTCATGAATAGCTTAAATTTGTGCTGTTTTGTTTTCAGTTTTCTATTTGTCGAAACTGTGCTTTTTATTTTTGGGCTTTACTAATTATGGAATGTTTTGAGTTATTTCAATAGATCAGAAATGTTTTTCTACTTAGCGAATTGATACTTAAAAAAACCTTACACTTTTAGCATTTTAACCTAATCTTTGATTGAATTATGGATGTACATTGTAAACCGGTGCCGTTCAAAATCCCGACTGGCAAAATCCCAAATGGTAAAGTTCCGATTCTTAATACCCTAAATGTTTTATTAAACATTTTAGTAAAAAAAATATAAAAATTTTTATTCATATATTTATTTGCATGTACGTATGAGTAGGCCGATATAAAAATACAAAAAACATTTACAGGTTATTTTTAAGATATAAAACATTAAAATAGGTTTAAATGAATTAATAGTTTAATAAAAATTAATCTTTTATCGCAAAATAAATTTCAAAAAGCGGCCTCCTTTTTTTCTTGCACCAGGCTTTCTTTTTGTAAAAGCATCACTGGGTCTAAGTGGAAGAAAATTTTAGGGTGTTACACATACGTAAATACTAATCTTAGAATGTATTTATTCGGAGATAAAATTAGGAATTTCGATATCTGGGGTTGTGACCTACACCAAGGGGAGCCGGAAAGCCATTTTGTCAGGAGGGGCAAAATTATAAAAAAGCACTTTATCTTTTAAAAAGACATAATTTTTTTGCAAAAGGAACTTCAATCAAAGTCTAAAATTTTGATTTTCATCCTAAATTTAAGGTGGAGACAAGAACCAGAATAAAAGCCTTCACCTTCAATCGATCTTATATTTTTATCTAGTTTCTATGATTTTAAGAAAAAATTTAGCTAATGCTTTTGTATCTGCTCACTTGTGCCCACCAAAAGCAGGGATTTTCAAAAAAAGCAGGGATGGAATTTAAAGGAATCACTTTCGCTTTTGGCGCCCATGCCTATACCTCTTGTAAATAGCCTTTTTCTTGTTCTTTAAACTTTGTGGTGGTCTCTAAAAGCATACTTTCAAGTTCTAGTTTAAAACAAAAATGAGATATATTAAGTTGTTATAGAAATAAGGACCATAAATATCATTCTAATATGCTTCTTTATCCAAAAACTAGCTTTTAATATTTTTTTGGCGTAATTGTAAGAATTATATTATGCTTAAAAAATGACTCTTGCAACAAAAAACAAAAGAGGTTTGGAAAACTAATTTTTTTCTATCTTTATCGTCATGTTTTTACTTGTACTTTATACTCTAAATATTATTTCTCAACATTTAAATATTTTTTGAAGACAAAATTGTCTTGTTTAAACTCTTTTCAATATACCTGTATTGAGATCGAATATAAAGCAAGAAAATGCTTCGACAACTAAATTGTTCCATGTTACTGTTTACTTGATGACACATCATTCAATGGTGGATCAAAATTATCAATATTAGCTGTTTTAAGTGTTGACGTTAAAGCTGTACAGTTGATATGGTAAAAAATTTGTTTGCATTACATGGTTTAAATGAGGTATTTTGCAGCATTATGTTTTTTTTTATCAAATAAAAGTGAAAATCTTGTCACGACAAAATTTCAGCTTGCGGGCAAAATTTTTTGCCTCAAATTAAAAGAAATAGCCCGAAGCAAGGCTTCAGCTTTTGAAGAAATTTGACTTAAAAATTGCATCAAACAAGTCATTATTCTTTGGTTATTAATTGTTTTATCAAATAAATACGTTGAAGAACAACACTAGAATTTACTGAATGAAAATAAACGATGATCCACAATATCCAAGAAAAACTCAATTTGAATTTGATTAAAAATCGAAATTCTTCATATAGAAACAGCAAAAGTGATTTAAAAAGCCTTATTAATGACTTTAAAAAATTATGATACTCTGTTTTAGAAGTCTTTCCGGGGGGGGGGTATAGAAAGGCAAAATAAAGTTATATTTAGATTAATATAACGCCAAAAAAATGCAGAAAACTTTTTCAAAACATCCATTTTTTGAGACAGAGTTTTTAAGTTTGCCGGTTTTTTTTTTGGCTAAGTTTATGTTTAAGTTTATGGAACGTACAGTATTTCAAACTATGGCATGAATGACTCGGACCCATTTTTATCATGTGGCAGAATGCTATGTTTATTCAAATACAGCAGCATGTCGCCTAGGACAAAATAAAAACAATTATATCTTTAATAAAAAAACATTTGATGTTTTATTGTGGTTACACCCAAATTGCTCCCTTTCTTAGTTTTGCTTTTTAAACTCTTTTTTGCCACCTAGGTTTCTGCCGCCTTTTATGTTTGACGCGAGGATTATTTTTTCGCACCCTTTGCTTTTACTTTTTTTTTACGACGTGACTTGAAAGCGATCAATCGATTCTTAGTTACTTGCTGCTTTGTTCTGTTGCATGTGTTTATTCATCTGCGGTAAGTTACCGTGTCGAGTACTTTCCAGTTTTTACATTTATATTTTCTTTGATTTAGCAATTGATTTATCTGCGGTTTGTGTAATTTATTACTGAAGACGAATATTCTTTGAAATCGTGATTGCATTAATGCCGTAATCTTTTAATTACTATCATTATCTAATCGTGATTAGATTATAATAACTATCATCTAAAGCAGGGCTTCTCAAACTTTTTTCTCTGCGAGCCCATTTTAAACCTGCGGCACATTTTGGTACTGTACATTTTCGAAATTCGCGGAGCATTCAGATCAGATTTCTTAATTTTCGCCCCAAATTTAGCTGTTCTCTAAAAAGAAGTCTTTACTCAGAATCAAGCTCCGATTTGTCGATTTTGTCTCCAAATTTTTTGATTTGTCGATTAAATTTTTAATAGCCGCCGCAGATTGGACATCGCTAGACTAATTTTTTTAAGAAATTTCGCTGCACAAAGCACAAAAAACCAATTTGCTTCGCAACCCCAAATTTTTTTACGCGACCCACAGTTTGAGAAGCCCTGATCTAAAGTAATTGGTTCCGTGGTTTGGTTATTTACTGTATTTAAACTTGCTTCCTTTTCCAGCCACAAATTTAATTTAGCCGCATTTGCAGTATTTCGGGCCCAGCTTTACAGAGCGGTAGACGTGTGTCCTTGCATTAGCTAAAATTTAGAAGCCACAATAGATATGTAAAATTCATCTGTAGGGTAGAGTCAAAAACAAAATATTTTAATCGAGTGAATGATGCACAGCAGGGAAAATAAAGTTTTTGTAAAGGCGCGTTTATAGCCGTTTAAAGTACTTTTTTCTTTCAGCGTGATCTTTGTTTGTTGTATTGACGCTCAAATCCACTCATGTTTTTGAGAAAAAATGAGTGGATTTGAGCGTCAATAAAACAAACAAAGATCACGCTGAAAGAAAAAAGTACTGTAAACGGCTGTAAACGCGTCTTAAGGGTGAACCAATGAAAGGGTAAGCGAGGGGTAAACAACCATAGGCAGAATTACCATCTGAAGTAAACAAACTATAATGCAGTAAGTTATTCTAATTAATTATCTTGATACAACATTAACGTCGCAAGAACACTTAACGAGCTAATCGTTTTGCTACTCATTACGTCAAGTGAAACCCAAAAAAAGAAAGGTTTACATGTAACAATGTCATTATTCAAAACAAAATATTAATTTTTTATCCTGGATTAATGAAATGCGAAACTCAATTGTAAAGATAAACAAAATAAAAAAAGAGCAAAAGTTGTGCACTGAAATTATATAAATTCTTTTTAATAAACTTTCGAGTCTGTTTAACGTTTCAACAAATTTAATTGAGGTCTTTATTACTAAGCAATGGATTCAAAACTTTGCAAGCCAAATTCATAGTCATCATCATCTCTAGTAATCCCTATATTAATTGAAAGGACAACGTTGGAAGCAAACGTTACACTTAAGAACAGCTATTCAACCATCACCTCAACCTGCTAACAGAAATTCCAAGATATTGCTGTCGGATTGAAACCTTATACTTTAAAATTAAAACATAGGTTTCTCAACTTTTCTTCAAACCAGACTATATAACTGATAACATAGATGGCTGCAAGCCGAATTTCATAACTGTTGTAGCTTACTAAGAACAATAAAAATTTAGCAAAAAAAAGTATGTGATTACTCTTCTTGGTTATCAATTATAATGATAAATATCTGCATACGATACTTGAAAATCGTGAAAACATCTAGAAAAGCTTTTCTCTTCAAATCAATTAACTTAAAAAGCCTGACAAATGTAAACTTTAAAAGTGTTAGACCGTAATTCTTTTTTTAAGTTGGAAAGTTGGAATTCCTAAAGCTTATAAAAATATTGGGATATAGCCATAGGTTTTAAGTCCATCAAAAAAAAGTTGATATTATCTCTGAGTGGAGATTGGATGACGATTTGTGAAATAAGTGCCAGATTTGTTATAATAAATGTAATTGCGATGTTACTATGAGGTAATAAATAAAAATTATAAATATGGCCTTACTCCTTAGCAGCGTCCTACAATGCTAAATTTAATGACCAATTTCACTTTTACATTATTGCTTGCGGCACACAAAGTCAACTAAGAACAAAAATTGTTTTCACATGTAATTAAACAAAAAAAATCACTCGGTATTTTTTTTCTAGTCTTTACTTGACTTTCGAAGCAAAAACACTTTTCCGAATTTTTTCTAGTAAAGACTTTTGTTATGAAACATAAACAAGCATCCTCTCCCCAAAAGCTTTTAAGGCGCGTTTACAGCCGTTTACAGTACTTTTTTCTTTTAGTGCGATCTTGGTTTGTTTTATTGACGCTCAAATCCACTCATTTTTTCTCGTAAACATTAGGGCCCTTAGGGTCAGGGTCAGCGACCGTGCATTTTTAAATAATTACTCTTGTAACCTTGAATTGGCGCATGTTTCAACGTACGTATATCGCTTTGTCGCTGATTCCTTTTTTTTTCGACCACATGTGTGCATTTTAATATGATTATCTGCTGTGTAGCGAACGAAAAAATAAAACCTTGATTGATTGATTGATTTTAAATCTACTATTAATCGTTTAAAAATATGAACTTTAACAATATTTTACTGTCACGCCATACCTTATAACTAAACTATCAATATGTAGTTTTGTTGCACCCATGCTGCAAACCTTCTTATGCAACTTTTCAAAACGATCAAGAGCTATTTTCAAGTAACTTAAAAAATTCAGTTTGAAATAGAAAAAAAAATAGGATTAGTATAGGCATAGTTGCACTAGGAATTTCGAAACTTCTATGGTTTTATGATCGAATCAAGATATTTTGTTTACCCAATAGAATTGTTTGTATCTCGCTTTATCTTGCCCAAGAATGCAGGATTTCAAAGTAAAACTAAAAATAAAATAAAAAAATACCTTCACTGACAATTATTCGTTTATTAATCGGCTAACAGTGTATTGTATGACAGTTTTAAAGAAGCCTCTTATTTATTTCGGTGAGAATATTTAGAAGTCATTCTTGATTAGAAGTCGAACAAAACACGAAAAGATATAACTAGTAGTAAAGGTTTATATTAAATAAAATAAGCAAAAACTTGATTAAAACGACGTGACCTTTCTCTAAAATATAAAGTTTATATTTTACAAGTTTTCGCGCCTACAAGATAGTTCAATATTCATTGTTAATGTCATTTGGTTTCTCTTTCAAATTCGAGAAACCTCATCTTCGAATTACTTAAGTCCCAGTCAAGGAACTTAACGTTACACGATTGCTGTTGTTTTTCGTGTTTTTAGCGTCTTTTTTACTAACAAATAAAAATAAACTGAAAATAGGTTATCAGCAAGTTTGCTGAATTTATGTGAAAGATTCGAGGGTCAAATTTCCAGCGCGTTCGTCTATTTTCATTATAAAGAACAGGCCTACACCTAAGAGTCTTCAGGCAATTTATAATACATAAATGTTTTAGAACCGGATAGAAAACTCTCCTTAACTTTGCAGCTTCTATATCGCGCACTACTGTATATAACTTTTTTTTCCGGAAGGTGAAGTGTTGGTTTTTTTGTCTTTTTTTTTTATAAATCCTGAACGCAAAACTTTAAAGAAATACCCGCAAATTCAATAACCAACTAAATAAAAAATACTTATTTGTGCACAAGTAGATTGCTAAAAATACCGAAAGGCCAAGCCATAAAAAATATAAAAAAATCGAAACTAACAAAGATGATTAGAACTTAAAAGAATCAAATATAAGCGACTCCAAGACATTTGTAAATTAGAGCTAAATGAACAAAAACCTCAGTTAATTTTTGTCAAGTTTTTCTAGTGCAGCTACATTACGATTATAGCTTAATAGTAAACCAACCTGCGACATAAACTTATTCTGAAAATGACAAAGAAATCTCCAGATATGTCCAAGAGATTGTGTTTTGGATACGGTGTTTTAACAAACTCTTCCCATACCAACATAGCAGATTCCACGATGACGCATTTCAGATGCTAACTGGGATAGCAACACGCGGTTTGGTAAACTGCTATTGATAGCAACAATAAACTGCACCAGTCCATGCTGTGTTTCAAAAATCTTAAAACCTTTTAAATACCCTAGCTTACGAGTGACAGCCATGATGCTGACACTAATTTTATAATGAGCTTCATTTTTTAAAGAAGGAACGAATAAATGGAGACGAAAGATATGTCAAATTGAAAATTTTATATGCTTTTTTGTAACGGCTTCTGTTTCAAACGACTATGCTGGAAAATATTGAATGTATTTATGTTAGAAAATGTTGCTATTAATAAAACTCAATTATTTAATTAATTTCAGAACAGAACCTATGCAAGTTTGTGAAAAAAACAGCTTAAAATAATTGCACACTTTAATTTCATCATTATAACCAAGCGGTGGTAACCGCCTTCAACATTTTAATTGGAAGCTCACTTGTTCGGGGTTCCAACGAAACGTCCTTCCAAAAAAGTGCACTTTTTGTGTTGAAAAGCCACCAACAACCAAAACAAACTTTACCATAAAATTAAGTGAAGACCAAAAAATGTTTTCACTTGTTGAAAAACTACGTTCAAGCTGTAAAGAACTCTTTTTGGTGGCAACCCTAATTTGGGTTGTAAAATCAAAACATTGGGTTGCGAAAAAAGTTATAATTAGGACAATTTTTGTACAAGAAACGTATTTATTTTAATTTGACAGCTAAATTATGTTTTTGCTGCAAAATTGAATGAAAACATTTTCCTTAGTCTTTACTTCGCTTCAAAGAAAAAAACATGGTAAATATTTAAGTCGCAAGAACTTTAAAAGCAACAAGAATTTTGAAAACTAACTTTTTTTTAAATAGAAAAAAATACTTATGATTTAAGAATACCTTCAAAAAAACGAATTATCGGTTTATCCTTCCCTAACTTTTCGATAGCGACAGGCTGAGTATGTAGGAGCGTCGTATAAATGATAAAAGCGGTCGATCGTGGTTCAAAACCTACTCTGGTCATTCTTTTGTGTCCTTGGGAAGATAATTTATGCCACTTTCTCTGTTTGGTGGTTTTAGCAAGTAGCTCTCAATTACAGTTATGTTTATAATTAAAATTCAAAATCAAATAAAAAATTTCATCAACAAAATTTGGGCATCTCCGAAAGCAGGTCGGGATGCAATTTTCAATTTTGTACTCAAAAAATCGTAATCTAAGTATTTTTAACCGATCAAAAATCCAAAATTTGTTTCTCTGCTCATAAAAATTCTATCACTCAGCTCTTGGAGCGATCAAGGAGCACTCCATGTTAGTTGTCATGGTAAAGATTGTTTTTTAGCGACTTTTTGAAATGATAAACAAACCAATCTGATTCATATATAGCGTTTGCAAATGTACCGAAAAATAAATATGATTGATTTGCAAATGTAATGAAAAATAAATATGATTGAACTGTAAAGAGCTGAAAGAGAATTTTTTGAATAGAGAAAAAAATTTGGATTTTTGATAGATTGAAAATATGTAGATTACAATTCCTTGGGTACAAAATTGAAAATTGCGGTCGGGATAATCTCTTGACGGTTGCCTTAAGTACAACCAGTGACGTCCTTACAAAAAGAGAGGTCCGGTGCAAGAAAAATAGAGGAGCACTTTTTCTTTTTAGTGTTCCAAAACAAAGTGATCTCTAAAAAAAAAGAAAAGATAAAAGGTCATCACTTTAGGGGTGTCACCATCTATGAAGTATTATGATGAAATAGAGTAATATCTTGCTTAGGGGGGCAGGTTTTGACTTTTTTAGAGGGGGCGGTGCAGCCGCTCCGTTCGCATCCTATTAATTACTTTAAAAATTTTTTTGAATTTTTTAAGTTTTGAAAGTGCCTGCATAGCCTATCATATATGATACAACCGAGTCAACTATTATTTTTTTATTTCAAAAAAATTTATTTTTTTAAAGTTTTGCTATTGAATCAAAGAAAATGTAATATTTTCTCATTTAAAAACTTTTATTTTTGAAATAAAGGCCAAAATAACTTTTCATTTAATTTTATTCGTGAAAATATATTTTTTCAGCGACAGTTACTTTTGATAAAAATGAATTTAAAATTTTTTAAAGTTTTCCTATAAATTTCCAGCTGAAAAAATTTAGTTATTACTTCGTAATCAATTATTAGAAACCTTATTTTCAAATTTTATTGTAAATGGACCAAATTACACGTATAAATGTGGTTGTATCAAATATGATGCAATATGTGGTAAGCCATGTCTTGCAACGTGAAATTTAAAATGCTATTTGACGTCGAAACAGTAAACTAAAAAAGATACTAGACCAATTTTAAACTTAGATATGGCAAATCAATTGATTTATTAGTATTTGGCATAATATTAATAGCTCAGTTTTATAACACTCTGACTTTGGAGCAGGAGGATTCGAGTTTGATACTCAATCTATACAAGTGATTTTTGTTCCCTATTTAGAAAAGACACTTTATGAAGAATTCTTGAATAGAGTTCGCGTGGTTTATACAATTTTGAATTCCGTTGAAAAAAGAAAGCAACAGCTTGGCTTCTACGGTCATACAAAAAAATTAATTGTATACGTATTCTTAAACGATAAAACAGTGTTGGATAATTTTTTTATCAAATAAAAACTTTATCAAGAAAAAATATTTCGATTTAATAAAATTATTTCATGCAGAATATCTCAGTATGGCTTATCAGAAGAAACTTGAAAGTACTAGCTTTTCTACTCTAGTATAGACCTAATGAGTTTCTTGTGATAAGATTACAAGAGCGTCAAGCAGTTGAGTAAGGTGATGAAGAACGTTCATCTTGCTTTAATATAACGTTAGATGTTCAGCTTGATTATGGTGCACTATTAGAACTTGCTGATAATGTTCACTGATAATTTTCCTGTTTTGCAAAAGATGTTTATCCATTAGAAGGCAGTGGCTGAAATAGCGGAAAGTAGATACTTTTCAATTTTCAAGAATCGGTTTCAGTTTGTCTTGAAAACAGCAAAAACTTTTTTATCAGAATCGGTTTCAGTTTGTCTTCAAAACAGCAAAAACTTTTTTATCAGAATCGTTTTCAGTTTGTCTTCAAAACAATAAAAACTTTTTTATATTCTTAGCCTGGGCTATCAGATAAAATCACCTTACGGCTCATCGGTAAATTTTCTAAAAACAGAGAAAATCTGAAACAGTCATAAGCGTAAAACAAGAAAACCATTCACCAAAACAAAAAAAATCTTGGTAGAAAAACATTGGAAAAACGCTTCTTTTTTGTCAACTGTATTAGCTTGCTTAGATGAAAATTGGCATTTTTTTGAACAAAAAATGCCATATTAATGTTGTTATATGCATTTTTATTATCACCGCCTCTTTTTCTCCTTCTAACTTGCAGGAAATGGTGGGGCATCTTCTTTAGGCCAACTGTCAAGCAATTTTCCCAACTTACTTTCAGAGATCTCAAAAAATGTATATTGCTGCCAGATGAAATTTTTTATTTGATTTTTTAGTTTTTATTTAGAGGTAGGGCTGAAATTCAAAGATATGTGATAAAATTGTCAAGCCGAGAACAGAAAAGTGCCATCAAAAGTTTTTACCAAGAACAAAACAAATTCAAGTAGGTTTCGAAATGTAACCATAGCGATCGTGTCACTCTAAATACAGCGCTAATATCCATCACCTCATCCTGATGATTGTTTTTATTGTAGTTTTACTTTTGTACGCATTGTTTGAAAAATTGTGTAAAACTTTTCTTTAATAAACGCTATATTTTATTCTGAAATTTTTTTGCAAAATCTTCTCAAAGCACATTTTGCATCATATATTATACAACTATAAAATTACCCCATTTTTTATTTTTTTTCAATTTTTAATAAATTAACATTAATTTAGATGCATTTAATGGTTTTTGAGCTTACTTTAAATTTTTTTTGTCTCAATTTAAAAATTCATGCAGCAAAGGGTTAAGAAAACTTGTTTTTTTCAATCTAAGTGTTTTTCTGTTATGTTCAATTTGATGTCAAAACTCTTAAAATAAATTTAAAAAAAGTAGTTTGCAAAAGTTTGTACGTCGGCAACCTACGGCTCCGGTGCCGCATCTGGCTCTTTAATCTCTCTGCTGCGGCTTCTAGTGGCAATAAAAAATAAATAAGTCAGCGAGTTCTGAAGATCTCTAGCCTCTCTATGTATTTTAACAAATACCGAATAGTATCTGAGTAAGCAAAAAGTTTCACCAAAGCCAATACAACTTAAAAAAAGGTTACTAATTTATTTAATAATGGCTGCAGTTGCCAGAGGCAGAGCAAGATACGAAATAATAAAGGTATTTTTGGAAAAATAAAGCAAAACCTTACAATCGTCTCGGACTCGATCAATCACATAGCAAACTTACTGCCTTCAACTCATCCCTTCAAACAGAAAGTACTAGGATTATAAAAGAACAAAGTTACACGGTAATGCGCAAGGCGCAATTACATCAGGCAAAGGTGCTTAACACCATCACTAGCTTAAATCGGTTTTTCGAGACGAAATCGTGTTAATTAAAAACATTAATTTGTCTCAAGCTAATCAGACAAGACGTTTCTCAACCAATCTTCAGCATGCAACCGTAGATCAAGTTGTTATGTTGAACCAGAATATGGAGGATTTTTTCGAGGCTAAGAAGAAGGCCTGTGTCGTATTTGTCGATCTGACAGCGGCATATGACACTGTCTGGCACTGTCGTCTTACTTACAAGCTGTTGAGACTTCTGCCGGATGAGGTCATGGCCAGAAGGATCATGAAGCTTGTCCGAAACCGACGCTTTACCCTTACTACCGATAACAGCAAGCCAAGCAGGCTACGCCGCCTAAAAAACGGTGTTTCTTTGGAATCGGTCTTGGCTGTCCTCCTTTTCAACATTTATACGTACGACCTGCCTTTTTGCTTATACAGGCGATCTAGCACTGTTGCACTGATCTGGAAACTGGAAGGACTTGGAGGGGACTTGAAGTCCAGACAAGACTACACTTTCAGGGTATCTCCAGAGTTGGAGGTTGAAGCTCAGTCATACTAAGACGGTGACGGGCGGCAGCGTTTCACTTAAATAACCGAGAGGCCAAATGTGAGCTAAACGTCTACAAAAATGATAGACTTTTACCGTTCTGTCCAACCCAACTTATCTTGGGTTAAAACTGGACAGATCGCTCACGCTCCGTCGCCAACTAGTGGCATTGCGGAAAAAAATACTCTTCGCGCGCAACACTCCTGAGGCGACCTGTAGACTCATGATGGAGTGCTGGTGCCAAAACACTGCGCACTGCTGCCCAATCTTTGGTCTACTCAACAGCTGAGTACTGGGCACCGGTCTGGTGTCGCAGCGCTTACACTCGCCTCATAGACAATGTCCTGAATGACACCTTGTACATATGCATTGGATGCGTGCGTACCACTCCAACGAACCACTTACACATACTTTCAAGTATCCAGCCAGCTGAACTTTGACAATTAGGAGCGAACACTCTTCACCGAACACTCTTCTTAGCGTATGGTTTTGTAAATGAGTCCTCCAATGCTCGCCAAGAGAGACTAAGATCTGGACGCCCGTTTGTGCCAACTGCGCGGAATTTATTAAGTAACCTTGCCGGAATAGGCATCCGCGGTTCTCAGTGGACAAATTGTAGATGGAACACGGAGTATTGTGAAAATACATGCAAGCTCCATGTTTTCATATCCATGACCAAAGTCACACCTGTTAGAATGAGCTTGCTCCAAACAGCTTGGGTTAGGCTTTATCGCCTGCAGACTGGTGTTGGGCGATTCCATTCGTTTATGCACAAATGAGTTCTCGCTCTTTCACTGAATTGTAAGTGCAGCGCCACTGAACAAATCGCAGACCACGTCTTAATAGCGTGCCCAATGCATCAGGTACCATATAAAGCACGAGGTCTGACGGTTTTGAATGACGAAACCCGATGCTGGCTCAAGCACACTTTAAAACGTGCAACTGCGACAACTCCGACTCAAGCAAACCTAAAAAGTAACTCTGCCTAATGACTTTTACTTCAGCACATTTAAAAAGACTACGCCGTCTTCTCCAAATCTAAAGAACAACTCCGACTGCTTGTTAAATAAAGCGATTTCTTCAGGTTAGTGTGAACCAGCGAGAATACTAGTTTGTTGTTTCATCGACGACTGGCAGTTTGCCTTAAATATTTCACCTGTTGTGCAAGCGACTTTGCAAATCGGCACACACTCCGACGACGTTTATCTTTTGTTTTTTTGCTTAAAACTATTTTTTAAAGTAAGTCTTCAAACACTTTTAGTAAGCTGTCGTTCCGTCTGGGAATTGAACTTAACAAATTTGTTTCTAGAGTGGTTGCACTCCACAAAAGCTTTGCAAGAGCTCAGCAAGCCCTGCTGGCAATCAGCTTCTCCGAATCCCTAAATACTACTGGGAATTTTTCCGGTAAAGTTTTTGTTCAGTTTTAAAACATTTTTCAAACTAGAGCTTAACTCGGAGTTCAATTTTGTCACCTGCAACAATTCGCATAAGATAAAATAGAAATGATTATATTTTAATAAAAAATATTGCAGTCAAATTGCTCCCTTTGTTATCTTTTCCGCCACCTAGGTCTTTTTTCTCGCGAGGATTATTAGCGCACTAATCGCTTTCACTAGTCATTTACGAAGCAACTTGGAAGCGAGCGGTCAGTTCTTAGTTACTCGCTCCTTTGTTGTGTTGCACGTGTTCATTTATCTTGAGTAAGTAACCTTTTCAGTACTTTCTAGTTTTTGCGTTTATATTTTCTTTGGTTTAATAATTTATTAGCAATTTGTACAAATTTAATATTAAACACGGATGTTCTTTGAAATCGTCGTCGTATTAAAGCCGTAATTTTTTATGATTTTTCTTAATCTAATATTGATTGATAACTATCATCTAAATTCACATTATAGTAATTGGTACTATAGGTAGTTTGCTTGTATTACTGTATTTAAACATGCTTTCGTACCGTTTTAGTAAATTTATATTTTACACATTTCTAGTATTTAAGGTTTTCGCTTGACGAAGTAGTACATGAGTAATGCTTATATGAAAAAAAATTTAAAAGCCACAGCCGATTTGTGTACTTTATTCGTAGGCTGGACAAAATTTTATGAAGTTTGTTTAATAATTTATTTTAATTTTTAAACATAACTTTCGGGCCTGATAACGTTTTAGAAACACTTCTTTTATTAATTTTAATGAAAGCTTTTTTATAAAACAATGAAAAAGTACTTCCTCACCAAAGGCTTTTAAATTCACCACTAGTAAATATTTTATTATCACGCCATACCCTAAAACTAAACAACCTAAATGTAGTTTTGCTGCTGCTACGCTGCAAACTTTCTCAAGCGACTTTTCAAGCGATCAAGAACTATTTTCAAGTAACAAAAAAATTTAGTTCGGAATAAATAAAATAATAAGATTAATGTACGCATAGATAAATAAGGAATTTTAAATCTTTTATTGTTTTCTAAAAATACTGTATCTTGTTTATCCAGCATTGTTTCTTCGCGGTATAACTTTCCTACAATACTAGAAACAAATAAAATTTTATCCAAAAATATCTTCAGTGCAACTAATTATTTGTATAGTAGTTGCTGAACTTTTTATTTTCAATTGTTCTGAAATAACCTCTTATTTGAATTTGAAAAAGTTGTTTATAATTGGTCGAACAAAACGCGAAAAAATAGAATTAGTAACTGCAACTTGTGCTCGATAAACGACGATAAATGCTAGAATGAAACAAATTGACCGTAACTTAAATTAGAAATTTTATATCTTTTTATCGCCATGAAAAACCTTTATCGCCATGAAAAACCTCGCCATTAAAAGTATGGACTATTTATATCAATTCTTATTAAAATCGAAGTTTGTCAATAATTTCGACTGAACAAAGATTTAAGCAGGGGTTTATGGGCCTGTGGCGACTGTGTTTAGTAAGTAAACGCTACATTGGTGACCCCGGAAGTCGAATACGCCCAAAATTTTCTAATAGCAGAAAATAAGCTGAAATTACTGGATTAACTTTGTTAAACATTGATATGTCAGCAGACAGTGAAATTTTAACGCAGTTAACTGAAGCAGTCAGCAAGTTAACAAACAACGCCTTGTCAACGACTAAGATTCAAGCAGTAGCAGTTAAACTCCCAGAGTTTTGGACAGACGACCCGGAGATTTGGTTTCTTCGAGCCGAAGCACAATTTAGATCTAAATCTATAATTATTGATCAAACTAAATTCGACTACATAATTACAGCATTAGACAATCGGGCAGCCGCAGAAGTTAAAGCAGTTCTTCTAAACCCACCGGAGCAAGGAAAATATAATGCTTTAAAAACAGCTTTACTCAACGCGTTTGGTAAATCTCAACTACAAAAAGACGCTGAGCTCATTAATATTTCAGGGCTTGGGGACAAGAAGCCCTCCGCATTTCTACGCTATCTCGAGTCCCTCAACAATGACGCCGACACCCTTCGGCGAGCATTTTTTTTAGCACAACTTCCTTCACAGGTTCGTGCAATTCTAGCGGCCCAAGAATTTCCAAATCTACAGAAATTAGCTTTAGTGCAGACCGTATTATCGAAGCTAACGAGTTACTCCCTATCAACTCGGTATCGGCGTTAAGCCCCGGACATCTTAAGAACTTGCAACCAAAACACAAACTCAAACCTAATCCCTCCACCCATCACATTATCTGCTACTACCATAAAAAATTCGGCCCTAACGCACGTACCTGCAGACCCGGCTGCCCCTTTGCGAGCTTACTCCCAGTGGCAACGTCATCGTCAATCACCGTGCAGGAAAACGGGCAAGCCGGCCGCCAATGACCGCGGCGGTCGGTTTAATCAAAACTAACACCTTGTCAGTGTGGGATCGCGCCACAGGGACATCTTTCTTAGCAGATACCGGCGCTGACGTTTGCGTTTTCCCTGCTTCCCCAAACGACAAGCGCAAACGTACCCCTACAGAAAACCTCACAGCGGCCAACGGTTCCGAAATCAACACATGGGGACAACGTGTTATTACTTTTATTCTCGGACAAGGAAAGCGATATCGTCAGAAATTTTACTTAGCCGATGTCGCTCGCCCTATACTAGGCGCCAATTTTTTTACGGCCAATAACATTGCCATCGATTTACGCGGACGCCGACTTGTCGATTTAAATCACGGCCATATTTTCGCTGCATATACAGAGCGCACACCGAACAGTCACTGTGGTTTAGTTTTGGGCGCACCTAGCCGCTTTAATCAACTATTGCTACAATTTCTACAAATTTTAGCCCCCAGTCTACAAAACCAGGTGAGTAAACACGGTGTCGAACACCATATTGTCACCAGCGGCCCACCAGTTCATTCACGACCTCGGCGTTTAACTGCCCCAAAACTAGCTCTAGCCCAAGCCGAATTCCAACAATTAGAGCGGGCAGGCATAATTCGCCGTTCCAATTCACCTTGGTCCACCCCCCTACACATGGTGCCTAAACCCTCTGGGGGATGGAGACCGTGCGGCGATTATCGCCGCCTTAACTAAATTACCACCGACGATCGTTATCCACTACCCCATATTCACGATTTCAACACACGACTGGCTGGAGCAAAGATTTTTTCCAAAATAGACCTCATTCGTGGTTATCACCAAATTCCTATGGCCGAAGATTCAATTGCCAAGACTGCAATCGCCACTAGTTTTGGCTTCTGGGAATTTCTTCGGATGCCTTTCGGGTTAAAAAACGCAGCACAAACCTTTCAACGACTCATGGACAGCATTTTCCAACACTTAGATTTTGTTTTCGTCTACCTAGATGATATTTTGGTTGCTAGTAAATCACCGGTGAAACATTACAATCACCTGAGACAGATTTTTACACTGTTGTTTTCAAACGGATTAATAATTCAAAAATCCAAATGTATTTTTGGCGTTCAAGAACTCGAATATTTAGGACATCTTATCACAGTCGAAGGTGTTAGACCTCTCCCGAGCCGCATTGAGGTTATCCGCAATTTTCCCACTCCAGATTCTCGTTCTTCTCTTCAACGTTTCTTGGGCATGATAAATTTCTACCACCGTTTCCTCCCCACAATCGCCTCGCAGCTTGCGCCTCTGCATGCCGCATCGTCTGGCCGAGGCAAAGAACTTACGTGGACTACAGAATGTCAGAAGGCCTTCGAAAACGCCAAGGTAGCGCTGGCACATGCTACTTTACTACACCATCCTAAGGCAAACGCACCTACCAGCATAACTGTAGATGCATCTGACTTGGCCATTGGAGCACAACTTGACCAATTGCACAATGGTTACTGGGTACCCATCGCTTTCTTTTCCCAAAAATTGTCGTCTGCAGAAAAGAAATATAGTACTTTCGACAGAGAACTACTGGCAGCGTACCAGGCTGTACGCCACTTTCGGCATTTCGTAGAAGGCAAGCCCTTTACCTTGTACACCGACCGCAAGCCATTAACATTCGCATTGTCCAACAATGCTGACCGCTCGCCCCGTCAATCCCGCCACCTGTCGTTTATAGCCGAGTTCACCTCTGATATACGACATGTGAAAGGAAAATTTAACGTGGTAGCCGATACACTCTCAAGAATCAACACTATCACAGAGCCTCCCATTGACTTTCGACAACTAGCAAACGACCAAGCAGTTTCACAAGAAATTGCAGCGTATCGAACCTCAATAACCAACCTTTTGCTTCAAGATATACCATTCGGCGACGTCTCCCTCCTTTGCGACATGTCACTTGGGAAACCTCGTCCTGTGCTTCCAAAGGAATGGACCTACAAAGTTTTCCAAGCTATACACTCTTTAGCTCACGCCGGACCACGCCCCACTCAACGGGCAATTGCAGACCGCTATGTATGGCACGGCCTTAAACGAAACATTCGCAGATGGTGCCGAGAATGCCAGAGTTGCCAAGCAGCCAAAGTACATCGCCACATCCGAGCCCCACTCTCTCATAGGTCTCAACCAACAGGGCGCTTTCACAGCATCCACGTAGATTTAGTCGGTCCACTTCCTCCGAGCGAAGGAATGACATACCTCTTCACCATTATCGACCGATTTACCCGATGGCCCGAGGCCATTCCCCTCCCCGACGCAAAAACACCTACCTGCACAAATGCTCTCATACGAGGATGGATCTCCCGGTTTGGAGTACCGGCAGATATCACATCAGACCGAGGTCCACAATTTACTTCATCTTTATGGTCAAACTTAAATAAAATGTTAGGCATTAAACAACAACACACCACAGCTTACCATCCACAAGCTAATGGCATGGTAGAACGCTTGCATCGACAACTCAAAGATTCCCTCAAAGCCCGCACTACATCTCCACATTGGATGGAACACCTACCTTTCACACTCCTTGGTTTACGAACAACTTGGCGTGAAGAACCGGGATGTTCTCCCGCCGAATTAGTGTACGGATCTACTCTACGCATCCCCGGCGAATTCATTGACCCCACCCCACCCCACCCCTTTCTCTACAACCTTCAACCACATTTCTTCGCGACCTGCAAAAGTCGACGCATGAAACCCTTCCACCACCCCCGACACACCACTCATCTCTTACATCCTATTACCCACCCTCTCTTGGCCATACAGGTTTCGTTTATGTACGAATCGATAAACACAAGACACCCCTGCAACGACCTTATGAAGGACCATATAGAATTATCTCCACATCTGAGAAATTTTTCACCCTCGACGTAAATGGATGAACAGAAAACATTTCAGTTGACCGTCTCAAAACAGCATACCTGGCCACAGGAAGATATCCACCACAACTCAACAACCAAGAAGAAGACATTTCGACGCCTTCCTCTTCGTCGCCGCTCCCTAATAAATCTCCAGGCATCACAACTACACGCAGTGGACGATCAGTTCGACGACCGCCACATATTGTCAAAGACTATATCGCTGGTATACAAGAGTCCTACAACAACGCTGTTTTTCATAAATTATAACTTATTGTTATCCATCTGAAGGTTAAAGCCCATTTAAAGGAGGAAGCAATGACCAAATAAGCTTTTAAGTAGCTGAGCACAGGTTTTAAATTTACATCGATTTTGTAAGACTGAAATTATGTTAAACATGTCAACTTTTTAGGCAGAATTCACCGCTATTATTTTCTTTACAATTTTCCAATCACAAAACAAGCACAAAGCTACTGCTATCATACTAAATTTGATGCGAAGCCTGTCAATTATTTAGATTCTCGTATCTTGCTCAAGGTTGCGCGATGCACATGTCTGTTTTAAATCACCAGTTCATTAAAATCGTGTTTTCGTTCAGAGTGTTTGTTTTGAACGTATACAAAAGTTTAATAGGAATTATCATGTTATTAATGTTATTAACAGGAGAATCTTTGCTGACTCCTACCGCAATTTACTGCAAACTTTTACCGGTTCTTCGATCAAGAAAAGCTATCAAGTTGGTGGCATCACCTAAAACAGCTGATATCTTTTTGCGCCGACAATGCACCCGTAAATTTCGGCGGATCGCAGCTGAGTGGACAAAATAACGTTTTCTACGGCTGTAAAGAGCGAGCAACCCGACTTATTCCAGTGGAGTACCCTGCACATATCTTACACAATGCAGCAAAAAGCAGGAAAAGACAACTGTATTATTTCCGGAGCTAACAGAAATAGTTGAATCATTCAAGTGCAAAATATTGCAGTGACAGAGTTTAAATTTTTTCGGAGCTACAACAGCTGAACTACTAAGTTGTGTGAATGATAATTGTGCTGAAGTTCTCAAGTCGAGTTTGCAAAAGTTCTATACCATTACTTTGGAACATTTGAATAAGTAGTTTTACCTTAAAAATCATTCGACGCACATCAACTGGAGTCTGCTAAGAGACCAAATAGCCGAGTACGAAAAAGTTGTGGAATTGGCTAAGCAACTTAATTTGGAAACGGCAATTATAGATGAACGGCTCGACGAAGTCTCGCTTCTCAACGTTCTTTTCAAAAAACTTCCCGTTGATAAGTTCTGAAAAAAAAAGCTGAGAACAAGTGGATAAATATCTTTGCTGAAAACAACGTTTTTCCGCTTCTTTACAAGCTGATAAGCATTATACTTTTAATACCTGTTAGCAATGCATTTGTAGAGCGGGTGTTCTCCCTTGTTTCGGCACAGTGGAACAAAGAGAGAAACAGCCTCTGTAAAAAGACAGTCAAGTCCATCCTACAAGTAAAAGTAAACTTAGACATGAGCTATCGTGAGATGCACCAGGTGACACGCTTCATTCATAGTTATTATTGACGCCTCTAATCGCATTCGCTAGTTAAGATTTCGCAAGAGAAAAAGGGAATGAGTCATTGTGACGTCACACGCACATGGTTTTACAAAACTCTAAGATAAAAAAAAAAAACATTGTTAAAAGTTTGCTGCTAGTTTGTGTATATTAATTGAGGCAAGTATTTGATATCTTGCAATTCTTGAGATTTGGTGTAAACTTGGAGGAAGTATTGTTTCGGTAAGTCTTCTGAGTTTACACATAATTTAAGTGTAAAAGCCTGTTAAAGTTATTGTTGTTTAACGTGTAGAAAACCGCTTGCCTTCGTAGCTGTGTGTGCTTTCGTTAGCAATAAAGCGCGAAAGAATAAAGTTGTCGAACGATAAGTGCAGTAGCCGACCGAGGAAGTGAGTTCTAAGAAGCAATCCCGTTGACAGTGTAGCCGACCTCCAACGAAAAGAACGCGTCGTCAACACCAGGTAGTCTCTAAGAACAAACAACTGCAGGAGTAGATCGTTTCTAGTGTGAAGTACGATTGATAACTAATTTGACAGGGGTCGCATTTGCATAAATACATTTCGTTCATCAATTTCTGTTCCTTTTTTTTTTGTTTCCCCGTTGTCCTTATTTTGGGTTCAGATCGATGGCAGCCTTGGCTGTCACGATATTTATAATTTTGTTGCTTGTCTACTGAGTGGTACAGCCATGTCACTATACGTACATAATGAGCATGACCGAGTATCCAAGTTACCAACTGTGGGACACAGAAACGCCATCGCACAAAATTTCGCACGATAAATTATATGGGAATTGTATAGCGCCTCCGTCGCTTTTCTGCGAGTCAGGAGGATAAATATAGGGATAAAAATAAAAAAATAAAATAAAATGTCAAATGCATTAAAATCAAGGTTCACATTAAATAAAGAATTTTTTTTCACTTTTTTGTAGCAGCGATTGGGTAGGTTTCGGCAATGTTTTGACAATGTTGTCGTAATTCGTGTATGCCGAATGCGTAGTTGCAGCATGCTCGGCTTATGCTTTTATTTTGTCAATCGTTTGCCCCTCTCAATACATAGGGTAAGCAATTACTCCAACCTGCTTCCGGAGATGCCAAAATATTGCTGTTCGCTATTAATTTGGTAGAGATATGACTGCAATTTAGAACTGCTTGCCAAGACCACCAAGCAGGGAAAAGTGCCGTAAAGTGTCTTTCCCAAGGACACAACAGAATGGCGCTAGTGGGTTTTGAACCTAAACCATGTTGATCATCAGCCCGGCGCTTTAACCACTCGACCACGCTGCCGACGACATTGACGACATTGACGAGTTTTAGAACTGATCTTACTCAGCGTGAGCTATATGACTTTAGGCGTGCTTTTTATGCACAACCACTTTGTTCGCACCTCTGTAACGTCTACTTTATTGGACAAAGTTGTGTTCCATTGGTTGGATTTCCCTGTCCCATTGGTCTTTTACAGGAGGACCAATGGGAGACTTGACCACTGAATTTTAAACGAGATTAATGAAAGAAATTGAAAATTTAGGTTTTTTCCGTTTTAATGGTGATGCAATTGTAAAATCAAATAAATTTAACTGAAGAAGTTGTAATTTTTATAAAACTGTTTATCTTTCAGACATTATGTTATTTTTGTCTCGTTACTCCCTGATTCCCAATCAGTCACTTGCTAATTTTTGAATAAAGCGCTCTTGCCAAACAAAATGCAAAATGATGTAACAAAGCAAAAACCAGAGCTAACTTATAATGAAAAGTACGGCACTGTGAATTTGATTTCTACCCAGAGGTCGCGTCTAACCACAGATTTAATTAATATAAACATTATTACCAGGGATATTACTTAGTATAAAATTCATTTGTTCTCCTGGTAAAACCAGAGGCAAGTTAAATTTCAACAATTAACAGAAGGCGTATTATATTTATCAAAGAAAAACTTAACACGACGTTTCGTCCACTACATCGGGCGGACTGCATCAGGTAAAAACAACACACAATGCACAACGTATTTAAAAAACAAACTAATAAACACAAGGTGAGAGACGAACATACAGTACATAACAATTTAACAGGTCGGCAGCGTGGTCGAGTGGTTAAAGCGCCGGGCTCGTGACCAACACGGTCTCGGTTCAAAACCCATTCGCGCCATTCTGTTGTGTCCTTGGAAAAGACACTTTACGGCACATTCCCCTGCTTGGTGGTCTTGGCAAGCTGTTCGAAATTACCGTCATATCTCTATTAAATTAATAGCGGACAGCAATATCTTGGTATCTCCGGAAGCAGGTCGGGGTAATTGCCTACCCTATGTATTAGCGCCTCCGTCGCTTTCCTGCGAGTCAGGAGGATAAACATAGAGATAAAATAAAATAAATAAATAAATAATAACTACTTCGTGCAACAGAAACAAATTTAACAGGTTGAAAACCCACATTCATTGTGAGATTTTTTATATTGCTATATGTTTTTGGAAAAATATTCCAATCTTTGTCATTTATTGAATTTTTTGTACTGTTAATGTGTAATGATTCTAAAAATTAATCAATGTTGTAGTTCAATATTTTAAAATTCCCAAAATCAATCCTATGTTCACAATTAAAACAATGTTTAACCAATGCAGCTTTTTTATTTCAATCATCTTCTTTTAATTTAGCCAAATTAATCGGTTTCAAATCACGTTTATGTTCAGACAAGCGAGTAATAAAACATCTGCCCGTTTCACCAATATATACATACGAACAATCTTTACAAGGAATTTTATAAATTGCACCACGCTTGTATGTTTCATCCACAGAGTCTTATTTATAGGCTTTTTATAGGCTTTTGTAGTTAATTGACCATTGTTACGAATTATTAACACGTCTAAAAACGGAATAGCATTCTCAACTTCTTGTTCGACCGTAAATTTAATACTATCCTCAATATTATTTATAAATTTATGAAAAGATGCCACTTCAGTTTTCTTTAGAACTACAAAAGTATCATCAATGTAACGTAGCCAAATGCGCGGTGGGGATGCAAAATCTTTTAGCATTTAATTTTCAATCGATTCCATAACTAAATTAGCTACAATGACGGAAATAGGAGAATCCATCGCAACACCAAAAATTTGACGATAAAATTTTTTACGAAAACATAAATAAGTGTTGTCTAAACATAAATCAAAACCATTCGTAATTTCATTGATATTTAATTCACATCTAATTTTTAATTTGCTATCACATTTTAATCAAAAATAACTGATACAGGAATTTTAGTAAATAAAGATACAACATCAAAAGAAAGCATCAAATCCTTATCATTAATTTTAAAGTTAGATATTCTATCAGTTGTGCATTGTGTGTTGTTTTTACCTGATGAAGTCCGCCCGATGTAACGGACGAAAGGTCGTGTTAAGTTTTTCTTTAATAAATACACTACACAGGTTTAATTTTCAAGCTAAGCAACTAAATTGCAACATACTTAAGTTCAATTCACACCCAGAGCAACAATATTGTGTTTACATGCTAGTTTGATTCTCATCCAGTGCGACGCAGTCGCATCTAACCACAGGTTTAACCCCCACACAGAGCAACGAAGTTGCAACATATCGTGAGTTTGATCCCCGCCCAGAGCAACAAACAAAGTTGCGTTTATCTGTGAGTTTGATTTTATGCTAGACAGTGCCTTCTCTGAAAAGAGTAAGGACAAGTTTACTATTACTTTAATTTCTTTAAAGTTTTTTATAGTCTTAAACCGAATTTTGGTTTTCAATTAATTCTTTTTTCGTTTTTGTTTTTTTGTTTGTTTTTTCTTATTACTTTGCAAGCATTCTAATGTCTGTTTTACAGTTGTTTCATTCAAATTTTCAAGAAAATCTAGTTGTAATTATTAACTCTATTAAAAATTACGTAATTTTTTTATTTTGTTTCTTTCAGTTTAACTGTTTTTAGCACTAGTCTAATTTTATTGTTCAAACATTCTATTTGATTTAATAGTTTTAGACAATCAAACCAATCTGTAATTACAGCTTTGTTTATAAAGGACTTCTAAAAAAAGTTTATCCTTTTTCAAATAAATTTTGTTTCAATAAAGATTATATCTGTGCAGGTAATCGTTTATTAACAATCAAGTCAACAGCCATCCCTTCCAAACTCAATAAGGACTAATAGCTTTTTAAGACAAACGGGGCTAAATACCTTAAGATCGTTAAAACTAAATCTAACTTTTTCTCTATGTTATTGGCTTGCAATCTGACAACAAACCAGAAAGCAAGCAAAACAGCTTTAACTTCATACCTGCAAATAGATTTTTCGAAAAATTTACTTTTAAAGACGTGGGTTTTCGTGTGAGAAACGAAAATAAAGTAGTAAAGTAATGAAACAGTATTTTAAACAATATGTTTCTAATGAAGCAAGAACCATTAAAAGTGTTATGGTTCAACTTTCGTTTTCTTCCAAAAATTTTTAATAGTGATCCTCTAAAAGAAAGTATATTGAAAATCGATTCATTAATGGAGATTTGTACATTTTTTTTAACACTGATATTTTGTGGCCACTATGTGTAACTCAGGGTTGTCCAATCTTCGGCCCACTGCTTACTCAAATTTTTTAGTTATATTTTCATAACTGTATAGAATTCTAGGTCGCTGCTGCTGTCATAGTAACGTATAGGAAAACAAAGTACCGTAAATTCGTCAGTTGATTGCTGTGTTGACTGACGTCTAATAACGCAATCTCTGAAAATTTTTGTGAGCGGAGCTTATCATAAAGAGTGCTGCTCCAAGAATCATTTTCAGTATTCACAATGTTTTTCAATTAAATCAATATTGATTGTATTAATTCAAACCATTTTTTACAGTATCAGTTGATAGTTGTTAATGACTATAGTGATAGTAAAGATATAAACTTTGAACCAATGCCGAGTGATGTAGAATAAGATTACAATGGTAACAGTGATGCTGCAAATGATAAAAAATAAAAACGTGTAGATTTATCCGCAGGGTAGAAAGAGGATCAAATATTTTTAGAGATTTTATGTCAAATCAAGGATTTTAACATATGGTCAGGGTCCAAGGTTGCACCGTTAGCCAAGAAGACTGTCGCTCCTAGTCGCAAAACTCGGCTTGCTGGATGCCCGAAAGTACGAGTAAATGGTCCGTTGGAGTAAGATGCAAGCGTCCAGCGACAATGCCCAAGACATCATACAGGACACTGTTAATGAGGCGAGTATAAACGTTGCAACACCAGACTAATGCACAGTACTCAGCTGTTGAGTAGACCAGAGATAGGGCACCTGTGCCCGGACGAAAATGGCCGCTCGGTTTAAGCGAAGATCTTTTTTTAATCTTAATTTTTGATTTTAAACGTAGATTTTTAAAAGTTTCTTTCCGGTAATTAAAATTCGGGACCGAAAATTTCGATAAAGACCAAAAAAAACGATGATCACTTTGTTTGCTAAACAGATTGCGCCGCGCGGTAAACTTTAGGGCTAAAATTTTGCGATGAGGTCTAAGCTCATTGTTTGACATGCTTTGCTTAAAGCTCGTTTTTTTCACCAAAATTCTTCGGTGAACAATAAAAAATGATTGATTTTTTCATTCATATCATTCTTGTTTAATTTGCCCTGAAAAGTTTTTACATCTAAAATTGATTAAAAGTTAAGCAAAAAAGTTTTCTACAACATAGGTGCAACAAGCTTTCTATCTGTCGCTCCTTTTCTCATGGTAAAGTAAAATTTAATTTTGGTATGGTTTTGAGTTTCGTTGTTCATGCACAAGCAACTTAACCCTGACAATAGGATTAGGACGAATATTGTCTTTGTTTCTTCATAATAATATTTTAAGTCTTTTTTGGTTAGAGAACTGTAGCCTAAGTAGCCAGCCAAGATTGATTTACTGTATAATGCTCGACTTGCAATTGTTTTAATTTAACAGGTAACTACTGGAAAATCTTTATACATTAATGTTTGTTGCATTACTTTATTTGTTTTGCAAGCTACGAGTACAATGCAAGAGAGACTAAGATCTAAATGCCCGTTTGGCGCAGCTTCGCAGAATATAATAAATAACCTTGCCTGAATAGGCATCCGCGTGCTTCCTAGTGGACAAATTAAGATGAAACACGGAGTATTGTGAAAATACATCCAGGATCCGTGTTTTCATACCGATGACCAGTACCAGGCTTGTTGGATTGAGCTTGCCCGAACAGCTCGAGTCAAGCTCAATCGTCTGCGGACTGGTGTTGGGCGATTCCATTCGTCTACTTATAAATGGGGTCTCGCTCATTTACCAAATTGCAAATGCAGCGCTTTTGAACAAATCGCAGACCGTGTTTCATACATAGCGTGTCTCATACATCGGACTAAAGGCCCGTTTCCACTACGAACGTGGAAAAGAGCATTCTTTGTTTCTTTTATTGATCTTCGATTGAAGCGAACGGTTAAAATTGAAGCGAACGCAAAAAAAAATCAATAAAACAAACAAAGAATGCTCTTTCTCACGCTTGTTGTGGAAACGGGCCTTAATAGCGTGTCTCACACATCGGACACCATACGGAGCACGAGGTCTGATGATTTGGAAGACGAAACTTGATGCTGGCTCAACACCATTGCCAGCATCTGATTTGGACAGTAAAACAGCCTGGAATTGTAAAAAGATAAACCTTCGGTCCCAGTTCTGTTTATATCTGACTCGGAGTGGGTACCCTTTCAAACGACGACGACGACTAAGTCGGTATCGATCTTCTTCACGAGTTAAAATTACTGCCCACAAAGCAACTGCTTTTGTTGGTCTTTGAAAGGCAAGAGAAAATTGCGATTCTTCTACAGGTCAGTGCGAGCGATCAAGAATACTAGGTTGTTGTTTTCATGGACGACTATCTGATTGACGAGTGCCTTTGCAAATTGGCACACGCTCTGACAACGTTTACCTTTAGTTCTTTTATCAAATATTATTTTTTAAAGCAAATCTTTAAACATTTTCAGTAACCTGTCGTTCCGCCTGATAATTGAGCTTAACAAATTTGCAATAGGGTGATTCCGCACCGCAAAAGCTTCACAAGACCTCCGCAAGCCCTGCTCGCAATAGCTTCTCCGAATCCCTAAATACTAATGCGGATTTTTCCAGTAAGGTTTATCGTCGTCGTCGTCGTTTGAAGGGCATCCACTCAAGGTCAGACACAAACAGGACTGGGGCCGAGGGTTTATCCTTTTATTACCCTAGACTGCTGACTGCCTGGATCAGATGCTGGCAGTGATGTCATTAAGCCAGCATCGAGTTTCGTCATCCAACACCGTCAGACCTCGTGCTCCATGTGGTGCCCGATGTATGGGGCACACTGTTAGTACATGGTCTGCGGTTTGCTCAGAGGCGCCACACACGCAATTCGGTGAAGAAGCGAGACCCCATTTGTGCATGGAAGAATGGAATCGCCCAACACCAGTCCGCAGGCGGTTGAGCTTAACCCAAGCTGCTCGGGGTAAGCCCATCCCAACAGACCTGGCAATGGTCCCGGGCACAAAAGCACGGAGCCTGGAAGCATTTTCACAGTACTCCGCGTTCCATTTGTGATTTGTCCATTCAGAGGCGCGGATGCCAAGTCTGGCAAGATTGTCCAAAAGATTCCGCGCACCTGGCACAAACGGGCGTCTGGATCTTAGTCTCACTTGGCGAGTATCTGAGGACCCACTTAAAAGACCATGCAAGATATGATCGGGGTCCAGAGATCCACGGTGAGCCAAGGAGAGTGTCGCTCCCAGTCGGCAAAGCTGAGCTGGCTGGATGCCTGAGAGTACAGGTAGGTGGTCCGTTGGAGTGGGACGCAGGCATCCAGTAACTATGCGCAAGGCGTCATTCAAGACACTGTCAATGAGGCGAGTGTGAGCACTGCGACACCAGACTGGCGCACACTACTCAGATGTTGAGTAGACTAGAGACAAGGTGGCTATGCGTAATGTTTTACCACCAGTACCCCATCCCGATCCCACGAGTCGCCTCAGCAATGTGACGCGCGAAGATAGTTTTTTGCGCAATGCCACTAAATGGTGACGAAACGTGAGCGATCTGTCCAGTTTTACCCCAAGATAAGTAGGGGTTGGACAGAACGGTAAAAGTCTACTGTTGTTGTATACCTTTAGCTCACGTTTGGCCTCTCGGTTATTTAAGTGAAAGGCTGCCGTCATCGTCTTAGTGTGACTGAGCTTCAACCTCCAAGTCTGGAGATACGCTGACAGTGTGGACATGTCTTGGCTTAATGTCCCCTCCAAATCCTTCCAGTTTCCAGAAGAGTGCAACAATGCTAGATCATCAGCATAAGCAAACTTTCTGGAAATCATGGAAGGAAGATCGTACGTATAGATGTTAAATAGGAGGGGAGCCAAGACCGATCTCCGAGGAACGCCGTTTTTAAGACGGCGTAGCCTGGTTTGCTTGCTGTCACCGGTGGTAAGGGTGAAACTTCGATTTCGAACAAGCTCCATGATCATTTTGACCATGTGCTTACCCGGAAATAGTCTCAGCAGCTTGCAGGTAAGGCCACGGTGCCAGACAGTGTCATAAGCAGCTGTCAGATCGATAAATACGGCACCGGCCTTCTTTTTAGCCTCGAAAGAATCCTCGATGTTCTGGGTTAGCAGAACAACTTGATCTACGGTTGACTTCCCGCGTCGGAACCCAGCCTGCTCTTTAGGGAGCAGTGGATCGATTAATGGTTCAACGCGGGCGTAGATAAGCCTTTCGAGGATCTTGTAGGGGACACAGAGCAGAGATATCGGTCGATAACTCTTTGGTTCCCCCACGGGCTTTCCTGGTTTTGGGATCGTGACCACAAGCGCTCTTCTCCAGATCTTGGGAATTTTTAGTCGGCGCAAACAGGAAGAAAGGAAGTCACGTAACCAGGACTTCAAAGCAGCTCCAGCATGGAGTATAAGCTCGGGGCAGATGGAATCAGGTCCCGGAGATTTACCTGGTTTTAAGTGTTGGAGGGCAGCAGCAAATTCTCTCTGTGAAAAATTGTCAGAGATATTTACTGCGTCTGGTGTTGTGGCCCTCCAAAGGTCAGACACTTCTTGAGAGACAAGTCGAGATGACTTGCGGTCAACAGCCTCGTATCTCCCATTTTTAACCAGCTGAGACGCAATAGCATCGGCTGAAACGGGACAGTGACGAGGAGAGGGTCGTGACCTACCAATAAGGTTGTTCAAAATACTCCATGCTTTTCGACTAGAGTGTGAGAAGTCAATGCTCCAAACTGCTTCGGACCATCGATCCCTCCGCTTTCTGTCAAGCTTGGCAAGCAGAGCTGTAGCAGCCAAACTTGAGTCGTCTGAGGAGACTGCAGAAAGGTTTTATAGAGGAATTCACACTCTGCATCCCAACACGGAATATAGTTATTTCGATACCCGCGTGGGATAGTCTTTTTGGCTGCTTTCTTAATGGTGTTACAGAAGTCCTGGTAAGCCGCATTCACATCAAGTGAATCAGGCGGCAACAAAGTCTTTGCGAATTTATTCGTCAAAGCAATGTAGTGACTCCATTTGGCCTTGCGGAAGTTCCATCGCTTAACAGGCATGCTTGGCACTGCCACAGCAAACCTTGGTGGTGTAATAAGCGAAGGTCGATGTTGTGACCTGGGGAACTTCTCAATGACACGTCTATCTGGTAAGCGACTGTTTGGACCTACGCTAGCGAAAGCTAGATCTGGATTGGTGCCAGTGTTCCAGCGGCCGGAATAAAAACTGGCAGCGTCCTTGGCATTATATAGCAGGGCAAGACAATTAATACTTGCCCAGCCAGCCAAGCACTCACCATCCGGACTGTTGTCGTCGTAACCCCAGTCAGCATGACGACAGTTAAAATCGCCAGCGAAAAGACAGGGGTGAGGAAACACTGGGAGATCCAGGGTTCGCAATCGCGTTGGCGGTGATTTGTAGACGTTGACTATTTTATAACCATCAACGTCCACACACAACCACTCGATCTCCGATGTCAGTGGAGATTGGTCCAAAAGCGTGTATCTCAGTCGCTCGTGGACAAACGTGGCAAGGCCATGCTTCCTGCTTAAAGAAGACCCAGCTAGTTGGTAGTTTGGAAGTACCAACTTCTCTGCATCAGTGCAGTGGGTCTCCTGCAGTAGGATGACGAGTGCCTCAGACTGCATAGCGAGGTGATGAAGAACGTTCATCTTGCTTGCAGTGAGGCCTTCGATGTTCAGCTGAAGAATAGTGGGTGTTCAGAACTTGTTGGCAATGTGCCCTGAAAAAGGCAGTTTTATCCTGTCATTGCCCCGTCCTGAAAAGGACGTTTGCCGATTAGCAGACCCACACTGAACATCGGAATAGGTGGATACCCTTCCTGTTTTAAAACATTTTTCAAACTAGAGCTCAACTCGGGTTCCAATTTTGTCACCGCCAACAATTCGCATAAGACAAAATAGAAACGATTATATTTTCAATAAAAGTACTGCAGTCAAATTGCTCCCTTTATTATCTTTTCCGCCACCTAAGTTCTTTTTTCTCGCGAGGATTATTAGCGCCCTAATCGCTTTCACTTGTCATTTACGAAGCGACTTGGAAGCGATCGGTCGGTTCTTAGTTACTCGCTGCTTTGTTGTGTTGCACGTGTTCTGAAAGAAAATTCTGAAAGAAATCACAAAAAATAGATACAAGTAAATTAAACCATTAATAAGTTCTGTTAAGATTAATTGTTATTCAATTCATTTGATTTTAAATAATGCTACTAAACTAATCATTGCAGCTAAATAGACTTTTCAAAGTTAAATCTGGTAATGTTTTGTTAAAGTATGTTACATAATAGCTTAATATGCAATTGCAACATAAAGAGAAAACGATGTAATTTTAATGCATTTATACAAATCTTTATTTTATACAGGGCCTTTATTTCTTTACTTTTTTACACAGAAATGGGTCTTAAACTGTCATATAAAATTAGCAACTGAATTACAAACTCCTTTTTTGCAGTTTGTAAACATCTACTTAATGGTGCTTTAGCTTTTACATTTTTTTCAAGGTATTTTGCCAAATGCAACCTATTAATACTGTGGTGTATGTATTTTAAACTATTTTAACGGTTTATAACATACTATGAAAGGAAATTCTTTATCTCCATTGACACATTTTGTATGACCCCAAATTTAAATTGGCTTTTGTTAAATCAATTGAACTAAGTTTACCAATTAACTTTTCTGTAATATATAAAGACTGCTTTAAACTTTGTCATAACTATGCTGAGAATAATATTATAATACTTTTCAATGCTCTACTGAAATCATAGTTTACATAGTAGCATAAATGTTAAATTTAAAAATGTGAAGTTATTGAGACACCACTAGAAAGACTTTGAAAAACTCATTTAAAGAAATATTTGCTATAAAGTACTTCTAAATAAAACTTTTTAAAAAAATGAAGAAATATTTACAAGTTGCTAAAATTAATTAAGAAATCTAATTAATTATTGTTAGTTGTCTTTTGCCCCCCGGCAGTGCAGCTATAGTTATTTCTGTAAATACTTTTTTGTTATTTAAAAAATTCTTTGAAATGTCTTTTCAATTGTTGCATTTATGGACTGGGACTAAATGAATAAAGAATTAATTGATTGCATCATAAACTCAGTCTATGTCAAGTAACAGACAAGACTGCAGGAAAAAGTCCTGCTCTGGGTTTGACTCCGAGGACTAGTAATAGTAGTATCATGTGTGTACTGTTTACTGAATTGCTATTAGAACATATTTATTCCTGAACTTAAATGAAATAAGTGTAGAATCCACTGTTTGTAATTTTACTGTTATAAGGAAATTTGTCATATTAAAAAAATTTAACTGTTAGATTATTTTTCTAGTTATCAAGTTTCATTGATAGGTACAGTACGTGGTACTGGTAAAAATAATTGCCAAATTTGTTGTGAAGTATTCTGTTGAAACGATGACAAATGAGTTAGATTTATCTTCAACGAAATTAAAAAGTATGTTATATATTTGTTTTACCTATCAATTATATATGTTCTTTATTGTCTTGATATGATTCACTGTATACCACAAGTTGAATTGTAATTTTTATCTAAGTCTTTTGCCAGTTTATTCATATTTGCATATATTTACCAGTAGCTACTTTTTTAGGTTTATTTCTATTCAGAAAACTATTGATATAGTCAAGAAGAGTCAATATAACCCTTTTTTGTAATCTAGAAAGGTAACATATTTGAAAACAATTTCTATCAGAGTAACCTGCTGTCTTTAACCCCTTCCATACAACTTGCAAAAAACAATCTTTTTGAAAAATGACCCCACCATTGGCATCATTATAGATTATAACACCACATGGCATGACGCTGACAGTGGCTTCATCACAAAAAAGGGATTAAACTAACTGCATGGTCGAGTGGTGAGAACACTGGGATTGTGATCAACTTGGTCTTGGTTGGAAACCTAATTGCACCATTCTATTGTGTCGTTGGGAAAGATACTTTATGGCACTTCTCCTGCTTGGTAGTCTTGGCAAGCAATTCTAAATTTCAATCGTACAGCAATATCTTGGTATCTCCAGAAGCAGGTCAGGGTAATTGCTTACCCTTTGTATTAGTGCCTTTATTGCTTTCCTGTGAGACAGGAGGATAAATATAGGGATAAAATAAATAGATAAAAACTGCATGAAGGTTTTTTGAAATTATAAGATAATAAAAAAGTTAAAACAGGCATTAAGATAATTGAAAAGTGCAAGTATAAAACAGTAAAAAGCATGGCTGCAACACCTTGATCATTTAAAATATAATAAATGAGAAATAAAAAATGGAGAGAAAAGTTTAATGTTACAAGAAAAATAATCAAACAAATTAATTGTATAACCAATACATGACTTGCTTGCGCAATGATGCATGACTAGCATTTGGATATCATTCACATACTTTTTTTGTACTTTTGTCTGGCAAAATTAATGTTGTCTTTACAACATAACTATTATTTAGAAAAAAATACCTTCAGGTCAAGTTAAGAACTTGCTCATTTAGGCTAATATTTTTTTGTTTTAAGCTCACTTTTAATTTCTCTTGTTATAAAAATAAATAAATATGGGCAAATATTTTACAATAAATAAAATGCTAATAACTGTTTTTAATTTTTTTCTAATCTCTTTTATTATCAGAAATGAAATGTTATAGTTGAGAAAATACTTTACAAGAAGGAAGAAGAAAAAATAATCAGTTTTATTTTATTAACAACAAGCAAATTATAAATTTGTTGCTTTTTGCCATAAAGTTTGTTTTAATTTTACAAAAATTCTTATTTGTCTATTTTTTTTGCAGAAGGAAAATTAATCACGATCATGCTTTCAAATATTCCAAAGGGCACAAACAATTATACTTTAGACAAGTTTATAAAAAACAATGGTATTGTCTGTTGGGGATGTCGAGCTAACTTTGCTGCTCAGTAAGCTAATTTTATTTTTAATTGTGGGCATTTAGTAAAAAAAACTTTATTGACTATATTTAATATAATTTATGCTTTGTTAATGTATGAAAATGACAAACAAAGTAATTTTTAATCATGCAAGCATTTGATAGATTGCATTTTTCATTTTATTGCATATTTTTCCTATAATTGTAAAATATTTAAAGCAAGAAGATTTAAGTGCTTGAATCGTTAATTCTAAACCCTAAGCAATGTAATTCTCAATTGATCTAATTTTAAGGTTATGGGTAAAATTTGATTCAATTTATACCGAAAACTTTTTGCTTTTGAATAGTGGTGTACCGATACTCAAGTATCGGTATCGGTGGTATTGGCCTATTTTTGTGGTATCAGCTAGTAGTATCGGTATCGGTAAATATAGCCGATACCTGCCGATACTTTTTAAGCACAAAATAAATATAAAATTTTTTTTGTCGTATAAATATAAAAAATTTTTGTTTCCCTCTGGAACTGGATTGGATTTCTAACATAATTAATGATTTCTTTTACAGATTTGTAATAATATTGTAATGAATAACACAGGTCTACAAAATTTGATGGAGTATCAAAAACAAAAATAAAAACTATGCTTTCTAGCTAATTTGAGAATGCTGATTTCAAATCTGCCATCGATTTTGCTGTAGCAGGTCAAATTTTTCTGAAAATACAATTTTTAATTTTAGTGCTGTACATTGAAAAGCATTAATTAATGTGAAGCTGTGAATACAAAAGCACATACTTAGCACAAAGGAGAAAATAAATGGATTGAATACAATTTTATTGCAAAAGTTTCCTTCTTTTAGATTGACGAGAGGTGTCTTAGAAGTAATTCTCAACGCGAGAATCTGAACATTCACATATCAAACCCCAACAATACTCTGCTCTCATACTGACATTCCATTTTCCCTGATACTTTTTTCCATCACTTTTATATCTTGGTGAAATCTTTCACCCTATTCCTCACTGAATGCCCCTAAGTTTTTTGAAAAATACTTCAGATGGCTATGCAGGAAATATACTTTAACACTCATGTTACAGCGTAAGTTATGAAAAGCCTATAATAAGCTTTCAACAAGTTTGGTGAAATTTGGGAATTTTATATTCCCTGGAAGTTTTTCACTACATTAGAGAATGCTTTCCATGCATTTAACTCTTCATGGTAGAAAGAAACGCCTGGAAACGCATCATGGAAATGCCAAACAGAGCAAAACACAGGATGATGCAGCACATAGGTAGGTAAAATGTTGCGTTCTAATAAAGAATGTTGTTGTGGACGATTTACAAAACTTATCAGCCAACAGATTTGTGCATGCAGCTTTTAAAAACTGCAAAGAGTTGGTGTATGCTATACAGCATTTTAAAGCTCTTTGGGGGAAAGTTAGTGTAAGATTACTTAAAAATTAAGGCTGATACAAAAAAACGAACATCAGATTTGAAATCAGCGTCCCAAAGTTAGCCAAGGGCACATCTTTTCTACTTTGTTTCCAAAATTGTATAGACTAGTGTAATGATAGATATATACCTGGAAAAAATTCAAAATGCAATAACAAGCTAGATTTAGTAAATACATTCTTTGGTGTTACTTACAAAAACTTTTACTGATGGTGCTCAATAGATAAAAAAGTATCGGTGGTATCGGCAGTATCGGTATCGGCTCTAAATGGTGGTATCGGTAGTAGTATCGGTATCGGCTTAAAATGTGGTATCGGTACATCCCTACTTTTAAATGAAACACTCTATTATTTCAACTAATAAATTAAAAAATTAATGAATCAAACTAAATTTTTTAGAATTGTAATAATATTATTGTTGAATTCTTTTAAAAAGGGCAGTGGTTATTTTTACAATACCACTTTTAAAAAATTTTCTGCTTGTTATCTTTATGGCACTATGTGGAATGTTATCATTTTTAATATAATTTAACATTGCTTTTATGATGCAATAGCAAGATTGATAGGTCATAAAGAAAAGCTCAAGATTGATTTTTCACATATGAAATTTTTCTCAAATGAACAATCAGGGTAACGTTGATATTACCTTGCAGTAATAAAAAAATAGTCAACTTGAATCGTTTTTAGTTCTGATTAAACTTTTAAAATTTTTATTTTTAGTTTTTAATTTAATTGATAAGAACATTAAAACTAATTTAGAGTTACATTTAAAATGGCTTGATTTAAAACTAAACCTGTTTATTGAAAGAACTGATCACTTGAGTCAAGTTACAGTAGTGTCACAAACTTTGTTTGGGAATCCCAAAGGACCAGTTGAGCTAGGTAACCCGAATACCTGCGCTGAAACAAAGCTGTGTCTAAATTTTATTTTATTCCGGCTCAAGAAGTAGTTTTGCTATGAGCCCGACGGTTTATACAGTTGGTTAACGAAAGCTCGGATTGATTTTGTTGAAGATTCTTTCTCACAACAAACAGAGACCACTGTCTCTAATAACAACAAATGTATTACAAAATCACGACCGACGAAATTTCTATTCCACGCTTTGCCAAACTGCAAAGCGAAATCAACACTATAACTCGACCCAATCAACACAAATAATTCTACCTCTGTAGAACAAAACTGCCAACCACTGGCACAAAATAAATTGAACAATTGTCCACCGACACAAAATCTAACGGTCCACCTCCTGTGGCCAAACAAAATCACCTTCGCTCGAGCCGCCACTCGAGTCGCTTCAAATTACCTCACAACGATAATGATCATCATAATAATAATTTTCTCGCTACGCATCGGCTTTATATAGAAAACAAAATCACGTGACGTAAACTTTCTCGTAAATTCAAGATTCAGCCAGAAACCCCTGGAGAGTTCGTTACGCGAATCAAGTGGAATATACGCGAATTTTCCAGTACAATGATGTTAGTCAAAAAAACATATTACGTCAATACAAAGAGGAGAAAAAAAGAGAAAAAGATACATGTATCGAGCCATATAACAAATTGGACGTATATCGCAGACAGCGCTCAAAGAGCCGCATTTATTCTCTTATGATAAAACTACGAACTGCTTTTAACGGGGATACACTACATCGTTATGATTAAAATTATGAATGAAGTGTGACAAGTAGCCAGTAGAATTTTTTTAGTGATGTAAAAATAGCTGAATGCAAAAAAAATTGTCATGATTACATTGAAATATCCATTGTTTTTTTAGAATAGCTTTTATTGATGTTGAAGTTCAAGACTGTGAAAAAGTTCTTTGTTTGCATGCACAAGAGTGGAATGGATGTGAACTTCAAGTAAAATTAGATGACACTCCTAGAAAAAAGAAAAAAAAAAGTAACAACATTGATTTTTTTAAAATTATGTATTATTTGTAGGAGTTATTGCTCAACTTCTCTTTTATTAATTGGGTGATTGATTGATTGATGTTTGAAGCATAACTTTTTTGCTGAAAATATAAAGAAGTAATATGTGTGATCAGTGGGATATATAAATTAAGAGGGTAGTTACAGTGTGGCCTTCAGGATAGACTAATTACAATTTGAAGATGACATTAAGATTGGCTTTTTTATTATAGATAAAACCATTATTGAATACTTATGACAACGTAAACACACAATAGAAGATAAATTATTTATATTTTAAAGTAAAAAGTCTGAATTTATCTTAAAAAAAGAAACAGGCCTGTCGGTGCTTGCTTGTTGTTAGATCTTGATTAACCCACTCTTGATTACAATTATAAATTATTTTTTTCAAAATTTTTTACTAATCTTTCGAATCTCATAATCTATATTAGGGTAGTCGAAACCCAGACCAGAGGCAGAAGAATTTTTTAGCAGTACAACATCAGGGATGGCAAACCACACTCCTTAAAATCCAACAAACCATCTGTCTTTCCAAAATTTTTGGTATTAATATATCACTTAATTATTTTAAATTTTCCCACCCTGAAGATTAGAATTTTCACCTCGAATTTACTTAAAGACAAAAAAAAAATAGACGTTTGGTGATACAGAATTTGAAGATTGCGTGAAGCCTTCCCATAGCTTTTTATCTAACACTCTTCAGGAAAAATCGTCAGAATGAAGCAGAATTGAAACCAAACTGAATTATAAAGGGGAAAGCAGAGTTCTCATTGGCTGAAAGAAGTTAGCCAATGAGAGAAAAGATTAAAAAATTTTCAAAGAGTAGACGAATTCTTTTTGCTTACACAGAAAGGGATTGAGAGATTTAATGAAAGTTGCTTCAAGAGCAGAAAGGTGAAAAGAAACTTGAAAAAAATAGCTTTCAAAAGTGATAATCTTGAATTACACTGTTGTACAGTATATCTTCACTTACTTCGTCTCGTCTGAGTATTTGCTTTGCATGAAAAGTTTTTTAAATTTCGTGGGGAGCAATCAACAGTGGTAATTGTTTTGAATGGTAGAAATTAAAAAGTGTTTTTGAATTACCACAACAGCGGTAGTGCACATGCTGCATGTGTATATTTTAATCTAATACTTCTATATTTTTGTATTGGTAAAAATATATAAAACTATGTGTTCACTTTAACCTTGTGATTTGTAGCTCAAGCAGTGGAAAAGCGTTCACCAACATTTGAAAAAAAAGAAAGGGATGAAAGAACCTTATGCTTTAAAAATATTTCTCATCAAATTTTTGCTTCTCAGGCAGAATCTTTATATAAAGGAGTTAAAGCAGTACACTTAGCTCGTAACACAAAAAATAATAAACCAACAGGGTATGTTTTTATATCACAGAATTTATGATTGCTAGAAATTTAAATTTAATGTTTTATCACTGATTTTTCAGAATAGCTTTTGTCGAGTTTTTTACCAAGGAAGAACTAATGGAAGCTTATGGAAATAAAAATAAAATTACCTTAAATGGTAGGACAGTTTACATTAGCTTGTGTGCTCCTTTATCAATAAATGAAAAGAGTGGTAAGAGCAGTGAAAAAACTGAAGCTCCAAATCAAACATTAAATCCGATTAAAGATGATGAAGATAAAGATGACACTAAATTGTCAAAACGTCAAAGAAAAGGTTTGTATACTTATCCAAAATATTTTTTTTTTGTTATTACATATCATGTTTCCGAAATTACAAATCCGAATCCGCAAATTTACTTCTCTAATAATAATCCTCTAATAGTAATTGTAATCCGCAAGTTACTTCACGAATCTGTGTTAATAATATCAAAAAAACATTATAATGTAATTGCTGAAAGTAAAATTTGTGTAATACTAATTTTAAATCGGTTAAACACTACTTTTTTGGACGAAAATTTTCTTTTAACGAACGTTACGGTTTACCCCTTCGAAAATATGATATGCCTATTCAAGGCTACTACAATTGGTTTATTGTTTTGATTCAACTATGTTCTCATCATCATCGATGTGCTCAAGGAAAAAATACTTAACAATTCGGTCTATGTTTTAGCTTTTAAGGTTTACGACTTCGATTAATAATATCACTTGCAGGTGTTATGAATTGTCAAAAGAGTTCAAAAAGGAAAAAATAACTTTACGCTTGATTTGCTTGTCTTCAAGCTCTGTTGAGAAGTTATTGATGACGCTGTCAACTGATGACTGGTGCTTGATCTTCCACCTTCCTTCTGTGCTACGTTGCTATTTTTTAAATACCACGCCAAACGTTTAATAAATTTTTTGTCGTTTTATGAATAATAACTTTTTTTTGAAGTTTTTCTAATATGTTTAAAAAATAACAAACATTTAAGTCTAAAAACCGCAGGGTTTTGACCTGTTTTTATAACTGATAAGGGCGCCGTCGTACACAGAGTTCAACGTCGTCGTCGTCGTTTGAAGGGCATCCACTCCAGGCCAGACACAAACAGAACTGGGGCCGAGGGTTTATCCTTTTACTACTCCAGACTGCTGCACTGCCTGGATCAGATGTTGGCAGTGATGTTATTAAGCCAGCATCGAGTTTCGTCATCCAAAACCGTCAGACCTCGTGCTCCATGTGGTGCCCGATGTATGGGGCACACTGTTAGTACATGGTCTGCGGTTTGCTCAGAGGCGCCACACACGCAATTCGGTGAAGAAGCGAGACCCCATTTGTGCATGGAAGAATGGAATCGCCCAACACCAGTCCGCAGGCGGTTGAGCTTAACCCAAGCTGCTCGGGGTAAGCCAAGGCCACCTAGAGAGAAGGCCGTTCAGTCAAATTGCTATTTCTTGATGACGTCATTAAAAGTGGTCCGTCGCAGCGAGTCGAGCCTTGAGCAGACATTCGAGTTGAATTGACATTTGCCACTAACAAGTAGTTTTATAACTATAAAAGTTTATTTTTAATCTTTTTATATCGTACTTTCATGCAAACCATTAAACAAGAGTTCGATTCTCAAATAAAGCAATGTGATAAACCGAAAAACTTTTAACTTTCAAAATAATCAAAACGCAATTCAAATCAATACATTAAACAAGAGTTCTTTTAACTTTCAAAATAATCAAAACGCAATTCAAATCAAATCATTAAATAAGAGTTCGATTCTCAAGTAAAGCAATGTGATGAACCGAGTTTATTACAGAAGTAAAACTACAAAAACTTTTATAATTTTCAAAATAATCAAAACGCAATTCAAATCAATACAATATATTTCGTTTATTTTAGTGTACCAAGTTTACGTTTTTTTGATAAGCGTTTGGTGCATAAATCATCATTTTTTTTAAAACAAAGAATTATTTAATAATATGTTGGTACACACCCAAACAGTCATTTCAACTAAAGCGATATAATTGTGTTCAGTGCAAAAATTAGCTTCATTGTTGTGGAGCAGGCATTCTGCTTCAAAAACAGCTAAGCAACTATTTACAGCAACTTTGCGTTGCAATGAAGCTCTGTAAAATGTATCGATTTTAACGAGTTTTGTTATAGCTATGTAACAAATTAATATAATATCAACAAATTCTTGAGATGGATACAAAAGGCCTACTCTTGATAGACCTTCGAAATAGAATTAGAAATTAGCCCATAGAAATTTTTACGGCTGTTCCGTTTGGTGAAACTTGATTGAGACAAATAAGCTGGGCAGTTTGGAAATATTGAAGAAACTGCACCAAATGACAACTTGGGGAATTTTAAATTACATGTAATTGTTTTGCCACATTTATCATCAAAAGCTGAAATAGTTCAAATAATTTCAGATGGTGATAATAATATCAGATAGTGGAAAGATTCAGTAGTTCACCAACCTGCGAAAAATTCATTCATTATTTAATATGTTAAGAGATAATCTTTTGCAGCTGAAAGGCTGTAAAATACTTAAAACACCATTATTCGGCAATTGACGTTGAAAATTTCTGCTTTATGAACAATTTACTATTTTTAAATTTTTCAATATTCACACATTCAGCACAGCTGTATAAAAAAATACCATATTTTCTCTTTCATGCACTAAATACAAAACTACTTAGGACAGAAACTTTGCTATGGCACATAATAGTTGTACTATGTAACATAATATGGAGATTAAATACTTTAGATTTGATGCATTACATGCTCCACAGCTAAATAACAGACAACTACTAAACTAAATAACAAACATTGCTGAAAAACTTAAAAAAAGTTTACATTTGTTTGGCTTTTATCATCACATTACATCCTGAAAAACTAATGTTGTACTACTGTGTAAGCACTAAGCAACAGTACAATTTTTAAAAAATTGCAGCTGTGCAAGAAAATGAATATTAAATAAGGATTTTAAAATTGAATCAAGCTTGTTAAAAGTACAAGTACAATTTTTGACAATTAAATAAAGTACAAAAAATAATTAAAACATTTATGAAACACTATGCGAGAAATAACTTCATTTTATGGTTTAGATTTTGAGAATATGACAAGAGTATGGTAGTAATAAATATCAACACCAAACAAATTCACCTTGAAAGTTGCTGATGGGTTAAAATTCACTCTTTTTATGGCATGCACCCATTTTTGCTTTAATGTCTCATCTTTTGTAAAGGAAAACACTGACACCTTGGTGCCTTTGTCATAATTTCCATTACATTTAGGAACACAGCAACGATATGGCATGATTTTTAATTTACAATAATCACTTTTAATTTTTCCACTTTTAACTTATTAACAAATTCTATTAAAAATATTTTTTTAAATCAGTTTAAGAAATACTGTAAATATTAATTACAATAACTTTTGATACTGATTAATTTTTTAGAGAAAATAGTACAAATAAAGAGTTGATGAAATTGTTAATTATTGCAATATCATCAAGCAGCAATAAAGCTCAAAACTATTACTACTTATATATTTTCTGGTTTTTATTCTCTTTATACTGTAAAGAAAAATAATTGAAAGTTTAGTCATTTGGGGTTCAAAATTTTTTTTGCAATTTTCTATAACAAATTCTGGGTAAAAAAATTTATTCAAAAATAGAACAAGTTTACAACCTAAAATATAAAAGCTTATTAACCAAGAAATTGATAAAATAAGTGAAAAAATTCAACTGATTGCAATTTTTATACTATGAATATTATTATTCTACTACTTCAAATAACATAAAAGAATACTAAAAAAAGCCATGACATATAGTTTATAACTCTAAAAATTTAATTTTTTTTAGCTTAAATTTAAACTGTAAGGCCTTGCCTTTTTAAATTTCTAACACTATCTGATTTGCAAAAGTATAACCTATAATCTCCATCAACAGCAATTACAATTATTTCTTTCAAAAGAACAAAATCTACCAAAAAAATTTAAATTTTTGTTCTATCATAAATTCTCAAAAACTATTAATACATAGATTGACTCCAACACTTTTCTAACGATTTAACTTTAACCCGAGCAGCATGACTGAAACGCTTTTCAATTTCAGTCAAAGCAAATATCAGGACTACTCTTGTGACGTCATAAATCAGTTGAATGGCCTTGTTATCTAGGTGGCCTTGGGTAAGCCCATCCCAACAGACCTGACACTGGTCCCGGGCACAAAAGCACGGAGCCTGGAAGCATCTTCACAGTACTCCGCGTTCCATTTGTGATTCGTCCATTCAGAGGCGCGGATGCCAAGTCTGGCAAGATTGTCCAAAAGATTCCGCGCACCTGGCACAAACGGGCGTCTGGATCTTAGTCTCACTTGGCGAGTATCTGAGGACCCACTTAAAAGACCATACAAGATATGATCGGGGTCCAGAGATCCACGGTAAGCCAAGGAGAGTGTCGCTCCCAGTCGGCGAAGCTCAGCTGGCTGGATGCCTGAGAGTACAGGTAGGTGGTCCGTTGGAGTGGGACGCAGGCATCCAGTAACTATGCGCAAGGCGTCATTCAAGACACTGTCAATGAGGCGAGTGTGAGCACTGCGACACCAGACTGGCGCACACTACTCAGATGTTGAGTAGACTAGAGACAAGGTGGCTATGCGTAATGTTTTACCACCAGCACCCCATCCCGATCCCACGAGTCGCCTCAGCAGTGTGACGCGCGAAGATAGTTTTTTGCGCAATGCCACTAAATGGTGACGAAACGTGAGCGATCTGTCCAGTTTTACCCCAAGATAAGTAGGGGTTGGACAGAACGGTAAAAGTCTACTGTTGTTGTATACCTTTAGCTCACGTTTGGCCTCTCGGTTATTTAAGTGAAAGGCTGCCGTCATCGCCTTAGTGTGACTGAGCTTCAACCTCCAAGTCTGGAGATACGCTGACAGTGTGGACATGTCTTGGCTTAATGTCCCCTCCAAATCCTTCCAGTTTCCAGAAGAGTGCAACAATGCTAGATCATCAGCATAAGCAAACTTTCTGGAAATCATGGAAGGAAGATCGTACGTATAGATGTTAAATAGGAGGGGAGCCAAGACCGATCTCCGAGGAACGCCGTTTTTAAGACGGCGTAGCCTGGTTTGCTTGCTGTCACCGGTGGTAAGGGTGAAACTTCGATTTCGAACAAGCTCCATGATCATTTTGACCATGTGCTTATCCGGAAGTAGTCTCAGCAGCTTGCAGGTAAGGCCACGGTGCCAGACAGTGTCATAAGCAGCTGTCAGATCGATAAATACGGCACCGGCCTTCTTTTTAGCCTCGAAAGAATCCTCGATGTTCTGGGTTAGCAGAACAACTTGATCTACGGTTGACTTCCCGCGTCGAAACCCAGCCTGCTCTTTAGGGAGCAGTGAATCGATTAATGGTTCAACGTAATAAGCTGCAACCAGAAAAGCAGTTTTGTAACTCTTACAAAAATATAACACTAAAATTTATCTAATTCTATTTTTGTTAGGAAAAGTAATAATTTCTTCGTTACAATAAATGGATGATTTTTTTTGTTTTGATGTCGAATTAAAGTTGCAAGTGATCAATCAAGACTGTATAGTGCAGCAACTGTGGTTGCAAACAACAAAACATCTTATCGCCTGGTTGGCTGTCGTGCACTTGATACGCTTCCATGCTGTAGCTATTAGCATAGTCGTACAAAGCAATGATGAAATTATCCCCAACGACTTAAAAATTTGGGTAAAATAAGAATGTCCTGGCAACCACAGGCAATAATTTGGATAAAACCAAGTTTTTGCGCACTAAAAACAAATTAGGCTACTATTGCAGAAAAAAAATTTCAAATGCAGAAAACGATTAAGGCTTGAGATGAAGATTTTAGAGACTACTGCCTTTTTGGGTAAAAATCAAGGGAGAAATTCATATTGAAGACCTTTTTTTATTTGGTCTTTACCAAAAAATTGTGAAGGAAATTTTTCTTACATCAGTGAAGTGCTAGAAAGTTGTGATTCGGACAAACGTCACCAAAATTTAAACAAAACTTTATTGCCATTAAAACGTTTTTTCGGCTATGCTATATTCAACAGCATGGTTGAGTGGTTAAGCGGCGGTATTGTGATCAGTGGTGGGTAATACCGTGTACTAAAAGTACCGCGTTACTCCGTGTAATTTTAGGGTCATTGAAAGTTTTTTTTGCAAGATTTGGGACATGTTTTTGTTTTTCGTATCTATTGCAGCTTCAAAGGAGTTTCTTGAATTACAGTAATATTACCACAAATTGACATTTGTTATAGTTAAGTGTTTACTAGTAGGCTACTTTCCCATCTTTCCGGTACTAGTTACTAGGTGTACTACACCATATCTAATGTTTTCTCAATCGATGAGATACCAGTTCGACCTAATCTTGTTCTGATGCAAAGGAAAATTTTGGAACTTCCTCATCTAAAAGGAATAAAGCCCGACGCTATCTAAAGCCGAGGTCGATTTATTAATTGGAGTAAGTTGTGCCAGAACTGTTCTGTACTAGTGAATTTTGCAAAGGACCGCGTGGTACTCCGTCCGCTATTTATACACCCCTGTGCTGGTCTTTGCTCGGGCCTTCTCTATCACCATCTTATTCTACGAATTATAAAGTTCGTTTTTCACGTAAGACAGATGACGCAGCGTACCAACTTATGTAGATTTTAGGGGTTTCAAAATTTTTAAAGGGCACAACTGTTTTAGATACTCCAAACTCGTGGATTGTGCGGCCTTTCACCATATCTAATGCAGGATTCGGTTACTATACACAAAGAACATTATCAACTCCCGTTACTTTGGAGACACTTTCAAGTTAGTCGTCCCAACAACTATGTGATAGCAAAGCACAGGCTCGCAACTTTAAAGCGTAGGTTCCTAAGTGATCCACATCTAAAGGCCAAGTATGTTGATGTAATAAACGGGTATCTAGAAAAAGGATACGCAAGAAACCTACAAGTCAAGAATTAACTGTTTACGTGGCTATTAAATGGTACTTGCAGTGATGGCCTTAGGAAAAGAGGGGCCTGGTGCAAAAAATACGATGGGGGGGCCACTGTGAATAACATAAAGTTAACTTATTCTTACTTAAAAACAAATAACTTAAAAGCATAATAACAAATAAGCAACAATTTACTAGCAGTGCCAATTGTGCTGTTAACCTTGCTTCTATATGATACAATAAGTCACACTTTTCATCGATACTTAGCAAGTCACAACGTCAACTCGTTTTGTTGCTTCTTCCTTTTTCTAAACCCGTCTTTAACAACACACAAACTTCTCAACATTTTGTTATCTTTTTCATGTGGCGGAGCAGAAATAAAAGAAAACTGAACTGAACAGAACTGAACTATATTCTTTTAAGTTATCAGCATTAACTTGTTTTGTGAATTAACGGACTAAAAGTTCAATTTTTATTCAAGTCAAAGCAGCACATAAAACAAAAAAATACATCAGCAGCTGTTCAAAAGATTAGCAAATACTACTTGTTTAATGCTTTGATTTGTGATGAATGGTAAACAAATACTTTTTATTGATCTGCTGATCAAGAACATGTATTGCATCAATAGTTTTTAAAAAATGAAAAAAAAAGATTAACAGAAGTATGTGAGTTAAAAGTAACATTACCTAAAATATAAATAAAAGAGCATGAGCAAGATAAATTGCACTGCATCGATTTTTACAAAAACTATTGAATTTTTTTTGTATCAGTCACAAACAATGTTGCTTTAGCCAAGTGTACTGACTGGTTATGGTTATATATATGTTTAAACTCTACTGCCCTGCTCTGCCAACATTGTTAATATAATGTGTGCACAACTCAAAACATAAATAAAATTGGAATAAAAACTTATGCAATCTAAACCTTTTTCCAAACAATCATACAAGGGGCATTCAAAAAATACGCGGAATTCTCCCGTGACAAGAGTGCCAGCAAGAAAAAACGTATTTTAGCATGCTAGCCATAAAAAGCATGTTCTTTGTGATCGAATAATTGCTATCACTCATTTTGCGCTTGTAAACGAAGTTGTCAAGAGCTAGTTTATTTAAGGTAGTTTTTTAACCCATGGAGCGTAAGGATTTCGAGGTAAGAACCAACATCAAATTTTTGGTAAAGCTTGGTTGGAAAGGAACGGAGATCATTCAAGCTCTGCAGACCGTTTATAAAGATGATGATCCGAAAAAAACTTGTGTTTACAAGTGGATTGAAAGATTTCGAGATGGTAGAGAAGCTGTTGAAGATGATGAGGGCCGTGGAAGACCACCAACCTCAAAAACAATAAAAAAAATTGATTTTGTTAGGAACCTAGTCAAAGAAGATAGAAGATTGACAGTTTATCAGATAGCTGAGACTGTGGGCATATCAGTTGGTTCAGCTCATTTGATTCTGCATGACGATTTATGCCTCAGCAAGCTTTCGGCGCGATTGATGCCAAAAGCGTTGCGCCCAAATCAGCTCAATCTCAGAAGTAAATTGTCAACGGCGATTTTGCTGAAAATTGAAGCAGATGAAGACCGCTTTTTTTAGATCGAATTATCACAGGAGATGAAACATGGGTCTACCAGTATGATCGTGAAACAAAACAGCTGTCCAAACAGTGGCTCCCACGTGGATCATCTGGCCCAATCAAATTCAAGTCTGAGAGGTCTGTCAAGAAGGTAATGGCAACTGTTTTCTGGGACTCTAAAGGATGTGCTAGTAGATTTTTTAGAAGATAAAAAAACTGTTACAGGCGGCTATTACGTAGACGTTTTAAGAAAATTGAGAGCAAAATTAGCTGAAAAGCGTCCAGGAAAACTCCATCGTGAAATTCTTTTCCATCGCGACAACGCCCCAGCGTATTCTTCCCGGATCGTAAGAGGTGTTTTGAGAGAATTTCGGTGGGAATTGCTGCCACATCCACCTTATAGCCCAGACATTGCCCCTTCTGACTTTTTTTGTTCCCAAAACTCAAAAAACACTTGAAAGGCGTTTATTTTAATGACACTAATGAGGCAAAGCAAGCAGCAAAAACATGGCTCACAAAATGGTCAGCAGATTACTTCAAAAATGGGATAAAAGGATGGAAGCACCGCCTGGAGAAGTACATCGACCTTGATGGAAACTGTGTTGAAAAGTAGATTGATTGTATCAATAAATTATAAAAAATTATAAAATTTCGCGTATTTTTAAATGCCCCTCGTATATAGATAAGCAAACTCACCAATATCTTTTTCCTAACTGGTTCATTAAAAACACTTTTGCCATAATTGCTGCATATTTGTAACGTTAAAGTGCTACAACAGATTCAAGCTGCATCAATTTGAAATACTTGCTCATCTTAATATTAATGGTTCTTTTTTTTAAATCTCTCAACTCTCATTAATGTTAGATGCAATACCTAAATAAATGAAGCAAGAATGAAAAAAATAACAATAGTTAAAAAGCAAAGAATATCATGATTAACAACAGTTTTGCATAAATAATGGATAAACAAAAAAATAAAGCTGGTGATCTACTTTTCTTAGACCACAAAAATTTACTAAAAAGGTGTTGCATATAAAGTCAATAACCATCTAGGTCAGCACTAACAATTTTCAAAGAAAAATTTTTGCATCACAAAATAAAACTAATAAAAGAAATACTGATTTATTGCTAAAAATATCAACAATTGTTTTACACAAATAATTAGCTTCTTTGTGATTTATTATCTTATAAAGTAATTGTATTATCATAAATTTATAAAGGTTTTCCTGATAATGCTTGTGCATTATGTTTTTACGCTTCTACATTAGTACATTAAGTGTATTAATTGTCATGTGTTATTTTTAATGTTTTTAAATTGTTACATGCCCAGTATTTTTAATAATATAGAATTTATACAAGTTTTAATTCTCTAAAAGCATATGCCAATTGATTTTGTCTACAAATTTTTCCATCTAATGTAGGAATTGAGTTTTTTTATAAAGTTGTTCTTTGCTGTACGTCAGTCTGTTTACCTTTATTATACCAGTATTTTAGTTTAGCCAACTAAGAAACACTGTTGTTTTATACGCTTCAAGCCATTATAAGTAAAAAATCCCAAACAATTAAAAAACTTAGTCGACTGGGCATACTGTTTTCTTAAATATTGTATTGGTTTGCAAATGCTTTTATGTAATGCATACCAACAGTTGGCATACATGCATTCTAGCTTTGACGAGTTAGTGGAAGGACGTGTTTAATCTGTGGTAATATAGAAAGGCGGAACCTAGGCTGTTTTTATTCAGTTAAGCTTTTTTACCGTCAAAAATTAAACAGAATAATTTTTCAGCACTTGAAAATTGTTTTGGTGCTGGTTGGGAAGTTTAAGACAACTTTAAACTATTTAGTTTAATAACCTTTTTTTTTATAAAAACTAGTTTTTTAGTCTTTCGTGATTATTATTTCTGACTGCCATATTAAATTGAAAGTTAATTATTACGTAATAAACATGGTCAGGAAAAGTACAGGTTTAAAAACCAGCACCAGTAAGGCAATTAATAACCAAGAAAATACTGAAGAAATGCATAACCCTACGTCAGTTAAAAAAATTGTAGATGAAGCAATTGCAAATATTAAAAGTCAGTTTGATCAAGAGCTAAATGCTCTAAAAACTGAATTGCTTGAACTAAAAACAAGTCAAGCTTTTATCTGCAACAAATATGATTTATTGCAAGAAAAATATAACGCACTGACCAAAACCAATAAAGAACAAGAAGTTGAATTTCTAATTTAAAAGCTCATTCCTCTGCATTGAAAAATCAATGTGCCAAAGATGAGGAAAAACTCGATAATCTTGAACAGTATGGTCGCCGACAAAATCTTGAAATTATAGGTATCCCACAACGTGATGACGAAGATACTAACTCAATAGTTATTGAAGTAGCCAAAATGATGGGAGTAAAGGTTTTGCCAGAACAAATTTCTACATCACATCGTATGCCTGTAAATCGTAAGAAAAATTTAGATCAAATTGCCAACCGCCCAATTATAGCTCGCTTCACCAACCGTGATATTAAAAACTAAATTTACGCCAACCGTAAGCTAGCTCGCTCCATTGATTTGCGCAACTTTTCTATTTCAGGAACAAAAAATATTTATGTAAATGAAAACTTGACTGTAATGAGAAAGAGGTTGTTTGGCAAACAAAACAGAAAGCAAAAGAAAAGGGTTTTAAATTTTTTTGGACTATGAATGGCAACATTTTTGTGCGCAAATCCGATGATGCAAATATTGTTAAATGTGACCAAGATCTTAAATTAATAGAGTAACACTGTAACATAGTTTAAAAACTTTAAATTGCTGCCAAATAAAAATTCGTATGGCTTCTCATACTTTACTTACGTGTAACTTTTGTTCTGATTTTGCAAACCATTGTGAAGTCTGCAGAATATGCCTAAGGCACTCTGCTTGCTGCAGCTGCACTAATCAAATTAATAATCACACTTCTGGTCTGAGTTTCTCAAATATAGGTGTTGAGCGCACTTTAGACAGCTTAAATTATAATTCTGACAATTTATATGAGTCACTGTTTTTGAACTGTCACTATCATGATATTGTTTCCATCAATGAATATCTCGATCTTAATATCAATAGTAGGGTGGAGTGAAAAAAAATTTGAAAAAAGTGTAGTACTTAAATCCTGCCAAATAGGCTAAAACTTCAAAAAAAATTGATTTTGGCGAGTTGCTACCTTTGGGGGGCTAGCAACCCCCCAAAATGTGTTTTTGGGGGGTAAAATTGACAAAAAATGTCGTAACTCGGTAACCGCTTATCGTAGAGGCATGATTTATGGCTCAAAATTTGCAGAATCATCATATTTCTATATGTGCTAAGAGAAAGTTTTTGTCTATTTCCACAAGAAAAAAAGTTATAATCGATAAACCGTTTTTTATGCTCAATACTCGAAAATTGCGCTGTATGGAAATAACTTTGATCTAACATTTGAAATGATATATGTCTAACTGATAAGGACTAATTATGACAATCACAATATTAACAACATGATTTGGGATAACTTTGGTCACCAGACAAAGTACCTAAATAGGCCTACTCATAAGGTACAGAACGTGCTAGCTTTACTGCCCATAAAATGTTTAGTATTTCAGTAATTTAAAGAAAATCTGTTACATCTCATTACTTTCGAACTGTTGATGCTGATATTGGGTTGTTTTGCCTAAGGAGTGAGAGAAAAATAAGAAAGCAAGTTAGAGTACACCAAATACCCTACGCAAAATGAAGCGCATCAGAATTGCACTTTAGTGTCAAATTTTTTCAAAAGTTTTCGAGATTTAATCTTCTGGCGAATCAACCCATCTCTTCGCTCAAATCCTTCAACTTGTGCTGCGGCCTCTGTTACCATTTTGACATGGTTGTGACATGGGTGGTCGAGCTGCAGTGGTCTTATCCGGCATTGTTCAATATCTAAATCAGTTAAATGTTCAATTACCGGAGGCTGCTGATGGCAAGATGTTAAATTCACCATCTTGTAGTACGAGTTCACTGTTAGATCCAGTGTGGGCGGTTCAAACAGCCGTACAGTTGAGGCGGTATCATAATATTTTGCTCCTTCCAAAGAATATTCTTCACTGCGACTGTCAACCAAGTCATGATTATCAAATGAAACCGTTGATGGCAAGTTTCCACGAATCGAAAGCACTTTGTTTACTCCTCGCATTCGTATCTCCTCATCGTTGTCACCCAACATGGCGATCAAGACATTTTCCTGGTGTGCGAAAAATGCATTTCGTTGCACAACTTTCAGAGCAGTTTTCCGAACAGCTTCGTCAGGCACCTGAAGAATTTGATGGACCAAGTTGAAAAAATTTCTAGATCCGCAAGTTAGTTGACTATTTAACTTAATTTCAAACCAACTTGGAAAGTAAACTTGAAAACAAAACTTCGTCAGAGTTTCCAAGTTTGAGGAGGGTTCATCCACCGAAACATAATATCTGAGGATTCGACAGCCCAGAGTTAGCCAGCGTGAATGCACAATGGGACCTACTTTTAAATATTGCAAGTCGCTGTCGACAACTCCCATGATTATTGCTAAACATATCTTGTAAGCATAGTGTTGATCAGTACTCAGATCATTAACAACTGATTCTGGCAACTGTACAAACTGAGGGTTTGAAATTGACTTAAAATTAGCAGCAACCGGCCAACTTGAAACATCTCCAGTTAAACACTTCCCAATTGGTCCTGCAAATGTGTCAGGACTATTGGTGGTTCCATCAAGCATAGTAAGGACATGGCGCAAGGGTAGTTCATTGGTATGTAGTAGGCAAATTACCCATTGTAGTGGCTTGTTCAATAGTTCTTCCAACTTATGAATGCAACCATTGAACTTGCCTGTTATTGCTGCAGTTCCATCAGTGCCAACTACTGTAAGCTTGTCATGTAATTCGGTGTTGGCAATGGTGTTGAAGATCTTTTGTGCTATGGTTCTTCCTTTGCCATCCTCTGTGGAAAAATGAGAAAGATAGTATTCACCAGGCTGCCCAACCATTGTATAGTGATCTTCAAGTTGCACAGACCTCTAAAACTTGTCATTTGGCCCTTGCATGGTGACCTGTGTTGCATCTTTGCGCCCATCAAAGTATATGGCATTCACTAACTTGAAATTTTCTTGCTCCTTTTTCCTAATTTCAGCACGGCATCGTTCTCGCTCTCTTCGAAGCTTGCTACGATCAATAACGTATGTCTTGTCATCATCAGTAATTAGACCCAAATCTTGCATCACACTATTAGCGATCGCAGCAGCAGCTCTGTCGGATATCTGAAAACGCTGACTCATCCTTGCAAGGTTTGACCAAATCATTCGATTCTGATTTTCATATGGCATTGATTGAGAAACAAATTCAGAAGCAGCAGAAGATTGCGTTTGGTCTGTGTTGGTTGAACTAGAATCTGACAGATAATCCAAAGCTGACTCAGGCACTGATGTAACTGATGTAACGGAAGAACATATTGGTGGTTCTGGATGAGGTTGTAAGGGTCAAAAGCGCCTCAAAAACTGTATGTCAGCTGACGTTGAAGGAACCATAGCATCCACACATTTTCCAACTCGCATACTAGTTTGATCTTTATAAAAAGCATAATCATCATCTGTCATTTTCAAACCATGTTGTTTCTCCAAAATTCTGGGCTGCTTATCGTCAGCACAAAAAACATCAAATATTTCATCAATAGTTGACATAAACTCTTTTTCCTTTTGTAAAAATGCTTCTCCTCTTTTTTTCTTTGACCAGCGATCAAGTGCACTGAAACAATTCACAAAACTTTGAACTTTTTTCGAAATGGTGTACAGATGAATGGGATATACGTTGCACCATACCCATCTGTCATAAATTTCTCTGGCAATGTCATTTGCAGCATTGAAGGTTCGAAAGTTTTTCAAATGAAGAATGCGTTCTATTACATGTCGCTTGGTAGGCAATACTCCTGGTGGAAAACTATCACGGGTAGAGAAAGTGTGTCCACTATGTAAAATCTTTTTTACAGAAGTTGAACTCCGTCTTTTCATGTTTTACTACTTCGCAGTTTGGCCAAAGCTTTGATTTACACAATTACTTAACAATATACCTGCAAAAAATAATAATAACTTTTTAGATAACTATTAGTTAAGTACAAACAAACAAACTTATTAAACAGTTTTTCTATCATAACTTTTTTTCTAGTGGAAATAGACAAAAACTTTTTCTTAGCACATATAGAAACATGATAATTCTGCAAATTTTGAGCCATAAATCATGCCTCTACGATAAGCGGTTACTGAGTTACGACATTTTTAGAAAATTTTACCCCTCAAAACACATTTTGGGGGGTTGCTAGCCCCCAAAGGTAGCAACTCGCCAAAACCAATTTTTTTCGTAGATTTTACCTGTTTGGCAGGTTTTTAGAACTACACTTTTTTCAATTTCAAAAAAAAAATTATTTTCACTCCACCCTAATCAATAGACCTAATTTATTTCTAATTCATTTTAATGTAAGAAGTCTACAAAAAAATTAGATAAACCTGATATCATCGCTATAACCGAAACTAAGTTAACAAAAAATCAAATTGTCGTCAACATTGACATCGAAGGGTGTAATTTCATTCACTCGGATAGCAGTTCAAGAGCTGGTGGTGTTGGTTTATACATTAAAGATTCTCTAACGTTTACTCTAAAAGAAGAACTTGATTTAAATATAAATTCGGTTGAAAACATTTGGATACAAATTGAAACTTCTGATAATAAAAAACCTATAACAATAGGAGTTGTATATCGTCACCCAGTATATGTTGCTGAACATCTTGAATGTTTCAGTAAAGCAATGGAAGAACTATTTTCTAAGCTCAGTAGCAATAATAAAGAATTTTATATAATGGGTGATTTCAACATTGACTTACTAAAAGCACATTCTAATTATTTTATAAAAAACTACGCTGATAATCTTATAAGCTACTTAGTTAAATGCACAATCAATAAACCAACACGCTGTACTGTTAACTCGAAAACACTTTTAGATCACATTTACACAAACAATTTAAAATATTATAATTTTAGTGGAATTGTTCAATATGATATTTCCGATCATCTACCAACATTTATCTTTGTTCATAATACCGAGATAAAAAATAAAGTTTTGAAAGATATTTTAATTCGAGATATGAAAAAATTTTCCTTGGAATTATTTTGTAACGATCTATCGCTCAAAATGAATAATTTGAAAGTCTCCGAAGATTCGTCACCGCACCATCAATTTCAAACTTTTATCGACATATTTACTGACACAGTTAACTTTCATGCGCCTTATAGACGTACCACTAGAAAAGAAAAAAAATTAAAAGAAAAGCCTTGGCTAACCAAAGGTCTACTTAAATCAATTAAACATAAAAACAAAATGTATAAAAAATGTCTTGATTGTTCAAATTGTTCACTATATACTCAATATAAAAAATATCGTAACACTCTCAATAGAGCATTAGAATGTGCCAAACGTAATTATTACAGCAAAATTTTAATCCAAAATAAACATAATATTGGCAAATTTATCAAATATAGTAAATCAATTATTTCGCTTATACCGTAATTAGTGATCTCTTCAATTTACGTGTCAACAAAGGTGTTTTTCCTAATTGTCTGAAAATAGCTGAAATTATTCATATACACAGTGGTGCCGGAACAGGGGGGGCAGGGGGGGCAGCTGCCCCCCCTGCCCTTTTGCCAAGGGGGGCAACGGGGGCAGTACTGCCCTTTGCATTCCAGTACGATAGTAACGAAGCAAAATGCCTGCTCTGTAACCTCTTAGTGTGTATATATCTCTGTTTACCTGTATCACAATCATAGCCGTACCTGCCGGAGGTGCAGGGATGGCAATTGCCCCCCCAAGTTTCGAAGATTTGGGCAAAATTAAGATTTTTCGGGCAGTGAGAAGAAAATATTTGGGCAAAATCATAGTTTTTCGGGCAGCGATATGAAAAATTTGGGCAAAGTCAGGAAATTTAGAGAGGTGATGATGAGGAACTGCAAGAAATAATAATCCAAATTTAGGTGAAGACCTTTTTTTTTTTTTTTTTTTTAGAGAACACCTTGATTTTGGGACGAAAATCGAAAATTAGGAGACTGAATTTAAGTGAAGACCTTTTTTTTTTTTTTTTTTTTAGAGATCACCATGATTTTAGGACAAAATTGGTTTTTGTCTGAGAAACTCAGACAATTTTTTTGTCATATCCGAAATGTACTCTAAAATCATGATTTGGGCAAACGTCACAAAATTTGGGCAAAAATGATTGTACTTACAGTATTGAAAGTGCCCTTTGAAAAAGCTGCCCCCCCTTGCCCTTCCGACGTTCCGGCACCCCTGCATATACATAAAAAAGGTGATATAAATAAAGCTACCAACTATCGTCCAATAGCATTATTATCTCAATTCAATAAACTAATGGAAAAAATGATATTTTCTCGATTATATTCGTACCTTGAAAAAAACAATTACTCAATGACAATCAGTTTGGATTTCGACCTAATTCTTTCACTGCTTTCGCTATAAGCTCATTATATGATAAATTGATCAATAACATAGACAATGGCCTTTTCAGCTGCTGTGTATTTTTGGACTTTTCAAAGGCCTTCAATACTGTAGACCATAAAATCTTGTTATGGAAACTGCATAACTATTTCGGCATTAGGGGCACATGTTTAAACCTGTTTGCAAGTTACTTAAGCAATCGTTACCGATATACCAATATTCTTGGACATTATTCTAACAATAACAAAATAACAATTAGAGTCCCACAAGGATCCTGTCTTGGTCCATTATTGTTTTTTTATATATCAATGACTTGCCTCTCTCTTCTAATTTTGATTCAATTTTATACGCGGATAATACTGCAATGATTTTATCTGATTGTAATATTAATTCGTTGATAAATAGAGTAAACAATGAATTAAATATAATTGATTTATGGCTTAGAAAAAACAAATTATCTTTAAATTACTATAAAACTAGCTTTATTATATTCAATAAACAGCCAAACAAAACTTTTGACTACGAATTTAAGTTAAAAATAAACAATAATCCTATTAAAAGAGTAAATTCTATTAAATATTTAGGAGTTCTGATTGATAGTAAATTAAGTTGGTCAGAACATGTGGATTATTTAAATCTTTAGCTCGCCAGGTACTCGGGATTTTCACTAGACTGCGTAGATATCTCCCAAATGAAATCCTCTGCTTGCTTTATTACAGTATTATTTACTCTCGAATCAAATAGGATATCTTATCGTGGGGTACAGCTTCTAATTCGCTGCTAAAGAAAGTTAAAATTCGACTTAATCGTATTTTAAGGGTCATAACTAACAAATCGATATATACACCTATTGGAAGGTTATACAAATCCTTGAACACATTAAAAGTAACCGATATTTACAACCTCGAATTAGGTAAGTTTATGCATCAACTGGAAAATAATAAATTACCTCATGTGTTTTTAAACTTTTTTAAAAAAATAAATGAAATCCATTCAGATGAAACAAGATTAATTAAAACATCAACCTATTTTCTACCCGGTGTTACAAAATTGTTTGGCCAATTACTACTGTCTTATAGAGGTATAAAGCTTTGGAAAAGTTTTCATCTCAACATTAAAAGCAAGCATTGGTTTTCCTTCAAAAAATCATATAAGGATGATCTAATGTCGAAATATTGAGTCGTTTTGTTTTGATTTTTGCTCTAGCGTTGTGCTTTAAATGTTTCATGTAAATGTCTGTGTAAATTTGTCTGTGTATGTCTGTGTAAGTCTGTGTAAATTTCATGCGTAAATCTTGGCTAAAACTCCTTATGTAAATATTTATTTAATTTCTGTGCTTTCTGTGATTCTGCTGCACATGTTTTTTTTTTTTCTTGTATTACTTTTTACATGGACTTCTAAATAGTAGTATTTAGAAGTTTAGAAGTCCATGCTTTTTATTTACTGATTGTATTAGGGAGCATCTGACTCGATAGCGCATGTTTTTCGATGCTCCCGACCATTGCGCCAATTTTGTTTGCTTGCTGTTTGTTTTTATATGTATTGTTGTGCGTATTGGTGAAATAAACTATCTATCTATCTATCTATCTATCTATCTATCTATCTACATTACAAGTTTTTTAAAATGACAAAAATTGCTCACATCATGAACAATCATGCATAATCTGGTTTCAAATATTTTAAAATTAAAGCAACAATGGTGTAGCGACGATTTGATACATCTGTAGTAATAATCATCAAGAAATGCATTAACATTTATTACTTATAATAATCATGTTTTTAAAGAAGTCCCAGTCTTGTTATTCAACTTTTAGTTGCTTTGTATAAAAGTTAACTAAATGACAATAACGAATACATTTTAATTTAAGGATAGTGGCAATAATTAGATGTTTTGATCAAAGCTTGTGTACGATTGGCATGTAGCTAACTTATAACTAAGAAATTCATTTAAAAGCAAGGCAGAACTGAAAGAAAAAACAGTAGTTATGGATCCCATACTATCAAATAGACTCCCATCTAATATGGCTTCAATCTTACAATTTAAATAGACATACAAGCTGAAAAACTAATAGGCGTAAAAATATAAATAAATATGCAATTTAGTATATGCCAACTCCTAGTTTTAGACCATAATTATACTGTAGTTGTTGGTTAGATATTAATTACAGTATAATTATTTTATAGTTGTACTTGGTGAGTTGGCAGTTGACTCAATGACCTTTTGGTCTTTTTAATGTTTCTTCGATAGGTGACAACATTGACACAAATGATTTTACGCAGCGTTTTGATTGTATCCTGCAGTTGCTATTAATACTTTGCTATTGTTGAAATGAACTGATTGATTAATTATTGGCATAGTATTTATGGTGTAAGGTTAAGATAGAAATGATTTTTGAATACAATGCCATAAGGAAAAAGGTAGGCTATCAATTGTTTAATTAATTAGGGAGGCCAATTTAGCTTCACGAGATGTTTTAGGGGCCACTTTTGCACCATTTCTAGGGGGGCCGGTGCGACCGCTCCGTTCGCCCCCTATTAGAGCCATTACTGGGTACTTGCCTCATCACCCAGTGGTTAACCCTGATAAACCTAACAAAGTGAGAGTTGTATTTGACTGTGCAGCTAGATGCAGTAACGTATCTTTGAACGATAACTTGATGCGAGGTCCCGACTTAATAAACAGTCTAATTGGGGTCCTGACACGATTTTGAAAGAACCGTATAACTGCTTTAGAAGCATGATGCGGTAGTGAAAGGACGTGTTTTTGTAGCTATTTAAATTTATATAATAATTATTAAGAAAAGAAATATTATTTGGATTAAATCTAAAAAAAAAAAGACAGAAAAAAAATTTTTCTTAACAATATTTCACGTTTACTAATAAGATTTGAACTAGCCTATTATCGACAAAACAATTACTATTTCTTTCTTCAAAGAAAGTCAGTAAATTAAGAAAGTGAAAGCAGCAGCAAGAAGTAACAAATATTTCAACGAAGAAAATTTGCTCAAAGAAGAAACTGCGGGGTACGTGATTTTTCAATAATAAACTTAAACGAGCTAACTTTCAAAGACCTACGGTAAGTTTGCAAGAACAAGCATTCAGCAATTCCTTTGATTTTTGCATTATTAACTTACTCAAATCAGTTTAGTAACCATAAAAATTAGACTATCAATTTCAGCCATATTGGCTTATTATTACGTCATCAATTGATATTCATTAATAACAACAAGTGTTAACTTACCCTACTGCTAGATTAAATTTTGAAGAAAAAGGTTTTGGTTTCGCAAGATAAAAAAAAAGAGGGCTACAAGTAACGTCTTAATGGAAGAAGCTGGAACTGCAAAATTATTGTGTGAACTGATAATAATAGGCTAATATTACCTTGACTATTTACAATTTGCTACTTTATTACTGCAATGTCTGCCGACGATATGTTTAAGCCAGAAAATCCTCTGAATTTCAACGATAACCTTTTCTCCGGACGGACTGACAAAGTATATGTTTGTGAATATATTAATTTTTTTAATCTGCCGTCTAAATTTTACTCCGCAAATGGCCTTTTGGTTCTGCATATTAATATTCGTTCACTCCAATAACACATTGATGAATTACATGAATTAATCGTAAATGCTAAACTTCACCCAGATTTAGTTGCTATGTCGGAAACCAGAATTAAAAACAAACCTTTGATTGATATAGATATTCCCGGATACAGTTTTTCATACGTAACACCCTCACCAACGCAGGTGGTATAGGAATTTACGTAAGTGACAATCTTAATTTTAACATCACTGAAAACTACAAACTACAATAATTCTTGTGAAAAATTGTTAAAATATTCTTTAAATGCTACACTTCCTTTCATTTACATGTGTCGTTGCTTTTTGGGAAGCCGTTCAGACACGAAGGCATAATTGTCCCTTCGCGGCTTCCCAGTCACATAGCTTAAATATGATATGCACTCTGTTTTCATTTTCCTTGCATTTTCTTGTTTTGCTATGTTGATCAATAAAATTGTTGTTGTTGTTGTTGTTGTTGTTGTACGGGCATTCAAAAAGTAATGCACTCAAGTGCATTGCTCGTACAGGATTTTACCAATCTTGTTTATATTTGGCACAAACATGATAGGACACACCTTTTTGCAATTGTTATATGTTTTTCTTTTATTTTCAGATTTTTAAAGCTTAAACTATATAGTTTTTTAAATGGCTGCCCCTCTTGAAGCTCGTCAGAAACAAAGAGCTGTAATCGAATTCCTTGTTGCAGAGAGAGAAACCCCTCTGAGGATTCATAACCGGATTAAAAATGTCTACAAGGATAATACCATAGACCAGGGTTTACCAAACTGTGTGCCGTGAAAGGGACTGAAGTGTGCCGCGAAATTTTCGTGTTTTGACAAAAAGCCATGGATAGGGTCTTGGTCCATCTTTTTTTTTTACAGAACACTTGATGTTAGAGATAAAAATGAAGAAATTGCAGCGAGATTCTGCATGACAAGCTTTTTGCGGCCCAGCGACTTTGGCTTGATTTAAAATTTGGCTTAAATTAAAGCGAGGTTGGACACAGTGACGGATATTTAAAGTTAGGGGCCCGAGGCAAGGATTCCCAAAAATTAGTGTTCTTTAAAAAAAGGGAGGCTTTGATCTCGTATTTCCCTTATTTTTCCCAAAATCATACTGATCTCTAAAAAAAATAAAAAAGGTCTTCACTTCGATCTGATCTCATATTTCGCTATTTTTCTCCCAAATCATGGTGATCTCTAAAAAAACATGTACAGCAAAATGAAACTATATGCGGTATTTTCAAGGAGGGCCCGAGGCAACTGCCTCATTCGCCTCACCCAATATCCACCACTGGTTGGACATCCCTATTGTATCCTGTATTAAAACAATTTCTGTAGGCGCACCCTTTCATTAGGTGTTACTGTTATATATTAAATATAATTTTTGTATGTAAACTTGAAGAGTGTATTTAGTATTGTAAGTGTGCCGCAGCTTTCGTCTTCATAATGTAAGTGTGCCGCAGGAAAATTCAGAGTTTATTTGTGTGCCGTAGTGAAAAAAAAAAGTTTGAAAAGCACTGCCATAGACTATAGTAATGTAAAAAGATGGGTACAGCGATTTAAAAAAAGTATTGAAGACCATGAAGAGGTGGGTAAAAGTCAGCATAGCCGATAAGCCACGTAGTGGTCGCCCATCCACCTCTGTCAATCCTGACAACAAAACTTATGCTGATGAGTTGATAAGAACTGACAGGCGCATTACTGTCGAGGAGCTGGCATCCAAGCTTGATGTAAGCATAGGCAGTGCCCATTCAATCGTGGCGTCCCTTGGGTATTCAAAAGTGTGTGCCCGTTGGGTACCCAGACAGCAGACGGAGGACCACAAGACTGAAAGAGTTTGCTGCTGCACTCAGCTTCTGGAACACCACCATGGAGATCCTACCTTTCTGGAAAGAATCATTACTGGAGATGAAACATAAGTATACCATTTTGAACCTGAATCTAAAAGGAGATCAATAGAATGGCGTCACCCAACTTCACCATTTTTTTTTTTTTTTTTTTTTTTTTATAACTTTTAATAAAAATTGTATGAACAACAAGCAATATACAGTACGACGAAAATATAAAAAAAACTGTTATTAAGTTTAATTACATTTTAGTTTTGTTGTTTTGAGAGATTATTTGTCGTTTTAAATTTTTATTTTTAGTGAAGCATTGTAGTTTTTTTTTTTATAACCTTTAATAAAAATTGTATGTACAACAACAATATACAGTACGACGAAAATATAAAAAAAAACTGTTATTAAGTTTAATTATATTTTAGTTTTGTTGTTTTGAGAGACTATTTGTCGTTTTAAATTTTTATTTTTAGTGAAGCATTGTAGTTAAGTTTTGAGATTAAGTGGCAAAATTGAATATAGGGATGGATCACATGGATTCAAAACTTGCAAGGCACAGCAGTAAAACACATTTCAACCAATATCAGGATAGTGAAAGGAATGCATCAATAGAGACAATAACAATAAAAAAGCAAAAGTGAGCCTGGAGAATTATACAACAATGAAAAATATAAACACATTTTTGTACAAAACATTATAGGTCGGAGAGAAGGCAATATTAACAAATAAGACGACAATTTTTGATGGAAGAGCGGAACAACAAAGGTGTTTTTATTGGTTGATTTAGATGGTTTTATTTTAGATTCATATTTCGAGTAGAATTTATTCAGTGCATTTTTGGGATAATGATGTGTTTTATATTGGATGGCGGAATAAAAGTGATATACGAGTAAAACAAAATTTTGGATTGGTTGATATTGAAGATGCAAGGAGGTATTAATTTATGAAACGCTCAACGGAATACCGAATTAAGTGAAACAAATTAACCAGAAAAAAAACTTTTGGTATTGTAAGATAACAAATGAAAAAGACAATTGGTTGTGAAAAAAAAAGCACAGAACATTAAAAGCATTTTCGTTGGTTGATTTAGGTGGTTTTATATAATTTGAGTTGGCAACTTAGGTGAGTCTATGAGTTGAAGAAGAAAGGAAGCATTTATAGTTACTAGTGTGAGAAAGAGTAAATATTTAAAGGTAGAAGAAAAAAAAATTAGGGATTTATTGTATAAGATCAGGGAAGTTCTTCTCAAGAAAGGTTTTAAATTTTGTTTTTATTTTGTATTTTTCTTCGTTTAATAAGGAATTCGAGATGGGAGTGTTAGTAAGGGAAAGATAATTTCTTATGTGGTAAAGGGAAAGTCGAATTAGAGAGGCTAATTTGGTAGTGATGATGTGAGGTATGCCAGTTGTGTTTGTGTGGTTAAAGAGTAGTGTATTTTGTGAAAGGGGAGTGGGTTTTTTGAATAAGAAGGAAAGGTGCGATTCGAGATGTTCAATTAATTTTTGGGAGTAAGGGCAGAAAAAGAAAAGATGATGGGGATCATCAGAAGGGAAGGAACAGAGTTTACACCGGTAATCGTTAGGGTTTCGGGGCTTGATATTGTGTTTGGAGAAGAAACATCCCCAGGTAAAGCCTTTATATGCTGATCTGAAGGATATTTCCCTTTCCAGGTTGGAGAAAAGGGAGGGACGGGGTTTTACAAGGGTTAAACGTAGCCAATTATGAGGGGTTTCAGAATCTAAGATAGGTATGGGGTTAGGTTCAGGTTGTAATAGGGAAAGATAAAGGGTTTTAAAGGTTAGATTTTCAATGTCTATGAGGGGAGTAGTTATTTTTTTATAGAGCGAAAGGGTTTTAGTCCAGAGTGGGTTGGTTTTAGGACAGTGGGGTTCAGAGTGGGTGTATAGTTCAGGTTTTATTGGTAGGAGTTTGGTACCAATATTATATATAGCATAAGACATCCAAAAGAAAGAGTGAGGGTTAGGAGTTTTAAGGAGATAAAAGAATTTCCATAGAAAAGCAGTAGTTGTTTTAATTCCTATATTGGGGAGGGCAATGCCACCGTTTGATTTAGGTAAATAAAGGGTTGATCTTTTGATGGGTTCGAAAGGGGAGAAGTTCCATAGGAATTTGAAAAGAAGAGTGGTTAAGGATTTAATCTGTTTAGGAGTGGGAGGAATGATTCTTGAGAGAAAGAGGATTCTGGGTAAAAAGTGTTGGTTTAAGGAGATGGTTTTGGAGTAAAGAGAGTCTTTAGGATTTAGAATAGCCAAAGAGGTATGGGGGAGTGAACGGATGAGGTCATCCCAGTTTCTAGACAGATCTTCTTTATGAAAAGAGAAGGTTATTCCAAGGATTTTAGCAGAGGTAAGGGTTTTACCTTGGGGAAATGTGTTGCGAAAAGATGATAGTAAAGTTGGGGAGTTAGAGATTATAGAGGTTTTGCCATGGTTGATTTTGAGACCAGAATAAGAGGAAAACTCTTCGATTATCTCACGAACTGCAGGAAAAGATTGGGGGGATGATATAAAAAGGGTCAGATCATCGGCATAATGACTGACTTTAAGTGAGGAAGTTCCAATGGAGATCCCTTGGATTTTGGATGAAGCTAGTATTTTTTTAGTTAAGGGTTCGATACCAATTAAGAATAGAAGCATGCTAAGAGGGCATCCTTGACGGATGCCACACTTGACAGAGATTGGATCAGAGAGAGAGCCATTTAGGTTTAGTTGGGCTGTTAAATCAGTGAGAAAGATTCGAATCCAGTTCAGAAGAGTAACTGGAATTCCTAATTTAGAGGCAGTAGAGAGAATGAATTCGTGAGATATAGTGTCGAAGGCTTTGTAAAAGTCGATTTGAAGTATAGCTAAAGGTTGGGGAAAATCATTGGTAAAGTCGATAGCAGAGAGGATATTTAGGTGATTATTAAATATCTGTCTGTTTGGGAGGCCACATTGTTGTTGTAAGGAAATTGTGGAGTTAAGGATAGGTTTAATTCTGGTAGAAATAATAGAAGAGAGGATTTTATAGTCTGTGTTTAGAAGAGAGATAGGGCGCCAGTCTTTGACAGAGATTGGGTTGGGTTTTTTGGGGATTAATTTGATTAGGGCGTGATATTGAGAAGAAGTAAGATGTTTTTGAAGGTAGGAGTTGTTGAAGGTTTGACATAAAATTGGGATTAACAATGGAAAAGAATTGTAGAAACTTGGGGTTAATCCATCAAGGCCGGGTGCTGAGTGAGTATTTAGAGATTTTATGGCTTCACGGATTTCAGTTTGGGTTATCAATGGAGAGGTTGAGGGGTTTTGAGAGAGGATATTTGGGTTTGAAGTAAAAATTGGGTCGAGATAAGTAGAAGGGTTAGGATAAGAGGTTGTTGGATTCCATAAATTATTAAAGAAAGATAGAAAGGAGGAGAGGTTATTTGAAGTATTTTGTTCTGTAGGTGAGAGAGGGGAGGAATTTGGGTTGGAGGGAAGAAGGGATTTGGTTTGCATTAGATTTTCAGTTATAGGGGCAAGTGGAGAGGGGTTGTCAATGCTTATCATTGGGGGTAAGCGGGATCTAATTTGTGAGCCTAGTTTTGTGTATTGTTCCAGTTGTTCTAATTGAGTTGAGATATTATATATTTCTTCATATTGTTGAGATAGCTTTGCTTTAGATAAGTTTTGGCGTAAAATGTTTTGTTTTGTAATTGTTTTGTTATGAATTTGTTTAGATCGAAATATTAAAAGTTGTTTAATTTTAAATTTAATAAGGTCCCACCACTGTAGGGGTTGTTGGATAGGGTTTGTAGGAGGGAAGAGGTTTTTAATAAATAGGTTGGTAAAGAGGATAGTTGAAGGCGAGTCTAGGATAGAGTTGTTAAGTTTCCAGTGGGATGATTTGTATTTTGTTTTTGAGGGTATTTTAATAGAGAGAAGGGGGGCTTTATTGTGATCGGAAAATGATATGTAGTAATAAGAAGAATGTGTTATTTGTGAAAGAAGAGGCGAAGAAATATATATACGGTCGAGTCTTGATATGGGACAGGTACGAGAAAAGGAGTATGTTTGGAAATTAGGATACAGGAATCGGTAAGAGTCGGTAAGGTCAAAATTTGTAAGAATATTTTGGAATAATATTTTGTCACTTGTGTTGGGGGTGTAATATCCGGTTCTGTCAATGGGGTTTAAAACTAGATTAAAATCACCTGCAATAATTAGGTATTTGTTTTTGAAGTCCAGGTTGTGGTTAGGGTTTTTATGGCTTTGATACGATTAGAAGTTTGGGTAGAGGTTTTCCCGGAGGGAAGGTAGCAATTTATAAGGGTATAATTTAAATTGGATAAGGTGAAGGAGATAGACTGGATATAGTTAGGAAGGATTATTTGTGATAAGATCGTTTGTGGGTTTAGGTGTAAGTGATTGTTATTTATAAGTATTAGTGTTCCTTGTTTATGTGCAATTGTAGGTGTAAGTGAGTGATCAGAGTTAGGATAGGCAAGAAGGGTGTGTTGGTGTAGAAAGTGTGATAATTGTTGGTGTTGTATCGTGTGAGTTTCCTGTATAAATGTGACGTGAATGTTGTGTTTAAAAATAAAGTGTGCAAGTTTATCTGTTGATTTATTAAAACCGTTAATATTTAAAGATCCGAAATTTATTTGCATAATAAGAGAATTTTTTTAAAAACATAAGAAGATAGTGCATGAGAAGTGGTTAAAAAAAAATGAGATAAATGAGGGTATATGTAGGAAATGTGCATAAGTAAACAATAAAAAAAATGAAGAGAAGGGAAGTAAAAATAAAGTAAAAAAAATCCAAAACTTGTGTTTTAAAAAAATGGGAAGAATGTAATTTGTAAATGAAGTGCGGAGAAAAAAAGTAATTAGGAGGTTCTGAGAATCGATCTCGTGCTTTAGGGAAATATGTGAAGGGTGTAAGTGAATAGGAAATTGTAAATGGAAAAAAAGCTGCATGTAAAAAAAGAAAGGAGAGGAGATAGGGTTTTGAACGCGTGGATATGAATCATACGAAATATTGAGGTGAGATAAAGTGTGTGAAAAATGTTTGCGTGGAAACGACGTGTGTAGGAAATGTTATGTAATGTGATGATCAAGCATGATGTTGTTTTGAAACGAAAAACTAATGTTATTGTGGTGACCAAATATGATGTTGTTTTGAAGCTATTGGTTGTCACGTGTTTATTTGGTGTGATTAAGGTATTAAATTTATAGTACAAAGGTAAGAAAAGAAGTAACAAAGATTTAACAAGAAAAGAAGAAAGGGAAGACTTACCTTCATTGTCAACTTCATGAACAGCACAGGAAATATTAAAGGTACATAAACAGGACATAATTACAATTAAATTTTTATACTACTAATAAAAAAAATTAAATGCTACTTTTCCGATATTTTTCTTTTGCGTTTGCTTTCTTTTTTTTTTTTTCGGTTTTAGTTCTATTGAAATGGAAGGTGCAAGGAAGACAACAAAAAAAACAAAAAAATATATATTTAAAAAAAATCGGTTTTAATGGTTACTCACTTTTATCTCTTTTTTTTCCTTCTCCTTTGTTGTTTTTTTTTCTTTGCGGTTTGAGGTCGATTGAAAGGCTTGAAGATTGGGATGATAGAGAGTGTCTTCTTTTTGGGTTTATGGATATTTTGGGTGACGAGGTTATTTGGGAATTTTCTTCTTCTTTTTTGGTTGCTTGGGGGGGTTGCTTTGTTTGTGTATCTTCAAATGATTTGATAATTTCTTCTTGGTTATTGTTGGGGATAGTGGAATTAAGGTCAGTGTTTTCAATTTGTTCGCTTTGGGTATTGTTGGAATCTTGATTTAGGGATGGGAAGTTTTGGGTAGATTTTTGGAGGTTTTTTTGGGTTAATTTGAGCTTGGTTAGGGGGTGGAAGAAGGGGGTGTCATTTGTTTTGGGCGTGGATGTTATGGCTTTTGCATAAGTGGGTTTTGTTGGGTTTTTTGGGATGTTTTTGTCATTGGTTTGGTGGTTTTGTTGGGCTTTATGCGGGCAGTTTTCAATTAGATGGTCGGTGTCCTTACAATAATTACATCTAGGTTTAGGGGCCTCTCCGTCAATATTGATTGATACAAATCGATTTCGGAAGTTTAAAGAATCCGGGATGGATTTTCTATTAAAATTTTCGAAGAACAAGTGCAGATATGGGTTTCTTATGAGTGGGCATTTTTTATGTTTTCCAAATTCAAATGATTTGAGGGTTCCCCAATTTTTTGTGATTAGTTGGATATTTTGAATATTAATATCGAAGGGCATTGGGTAAAGTGTTACGAGCTGTCTGTAACCCGGTGGTCTGTTTACTTGGATGGTGAGGTCGAGTCCGTCACTGGTTGATATTTCTTGGGGGTCCTTGAAATTTTCATAAATGTCTTCAATAATTGTTTTGGGGGTGCTTTCTTTGAAGGTTACATTGTATATTTTAAGGTTGTAGTTATGGGTCGCGATTCCAAATATTTCGTCAAGGTATGACTCGAACAGGCCGCCTGTTAGAAAAAGGTCGATAAAATTGTTGACGTTGAAGTCAATCTTCTGGTCTTCGGGTTTAATTTTAAACAGGAGAGAATTTTTCTTGGTTGTCATTTTGGGCTTTGTTAAAAGTTGAATTGAGGATTCAATAAAGAAGGTTAAAAAAGTTTCTTCAATCCTTTAGAAGTATATATAAAAAAAATGGAGTCAAACTTGTGGTTTTTATTTGCGGTGGATAATATAATTGACCCAGCGATTGATTCCAAAAGAAGTTCGCCTTGACAATTCGAAACCTCAACTAAGACTGACAAACTATCTCAATACAAAAATCAGATTAAATTGTACACTATGCTCAACTAACTCACCTTGCTGCAAGACGTCAACTTACAAAGGACCAAAAAGTTCAAGGCCCAAAAAACTCTGCTGGCAAAATTATGGCCACGGTTTTTTGGGATTCTCAAGGTGTAATCCTTGTGGATTTTTTGCCGAAAGGGGAAACCATTAACTCTGAGGTATACATTGAGACTCTTAGGAAGCTCAAAGCAAAAATTCGACGTGTTCGGCCCAACTTGGACATGGCAAATGTGCTCCTCAAGCATGACAATGCACGTCCTCACACAAGCATCAGGGCAATGGAGGCCGTCACTTTATTTGGATGGACTGTGATACCACATCCGCCATATTCTCCTGATTTGGCACCGTCAGACTGCCACCTCTTTGGTCCAATGAAAGAAGGACTCCGGGGCAACCGATATGGCAATGGCAATGAAGTGAAAACTGCTGTCTTGAATTGTCTTAGACATCAATTGGCTGAGTTCTACAACACTGGTATACATGCCCTCGTTCATAGATGGACTGTAGCTCTTGAGAGAGGTGGAGACTATGTGGAGAAGTAAAATCTAATCCTCACACTTGTACCTTTCTTTTGATGTATAATACAGTACATGTTGCTATTATAATTTGTTTGTACATTATGAAGTTGGGTGCATTACTTTTTGAATGCCCCTCGTATAACACTTGTAAGCGATGTAGAGTCAATGTTTCATCAAGTATTTGTGCAACCTGAGCATGCTAATGCCTTACGTTTTTTTTTGGTGGCCAAACGGATGTATAGAGGAAATTCCAGCTTCCTATTAAATGTTAGTACATATTTTTGGTGCAAAATCTTCACCTAATTCCGCCAACTTCTGCCTGCGACAAAGTGCATTAGAATTTGCACACCTTTACGATCCAACTATACTAGAAATTGTACGCAACTACTTTTATATGGACGATTGTTTATTCTTGGTTTCATCAGTAGAAAAAGCGATTTCCGCTCAACGGTCATTATGCGAACTACTTAGAAGGCGTGGTTTTCATTTAAGAAAGTGGCTGTCAAACAATAAGCAGGTTATAAAGGCCATTCCTGATAATGAACGTGCCACGTTAGCAAATAATTATTCTTTTGATGTAAGTTCGCACGAGCGAGTCTTGGGTGTAAATTGGGACATAAAAGAAGACCAATTTACGTTTTTTATCAATCTCACTCATAACCCCTTTACGAAGCGTGGCGTACTGTCCACCATAGCCAGCTTGTACGACCCATTTGGTTTTGTTTTCGCAGTTGTCTCGGAAGCCAAAGTGTTCTTGCAGGGTCTTATTAGACGAAAGGTGGGATGTGATGAAGAAATTACTGGTTCTGAGTCAGAAAAGTGGTTCTAATTAGTTGTCACTTCTTTCCCGGCTTAATGAAGTATCCGTTCCGCGTTGTTTCAAAACTCCAGAATTGGCAAAGTTAAAAAATGCTGAAATACACAATTTCTCAGATGCTTCCTCTTTTGCTTATGGAGCTTGCTCATATCTGCGATTAATAGATGAAAATGATAACGTGGCGTGTTTGTTTTTAATTGGCAAGTAGCGCGTTTCCCCAATTAAACCCATCTCAATCCCCAATCAGAACTGCCGCAGCTGTTTTGGGCGTGAGATTAAATGAAAAAAGGTAAAGAGTTGAATCTAGAATCCCGTACTTCGATCTTCTGGTATCGTTGGATAAAGGAGTTTCTATCTAACCTTTCTCGAAGGCGAAAATGGTTCCAGAAAAAAAGAAATTTGCAATTAAATGACATTGTTTTGATTGTTGTGGATAAGCAGCAAAGGTCGAAGTGGGTCCTAGGTAGAATAGTTAAAAGTTCTCCTGATAAATCGGGTGTAGTTCGCACGGTTAGTGTTAAAAACCCTAGCTCCGTGATTACGCGGCCTATGCCTAAACTTTGTTTGATCCTAGAATTTGATAGGAAAACGGGTAACAAACTCGAATGAGTAAAATTGATAACTGTGATTTTGTCGTTCTGTGTTTGCTTTAAAATTTCATTTTCTTGATGCCTGCAATTAACGTTCTGTATTGATTTATTTGGTTCGTAACTATTATGTATTGTGATGTGTTTGTTTTATAATTTTGTTTGTCTAATGTGTCGGATTGACATCCTCGTGGCGGTAGGGTTACGTTGTTCGCGTAATGTTTGCCACGTAGTTCATCGCTAGCGAGATTCGAGCCAGCGCGCCTTTTGCATCAGCGCTACCTTTTACTGCGTTCTTGCGCGGCTGTTGGGCATCAGGTGATGGCACGTTGTATTGGTGAGTTTCTTTTAACTGCGCTGGCTGTGACTTGGCATTTGGACAGAGTCTTTAGACTTTATTTGGCTGCTATATATTTGGGACATTCCATTTCAACTCACACCCTTTTCGGGATTTTTTTGCCGACCATCTCCAATTTTGCTGAAATTTGGCATGTTTGTAGGTTTGGATGAGAAAATGTCTCACATCAAATTTTAAGTTTTTAAATCAAACAGTTTTTAATATATGAAGATTGAAATTAGGCCGCTTGAACGCCCCTGATGAAGCAAAAGTAGCCCCCTGGCTTTATTTTTTGTTCGATTTCAAATATGTTAATATCATTGGAAAGCTCTTTTCAGCAGATGCTATTCATATCTTAAATGTATGTATAAAAAAAAAGTTATGTTTTGTCGTGACCTTGTGAGCTTGACCTCGCATGACCCCAAAAACCCCACTCTAGACAAAAAAAATTTTCAATATTTTTGTTCCTCACATAGAGGACTATCAGCATGCCAAAAATCAAAGTGGAATCTCTATGGGTTTTTAAGATATTTGCATTTTATTGAACAGGTGTGCTAATGATGCAGATTTGTTGACAGTTACGCAATAAATATTTTCGTAACTTTGTCGATATTTTTAAATAAATCATTTTCGCAAGTTTTTTTGTTAATTTTTTTTTAATTGAAAAAATATTTTAAAAATCCATAGAGATGCCGCTTTGATTTTTGACATGTTGATAGTCCTCTATGTGAGGAACAAAAATATTGAAAAATTTTTTTTGTCTAGAGTGGGGTTTTTGGGGTCATGCGAGGTCAAGGTCACGACAAAACATAACTTTTTTTTTTATACATACATTTAAGATATGAATATCATCTACTGAAAAGAGCTTTCCAATGATATTAACATATTTGAAATCGAACAAAAAATAAAGCCAGGAGGGCCACTTTTGCTCGATCAGGGGCGTTCAAGCGGCGATTTTGTGTCTAATTTTCAACCTTCATATATCAAAAACTATTTGATTTAGAAACTTGAAATTTGGTGCGAGACATTTTCTCATCCAAACCTACAAACATGCCAAATTTTAGCAAAATCAGAGATGGTCGGCAAAAGAGGGGTGTGAATTGACATGAAATGTCTCTTTGTCCCTTTGGACGTTGTCTACTTTTGGTTGAGATTTTGGTAGTTTTGATTTTTTTTGCTCGTTTGCCCAACATCGTTGGTGAGTTAGTGGACAATTTGTCTACGTATTGAAGTTAATTAATGTACTAGTTATTTACAAAACCGTTTCCGACTAGCGCCGCAACAATTGCTTTGTTCTTAATAAAATAAAATCATAAAATCTGGTGCTGGTCGTGAAGCGCGTTGTGCGGAGCTGGAAGGACGAGGCAGTTTGGCGACTCCGTCAAATAGTCGTTTAAACAGAAACCGTCAAAACAATATCTTTTGTCTCCATTTATTCATTTCTTTTTGAAAAGATGAAGCTCATTGTCAGCATCATGGCTGTCACTCGTAAGCTAGGGTATTTAAAAGCTTTTAAGATTTTTGAAATAGAGCATGAACTGGTGCAGTTTATTGTTGCTGTCTACAGCAGTTTACTAAACCGCGTGTCGCTGTCCCAGTTAGCACCTAAAATGCGTCATCATGGAATCTGGTGTGTTAGTATGGAAAGTGTTTGTTCAAACACCGTATCCAAAACACAATCTCTTGGACATATCCGTAATGCAGCTGCATTTGAAAACTTGACAAAAAATTAACCGAGACTTGGCTTTTGTTCATTTAGCCCTAAGTCACAAATGCCTTGCAATGGCTTTTATTTGATTCTTTTAAGTTCTAATCATCTTTGATAGTTTCGATTTTTGTTTCTTTTTTAGTGGCTTGGCTCTTCGGTGTTTCGATTACGATTTTGAAACAAAATTTATCAAATAAAGCAAAACTATTATATGCGCTCTTTTCAGTGATTTATTTAACTGTGTGTTTCGCTAGGTACATTCTCTAAATATCTCAAAATTGCAGAAGTTATTTCTATATAAAAAAAAAAAGGGCACAGATATGATAATAGTAATTATCGCCCCATTTCACGGCTGTCGCAATTTGATAAAATTTTTGAAAAACTGATATATAACAGAATTTGTAATTGCATAGAAAAATGTGATCTGATAAGCATGTTTTAACCTAAAAAGTTTGCCAGTTCTCGATGTGCAAAAAAATTATAATAAAAACTTTGGTTTTTACCTGCAAGGTCATTTTAGGATTTGAAAATTTATGCTAAAGTTTTCAACAAAAACCCAGTCAAAAAAAAAGCACGGCAAAAGCACGGCCGTGTGATTGCCACGTACAAAACTTCTGGCAAATGCCGGGCAATTGCAATACGTGCCTTGTATTTTCTTAAACTTTGAAATTTGTCTACTAAAATGCTTGGTATTTGCCTGGCGTTTAAAAGCTTTGCCGAGTATTTATTTGAAAACTATTTTCGACACGCAAAATGCTTGGCAAATGCAGGGCAGTCGCAAAGCATGCCTTGCATTTTCTTAGACTTTGAGTTTGTCTATTAAAATGCTTGGCTTTTGCCCGGCGTCCAAAAGCTTTGCCAAGTATTGTTGTAAACTCATTTCTTTTTTTTTTAAACCAATGGCATTTGCCAAGCTTCCATAGCGTTTTTCCAATGTTTCTTCAATACACAGCTTAAACTTGCGGCGTGTTCTCAGCAAACATACACTTATTGGCCCAGTATAGGCTTTGTAAAGGCAGGTATCGGCTGTATCGGAATAGTTTTCCCGGTATAGGTATTGTATTGGACCAGTACTGTTTTTCGATACTATGACGTTTAAGCAAAAAAATAGAATGTTTTTATTTTTTGATAAATTTAATGTTTTAAAGGCAGCAAGCCGACTGAAATTAAAATTTTGACTATTTTTTCTCATCTCTTAAGTGTTTAAGCGTCAATGAATCCCAGTATTGGTCTTATATTGGGCCTGTACATGCTTTTCAAAACTATAATGTTTGGGTAAAAAAAATAGGTAGTTTTTTTTTGTTTTTGTTCAACATATAAGATTTTAAAGATTCTTACACTTTAGACCAACCGAAATTAAATTTTTTGGTAATTGCTTTTTATCTTAGAATCTTTAGAAAATAACGAGCCGATATCGAGCCAACATTCTGCTGACCATTTGTTTCGAATTGGTTTTAACTTTTTTTCAGTTTGAGAAAACTGATTTACCAATTTTTAATCTTTTCTTTATTCTAAAAGGAATACATGATAAATTGCATTTATTTGTATATTCAGCCAGGCCAGACTGTAGTTCAGCAATGGATGCTTACGCTACTTTCAAAAAGAACAAATGGTCTATGTAAACAAAACTTATCTTGCAGTTCAATTGTACAAGTAGTAAAAGGCGATAGTAAAAGAACTTATTGAAGTTAACTTTCAATGGACAGTAATTGTTCCAGACGGTTGGTCTGCACCAATATTTTGTTTGTGCCATTATTGTGACGTCATTGCCTTTCTTTTCTTAGTTGCTTGGCTATTGCCTTTGAACATTCTATAACGCACGTGTTTAAAAAGGAGTATGTTAAAAATTGAATTGTTTTTTTGCACTTTCTTCCTTGACTGTGTTAAATTTATTTCTTGTAAGACGTAAGTCTCTTAGGTTTGTTATTTTTCTCAAGTTTGATTTGGTTTCCTTTGTGACGTTTCTCCGGCGGGAATGCCTGATATTTTCGTGCTTAGCTGTAGTGAAGTTTTAAAAGCTTCAACTTTTAATTTTAGAAAATAATTTTTTTTTTTTGATAGCATTTTTTTGTAGTGCAACCAGGTAAAGTCAAAGTTTTAACATTATGTTTATATACTATTTGAATAAGAATCAGTGCAATAATTGACCTTGTTTACTATAAAACTAATTCTAAACCTACTGTTTATATAAAGCTGTTCAAAACCTGCCATATGCAAAAGTGATAATCAAAAATTGAGACCAGCTCTCTTGTATTCAATTGGCAGTAAAATTGTTTTAATCTGAAAGCTTTTATAGTTTTAAAATAATAACATTTATGTTTATTTGTCTTGTTTGAAGTATTGTAAATTGCATATTATAACATTTTACATTGTTACTGGTGTGTAATAGCTCAATTCCTAATCATCATGTCATACTGGACAAAACGTCGTAAAGTTAATAAACAGTTGGAAAGAATGAAACTTGAGTTATATCAGCAAATAGTGAAACAAAATTTGTTGAACATATGCAATCAAAATATTCAACTTTCTTTAATAATTCATTGTCTGATGATGGTGCTGTTGGTGTTGATGATGTGCCTTTTTTATCTTGTACTGATAATGCCACTCTTGAGCATTTTGATAAAAGTTCTTCTAGCAGCTAAAAAGCTGATGATAGCACTTTAAATGATAGTAAAGCATATTTGTTATTAAGTTTAAAAGTATTGGCTATAGAATGCAACATTACTCATATCTCATTAGCTAAATTGCTGTGTATTTTAAAGAAGCTTCATCCATGTATACCAAAAGATCCTCAAACCTTGCTTTAAATCTTCTCAACTTTTTGGTATTACTGAACTTGCTGGGGGACATTATTACCATTTTGGTGTAAAGCATTGTGTTGAACAATGTTTAGCATGTGATCCAAAACTTCAACAACTAAATAAGCTTAATCTTCAAGTAAATATTGATGGCCTTCCACTATTTAAAAGCAGTTCAATGCAACTATGGCCAATATTTGGGTTAATACAAAAATCTAGTAATTCAGCATTGCCATTCACAATTGGAATATATGCAGGACAATATAAACAAAACAATCCTGTAACTTAGCTGAAACCATTCATAGAAGATTTGAGAAAATTGCAAACAACAGGTATGGTTTATCACTCAAAAAATTATTTAGTTAATCTCGCTTGTGTTGTATGTGATGCTCAAGCTCAAGTTTTTTTAAAACAAGTAAAATCATGTGCTGGTTATTTAGGCTGTGATAAGTGTATTCAGAGTGGGGTACATGATGGAAAAAAATGACCTTTCCGGAAACTAATGCAACTCTTTGAACCGACGGTGCTTTTAAAGCCATGTCTGATGAAGATTATCACAGAGGACCTAATCCATTTTGTGAATTATCTATTGGCATGGTCAGTCAATTTCCAATTGACTATATGCACCTTGTGTGTCTTGGTGTCATAAAAAGGTTTATTTTGCTTTGGATATCTGAAAGTAAGAATTGGAAGAAAAGTACAACAAAATATATCAGATTTCTTGCTAATTTTAAGAAAATCTATACCAATGGAATTTGCCAGAAAACCAAGAGCAATTGCAGATGTCAGTTGATGGAAAGCCACAGAGTTCAGACAGTTTCTCCTGTATACTGGTCCTCTTTGTTCTATGCGGTAAAATTGCTGATGAACTGTACAAAAACTTTCTATTATTTTCTGTTGATATTCGCATTTTAACAGATCCACACCAATGTATGACCATGTGTGAGTTTGCTCAAAAATTATTAACTGCTTTTGTTAATCACTATTCACAACTATTTGGATCAAATTCTGTTGTTTACAATATTCATGGCCTAGTGCATTTGGTAAATGATATAAAAACTTTTGGTCCATTAGATAAATTTTCTTCATTTCCTTATGAAAATTACTTAAATAGATTAAAGCATCTTGTACGCAAGCCAAACCATGTACTTCAACAGATTGTCTCGAGATTAATAAAAAATTCAGAATCCAAGTTAATGTAAATAAGATAAAAAAAATTGGTTCTTTTCCAAATCTAAAAAGACCTCATATTCTTGGGCCTCTACCATTTAAATATGAATCTTGTGAGCAGTTTGGCAAGGTAGTTTTGCAAAAGTTCACAATTACACTGGCAATGCCAGACAACTGTATAAAAGCTGGAAATGATATTGGCATAACAATCAATATCTTGCACAAGTTTTCTCAAGTGTTTATTGTTTATCAAAAATTTTGTACTGTTGAGCCATTTTTTCTTTACCCATGTAATTCATTAGACTTAAATGTTTGCAACGTATCAAAACTTACTATAGAAACATTTGTGTGCCCCGTTAACCAGATTGAAAACAAAATGGTTTTGTTGCCTATTAACGCTGACTTATAGGGTACGCGACAATTTGGCGGCGCAAATTTGTCGGCAAGCCAATTTGGCGAGAAAATAAATAAAAATGATTTACCTTCACTAGCGTTGAAGCGACAGCAAAAAAGTTTTGTTCTGTCACAAAAGCAATTAGAAACGCAATTGTAAATGTTCAGCTGGTAAGAGCGAAATTTTTAATTTAAAGCTGTTAAATGCGTTAAATTTAGCGATGTTTCTAGCCCAATATTTATCTATTTAAATTTACAATAACTTAATTTCGAATGTTTAAATTAAAAAAGGTACTTCAAAGGTTAAAATTTCGAATCACGGTTGTTTAACATATGTGGGGTTCTCGGCTAAATACTTATATAGTGCGCGGCAAAACAAAGTACTGCGCGGGGGTTCTCTCGTTACTGCGCAGCTTAGAGGGAACTATGGCCCTATAGACGAAACGAACTTTTAGAACTAAAAAAAAAAAATAGTTAAAATAAAACTGTTTATGCGTGCCGACCAGAATAGATTTGTTTTGATATAGTAAAATGCTCATTATGACGTCATAACTTCGTACGCCGGTAAAACTTCAAACCTGTCATCTTTGCAGTAAGCTAGATTATTGTACTTTTTTTTGTAAAATATATATGTTAAACGACCGTGATTCAAAAATTTAACTATTGAAGTACTTTTTTTAATTTAAATATTCGAAATTAAGTTGTAAATTTAAATAGATAAATATTGGGCTAGAAACATAGCTAAATTTAACGCATTTAACAACTTTAAATTAAAATTTTTGCTTTTATCAGCTGAACATTCACAACTGCTTTTTCAATTGCGTTTGTGACTGAACAAAACTTTTTTGCTGTCGCTTCAACGCTGGTGAAGGTAAATCATTTATTTATTTTTTCGCCAAATTGGCTCGCCGCCAAATTGTCTCCCGCCAAATTGGTTTCTCAAAATTGTCTTGTTAAATCCGCATTTTATATGTAGCCCTTCCGTTAATTCACACTTCGTAAATATTACATTTTTATCTTGACTAAACAAAGATTATTTATTTTTACTTTTGCTCCAAAATCTGAACTGGCATCTTGTAAAATTAAGCTACCTAATTTTTAAGTTGACCATAAGTTCGAATTGCTAATTTATTACAGACTTAACCAGTCTAAAAGTTTCATTGTTAAAAGCCTTAATTCTGAAAGCTACACAGTTTTGCTTTGTGATAGTTTGCCATAAATATTGTAAATGGTTTTTAGTGCTCTTTAAAAAAATGCATTTTTTGTTTGTAAAATTAATACTGTTGTTAACTTTGCAGCTTGATTAGTTTATATATCCTCTGAGTTTTCACTAAAACAACTGAAGTGGAATGTGTTCCAGATAATTGGTTTAAAAGTGAGACAGAAGTTTATTGACCTAATTCTGTGTCACGAAATGCTTTCAGTAGAGAAATAAAACTCAGATCAAGGCCAGATCTTTCTTCATGGATGTTATACGATGTTCGTGTGCTTCCGGGTGGTTGTTGCAGTAAGTTTCATTTGTAATTCGGCTATTCTTTGTATCTTCCACAAAAGATTGCAGATGCAATATATTCCTGACTTTAATACTACAATTTCAGGTTTGTATGAAGAAGCAAGAAAAAAAGCCAAAAAGGCTGAAGATACTTCTGATATACAAAGTGATTGCAACAAAATTTCAAAGTAAATGTTTCACTTTATAATAAAATAAGCGATACATTTCAAGATTCATAATTTAAATTAAACCTTAAATTTTTTTTAATTTACCGTCCCTCTCTGTAAAATTAGTGTTACTGGGTTTTGTATAAGCCTATTTTTTATCAGGAGAAAGCGCAAAAGAACATTAAACTTTTTGGACGAAAGTAATAGTGAAGATGGAGAAGTTGAAATTATACCCAAAAAACATAAGGGTGAGTATACTGTTGCAGTTATTTGATGTTTTTTCAAAACCTGTATTTTTTTTAAAACAGTGGTCGGCAACCTTTTTTTACGATGGCCCAAATTCTATCATTAGAAATTATTGAAGGCCCAGCAGCACACTTGAAACATCATAGGCATACCAGCCCAAAAAAATTGGGCAGTGAAGTTTTGCCCAAATTTTGTGACGTTTGCCCAAATAATGATTTTATAGTACATTACGGATATGACAAAAAAATTGTCTGAGATTCTCGGACGAAAAACCAATCTTGTCCTAAAATCATGGTGATCTCTAAAAAAAAGGCCTTCGCATGAATTTAGTCTCCTAATTTTCAATTTTCGTTCCAAAATCAAGGTGTTCTTTAAAAAAAAAAGGTTTTCACCTAAATTTGGTCAACGAAAACGACAGACGCGGCCCATACTTTATTACAAAATGTATTATGCGGCCCAATACATTTTGCTAAAAGGCCCACAGGTTGCCGACCACTATTTTAGAAAACCAATATGGGAAACAAGCACGACTGTCACTCTCAACTCCTCCTTGCTTGGATAGATTTGATAATCAAATTAATAACGATTTGCCCATAATTCAGGATAGAAATTGGTGGGTCATCCGTTAAAGAAACTTGTTGGCGGGTGATGTCAGCTCTCATAAAAAATAAAGTGTGCCAGTATTATAATTGGTAAGGCAAAATGTGGATACCACCAAACACTATAAATTCTAATTCAAATAAATTACAATGTATACTTTTTAAAATTATTATCGCAAAGTATAAAAATATTTTTAACTATTATTTTTCTTTTTTGAAGTTAGATTAAAAAAATTTTCTAAATCCAGTATTTAGCGTATTTTGGCTCCAATCTTACCTCGACAAAGTGCGATTGGAACTTTATGAGTATCTCCCTTTAAGCATTTTGCGAAAATTTGAACGCCAAATGAAGATAAATTTATTTTATCTCTATATTTATCCTCCTGACTCGCAGGAAAGCGACGGAGGCGCCATACACAGGACAAGCAGTTACCTCGACCAGCTTCCGGAGATGCCAAGACATTGCTGTCCGCTTGTAATTTAATAGAGATATGACATTAGTTAAGAACTGCTTGCCAGGACCACCAAGCAGGGGAAAATGGCGTAAAGCGTCTTTCCCAAGGACACAACAGAATGGCGCGAGTAGGTTTTGAACCGAGAACATGTTGATTATGAGCACGGCGCTTTAACCACTCGACCACTCTGCCTATTATTTTTTTTAATGCGTTAACACCAGCATTTTTACTATTAATGTAAGATACGAAATTTTTTAAAGCGTTAACACAAGCATTTTTACTATTCGAGGAAGGTTTGAATTTATGCCCTGGTATGAATGCCTTTTTAGATACTATGGCTACAGCATTGTATTCTGTTTTACTCTAACCAGTCCTTGCAATGGACACCCCTCTCAAACTTCAATGCCACTCAACTTAAACAACTGACTCAAACACGGACACACTCTTTACATGATCTTAATTTATACTTAAATTCGCCCAGAAATATGAATGTCACAATCTTTTATAGCAATGAGCACACTAACATCATCATCTGAAAACCAGTAACACCTGAGGAATGTAGAGAAAACCTCAAACAAATTCACACTACCAACACCTCACAATATCATAGTTCTAGAAAAAACAACGAAGTTACTAACACCACACCCTATGACGTTCGTTCATCAGAACAAACATCACCACGTCATATGCGTACAAAACTGGCACAGCTCAGAGCTAACAAATCACCACTCTTGCAAAGCTACCTACATACAGTGAACCCTAATACTTACACGCCACAATGTCCACTATGCTTGTCCCAAACACATAACACTAATTCTTTAACTGCAGTCAACTACCAGCACAGCACCACTAGTCTGTGGAAAAGGCCTTTAGAAGCAGCAGAGGTAATCCAAGAGTGGTAATCTAGATTGGCTTTTTCGAGAGATTAAGGGATGGCTACTCCAAGATATCGGAGGAGGGGCAACAACAACTCTAACTAGTTTTATGTTTGTTACAGGAGCTGTGATGGCAAACCCTGTGCTAGTCGGGGCGGCCACAGAAAAAAGCATTAAAAAGGAGATTAGCACCTGGATGAGGAATTGGCGGGACCGTGCTGGTGGAAAAAAAATTGGAAGTGTTACCAAAGACTTTTAAGATCGTTTGTCAATTTGTCTTTGCTTTTATAAAAATAAAATATATATGTCATTGAAAGTGATTATGTGCAATTATATGATAGATTGAGTAAGTAATAAATCTAAGTAAACAACTAAATATCCTCAAACAGGAGGAATTTTTGGGTCTTGACTGCTATTCAAACGTAGAATAATAAATAATACTGCAAAATTTGTAATGATTTTGCACTCTGCTTATGCTTAAAAATGTATCGGAAAGTATAAGGTCATAACAGAAAACTTGCAGTTTGCCATTACTCTTCCTATATATATATAAACCGTACTCGTCTTGTACATATAATATACAGGGAACATGCAGTTTGCCTTTGCTCACCCTATGAACAAACCATACTTGCCCACTACTTATAATGTACAGGCAGAGTACTGGGTGAGTACAGGAAACTGCAGTTTGAGTACAATTCAGACTGCATTGGGCCGATTCATTGCCCATGTGCAACATGTTATTTGATTTTAGTTGTAAAGTTTATAACTAGGTGAATAGATGCCGTAGTCAATTGCACATGGCATAGCACATGCTTTTGCCCTATAACGCCCGGCAGGCACCAAGCTAAGCCGTTACATTTCCCTGCATTTGCCGTGCTTCAACGGCAGTCAATTGCACTTGGCATAGCACGGTAAACGCTACGCCGCCCATGTTTTGCCCTATAACGCCCGGCAAGCACCAAGCTAAGCCGTTACATTTTCCTGTATTTGTCACGCAACGACAGTCAATTGCACGTGGCAAAGCACGGTAAACGCTAGGCCGCCCCTGCTTTCGCCCTGTTACGCCATGCAGGGATCCTACTTGGCCGGTTTCATTTCCCTACATTTGCCCTGCAAAAATGCTTGGTAATTATCGGGCAAATGCTAGATAAGACTAGGCTCTAGAAACACGGCACTGCTCTGCCGTGTGTTTGCCTTGCTTGGGCCGGGCAGGTTTTTTTTGACTGGGAATAACGTAAAGTTCAAACTTCTGTACGAAATAAAAGGCAGGGTTGTGAAGTAGGAGATAAAGTTGAAAAAAATTTCTCCAATCCACAACCCTGATGAGAGCTAATGAGTAGTATTTTAATTTTGCTGCAATTTTTATTTACTTGTCTCTTAATTACAGTACATCGGCTGGAGATAAAAACTTCCGTTTAAAAGTCGGGGAGTTTTCGGACATTCTATAAAAAAGACCTTTGAGACAACACCTTGCAGAGCTTTCCAGTATGTTGTCTTGGATTTCTCTGTTTTCGATATCTTCTTTACGTTACAGTGGCAGAAAAATAAAAAAGCAAATTAGCAATTATTACAATGACACTCAGGTAATGAAAAACTTTTTTGAAAACAAGAATGTCAAAAGTTGTCAACTTGTGATTGATTCAAGCAGTGATAAATATGTTACTTTTTTGTGGCAGTCAAATGATTTTCAGAAAGATCAAAAAAAATGTTGATTTCTTACGTCAGAGTTGTAATCCGAGATCGCAACCGAAGCAAATAAAGTTGACGATTTTTAAGTGCGTTTTACGAATTGATAAAATAAACTGAATTATGCCTTTATATATGCTGAAGTAGAAGACTTAGCTTTGACAAACTTTAAAACATTGTTAGGTTAAGGAGGTTAACACAATATTACTAAATTTATTCAAAGTGAATTTATTAATAAATTATAAAAAAATAACGTCTCAGTTCCAGAGTAGCGCCTATCACATTATTCATAATTTCGTCGCCTGTCTACTGAGTGGTACAGCCACGCCATTATATATAGTGAGCATGACCGAATATCCAAATCACCAACTGTGGGACACAGAAACGCCATCGCACAAAATCGGGACACAGAAAGGCTGTGGCACAAAATTTCATACAATAAATATTATGGGAAGCGTAGCACAAATGGACAAAATAAAAGCACAAGGCGAGCATGTTGCAACCACGCATCGGTATACACAAATCACGACATTTTCCTTCTAGTTGCAAAAAAATTTGAGAACACAAACTTGAAAACAAAAATATAGAATTACTTATTTAAAAATTTCTGTACGAAGTTGAAAACAAAAACATTAGTAAGAAAAAATCGAGCTACATTTTAAAACCAGTAAAATACAATAAAAAAAAAAAGAATAAAAAGATAATATGGGAATGTTAAGTGGTGTATGTGATATGTAAAAACATGAAATGTGGGAGTGATGAAGGATATGTGTTGTGAAATTGTAAATGAAATGTTTGTGAAAATAACTTTGAATCGCACCATTAAAACAGTTTATATAAATATATAGATTTTTAACATATAATTTATTGACGAATCTTTGATCAACTTTAATATATGTTATATTTTATCATTGTTGGAAATTATATAAAATGAGACATGTAAGTTCTTAATTCATTTCTTGATAAAAAATGATAAAATCCAAAATTATAGAAATATACATAGAATCACAAAAACATTCAACAACAAAAAATTCTTTAAAAATATTCAACAATAACAGTTAAGAAAGTTATTATAATCAAGTTGTAGGACTACTAGATGTTAAAAGTCCTTCATCGAGAAATCTTCATCGAGAAATTCGGAACTGTTCGATCTGTTGGTTTGAATCTTCAATATAGTAGTTGATTCATATTATGGGAGTAAAATTAATTGATTCCAATTTGGTTATTTTCTTAGAAGTCTTTCAATTGGCATTGCCTCTTGTAGATGAAGCTCGGTGCAATTCAGAAGTTTGTTTAAACTTGTTAAGTTGTGGTTGTGAGGTAACGGTGTTGTGTAACATGACGACGGCTGAGCAGTGCAAAACAAACATAGGCGACAACGATCTGCGTAATAATTACTAGATAAATTTAAATGTAATAGGCCTACAGTCCGAAAAAGTGAATATAAGCATGCATACGAAAGACTTTTAACATACGAACTATTAGCATACAAAAATTAGCATAACAGCTACAAAAGAAGCCACAGTAAGATAAAACAAGACACACACACACAAAAAAAAATTTGCACATTATATGGTGTTTTTTGGCGAAAAGCATTCACTACGAGCAGAAGATATCAAAGGCAGAAATTTATTGTGATTACTAATGCAAGTATCGTTATGGTTGCAAGATTCATTGGCATTTAAAGTGTTGGTTGATTGACGGAAAACAGAGAAAAATCTGCTGATAGATATACAGAGAAACAGTGAAAATGTCTCTATTGTATGCTAAGAGTTTGGAAAAGTATCTTTTAAGACATTTCAGCAAAAAAAAATAAAGCTCACATGTCGTTACACTTTGTATTAAAATAACCATGACTGTTATAAAAGATGTCGAAAATTTTAGAGCTAAAAGGACTATGTCGAGCAAAACAAAGACGTACAAAATTTGTAACAAACAAGGAAATTCGCATCGTAAGTTTTACTTGATTGAAGCGAAAAGATGGTTTGCTTAATATTTGTAATTTGTCTCTATCTACAGTAATCTGAGCAATTGTTGCAAGCAACAAATGCAAATCGATAAACAGTTGTGTGTTTCCGACACAGCTTGATATATATCTGTAAGCTTTTACAAAAAAAACAATAAATCTTGAATTTCTTGGAAAGATACGAGTTTGCCCAAAGTGATAATGTGCGTAGTACAATGCTCGGCTTGGATAATAATGTTTGGACTTGCAATTTGGCCTATCCCGTGTTTGTCAGCTTGGGTACGTCCATACTCAATTAAAGGTTAAGAAAAAAAATTTTGTATCGTATTAAACGCTCACGTGGGCAAAACAGTTGCTTTGATTGGTTGGCAGGTAAGTTATGTGACAATATCACTAGCCGAAATTGCAAGGCTAGGTCTGCCTGATGCTAATGTTACTGTAGAAGTTCAGACGGGTATAATTTGCTCAGCGTTGAAAAGAAACTGTATTAGAAGTTTTCTCTAACTGAAAATGCTACAAACAAGAAATCAAGATTATGAAAAAGATAATGCCTTAATCAATAACAGCAAGGAAAAACTTGGAGCCAATAAAAAAAATAAAAACACTCACGAAAAGCAAAAAGAAATTCTAGGATATGGTTTTTAACTTTAATAGCGACTAGGTGGGTTGATCACTCGACCAGATATACTGTAGTAGTTTTCTTTGTTGGTAAGTTGCATAACTGAAAAAGATGATCTTGTCGATCGATGTTGAATGAGTCGGGGTGTGCTTTATTGGAAGTATCTGTAAAGTAGAAATTGTTTTTGCACGGCCATCTCCGTGAGTCTTTCGTTACAGTTGTCGCAGGTATTGAAATTGATTTCTTGTCTCTTGAAATAAAAAAGTCATTTTTTTTCTTAGTTTTACAATCATTTACAAAGACAAGGGTGTAAGCTGGTTTTAAGCGATCAATAGAAATCTTAAAACTACTTTTAGATGTTTCAATCATAAAATATTTATCAAATCGTTCTAGGACTTTATAAGGACCAGTGAAAGAGTTTTCAAGTCCTTTTTTCACATGAGCAACTCTAAGATATACAGCTGGACCAGTCAACAATCTTTTATCTACCTGGAAACTAGTGTAGTGTCTCTCTGTGTAAATTAAAGCAGGGCTTTTGTTCTTGAAAAATCAATCAAGGATTTCGTTATAGCTGGATCATCAACTTGTGGTTTTGGCGTAGTTTCATCAAATGAAAAAAGACGACTGTATTGGCGTAAAATACGTGTTAAAAGATTTTCACTGTTTTTCTTTGTCAAACTCTGAACTATACTGCTTGATTGTCACAAAAGTATGGTAAATTACGTCCATCGAGCATATATCTAAAAAATTTAACGCTTTCATAGATAGCCAAAACATTTTTGTTAAGTTGTGCTTACTTAACTTTCTAGAAAAAAAGACAATTGGCACACGTAACTTTCTGCTGGGATCAAATCGGTAAAGAATGACAGCAATACAAGAATCACTTACCTCTGTAGACAAAAAGGTTTCTGCATGAGGAATTGGGTGCATAAACCGTTTTCATACCAAGAGCAGCCTTCACTTTTTCCAAAGATAATTTTTGCTGATCCAATTATTGAATAACCGTGCTTTTCGATCGCTTTCGGTTTGAGTTTAGCGCCGCATACAACGGTCGTAATAATTCACTACACTTTTCAATAGTTTTGTGATAAAAATTAACTGCGCTACAAAAACGAGAAAGACTTCTAAACGTTTTCCGAAGGAGGTACTCAACAATAGCCATGATGTTTTCATCCGTTGCGGAATAGCCTATTGGGAGGAGCTTGTCACGAACAGCTAAGGTTAAGCTTAACCGCCTGCGGACTGGTGTTGGGCTATTCCATCTATCCATGCAAAAATGGGTGGCGCTTTTTCACTAAATTGTTAATGTGGCGCCGCCGAACAAACCGCAGATCACATTCTAATAACATGCCCCATACATCGAGCACCACGTGGAGCACGACGTCTGATGGTTTTGAATGACGAAACTCGATGCTCGCTTAACAACATTACTGCCACCATCTGATCCGGGCACTACAGCACCTGGGGTAGTGAAAGAATAAACCCTCTGCCTCAGTCCTGTTTTTGTCTAACCTGGAGTGGATGCATTTCTAAACGACCACGATGACGACGAGGAAAGACTTTAAAGAAGTTTATTGCCGACTGGTCATTAGAATAACAAACCGAAAGCAATGGGGAACTAATTATCAATTATTACATAAGGTTGGAAACAAGACTGAAAATGATGAAGACAAAAAGTTGTGACTTAACTTTTGTTCAACGTCGTTGGGGTCACCAATATGTTAGGATTAGGAGGTTTGTTTTAACTAACCCTAACACAATATAACAAAACTCATTCTAATAAAATTTAATAATCAATTATAACAAAACCATGTCCCTGTTACCGAGTAGCGTTATGACCATGACTGCCATATCGTCCTTATAAGATTTGTCCTTATTTTAAAGGTCTCTGTCTTAAAAATAATTTTGTCCTTATTTCTAAGAAACGTCCTTATTTTAACTTGTGTTCTTATTTTTGGTCTTAGGGGTAGAAGTTCCCTTGCAAAGCACTTCGATGCTTTAGATTAAACACAAATATCAATTGTATTTTAAATTTAGTTTAGATCTAAAATTTCATAATGGATAAAAAGATAAAACGCCCAAATTTTTTCCGTGACGGATATGAGAAGGAATTCCACGGCCTCAAACAAAGCCTGAAAAAGGGCCAGTGCTTTGCGCACTGCAGCTTTTGTAACTGTGCTATTAAACTGGAAGCAATAAGACAGCTGTTTCTGCCCAGCATGCAACTCAAAAACACAAGAACTCTACTCAAAGAATTAAGTCAAACCAATCTGTAAAAAACGTTTTTATGAATCAATCCGCATACCTACTCCTGACTACAAAGCAGCCGCTGCGGAAGGTACCTGGGCTTTCCATACTGCAAAGCACCAGGAATTATTTCTCCCCAACGATTGTACATTGCATTTGTTCAAAACAATCTTCCCAGCTTTGACCAGAACAAAAACTAAAAAGGAGCATTACAAGGGTTTTAGGTCCCTACGCTCAAAAAATAACTTTGTCCAAACTGGAATCACAGCCTTTCTCAGTCTCAGTTGATGCTTAAAACCATAACAAAGTAAAACTATTTCCCCTGGTCATAAGGTTCTTTAACGTCAAAGTTAAAATGGGAGTACGTCCTCTTGACCTGCGACGATGCCTAGTGAGATCAAATTTGAACGTTATACTCTCATCTTTTCATGAAAATGGTCTACACCTGAAACAGCTGACATCTTTTTGCGCCGACAATGCACCGCTAAATTTCGGCAGATGGCAGCTGAGTGGACAAAATAACGTTTTCTACCGTTTTAAAGAGCGAGCAACTCGACTTATTCCAGTGGAGTGCCCTGCACACATCTTACACAATGCAGCAAAAAAAGGCCTCAGATCGCTTGACAGTTGACATAGAGACAATCGTGCTGAAAATTGGCAGCCATTTCAAAAGCCAAACCAGTAGGGCAGTGAGCCTCAAGCAATTCTGTCAACAACTTGATACTAACTACTCGATTTTGCCCACTCACATTCCGACGAGATGAAACACAATGGATACTGTACTTGAGCGGATGATTTATCTCTGAGAGCCACTCAAAGCACATTAAACATTTGCCACGAATCTTGGTGGATTTTTTTAAATCGGGCAAATCACTGGTCATGGTATCCTTCCTCGACAGTGCGCTCTCTGCTTAAAAGAAAAATGCATTATTTCCGGAACTAACAGAAATAGTTTGAGTCATTCAAGTCCAAAATATTGCAGTGGCAGAGTTCAAATTTTTTGCAGCTACAACAGCTGAACTACTAAAAGATGTCAATGATGAGAAAGCTGAAGTCTCTAGTCGATTTTTCAAAAGTTCTATACCATCACTTTGAAATATGTTAATAAGTGGTTTCACCTTGAAAATCAACCGACGCACATCAACTAGACTCTGCTAAGAGACAAATAGTTGGGTAAGCGACTTGATCCGAAAATGGCAATTATAGATGAACGGTTCAACGAAGTCTTGTTTTTCAACGTTCTTTTCAAAAAAAATTCTAGTTGATCTGTTCCGAAAAAAAAAGCTAAAACAAGTGAATGAATATATTTTCCGAAAACAACTTTTTCCGCTTCTTTACAAGCTGAGAAGCATTATATTTTAAATAAATGTTAGCAATCCATTTGTAAACCGGGTGTTCTCCCTTGTTTCGACACGGTGGGCCAAAGAGAGAAACAATCTCTGTGAAAAGACAGTGAAGTCTATAAACTTAGACATGAACTGTCGTCAGATGCAACAAATAATCTCTAAGAACAAAGAACGGCAGCAGCAGATCGTTTCTAGTGTAAAGTACGATTGATCGCAATCGCATCAATACATTTCATTCATCAAATTTCCGTTCCTTTTTTTCTTTTCCCGGTTGTCCTTATTTTGAGTTCAGATCGATGGCAGCCTTGCCTGTCACTGTCATTTTTACTTTTATTCACATGCATTTATTCCATTTCTATCATACGCCATAGTTTGTATCGATTGTAAGCTTACCGCTAGTAACTTCATTCACGCAAGTCGGCTACAAATTTAAAAACTGTCACCGTTAATGTAGCAAAGACACTTTTTATTTTAATAATCGATACAAACTTTTTACACTTCTGAACGAAGTTAAATGTTACGCTGCCAAAAGAACGATTTGTGTCAAAAACGTTCGGTCGGGCACTTTTGCCCAAGCTTTGGAGGATTTGTTCGGTGACGTTACCGAAGTCCCGACATTTACACGATTTCTCTGGCCAACCAACAGGGTAAGTCAAAACAATCAAGTCCCTTGATTTTTACGTTACTTCTAGCATTTTTCTTTTTGTTTTAGAATAGCGTACGTTGAAGTTTTTACGAAAACAAGCATGAGAAATGCGCTTGAAAATAAAGAAAGGAAAGTTACATGATCCACGGCCGAAAATTGGAGCTCGTCGAATGCGGAAAGGACTGGAGCAGTATGATTTACAGTCACAGCTTGGCTTTCATGAAAAAAATAACCCCGAAAAAATTACTGAAAAAGCGAAGCGCAAAAACGCGCGTGAGTCGATATATTTTTGTTTTGAATCTTTACGTTATACATGACGGTGGTTTTTAACGTAAAGCAGGCTCCTCGTTATTCGGGGAGATCGTAGGGGGTGTAACAAAGCTTGAGTGGGGTATGTGAGATTGAGTTTAGAATAAATAAATTGCTCGGCTACCTATTCACGATTATTTGAAGGAAAAAATACAAAATGAAATGACATCGATGAAAAAGATTGCGAGAAAGCGTTGAAGCTGAATAAGAACGGATCCTTTACTTCGGGACGAAAATGATGTAAGAAATTGTAATGTTGCAAATTTTGTATAACTGTATTGCAACGTCATAATTTTTGCATTTATCTTCAGCCTATGACGTTATATTTTAGGACGTCACCAACTTCGCACTCCCTCAAACTTAAAAACTTCAGCGCTTTTTTCTTCACATTATCTATAATGGCGAATAAACTTTTTTTTATTCGTACTTTTGTCAAAATTTTTTTATTACGCTCTTTTCAATGAATACAAAATATCTTGTAGCAGCTGAAATTTTCAAAGGGTTTTGTGGAAATCGGTCACAAATTGCATGCAATTTTATCCTGTTTAATTGACATATCTCGATATTCCTCTAATCCCCCTTCAACCTTTTCAAAGTTCTCTGATGAATCAAAGTGTCTCATCTTCCTGTTTATAATGTTCACTTTAATTCACATGCATTCATTCCATTCCCATCATACGCCATAGTTTATATTGATATTAAGCTTACCGCTAGTAACTTCATTCACGCAAGTCGGCTACAAATTTAAAAGTTGTCATCGTTAATGTAGCAAAGACACTTTTTATTTTACGAAGTTAATTGTTACGCTGCCAAAAGTACAATTTGTGTCAAAAATGTTCCGTCAGGCACTTTTGCCCAAGCTTTGAAGGATTTGTTTCGTGACGTTAAGGAAGTCCGACATTTACACGATTTCGGTGACCAACGGACAGGGTAAGTCAAAACAATCAAATAATCCCTTGATTTTTACGTTACTTTTAGCATTTTTCTTTGTTTTAAAATAGCGTACGTTGAAGTTTTAACGAAAACAAGCATGAGAAATGCGCTTGAAAATAAAAAGGAAAGTTACATGATCCAAGGCCGAAAATTGGAGCTCGTCGAATGCGGAAAGGACTCGAACAGCACGATTTACAGTCACAGCGTGTCTTCCATGAACAAAATAACCCCTAAAAGTTTATTGGAAAAGCAAAGCGCGGGAATGCGCGTGAGTCGATGTATTTTTGCTTTGAATCTTACGTTATTACATGGCGATGGTTTTTAACGTAAAGCAGGCTCCTCGTTATTTGGAGGGGGAGTAAGAAAACTTGAGTGGCTTTGTGAGATTGAGTTTAGAATCAATAAATTGCTCGGCTACCTATTCACGATTATTTGAAGGAAAAAATACAAAATGCGGAACTCGATTTACAAACCATGAATTCTTAATTTTGGTGAAAAGAATTCGACTTGTTTAGCTTTTAAGCACAATGTAAATCCAATCCAGCAATGTTTAAATTGTGTACATAATATCTAATCGTGCAGTGCATTGGTATTGCGTAGCAGTGTAAATTGTATTTGTTTTTTTGGCAAATATAATAAAACTACTGTGGCTTGATTATTAATTATGATTTTTAGAATGGCGTTTGTAGACATCGATGAAAAAGATTGCGAGAAAGCGTTGAAGCTGAATAAGAACGGATCCTTTATTTCGGGACAAAAATGGATGATAATGATGTAAGAAATTGTAATGTTGCAAATTTTGTAAGTGTATTGCAACGTCATAATTTTTTCATTTATCTTCAGCCTATGACGTTATATTTTAGGACGTCACCAACTTCGCACGCCCTCAAACTTAAAAACTTCAGCGCTTTTTTCTTCACATTATCTGTAATGGCGAATAAACTTTTTTTTATTCGTACTTTTGTCAAAATGAATACAAAATATCTTGTAGCAGTTAAAATTTCCAGAGAGTTTTGTGGAAATCGGTCATAAATTGCATGCAATTTTATCCTGTTTAATTGACATATCTCGATATTCCTCTAATCCCCCTTCAACCTTTTCAAAGTTCTCTGATGAATCAAAGTGTCTCATCTTCCTGTTTATAATGTTCACTTTAATTCACATGCACTCATTCCATTCATATCATACGCCATAGTTTATATTGATATTAAGCTTACCGCTAGTAACTTCATTCACGCAAGTCGGCTACAAATTCAAAAACTGTCATCGTTAATGTAGCAAAGACACTTTTTATTTTAATAATCGATACAAACTTTTACAGTTCTGAACGTACGCTGCCAAAAGTACAATTTGTGTCAAAAATGTTCCGTTAGGCACTTTTGCCCAAGCTTTGAAGGATTTGTTTCGTAACGTTAAGGAAGTCCGACATTTACACGATTTCGGTGGCCAACCGACAGGATTAAGTCAAAACAATCAAATAATCCCTTGATTTTTACGTTACTTTTAGCATTTTTCTTTTTGTTTTAAAATAGCGTACGTTGAAGTTTTTACGAAAACAAGCATGAGAAAAGAAAGGAAAGTTACATGATCCACGGCCGAAAACTAGAGCTCGTCGAATGCGGAAAGGACTCGAACAGCACGATTTACGGTCACAACGTGGCTTCCATGAACAAAATAACCCCTAAAAGTTTATTGGAAAAGCAAAGCGCGGGAATGCGCGTGAGTCGATGTATTTTTGCTTTGAATCTTACGTTATTACATGGCGATGGTTTTTAAGGTAAAGCAGGCTCCTCGTTATTTGCAAGGATTGGATGGGGTGTAAGAAAACTTGAGTGAGGCATGTGAGGTTTACTCTAGAATAAATAAATTGCTCGGCTACCTATTCACGATTATTTGAAGGAAAAAATACAAAATGCGGAACTCGATTTACAAACCATGAATTCTTAATTTTGGTGAAAAGAATTCGACTTGTTTAGCTCTTAAGCACAATGTAAATCCAATCCAGCAATGTTTAAATTGTGTACATAATATATAATCGTGTGGTGCATTGGTATAGCGTAGCAGTGTAAATTGTATTTGTTTTTTTGGCAAATATAATAAAACTACTGTGGCTTGATTATTAATTATGATTTTTAGAATGGCGTTTGTAGACATTGATGAAAAAGATTGCGAGAAAGCGTTGAAGCTGAATAAGAACGGATCCTTTACTTCGGGACAAAAATGGATGATACTGATATAAGAAATTGTAATGTTGCAAATTTTGTATAACTGTATTGCAACGTCATAATTTTTTCATTTATCTTCAGCCTATGACGTTATATTTTAGGACGTCACCAACTTCGCACGCCCTCAAACTTAAAAACTTCAGCACTTTTTTCTTCACATTATCTGTAATGGCGAATAAACTTTTTTTTATTCGTACTTTTGTCAAAATTTTTCTATTACGCTCTTTTCAATGAATACAAAATATCTTGTAGCCATAGTTTATATTGATTGTAAGCTTACCGCTAGTAACTTCATTCACGCAAGTCGGCTACAAATTTAAAAACTGTCATCGTTAATGTAACAAAGACACTTTTTATTTTAATAATCGATACAAACTTTTACAGTTCTGAACGAAGTTAAATGTCACTGCCAAAAGAACAATTTGTGTCAAAAACGTTCGGTCGGGCACTTTTGCCAAGCTTTGAAGGATTTGTTTCGTGACGTTAAGGAAGTCCGACATTTACACGATTTCGGTGGCCAACCAACACGGTAAGTCAAAACAATCAAATAGTCCCTTGATTTTTACGTTACTTTTAGCATTTTTCTCTTTGTTTTAGAATAGCGTACGTTGAAGTTTTTACGAAAACAAGCATGAGAAATGCGCTTGAAAATAAAGAAAGAAAAGTTACATGATCCTTTACTTCGGGACGGAAATGGATGACAATGATGTGAGAGATTGTAATGTTGCAAATTTTGTATAAGTGTATTGCAACATAATTTTCACATTTATCTTCTGTCTATGACCTTATATTTTAGGACGTCACCAACTTCGCACGCCCTCAAAATTAACTTTAATGATTTTTTTCACATTATTTGTAATAGTGATTAAACTTTTTTTATTCGTATATTTGTCAAAAACTTTTTTACTTTTTTTTCAATGAATACAAAATATCTTGTAGCAGTTAAAACGTCCCAAGAGGTTTGTAGAAATCGGGCACAAATTGCATGGAATTTTATTCTTTAGGGGAAACAAATAGCGGAATATACAAGATTAAATCGAAGTGAAGATCTTTTTTTTTTAGAGATGACCATGATTTTGGCAGAAAAATAGTGAAATACGAGATCAAATCGAAGTGAAAACTTTTTTTTTTCTTTAGAAATTACCATGGTTTTGGAAAGAAAAGAATTACGAGATCAAGGCTCTTTTTTTTAAAGAACGGCATTTTTTGGGAGTTCTTGCCTTGAGGCCCTAACTTTGAATATCCATCACTGTTGAGAACCATTGATTTAATATATAATTTACAGCTGCACGCACAATTTATAACTTCTTTTTTAAACCAATACAACAACACAGCGATTTGTTCTCAGACTAGGATCTTTTGAAGATTTTTAAAAATAGTTATGTGCTGCATTTAAGCTTGCGCTTGCTTTTTTATTATACAGTTGCGGGCTGCGGGCAAGCCTTTCTGCAACTTTTTGGAAATCTTGCAGCAAGTGCCCACCTTTGCGAAACACCAAAAAAATTTAATGATTTTGCTTAGGCGGTAGGGAGTAAAGTCACTACTTATTTATTTTCTGTGGCCACTGGAAGCCGACCTACGAACTTTTGAAAATTATTTTTTGTTCTTATTTTAAGAGTTTTGATATCAAATTGAAAACAGAAAAACACTTAAAATAAAAAACAAGTTTTCTTAAGCACTTTAAAAATTTTTAAAGAATCAAAAAAAATTTTTTAAAGTAATTAACATACTGTAGTTTTGCGTTAGCAGGTTTTACGCAAGCATTGCGTAATTTAGGCAGTGCCATGATGTTAGGTCTGGTTCCAATAACAATCATAAATAGTCCTATAGAGCAGTGCTTTTCAAACTTTTTTTCACTACGGCACACTTACATTATGAAGACGAAAGCTGCGGCACACTTACAATACTACAGTAAATACACTCTTCAAGTTTACATACAAAAATTATATTTAATATATAACAGTAACACCTAAGCAAAGGGTGTGCCAACAGAAATTGTTTTAATACAGGGTGCAACAGGGATGTCCAACCAGTGGTGGATATTGGGTGAGGCAAATGAGGCAGTTGCCTCGGGCCCTCCTTGAAAATACCGCATATACGAGAGTTTCATTTTGCTGTACATGTTTTTTAGAGATCACCATGATTTGGGAGAAAAATAGCGAAATATGAGATCAAATCGAAGTGAAGACCTTTTTTATTTTTTTTAGAGATCAGTATGATTTTGGGAAAAATAAGGGAAATACGAGATCAAAGCCTCCCTTTTTTTAAACACTAATTTTTGGGAATCCTTGCCTCGGGCCCCTAACTTTAAATATCCGTCACTATGTCAAACCTTGCTTTAATTTGGACCAAATTTTAAATCAAGCCAAAGTCGCTGGGCCGCAAAAAGCTTGTCATGCAGAATCTCGCTGCAATTTCTTCATTTTTGTCTCTAAAATCAAGTGTTCTGTAAAAAAAAAGATGGACCAATAGACTCTATCTATGGCTTTTTGTCAAAACACGAAAATTTCGCGGCACACTTCAATCCCTTTCACGGCACACAGTTTGGGAAACCCTGCTATAGAGTATAATATGTTTAATTCACACTTAGCAACCGAAATTATTGGACAAAATCAAAGCGGCACTAACTTGAGCGGATCCGTTTGAAGCGACAGCAGTGAACAGTCAAAATTATTTACTTTTTGATACTGTACCTTATCCCGTCTTTGCCGATTTTAGCTTCAATATTTGGTAGACATCGTTTCAGAGTATTCCCATCAAAAGACAATCCGAGCATAATCAAAACACCCAAAGAAAGTTTGAAACTCAACGGACCTTGAATGCAAATAAAATAGCTATTTATTTCCAACATTGACATCCACATCATAAAAGACCGAGAGTATCGCCAGAATACAGATACCAAAAAAACAAAACCGTTTGCTGACGAATGATATGATAGAATCAATGAAAAAAATGTAGAGTGAAAAAAGCACAGATGCCATCAACGAATTGCTTAACAAATTTGATAAAAGCAATGAAAGCAAACAGCGACCAACAAAAGAATGATCTGAATCGCCCAACCAGGAGTAAAATAATTATGTTACGAGGCACTTGCTGTTCACAAACAGTATAATAATACTTTAACAAATTCAAAAAAAATTGTTATCACGTTTAAATTCATGAGATCTAATTCATACACGAATACAACATAATTGGCTTAAAAGTTAATTCTCGACTTGGTCAAGTCAATTTAGCTTAATCATTTTTAGAGCAATCAATTATATATGTTATATAAATGTAGTATTTTTAAATTATGACATCATCCGATGACGTCACCTGACAGAATTGCAATTTTTGCATATGTTAACTATATCTGCTTGTGCTACGAGAACATATTTTGTTAATGATGATGCATTATCACATCATACAAGGAATATTTTTATATTGCAAATGTTTTTAAGGTAAATTTAAGTAAAAGGACTCATCTCTCTTAACAGCTGTTTTTCATGGTTTTCCTATGTTTTTTTGATGCGTTCTACACGACTTTGACTGTGACAACCATGGCAAATTACTTCCATTTCTAGTTACTTCGGGAAAAAGCCCCTAAAACCCCTACTTTTTTCCCAAATTTAAATGAGTTTTTTCTGAATTTTGAAGTGATATTCGTGCTAATTACGGGGACAGAACGGAAAAGGATCCACGCGCATGCGCAAAACAATTGGAAACGACCCCTGGACATGCACCTTCGCCCGCTAAAGGTAACAAAATAATAAACATATTTAAGACAAGTTTTTTTATGAATGCTTTATTTGCGACGAATTGATATTTTCGTTTAGAACGCATCAGAAGACGTAAAAAACGATAAAAACAGCTGGTTAAGAAGACACGCCTTTTTCCATAAAAATTCCGTTTTTAAGATAGAAGCAAATGCCAAAGTAACAATCATCGTTCAAAAGATTCCTTTTATTTTTTTACTAAATAAAATAACATGTAAAATTGGCTGATTTTCTAAGTACCGTATTTTTCGGACCATAAGGCGCACTTAAAATCCTTAAATTTCCTCAAAAATCGAACGTGTGCCTTATTCTCCGGTGCGTCTTATGTATGGATCAGGTTGCGTTTTATAACAAAACTCTGAACCAATTTTATGCAGCAAATAGTGCTATCTATTGACAAACGAGTAATAGTTATTTAGGTACAGCTTAACTATGAGACCTACACGTGTCTGATTTCCAAGATTGCCGTTCGTGCATTCAAAACCACAGCAATTGTTTTGTAAACAGACCGTACCGTGGTGTTACGCAATAAACTTGTTCATTGTTCGTTCCTTTACTTGTTCATTCGTTCGTTCACTCGTTTGATTGTTTCTTTTGAATAAAATAAAAGCAAAATACCAAGCGAATTTTGTTTCATTTGGTGCGCCTTATAACCAGGTGGCAATTTTCAATTTTGTTCCCTTGGAATCGTAATCTACATATTTTCACCCGTTAAAAAATCCAAAATTTTTTTCTCTGCTCCTAAAAATTCTATGACTCAGCTCTTGGAGCGATCAAGGAGTACTCTATGTTAGTTGTCATGGCAAATCTTTTTTTTAGGGACTTTTTATGATAAACAAACCAATCTGTTTCTTATATTGCGTTTGCAAATGTACCGAAAAATATATATGATTGATTTCAAAATGTACCGACAAATAAATATGATTGAACTGTAAAAAGCTGAGCGAGAATTTTTTTAGCAAAGAAAAAAATTTGGGAGTTTTGATAGATTTAAAATATGTAGATTACAATTTCATGGGTACAAAATTGAAAATTGCAACTCGGTGCGTTATATGTATGAAAATAAAGCGTCAAAAGCCGTTTATTTGATACTGCGCCTTATAATGCGGTGCGCCTATGGTCCCAAAAATACGGTACAGTATTTTCAGAAAACGTCTTTCATTAAAGTTACGCAAAAATTTAAATTCTCCTCTAACATCTTGTATTTTTTCTAAGACATAAGAATTGGTACTTTCTGATTAAAACGACGTTAAAATCAACTGAAACATAATTAAAATACCCTGGTGTTAGCGCTATGTTTTTTATTAAACCTCTAATCGCACTTACATTTTTGGAGTGTTAAATTTTCGGATACACAATAAATGACAGAAATCAAAACTCAAATTAAATTCAAATCACAAATAAAAAAATGAAATAACTTTTTCTGTAATAAATGACTAAAATTAAATGTAATATTAATTCCTGTAATAAATTACAAAACTAAAAATTCAATTTAAATTCAAAGCAACAAGAAATGATAAAAAAGTTCTTGGGATTGTAAGTTCGATGATAACAGTACTTTTTCTAATCCAGTTGATCAATTAAAAATGTATTTGAATTTATAATGTTGGGTCTACATCTGCAAGAAATAATTTTAGTATTACTGTGGTCATTACACTCTATTTTTGGCATTTTGAACAGCTTTTTAAGTACTTCGATCACTCTCGAAAGGACTCAGTAAACAGTGTTTTCTGTGCTCAGTGTTGTTAGACATAGCGAACTGAATCAATCGTTAACCTTTAAATTGTTTATCAGGCTTATGTCAAAGTAAACAAAGCATAATTTTGAAAATAGGACTATGTTCTCTGAAATTATATTTTGTTCAGTTAAATTATGTTCAGTTCAGTTGTCATTGCGTAAATACCTTTCCTACACATTTTGGGAAAACCAAGCCAAATGCATCTTAAAATGTTGCTAGAGGATAAACGATAAGAATTTGCGTAAAAATCTACAATAGATTAAAATGTTCAGAAAGTCAATCTTATTGGGTCCAAATAAGCCCATCACATGCATCTGAGGATTAAGCATTATGTTAACGATTAAATTTCATTGACGATATTTCTGCCACAATTGACAATCAGCCTACTCCTATACATGGACACATGACAAACATAATATAACTTAAAATAACCTACTTTAAAACACAAATAAATGTTTAAAAAAGTAAAATACAGTTACAATAATACTCAAACACAAATGATGTTAAAAATTTAAGATACTTTAAAATACTATATAAATATTTAAACATAAAAAACTTATTTCAGGTAAAACTCACAATAATTTTATGATAACTTGTTCTTACACGTGCAAGTGGGATTCTGTTCTAAAAACTTCACGCACATTTTTTGAATTAAACAGAAATGACAAGCGAAGATAAAACGCATATTTGCCAGTAGGCAAACGACACAACTTCTGCATCATAAAAATGCCGTCGTAAACACAAAAGATCGAATCCCAAGCAAGGCATTCAAACTAGGCAATTTTCGTTACACTATTTTCTCTTTTCTTGTTTTGTTCTGATTAGTCCCGCCTTTTAGTTATTTCTTACAAAAATAAATAAAAAGCTATTGCAGAAAATAAATAGTTAATAATATTTATTTTTATTTTATCTCTATTTGTTCTTTTGACTCATAGGAAAATGTCGGGGTGCGTTGTAGTTAGAGCAACCGTCAAGTAAATACCCCGGCCTGCTTTTGGAGATGTTAAAATCTTGTTGTTAACATGTTTTATTTGGTTTTTAATTTTAATTGCAGATATAGTTGTAATTAAGAGCTGCTTGCTAAAACCACCAAAAAGAGAAAGTGCCGTAAATTATCTTTCCCAAGGACGACACAGAATGATTAAACTAGGTTTTATATCACGACTGTATCGGTCGCTTGTATCATCAGCCTAATACGATGTTCCTACATACTCGGCCTGTCGCTATCAAAAATGTGTGGCAACAATAAACCGATAATTTGTTTCTTTGGAGGTATTCTTGAATTTTGAGTGTTTTTTTTATGTTAAAAAAAGTTATATTTCGAAATTCTTGTTGCTTTTAAAGTTCTTGCGAATTAAATATTTCCCACGTTTTTTTCTTTGAAGTGAAGTAAAGACTAAGGAAAATATTTTCATTCAATTTCGTAGCAAAAACACAATTTAGCTGTCAAATTGAAATAAATACGTTTCTTGTACAAAAATTCTCCTAATTATAAAATGGTAGCGTGGTCGAGTGGTTAAAGCGCCGGGCTCGTGACCAACATGGTCTCGGTTTAAAAACCACTCGAGCCATTATGTTGTGCCCTTGGAAAAGACACTTTACGGCACTTTCCCCTGCTTGGTGGTCCTGGCAAGCAGTTCATATCTTTATTAAATTACAAGCGGACAGCAATATTAGTCGGCAGCGTGGTCGAGTGGTTAAAGCACCGGACTGATGATCAACATGATCTTGGTTCATAACCCACTTGCGCCATTCTGTTGTGTTCTTGGGAAAGACACTTTATGGCACTTTCCCCTGCTTGGTGGTCTTGACAAGCAGTTCTAAATTACAGTAATATCTCTACTAAATTACTAGCGGACAGCAATATCTTGGCATCTCCGGAAGCAGGTCGGGATAATTGCTTACCCTATGTATAGCGCCTCCGTCGCTTTCCTGCGAGTCAGGAAAATAAATATAGAGATAAAAATAAAAAAAATAAATAAATAAAATATCTTGGTATCTCCGAAAGCAGGTCGGGGTTATTTCCTACCCCATGTATGGGCGCCTCCGTCGCTATCCTTCGAGTCCGGAGGATAAATATAGAGATGAAATAAAAATTAAATAACTTCTTTCGCAACACAATTTTTTGATCTCACGACTTAAATTTGGGTGGCGGCCAAAAAAGGTCTTTATAGGTTGAATGAAGTTATTCAACACGTGAAAACTTTTTTTGTGTTTTTCACTTAATTTTATGGCAAAATTTAAAGGCTTTTCAACGCAAAAAGTGCTCTTTTTTGGAAGGGCGTTTCGTTGGAACCCCGAACAAGTGAGCTTCCAATTAAAACGTTGAAGGCGGTTACCACTGCTTGGTTATAATAATAAAGTTAAAGTGTGCAATTGTTTTAAGTTGTTTTTTTCATATTTGGTTTTTAAGGTTACCACCGCCTGGTTATAGTGATGAAATTAAAGTATGCAATTGTTTCATGCTGTTTTTTTCACGGATTTGCATAGGTTCTGTTCTGGAATTAAACAAACAATTGAGTTTTATTAATAGCAACATTTTCTAACATAAATACATTCAATATTTTCTAACATAGTTGTTTGAAACAAAAACCGTTACAAAAAAGCATTTAAATTTTTCAATTTGACGTATCTTTCGTCTCGATTTATTCATTTCTTTTGAAAAGATGAAGCTCATTAGAGAATTAGTGTCAGCATCATGGCTGTCACTCGTAAGCCAGGGTATTTAAAAGCTTTAAGATTTTTGAAACACAGCATGGACTGGTGCAGTTTATTGTTGCTATCAATAGCAGTTTACCAAACCGCGTGTTGCTGTCCCAGTTAGCATCTGAAATGCGTCATCGTGGAATCTGCTATGTTGGTATGGAAAGTGTTTGTTCAAACACCGCATCCAAAACACAATCTCTTGGATATATCTGGAGATTTCTTTGTCATTTTCAGAATAAGTTTGTGTCGCAGGTTGATTTACTATTAAGCTATAATCGTAATGCAGCTGCATTTGAAAACTTGACAAAAAATTAACCGAGGCTTGGCTTTTGTTCATTTAGCCCTAAGTCACAAATGCCTTGCAATGGCTTTTATTTGATTCTTTTAAGTTCTAATCATCTTTGATAGTTTCGATTTTTGTTTCTTTTTTAGTGGCTTGGCTCTTCGGTGCTTCGATTTAGATTTTGAAACAAAATTAATTAAATGCAGCAAAACTATTATATGCGCTCTTTTCAGTGATTTATTTAGCTGTGCGTTTCGCTAGGTACATTCTCTAAATATCTCAAAATTGCAGAAGTTATTCCTATAGGACAAATATGACAAATATCCTATAGGACAAAAAAGGGCACAAATATGATAATAGTAATTATCGCCCCATTTTACTGCTGTCGCGATTCAATAAAATTTTTGAAAAACTGATATATAACAGAATTTGTAATTGCATAGAAAAATGTGATCTGATAAGCATGTTTTAATCTAAAAAGTTTGCCGGTTCTCGATGTGCGAAAAAAATTACAATAAAAACTTTGGTTTTTGACCTGCAAGGTCATTTTAGGATTTGAAAATTTATGTTAAAGTTTTCACCAAAAATAACGTAAAGTTCAAACTTTTGTACGAAATAAAAGGCAGGGTTGTGAAGTAGGAGATAAAGTTGAAAAAAATTTCTCCAATCCACAACCCTGATGAGAGCTAACGAGTAGTATTTTAATTTTGCTGCAATTTTTATTTACTTGTCTCTTAATTACAGTACATCGGCTGGAGATAAAAACTTTCGTTTAAAAGTCAGGGGTTTTCGGACATTCTATAAAAAGACCTTTGAGACAACACCTTGCAGAACTTTTCAGTATGTTGTCTTGGATTTCTCTGTTTTCGATATCTTCTTTACGTTACAGTGGCAGAAAAATAAAAAAGCAAATTAGCAATTATTACAATGACACTCAGGTAATGAAAAACTTTTTTGGAAACAAAAATGTGAAAAGTTGTCAACTTGTGATTGATTTTTTGTGGCAGTCAAATGATTTTGAGAAAGATCTCAAGAAAAATGATGATTTCTTACGTCAGAGTTACAATCATCGTGATAAAAGTACGCTCGTATTTTTGAAAGAGAACAATTGAAAAAAATTTCGTTTCTGAGATCGCAACCGAAGCGAAGAAAGTTGACCATTTCTAAGTGTGTTTTATGAATTAATAAAAATAAAATGTATTATGCCTTGATATTTGCTGAAGTAGAAGACTTAGCTTTGACAAACTTTAAAACATTGTTAGGTTAAGGAGGTTAACACAATATTACCAAATTTTTTAAAGATAATTTATTAATCAATTATAATAAAACAACGTCTCAGTCCCAGAGTAGCGCCTATCACATTATTCATAATTTCGTCGCCTGTCTACTGAGTGGTACAGCCACGTCACTATATATATAGTGAGCATGACCGAATATCCAAATCAATTATGGGACACAGAAACGCCATTGCACAAAATCGGCACAGAAAGGCCGTGGCACAAAATTTCATACAATAAATATTATAGGAAGCGTAGCACAATTGACGAAATAAAAGCATAAGGCGAGCGTGCTTCTACCACGCATCGGTATACACAAATCACGACATTTTCCTTCTAGTTGCAAAAAAATTTGTGAACACAAGCTTGAAAACAAAAATACAGAATAATTTATTTAAAAATTACTGTACGAAATTGAAAACAAAAATATTAGTAAGAAAAAATCGAGCTACATTTTAAAACCAGTAAAATACAATAAAAAAATAAATAAATAAAGAATAAAAAGATAATATGGGAATGTTAAGCGGTGTATCTGATACGTAAAAACATGAAATGTGGGAGTGATAAAGAATATGTGTTGTGAAATTGTAAGTGAAATGTTTGTGAAAATAACTTCGAATCGCACCATTAAGACAGTTTATATAAATATATAGATTTTTAACATATAATTTATTGACGAATCTTTGATCAACTTTAATATATGTTATATTTTATCATTGTTGGAAATTTGTTGGGGTAGTTCTTAATTCATTTCTTGAAAAAAAATGACATAAATTCAAAATTATAGAAATAAACATAAAATCACAAAAGCATTCAACAACAAAAAATTCTTTAAAAATATTCAACAATAACAGTTAAGAAAGTTATTATAATCAAGTTATAGGATTACTAGATGTTAAAAGTCCTTCATCGAGAAATCTTCATCGAGAAATTCGGAACTGTTCGATCTGTTAGTTTGCATCTTCAATATAGTAGTTGATTCATATTATGGGAGTAAAAATTAATTGATTCCAATTTGGTTATTTTCTTAAAAGTCTTTCAGTTGGCATTGCCTCTTGTAGATGAAGCTCAATGCAATTCAGAAATTTGTTTAAACTTGTTAAGTTGTGGTCGTAAAGTGTTGTGTAACATGACGACGGCTGAGCAGTGCAAAACAAACATAGGCGACAACGATCTGCGTAATAATTGCTAGATAATTTTTAAAATGTAATACAGTCCGAAAAAGTGAATTTAAGCATGCATACGAAAGACTTTTAACGTACGAACTATTAGCATAGAAAAATTAACATAACAGCTACAATAGAAGCGACAGTAAGATAAAACAAGACACACAAAAAAAAATTTGCACATTACATGGTGTTTGTTCGTGAAAAGCATTCACTACGAGCAGAAGTTATCAACAGCTGTAACCTGTTGTGATTACTAATGCAAGTATCGTCATGGTTGCAAGATTCATCGGCATTTGAAGTGTTGGTTGATTGGCGGAAAACAGAGAAAAATTTACTGGTAAAAATAAAAAAAGTGAAACTAACAGTGAAAATATCTCTATTGTATGCTAAGAGTTTGGAAAAGTATCTTTTAAGACATTTCAGCGAAAAAAATAAAGCCCATATGCCGTTACAATTTGTATTAAAATAACCATGACTGTTATAAAAGGTTTGGAAAATTCTAGGGCTAAAAGGAACTATGTCGAGCAAAAAAAAGACCCACAAAATTTGTAACAACAAGGTAACTGGCGTTGTAAACTTCACTTGCTTGAAGCCAAAAGATGGCTAGCTGTAATTTGTCTCTATCTACAGTAATCTGGGCAATTGTTGCAAGCAACGAATGCAAATCGACAAACAGTTGTGTTTTCGACACAGCTCTATAGGCCGATATACAAAAGAAAACAATAACTCTCGAATTTCTTGGAAAGATACGAGTTTGCATAAAGTGATAATGTTCACAATACGATGCTCGCCTTGGATAATAACGTTTGGACTTGCAATTTGGCTTATCCCGGGTTTACCAGCTTGGGTACGTCCATACTCAACTAAAGGGTAAGAGAGAAAATTTTTTATCGTTATCAAACGCTCACGTGGGCAAGACAGTTGCTTTGATTGGTTGGCAGTTTGCAAAGATATCAACCGTTTGCAAAGTTTTAAGCAAAAAGCCCACAAGCAAGAAATGCTTTTTGGAAATACATAAATTGCTTTAAATTTACTGCGGCTAAGCTCTCGTTTTGGCTTTTGCAGAAAGGTGTTTCAGTGTCATGAGAAGAATCAAAACATGACTTTGAAGCACTATGAGAGATAACAGTCTCAATAATTGAATGTTTGCAAATATTCATTGAACTTCTTGGACTATATCAATTTACAAGCCCTTGCAGATGACTTTGCCAGCAAGCGAAACACTAATAAATTATTTTCGGTTACAGTTACATTAATTGTGCAGCCTTTAATAATTGACATCAAATCTCAATCTAAAGGGCCATTCATGCTCATGTAATTAGGTTTTTTCTTTTACTCAATTTTTAATAGCTGTTTAAGTTTTTTATTGTTCTATCTATTTTAATCTTTGGTATTCTTGATAGCGTAAATGTTTTAGCCAGCGTTCTGTTGTGGGAAACAAAAGACTATTTACTGATTAGCATAAGAAGAACATTTTGTGATATTTCCAAGCAAAATGCATTCGATCTGTATCTAACTGTTTTTGGCTGCCGTGCATGAACGTCGCAATTGTTGAATGCTGTTTTCGAAACTAGCTTGGGTGCTTTTGACAAAAGTTAAGTTGTGGGTGGTCTATGTTGGATAGCTGTTGGTTTAATAACCAGTTAATACAGTTGCATTTTTTTAATGTCTAGCCTAATTGAGAAAAACTTGGGTAAAATTGACTATTACTGCGGCTATCGCAGTGAGTGGTCATGGCAGAGTCAACTTAAAGACTTTTGCAAGATGCAGCACACCTTAAGATTAAGGTTTTGAACTCATAGTTTTATTAAAAAGAGTTGGCATTGGCCGAAAAATTGATCGAACCAAAATAACAAGCAAAATAAAACTTTTCCGAAATACCGGTCTGTCCTGTGCAAACTGAAATTCTATCATGTCAACCAAAATTTTAAATTGCAGCATGACTACCAAAATTTGGTTTTGTTGGCAGTGCCTTTTCAACAAAAAAAGTTCCCTTTTTTTAAATTTTGCCCCCCTGGCAAAAAAACTCCGGCGCCCCTGACCACTTACCCATACTTTTAGGCATCCAGCCAGCTGAACTTCGCCGAGTGGGAGCGACACTTTCCTTGGCTTACCGTGGATCTCTGGACCCTGATCATATGTTGTATGGGCTTTTAAGTGGGTCCTCAGATGCTCGCCAAGAGAGACTAAGATCTAGACGCCCATTTGTGCCAGCTGCGCGGAATCTTTTAAACAATCTTGCCGGACTTGGCATCCGCGCTTCTGAGTGGACAAATTATAAATGGAAAGCGGAGTATTGTGAGAATATTTCCAGGCTCTGTTTTTTTATACCTAGGACCAGTGTCAGGCCTATTGGGATGAGCTTGCCTCGAACAGCTCGGGTTAAGCTCAACCGCTTGCAGACTGGTGTTGGGCAATTCTATTCGTCCATGCACAAATGGAGTCTCGCTCCTTCACCGAATTGCGAGTGCGGCGCCCCTGAACAAACCGCAAACCATGTTCTAACAGCGTGCCTCATACATCGGGCACTGCTTGGAGATCTGACGGTTTTGGATGACGAAACTCGAAGCTGGCTGAACAACGTCACTGCCAGCATCTGATCCCGGCAGTGCAGCAGCCTGGTGTAGTAAAAGGCTAAACCCTTGGCCCCATCCTGTTTATGTCTGACCTGGAATGAATGCCCTTCCGAACGAAACGACGTTCGTAATCATGTGTAACAGCTAAAAACTGTGGGTTGGCCTTTAAGTCTTTCAGAAGACTGTCACCCTCTGCGCAAGGCTACGCTTGATAAATTAGTTTGCTGTATTGTCATCGATTTTTGATTACCTCTGCTTTTAAGTTGTCAATTTTTAATTACCTTTGCTTTGAAGTTTTCAATGGAAAACTTTTTAGCTTTGTTTTGAGTAGATTGATAAATACTTTCTAAATTTCGGCAAGAATGTTTGGTAAAAATTAACTTCTTGGTACCTTATGTATCTCTGTAACTTATTTTAATGCTTATTTGTGCAACTTTATGACTTTCTGCCCACTGCATTTTGTGATACTTGCTAGAGAGCATCTCGACTCGAAAACGTTTTGTTCTTTGTTGCTCCCTGACTTAGCCCAAATTTAATTCATATATGTGTATGTGTTTTTTCCAATACTTTTGACGACCTACTTGTGCACAAGTAAGTATGTTTTATTTTGTTGGTTGTCGATTTCACGGGATTTCTTTAAAGTTTTGCGTTCAGAGTTTATTTAAAAATTGAAAGAAAAACACTTTTCCTTTTCGGAAAAAGAGCGAGAACGCGATGTAGAAGTTGCAAAGTAGGAAAGTTTTTTATCGGGTTGTAAAACATTTACCGTATTTATTATCGCATGAAGATTCATTCCTAAGCGTAAGCCTGTTCTTTATAATGACAATAGACGAACGCGATGACAGCTTGACCTCCGATCTTTTACATAAATTCAACAAACTTGCACATGTTTTTAGTTTATTTTTATTAATTACTGAAAAAACGAACGCAAGACAGTAGAAACAAGGAAAACAGCAGCAATCGTATAACGTTAAATTCCAGGACTAGGATTGAAGTAATTCAAAGATGAGGTTTCTCGAATCTGAAAGAGAAACCAAATAACGTTAACGATAAATATTAAACTATCTTGCAGGCGGCGAAACTGCACAGCTCTTACTGCGTTGAATTACTTACAAGCGTGATTACGTCTGTCCAAAAGTGGACCAACACTTTTTAACTATAATGTATTATCATGCAAGTTACTGTGAATGCGATTGGTGAATTACAGGAAAATCAGTAATAAATTACTGCAAGTTTAACAATTACAGATTAAACGCAACGATATTTCCAAATACAAGAGTAAAATCAGCTTAATATTAATGTAACAGTTTGGCTTTACAAAAACTGCGATTTTATATAATTCAAACAATACAACAATCGATTTCCACTATATATCGAAAGTTGCTTGTGATAATATTGACACTTTCTATTGTTACATTAACAGAATGACAAGTAGGTAGGGATTTGGTTTTTTAAAACACCTCGCGCGCCGCATTTGACCCGCGGGCAGCACTTTGCCCACGCCTGGTCTAGAAAAACAATTTAAATTATTTAAAACTTAACATTCTTTGTTTTTGCTTTTTATTCAATCGCAGCGCTGCTACACTTACCGGTCAATAAGGAAGATGCTCAATAAGTATACCTAAATTTAACATTAGTAACTCAACATTTACGATTTACATAAACTATTACAACAAGGCAGAATAAACTTTCTTGCAAAAAATAAAGCAAGAAAAAGGCGTTCTAATAGTTTTGGCAAACAAAATTTTTCATATTATTTTTAACACTAAAACTGAGAACAATAGGCAATAAATCTTCCTATTTAAATGCAGCCCTCTTATTCGTTCTATTGTTATTTATCAATCGTATTTTGTTATTTATCAATAGAAAGATCATTTTTTCTATTGACAAATAACAAAATAAATCTTCTATTAAACACTTCACTTACGAATAAAGGCCATGAACACCGCCTTTGACTTGCGCAGACGTTGATCTTCGTTCAAACCTTAATTCTCCAGTGTACATCATAGACCTAATAATGCGACAACTGTTAATTGCCGTTCAAGTTAATCAATTCAAGATGGCGGCAAATTTTACTCAGGTATCAATCAATTTTTTGACAAGAACTGTAACATAATGTTTATTTTGGTTTGGCAACAACCATCACATGGTTTGTTTTTTTAAGTAACTATCTCTCTGTAGTGTCAAAGTCTAATAAAGAAAAAAAGACAAAATGTGTGAAACCAAACGGTGCTTTATAAAGGAGAAACATAAGAATTGTTGGTTTAATAACCAGTTAATACAGTTGCATTTTTTTAATGTCTAGCCTAATTGAGAAAAACTTGGGTAAAATTGACTATTACTGCGGCTATCGCAGTGAGTGGTCATGGCAGAGTCAACTTAAAGACTTTTGCAAGATGCAGCACACCTTAAGATTAAGGTTTTGAACTCATAGTTTTATTAAAAAGAGTTGGCATTGGCCGAAAAATTGATCGAACCAAAATAACAAGCAAAATAAAACTTTTCCGAAATACCGGTCTGTCCTGTGCAAACTGAAATTCTATCATGTCAACCAAAATTTTAAATTGCAGCATGACTACCAAAATTTGGTTTTGTTGGCAGTGCCTTTTCAACAAAAAAAGTTCCCTTTTTTTAAATTTTGCCCCCCTGGCAAAAAAACTCCGGCGCCCCTGACCACTTACCCATACTTTTAGGCATCCAGCCAGCTGAACTTCGCCGAGTGGGAGCGACACTTTCCTTGGCTTACCGTGGATCTCTGGACCCTGATCATATGTTGTATGGGCTTTTAAGTGGGTCCTCAGATGCTCGCCAAGAGAGACTAAGATCTAGACGCCCATTTGTGCCAGCTGCGCGGAATCTTTTAAACAATCTTGCCGGACTTGGCATCCGCGCTTCTGAGTGGACAAATTATAAATGGAAAGCGGAGTATTGTGAGAATATTTCCAGGCTCTGTTTTTTTATACCTAGGACCAGTGTCAGGCCTATTGGGATGAGCTTGCCTCGAACAGCTCGGGTTAAGCTCAACCGCTTGCAGACTGGTGTTGGGCAATTCTATTCGTCCATGCACAAATGGAGTCTCGCTCCTTCACCGAATTGCGAGTGCGGCGCCCCTGAACAAACCGCAAACCATGTTCTAACAGCGTGCCTCATACATCGGGCACTGCTTGGAGATCTGACGGTTTTGGATGACGAAACTCGAAGCTGGCTGAACAACGTCACTGCCAGCATCTGATCCCGGCAGTGCAGCAGCCTGGTGTAGTAAAAGGCTAAACCCTTGGCCCCATCCTGTTTATGTCTGACCTGGAATGAATGCCCTTCCGAACGAAACGACGTTCGTAATCATGTGTAACAGCTAAAAACTGTGGGTTGGCCTTTAAGTCTTTCAGAAGACTGTCACCCTCTGCGCAAGGCTACGCTTGATAAATTAGTTTGCTGTATTGTCATCGATTTTTGATTACCTCTGCTTTTAAGTTGTCAATTTTTAATTACCTTTGCTTTGAAGTTTTCAATGGAAAACTTTTTAGCTTTGTTTTGAGTAGATTGATAAATACTTTCTAAATTTCGGCAAGAATGTTTGGTAAAAATTAACTTCTTGGTACCTTATGTATCTCTGTAACTTATTTTAATGCTTATTTGTGCAACTTTATGACTTTCTGCCCACTGCATTTTGTGATACTTGCTAGAGAGCATCTCGACTCGAAAACGTTTTGTTCTTTGTTGCTCCCTGACTTAGCCCAAATTTAATTCATATATGTGTATGTGTTTTTTCCAATACTTTTGACGACCTACTTGTGCACAAGTAAGTATGTTTTATTTTGTTGGTTGTCGATTTCACGGGATTTCTTTAAAGTTTTGCGTTCAGAGTTTATTTAAAAATTGAAAGAAAAACACTTTTCCTTTTCGGAAAAAGAGCGAGAACGCGATGTAGAAGTTGCAAAGTAGGAAAGTTTTTTATCGGGTTGTAAAACATTTACCGTATTTATTATCGCATGAAGATTCATTCCTAAGCGTAAGCCTGTTCTTTATAATGACAATAGACGAACGCGATGACAGCTTGACCTCCGATCTTTTACATAAATTCAACAAACTTGCACATGTTTTTAGTTTATTTTTATTAATTACTGAAAAAACGAACGCAAGACAGTAGAAACAAGGAAAACAGCAGCAATCGTATAACGTTAAATTCCAGGACTAGGATTGAAGTAATTCAAAGATGAGGTTTCTCGAATCTGAAAGAGAAACCAAATAACGTTAACGATAAATATTAAACTATCTTGCAGGCGGCGAAACTGCACAGCTCTTACTGCGTTGAATTACTTACAAGCGTGATTACGTCTGTCCAAAAGTGGACCAACACTTTTTAACTATAATGTATTATCATGCAAGTTACTGTGAATGCGATTGGTGAATTACAGGAAAATCAGTAATAAATTACTGCAAGTTTAACAATTACAGATTAAACGCAACGATATTTCCAAATACAAGAGTAAAATCAGCTTAATATTAATGTAACAGTTTGGCTTTACAAAAACTGCGATTTTATATAATTCAAACAATACAACAATCGATTTCCACTATATATCGAAAGTTGCTTGTGATAATATTGACACTTTCTATTGTTACATTAACAGAATGACAAGTAGGTAGGGATTTGGTTTTTTAAAACACCTCGCGCGCCGCATTTGACCCGCGGGCAGCACTTTGCCCACGCCTGGTCTAGAAAAACAATTTAAATTATTTAAAACTTAACATTCTTTGTTTTTGCTTTTTATTCAATCGCAGCGCTGCTACACTTACCGGTCAATAAGGAAGATGCTCAATAAGTATACCTAAATTTAACATTAGTAACTCAACATTTACGATTTACATAAACTATTACAACAAGGCAGAATAAACTTTCTTGCAAAAAATAAAGCAAGAAAAAGGCGTTCTAATAGTTTTGGCAAACAAAATTTTTCATATTATTTTTAACACTAAAACTGAGAACAATAGGCAATAAATCTTCCTATTTAAATGCAGCCCTCTTATTCGTTCTATTGTTATTTATCAATCGTATTTTGTTATTTATCAATAGAAAGATCATTTTTTCTATTGACAAATAACAAAATAAATCTTCTATTAAACACTTCACTTACGAATAAAGGCCATGAACACCGCCTTTGACTTGCGCAGACGTTGATCTTCGTTCAAACCTTAATTCTCCAGTGTACATCATAGACCTAATAATGCGACAACTGTTAATTGCCGTTCAAGTTAATCAATTCAAGATGGCGGCAAATTTTACTCAGGTATCAATCAATTTTTTGACAAGAACTGTAACATAATGTTTATTTTGGTTTGGCAACAACCATCACATGGTTTGTTTTTTTAAGTAACTATCTCTCTGTAGTGTCAAAGTCTAATAAAGAAAAAAAGACAAAATGTGTGAAACCAAACGGTGCTTTATAAAGGAGAAACATAAGAATATTACACGGCGTTGTCGGCAGTTAGCCATAAATGAGCCAAAAAATAGTCAAAAAAACTTCAAAATGTCCGAAGAAAAAATGATCAAATCTTAAAAGTCATTTTCAGTTTATCAGTTATATTTAGCTTCCTTACAATTGTTTAATGAGACTGCAAGGTCAATTGACTGCTCTTGGAAGAAAATTTTTGTTAAAAGATTTAGATTTATCCGTACCCCAGGTCGTTGGCATCGTGGTCGAGTGGTTAAACAGCGCTGTGATTGTGATCGACATGGTCTCGGTTCAAAACATACTCGCACTATTCGGTTGTATTCTCGGAAAAGACACTTTACGACACTTTTCCCCTGCTTGGCGGTCTTGGCAAGCAGTTCTAACTTTCAGTCATATCTCTATAAAACTAAAATTTAAAATTTCAACCGAACAGCAAAATCTTGGCATCTTTGGAAGCAGGTTTCCTTATGTATTTATTTGTCCTTTATGTATATATAATTGCTTTCCTTATGTATTTGCGCTTCTGTCGCTTTCTGCAAATCAGAAAAATAAATATAGAGATAAAATAAATAAAATAAAAACTTTCTCAAGTTCATGTTTAGATTGTTATTTTTACATTAATTGCAAATTTAATACACGCAAAAGGTGCTTATCGATTGAAGTTACATTATCATAACAGTCTCTGCTGACTGATTTAACTGCTTGCCAGGTAAAAATCGAAAAATTGTCAAGTTTGCAATGTCATTTCAGTGCTGCGTATAGAAAGTTAGGTTATACTATGTTCGATTGTTGTATAAAGACAATGCAAAAAATAGATGCAAAAAAAACAGGAGATCAAGATAAAAAATATTAAAACAAATTTTTAAGTCGAAAAACTTGATTTTACGCAGTGAAACACTAATTCATAAATTTTTGGTTGATTTTTGTTAAGGTAGAGAAAAACAGGTTTAGTTGAACGAACAGTTGAGTTCAATATTTCAAGATTTATAAGATTATGGATGTGGTCACTGCTTAAAATTATTCTTTTGATAAGTTTGCAACAGATGTTTCCTCAAATGACATTTACTGTAAGCAACGAATTGGGATTAACGTATGAGAATAATGACCTGATGTTCAAGCAATTAAATCGAAATAAAGTCAAAATGTTTCAGAAGTTTGTAATATCAAATTTTAGTTGAAAAATTCTTCATTATTTTTATTATACTTTTTTTTTGAGCATCCACAAATACTTTAAATTTTCTCTTCTACAATGTATACTAGACGTTCTTGAAATTTTTTGCTGCATTTCCATAACTTGACTTGTACTGTATGATTTCGCACCACTTTAAAAGTTTCGAATCAGCATGTATAACTTTTCAATACTCTTCAAGTTTTACCAGTTTCGTACGAGTATGTCCTGAAAACGTTCCTTGCACCCCCAAAGGGCACACACCTTTAGTATTAATTTCTGATTTATATCGGGTTTTAGCAAAGGTTTTCAATTCACGTATGTAAAAACAAAGCATTATCCTTAGAATAAAAATGCTTCATTGAACCAAAAATGTGTCTCTTATGCGCGTTTATTATACAAGCATTTCTTTTAAAATATTAAGCGTAGATCCATGAAGGTAATTTTTTAAATGTATGATAAGTTCTTACGCATTAATTGCTACAAAGAAATGTGCTCTTTAATAAGTGTTTGTAATCGTGGATTACTACTTTTCAAGCCAAATCAAAATTTTTATCGAGCTGCTGATGACAAATTTGATTATAACTTCTTGAAACCAATTTAAATTGCCGGTTCTGCAACGCTTTTACAAAATCTGTCTTTAAAAATATGATGCTATTAAAAAAATTTCTTATGTCAAAATTTGCTCGAAAACTTGTTTAGGTGAAAACGAAAATTATTCGTATTATTTTATTTCAACTTTTACGTTTTTTCTTTTACTGTCCATCCATTGTTCCATTCATGTATTTTAATTGGAGGAGTTGAAATTGTTAAAGCTGGATTCACTTTGCTTTATCTGGACAATTGTTTTTCACAAGTAGACTATCGGTCGTTGGCTGTTATTCATGCACGCTATTGAATGTCGATTTGCCTACCCACTTGAGCAATAAAAAAATGACTTTTTTAACATAAAATTGTAAGAATATAAAAAGAGTTTGAAAAACACAGCTCAACAAAAAAATATTTTTTTCTTTTTGCGATAGATCTTTCAACGATTTTATAGTATATCAGGTGCGCTGATTCCAAAAATGACTTTACTTTTGCTGAATTGGCTCTAGTTTTTGAGATAATGCAGACACAATAACTGGCTATAAAAGCTCAGATAACGGCCATATAAACTACACGTAAGAGGCAATTGTGCTGACAAGGAGATTTTGTTTTGCAATAAAGGACCAGTTGTCTCATTTTTAGAAAGGTTAACAAAGCAGAAAAGTCAATAACTGACCATTAGCAATCTTGGAGTCTAAAAAAATTCTAATGAAAAGTTGAAATGCAGTAACTTTTACTATATTTAGGTTTTCATGTTTTCAGTTTTAATTGAAGGGTTTAGAACGAAAAGTAACTAAGTCACATTTTTACCCGAATTGAGTTAGCCATTGTAGTGCGTTGCTTTCAATGTCCTTAATCACCATGCAAAATATTATTTCTAAAAAATGTTACTAAGTCTTTTTTTTGAATGCAAGGTTTTGCTGGAAATGCTGAATTTTTCTTTTAAAAGTTTCTAAGTCCATTTTATCCAATCACATTGTAAGGTTTAGTCACGTGATACGAAATCAGTTTTGTTAATATTGTAGCTTGGTGCTTTGACTATATAACATAAAAACTGGTAAATTAGGTTTCATTTTTAGTTTACTCATACATAGGTGTAGGCTTCAAAGAAATATGCACGAATGTTCTATTAAAATGTTTGGTTCTTAAATTGAATACAGTAATCAAGAATGAAGTAAACACAGAGAATTTAATTAGAATTAAAAGCTAGGATGGCAAACCTTTGCTTACTCATAAGCGTACTTTGTGAGCAATGGTAAAATCAAAGTATTTTAAATATATGTCGGACATTTAATTCATTTTCAAAAATTTTTAACAGACATTTCCTGTTTGAGAGGGTTTAAATTTAAGCATCACCTTCATCAATAAACTTTTTGTAAATAAAAGTATTGTTTGTAATGAACAGAAGGAGAGGCTTAAATTAAACTTCACCCTATGTTTACTGCTTCGAATTTTTTTTTCATAAATCTTATTAGTGCTTTGACTACGGACCTAACAATTTAGTGTTATATGCGTTTTTAAAACATTGAGAAACAGTTTGTAAGTACGTATTATTGTTATGGAGCATTTGATTTTACAAGCCTTACGCAGTGATGAAATGGCAGAATATAGCAGGACAACTGCAGAAGTTATAGCTAATTTTTACCCAATAAATCTAATAAGGTAGTTACAAGGACAATGAAAAAGAGTGATTACTTGGATATTTTGACGTGTCCTGAAATTCTCTTTGTAAATAATTCAATATTAAGTATTTTTACTTAAATATGACTAATGGACTTTAAAAGCAAAGTGCCTAAGTCCATAGTTTGTGGTTAAAAGTGTCTAAGTCCATAAAATCACAATAAAAGTGCCTAAGTCCAATCTAGTATTTTATTAATATCATCTGACATGTTCATCCAAAATATCTGTAAATGATGAAATAAGTTTATTATACAATATGTAAATGCTTAATAATCCTAAAAACAAAAATCGCTGTGAAACCTGATTTTATGACTCATTTAAAAACTTTAAATGCAATTTACTCAAAAGCAGTATTTTGTGACTTAGTTACTTTTCGTTCTAAACCCTTCAATTGCTTTATGTTGCCTGCTATGAGTTGTTCAAGAAGAAGAAGTTGTTGTAATGACCCTGACAGTTTCTGTTACATATGTGGAGAATATATTCTTAAAGAGTATAAAAGGTCTATTACAGATTTTGTTCGCAAAGTATACCGTGCTTACTTTGGAGTTAAACTTGGTGACCAAGACAAGCCATGGGCTCCACATATTGTCTGCAAATCATGTGTTGAGCACTTACGAATGTGGAAAAAAGGAAAAACTAAAAGCTTTAGATTTGGTGTGCCAATGGTGTGGCGAGAACAGAAAAACCACTTTGATGATTGTTAGTTTTGTATGGTAGATTTGAAGGGTTTTAATCGTCACAAGAAAAAATCATGGATTTACCCGGACTTAGAATCTGCTAGGCGTCCTGTACCCCACTGTGAAGATATACCCGTGCCACAATTTAGTCATCTTCCAGAAAAACCATCAGAATGGGACTTTGTCCACCAAGCTTCAGAAAGCTGTAGTGAAAGTGATGTTTCAAGCATTTTTGAAGAAAGTTCGACCAGTCCGAAGCAGTTTAATCAGGAGGAACTGAGCGATCTCATAAGAGATCTTAATCTATCTAAAGAAGCTTCTGAAGTATTGGCATCCAGGCTTAAAGACAAGAAATGCCTTAGTGTTGGTACGAAAGTAACCTTTTACCGCACAAGGGAGAGCGACTTACTTCCGTACTATCGTTCAGAAGAAGGGCTTGTTTTCTGCTCAGATGTTGAAGGACTTCTTTTAAAAATGGGAATACCTGAATATAAACCTCAAGATTGGCGTTTATTTATAGACAGTTCAAAAAGAAGTTGAAGTGTGTATTGCTGCACAATGAAAACAAGTATGCCTCGATTCCCATTGGCCACTCTACATTGCTCAAAGAAAAATACAACAATATTAAACGAGTGCTAGAAAAATTGCACTACTGTGACCACCAATGGTTAATATGTGTTGATTTGAAAATGGTCAACTTTTTGCTTGGTCAGCAGAGTGGTTATACTAAATATCCGTGCTTTATTTGTTTGTGGGACAGCCGTGCTCGCAGTGACCACTGGGTGAAGAAGGAATGGGCTGAAAGAATTACACTAACAGTTAAAGAATGTAATGTCATCAATGAGCCCCTTGTCCCAAGAGAAAAAATCATTTTGCCACCTCTACACATCAAATTGGGTATAATGAAGCAGTTTGTGAAAGCTTTGCCAGTACACGGAAATTGTTTTAATTACATTTGCAGAGTATTTCCAGGGATGAGCAATGAAAAACTAAAAGCAGGAATATTTGATGGTCCTCAAATTCGAAAGCTGATGAACGATCCAAACTTCACTGCATCTATGACTGAGAAGGAATTTGCTGCTTGGATTTCTTTTACTGTGGTTGTAAAAAACTTTTTGGGAAACAATAAAGCAAACAATTACATTCAGATAGTTGAAGATATGCTTTCAAAATTTCAAAGTTTGGGAGCAAAGATGAGCATCAAGATTCATTACCTCTTCAGTCATTTAGATAGATTTCCAGAAAATCTTGGGGAATTAAGTGAAGAGCAAGGAGAAAGATTCCATCAGGACATTAAAGTAATGGAAGAAAGGTATCAAGGACGATGGGACACCCACATGATGGCGGACTATTGTTGGAATCTTCAACGACATAAGCCATTTGCTCCTCACGCTAGAAAGTCTTACAGGAGGCGATTGGTTTCGTAGATTTGACAGAATGGTAGTTGTTAAAGCTCAGTATTTTCAAGCTTCGTTTGTTTAAATAAATAACGGCAACATACATTTATACGCTGTAATACTGGGTTTTAGTTCCAATACGTTTCTTGCAAACTAACGGTAAATATTGCTGTTGCATCCTTTTTTAGCATTGTAGTTTGCATGGATGCTTTGCATTTTTGTTTTACTGCGTTTACAAAAGAAGATCGAAGCGTACAGTATTGATTAAATAGCATTAAATGAACAACAATGCCATATAACACAGTCTAAGTAATATTTTTACAAAAAAATGCAATTATCTCAAAAACTAGAGCCAACTAGCAAAAATGAATGTCATTTTCGAAATCTACGCACCTGATATACCCTAAAATCAATATAATATCTGTGGCAAAAATTTGTGTGTTGACCAGTGAAAGCTTTTAAAGATTTTAAAGCATTTTTATGAGCACAAATTAACATACATAACTTGGAGACTTCTTCGTGTTATTCAGGATTTAAATAAGTAGTTATAATTATACAAATAATCACAAATAGACTTTAGGCCATGGTTTCTTAACCGGCTGGCCACACAGAGATGGTGTGAATAATGTGTTGAAATAATATCCTCGTTGCGGTAAAAGTAATTTCTACATACTGGTTTCACCACCCTGAGGACCAGAATTCGTGACTCTAATTTAAGACGAAAAAGGTCTTCACTTAAATTTATGACAATACTCAGGTGAAAACAGAAAAAAAATCTTCACTTAGAGGCAGTGGGCCGCAACATTTGCGTTTCAAGTCTTTTGGGCAGCGGTGGTAAAAAGGTTAAAAAACATTGATTTAGACATAAAGCACGGGCAAAACTGTTTTTTTTTTTTTTCGAAAAACAGGGATAGTAGTCAGTATGTATGAGCCAACAAAATAAATACTGATAAAAAACCAAATCAAGCGTACCAGCAACTTGTTTTTTAAGCTACAGGGCTTCTCAAAGTCTTTACTTAGAATCAAGCTCCGATTTGTCGATTTTGTCTCCAAATTTTTTGATTTGTCGATTAAATTTTTAATAGCCGCCGCAGGTTGGACATCGCTAGACTAATTTTTTTAAAAAATTTCGCTGCACAAAGCACAAAAAACCAACTTGCTTCGCGACCCCAAATTTTTTTACGCGACCCACAGTTTGAGAAGCCCTGATCTAAAGTAATTGGTTCCGTGGTTTGGTTATTTACTGTATTTAAACTTGCTTCCTTTTCCAGCCACAAATTTAATTTAGCCGCATTTGCAGTATTTCGGGCCCAGCTTTACAGAGCGGTAGACGTGTGTCCTTGCATCAGCTAAAATTTAGAAGCCACAATAGATCTGTAAAATTCATCTGTAGGGTAGAGTCAAAAACAAAATATTTTAATCGAGTGAATGATGCACAGCAGGGAAAATAAAGTTTTTGTAAAGGCGCGTTTACAGCCGTTTACAGTACTTTTTTCTTTCAGCGTGATCTTTGTTTGTTGTATTGACGCTCAAATCCACTCATTTTTTCTCAAAAACATGAGTGGATTTGAGCGTCAATACAACAAACAAAGATCACGCTGAAAGAAAAAAGTACTGTAAACGGCTGTAAACGCGCCTTAAGGGTGAACCAATGAAAGGGTAAGCGAGGGGTAAACAACCATAGGCAGAATTACCATCTGAAGTAAACAAACTATAATGCAGTAAGTTATTCTAATTAATTATCTTGATACAACATTAACGTCGCAAGAACACTTAACGAGCTCTAATCGTTTTGCTACTCATTACGTCAAGTGAAGACCAAAAAAAGAAAGGTTTACATGTAACAATGTCATTATTCAAAACAAAATATTAATTTTTTATCCTGGATTAATGAAATGCGAAACTCAATTGTAAAGATAAACAAAATCAAAAAAGAGCAAAAGTTGTGCACTGAAATTATATAAATTCTTTTTAATAAACTTTCGAGTCTGTTTAACGTTTCAACGAATTTAATTGAGGTCTTTATTACTAAGCAATGGATTCAAAACTTTGCAAGCCAAATTCATAGTCATCATCATCTCTAGTAATCCCTATATTAATTGAAAGGACAACGTTGGAAGCAAACGTTACACTTAAGAACAGCTATTCAACCATCACCTCAACCTGCTAACAGAAATTCCAAGATATTGCTGTCGGGTTGAAACCTTATATTTTAAAATTAAAACATAGGTTTCTCAACTTTTCTTCAAACCAGACTATATAACTGATAACATAGATGGCTGCAAGCCGAATTTCATAACTGTTGTAGCTTACTAAGAACAACAAAAATTTAGCAAAAAAAAGTATGTGATTACTCTTCTTGGTTATCAATTATAATGATAAATATCTGCATACGATACTTGAAAATCGTGAAAACATCTAGAAAAGCTCTTCTCTTCAAATCAATTAACTCAAAAAGTCTGACAAATGTAAACTTAAAAGTGTTAGACCGTAATTCTTTTTTTAAGTTGGAAAATTGGAATTCCTAAAGCTTATAAAAATATTGGGATATAGCCATAGGTTTTAAGTCTATCAAAAAAGTTGATATTATCTCTGAGTGGAGATTGGATGACGATTTGTAAAATAAGTGCCAGATTTGTTATAATAAATGTAATTGCGATGTTATTATGAGGTAATAAATAAAAATTATGAATATGGCCTTACTCTTTTGCAGCGTCCTACAATGCTAAATTTAATGACCAATTTTACTTTTACATTATTGCTTGCGGCACACAAAATCAACTAAGAACAAAAATTGTTTTCACATGTAATTAAACAAAAAAAATCACTCGGTATTTTTTTTCTAGTCTTTACTTGACTTTCGAAGGCAAAAATACTTTTCCGAATTTTTTCTAGTAAAGACTTTTGTTATGAAACATAAATAAGCATCCTCTCCCCAAAAGCTTTTAGGGTCAGGGTCAGCGACCGCGCATTTTTAAATAATTACTCTTGTAACCTTGAATTGGCGCATGTTTTAACGTATATCGTTTTGTCGCTGATTCCTTTTTTTTTTCGACCACATGTGTGCATTTTAATATGATTATCTGCTGTGTAGCGGACGAAAAAATAAAACCTTGATTGATTGATTGATTTTAAATCTACTATTAATCGTTTAGAAATATGAACTTTAACAATATTTTACTGTCACGCCATACCTTATAACTAAACTATCAATATGTAGTTTTGTTGCACCCATGCTGCAAACCTTCTTATGCAACTTTTCAAAACGATCAAGAGCTATTTTCAAGTAACTTAAAAAATTCAGTTTGAAATCGATAAAAAAATAGGATTAGTACAAACATAGTTGCATTAGGAATTTCGAAACTTCTATGGTTTTATGATCGAATCAAGATATTTTGTTTACCCAATAGAATTGTTTGTATCTCGCTTTATCTTGCCCAAGAATGCAGGATTTCGAAGTAGAACTAAAAATAAAATAAAAAGATACCTTCACTGACAATTATTCGTTTATTAATCGGCTAACAGTTTATTGTATGACAGTTTTAAAGAAGCCTCTTATTTATTTTGGTGAGAATATTTAGAACTCATTCTTGATTAGAAGTCGAACAAAACACGAAAAGATATAACTAGTAGTAAAGGTTTATATTAAATAAAATAAGCAAAAACTTGATTAAAACGACGTGACCTTTCTCTAAAATATAAAGTTTATATTTTACAAGTTTTCGCGCCTACAAGATAGTTCGATATTCATTGTTAATGTCATTTGGTTTCTCTTTCAAATTCGAGAAACCTCATCTTTGAATTACTTAAGTCCAAGTCAAGGAATTTAGCGTTACACGATTGCTGTTATTTTTCGTGTTTTTAGCGTCTTTTTTACTAACAAATAAGAATAAACTGAAAATAGGTTATCAGCAAGTTTGCTGAATTTATGTGAAAGATTCGAGGATCAAATTTCCAGCGCGTTCGTCTATTTTCATTATAAAGAACAGGCCTACACCTAAGAGTCTTCAGGCAATTAATAATACATAAATGTTTTAGAACCGGATAGAAAACTCTCCTTAACTTTGCAGCTTCTATATCGCGCACTACTGTATATAACTTTTTTTTCCGGAAGGTGAAGTGTTGGTTTTTTTGTCTTTTTTTTTATAAATCCTGAACGCAAAACTTTAAAGAAATACCCGCAAATTCAATAACCAACTAAATAAAAAATACTTATTTGTGCACAAGTAGATTGCTAAAAATACCGAAAGGCCAAGCCATAAAAAATATAAAAAAATCGAAACTAACAAAGATAATTAGAACTTAAAAGAATCAAATATAAGCGACTCCAAGACATTTGTAAATTAGAGCTAAATGAACAAAAACCTTAGTTAATTTTTGTCAAGTTTTTCTAGTGCAGCTACATTACGATTATAGCTTAATAGTAAACCAACCTGCGACATAAACTTATTCTGAAAATGACAAAGAAATCTCCAGATATGTCCAAGAGATTGTGTTTTGGATACGGTGTTTTAACAAACTCTTCCCATACCAACATAGCAGATTCCACGATGACGCATTTCAGATGCTAACTGGGATAGCAACACGCGGTTTGGTAAACTGCTATTGATAGCAACAATAAACTGCACCAGTCCATGCTGTGTTTCAAAAATCTTAAAACCTTTTAAATACCCTAGCTTACGAGTGACAGCCATGATGCTGACACTAATTTTATAATGAGCTTCCTTTTTTAAAGAAGGAACGAATAAATGGAGACGAAAGATATGTCAAATTGAAAATTTTATATGCTTTTTTGTAACGGCTTCTGTTTCAAACGACTATGCTGGAAAATATTGAATGTATTTATGTTAAAAAATGTTGCTATTAATAAAACTCAATTATTTAATTAATTCCAGAACAGAACCTATGCAAGTTTGTGAAAAAAACAGCTTAAACAATTGCACACTTTAACTTTATTATTATAACCAAGCTGTGGTAACCGCCTTCAACGTTTTAATTGGAAGCTCACTTGTTCGGGGTTCCAACGAAACGTCCTTCCAAAAAAGTGCACTTTTTGTGTTGAAAAGCCACCAACAACCAAAACAAACTTTACCATAAAATTAAGTGAAGACCAAAAAATGTTTTCACTTGTTGAAAAACTACGTTCAAGCTGTAAAGAACTCTTTTTGGTGGCAACCCTAATTTGGGTTGTAAAATCAAAACATTGGGTTGCGAAAAAAGTTATAATTAGGACAATTTTTGTACAAGAAACGTATTTATTCTAATTTGACAGCTAAATTATGTTTTTGCTGCAAAATTGAATGAAAACATTTTCCTTAGTCTTTACTTCGCTTCAAAGAAAAAAACATGGTAAATATTTAAGTCGCAAGAACTTTAAAAGCAACAAGAATTTTGAAAACTAACTTTTTTTTAAATAGAAAAAAATACTTATGATTTAAGAATACCTTCAAAAAAACGAATTATCGGTTTATCCTTCCCTAACTTTTCGATAGCGACAGGCTGAGTATGTAGGAGCGTCGTATAAATGATAAAAGCGATCGATCGTGGTTTAAAACCTACTCTGGTCATTCTTTTGTGTCCTTGGGAAGATAATTTATGCCACTTTCTCTGTTTGGTGGTTTTAGCAAGTAGCTCTCAATTACAGTTATGTTTGTAATTAAAATTAAAAGCCAAATAAAAAATTTCATCAACAAAATTTGGGCATCTCCGAAAGCAGGTCGGGATGCAATCTTCAATTTTGTACTCAAGGAATCGTAATCTAAGTATTTTTAACCGATCAAAAATCCAAAATTTTTTTCTCTGCTCATAAAAATTCTATCACTCAGCTCTTGGAGCGATCAAGGAGCACTCCATGTTAGTTGTCTTGGTAAAGCTTGTTTTTTAGCGACTTTTTAAAATGATAAACAAACCAATCTGATTCATATATAGCGTTTGCAAATGTACCGAAAAATAAATATGATTGATTTGCAAATGTAAAATAAAATATGATTGAACTGTAAAGAGCTGAAAGTGAATTTTTTGAATAGAGAAAAAAATTTGGATTTTTGATAGATTGAAAATATGTAGATTACAATTCCTTGGGTACAAAATTGAAAATTGCGGTCGGGATAATCTCTTGACGGTTGCCTTAAGTACAACCAGTGACATCCTTACAAAAAGAGAGGTCCGGTGCAAGAAAAATAGAGGAGCACTTCTTCTTTTTAGTGTTCCGAAACAAAGTGATCTCTAAAAAAAAAGAAAAGATAAAAGGTCATCACTTTAGGGGTGTCACCATCTATGAAGTATTATGATGAAATAGAGTAATATCTTGCTTAGGGGGGCAGGTTTTGATTTTTTTAGAGGGGGCGGTGCAGCCGCTCCGTTTGCACCCTATTAATTACTTTAAAAATTTTTTTGAATTTTTAAAGTTTTTAAAGTGCCTGCATAGCCTATCATATATGATGCAACCGAGTCAACTATTATTTTTTTATTTCAAAAAAATTTATTTTTTTAAAGTTTTGCCATTGAATCAAAGAAAATGTAATATTTTCTCGTTTAAAAACTTTTATTTTTGAAATAAAGGCCAAAATAATTTTTCATTTAATTTTATTCGTGAAAATATGTTTTTTCAGCGACAGTTACTTTTGATAAAAATGAATTTAAAATTTTTTAAAGTTTTCCTATAAATTTTCAGCTGAAAAAATTATAGTTTAGTTATTACTTCGTAATCAATTATTAGAAACCTTATTTTCAAATTTTATTGTAAATGGACCAAATTACACGTATAAATGTGGTTGTATCAAATATGATACAACATGTGGTAAGCCATGTCTTGCAACGTGAAATTTAAAATGCTATTTGACGTCGAAACAGTAAACTAAAAAAGATACTAGACCAATTTTAAACTTAGATATGGCAAGTCAATTGATTTATTAGTATTTGGCATAATATTAATAGCTCAGTTTTATGACACTCTGACTTTGGAGCAGGAGGATTCGAGTTTGATACTCAATCTATACAAGTGATTTTTGTTCCCTATTTAGAAAAGACACTTTATGAAGAATTCTTGAATAGAGTTCGCGTGGCTTATACAATTTTGAATTCCGTTGAAAAAAGAAAGCAACAGCTTGGCTTCTACGGTCATACAAAAAAATTAATTGTATACGTATTCTTAAACGATAAAACAGTGTTGGATAATTTTTTTTATCAAATAAAAACTTTATCAAGAAAAAATATTTCGATTTAATAAAATTATTTCATGCAGAATATCTCAGTATGGCTTATCAGAAGAAACTTGGAAGTACTAGCTTTTCTACTCTAGTATAAACCTAATGAGTTTCCTGTGATAAGATTACAAGAGCGTCAAGCAGTTGAGTAAGGTGATGAAGAACGTTCATCTTGCTTTAATATAACGTTAGATGTTCAGCTTGATCATTGTGCACTATTAGAACTTGCTGACAATGTTCACTGATAATTTTCCTGTTTTGCAAAAGATGTTTATCCATTAGAAGGCGGTGGCTGAAATAGCGGAAAGTAGATACTTTTCAATTTTCAAGAATCGGTTTCAGTTTGTCTTGAAAACAGCAAAAACTTTTTTATCAGAATCGGTTTCAGTTTGTCTTCAAAACAGCAAAAACTTTTTTATCAGAATCGGTTTCAGTTTGTCTTCAAAACAGCAAAAACTTTTTTATATTCTTAGCCTGGGCTGTCAGATAACATCACCTTACGGCTCATCGGTAAATTTTCTAAAAACAGAGAAAATCTGAAACAGTCATAAGCGTAAAACAAGAAAACCATTCACCAAAACAAAAAAAACCTTGGTAGAAAAACCTTGGAAAAACGCTTCTTTTTTGTCAACTGTATTAGCTTGCTTAGATGAAAATTGGCATTTTTTGAACGAAAAATGCCATATTAATGTTGTTATATGCATTTTTATTATCACTGCCTCTTTTTCTCCTTCTAACTTGCAGGAAATGGTGGGGCATCTTCTTTAGGCCAACTGTCAAGCAATTTTCCCAACTTACTTTCAGAGATCTCAAAAAATGTATATTGCTGCCAGATGAAATTTTTTATTTGATTTTTTAGTTTTTATTTAGAGGTAGGGCTGAAATTCAAAGATATGTGATAAAATTGTCAAGCCGAGAACAGAAAAGTGCCATCAAAAGTTTTTACCAAGAACAAAACAAATTCAAGTAGGTTTCGAAATGTAACCATAGCGATCGTGTCACTCTAAATACAGCGCTAATATCCATCACCTCATCCTGATGATTGTTTTTATTGTAGTTTTACTTTTGTACGCATTGTTTGAAAAATTGTGTAAAACTTTTCTTTAATAAACGCTATATTTTATTCTGAAATTTTTTTGCAAAATCTTCTCAAAGCACATTTTGCATCATATATTATACAACTATAAAATTACCCCATTTTTTATTTTTTTTCAATTTTTAATAAATTAACATTAATTTAGATGCATTTAATGGTTCTTGAGCTTACTTTAAATTTTTTTTTGTCTCAATTTAAAAATTCATGCAGCAAAGGGTTAAGAAAACTTGTTTTTTTTAATCTAAGTGTTTTTCTGTTTTGTTCAATTTGATGTCAAAACTCTTAAAATAAGTTAAAAAAAGTAGTTTGCAAAAGTTTGTACGTCGGCAACCTACGGCTCCGGTGCCGCATCTGGCTCTTTAATCTCTCTGCTGCGGCTTCTAGTGGCAATAAAAAATAAATAAGTCAGCGAGTTTTGAAGATCTCTAGCCTCTCTATCTATTTTAACAAATACCAAATCGTATCTGAGTAAGAAAAAAGTTTCACCAAAGCCAATACAACTTAAAAAAAGGTTACTAATTTATTTAATAATGGCTGCAGTTGCCAGAGGCAGAGCAAGATACGAAATAATAAAGGTATTTTTGGAAAAATAAAGCAAAACCTTACAATCGTCTCGGACTCGATCAATCACATAGCAAACTTACTGCCTTCAACTCATCCCCTCAAACAGAAAATACTAGGATTATAAAAGAACAAAGTTACACGGTAATGCGCAAGGCGCAATTACATCAGGCAAAGGTGCTTAACACCATCACTAGCTTAAATCGGTTTTTCGAGACGAAATCGTGTTAATTAAAAACATTAATTTGTCTCAAGCTAATCAGACAAGACGTTTCTCAACCAATCTTCAGCATGCAACCGTAGATCAAGTTGTTATGTTGAACCAGAATATGGAGGATTTTTTCGAGGCTAAGAAGAAGGCCTGTGTCGTATTTGTCGATCTGACAGCGGCATATGACACTGTCTGGCACTGTAGTCTTACCTACAAGCTGTTGAGACTTCTGCCGGATGTGCTCATGGCCAGAAGGATCTTGTCCGAAACCGAAGCTTTACCCTTACTACCGATAACAGCAAGCCAAGCAGGCTACACCGCCTAAAAAACGGTGTTTCTTTGGAATCGGTCTTGGCTGTCCTCCTTTTCAACATTTATACGTACGACCTGCCTTTTAAGATTTCCAGATAGTTTGCTTATACAGGCGATCTAGCACTGTTGCACTGATCTGGAAACTGGAAGGACTTGGAGGGGACTTGAAGTCCAGACAAGACTACACTTTCAGGGTATCTCCACAGTTGGAGGTTGAAGCTCAGTCATACTAAGACGGTGACGGGCGGCAGAGTTTCACTTAAATAACCGAGAGGCCAAATGTGAGCTAAACGTCTACAACAATGATAGACTTTTACCGTTCTGTCCAACCCAACTTATCTTGGGTTAAAACTGGACAGATCGCTCACGCTCCGTCGCCAACTAGTGGCATTGAGGAAAAAAATACTCTTCGCGCGCAACACTGCTGAGGCGACCTGTAGACTCATGATGGAGTGCTGGTGCCAAAACACTGCGCACTGCTGCCCAATCTTTGGTCTACTCAACAGCTGAGTACTGGGCACCGGTCTGGTGTCGCAGCGCTTACACTCGCCTCATAGACAATGTCCTGAATGACACCTTGTACATATGCATTGGATGCGTGCGTACCACTCCAACGAACCACTTACACATACTTTCAAGTATCCAGCCAGCTGAACTTTGACAATTAGGAGCGAACACTCTTCACCGAACACTCTTCTTAGCTTAGCGTGGATCCCTGGACTCTGATCATATCTTGTATGGTTTTGTAAGTGAGTCCTCCAATGCTCGCCAAGAGAGACTAAGATCTGGACGCCCGTTTGTGCCAACTGCGCGGAATTTATTAAGTAACCTTGCCGGAATAGGCATCCGCGGTTCTCAGTGGACAAATTGTAGATGGAACACGGAGTATTGTGAAAATACATCCAAGCTCCATGTTTTCATATCCATGACCAAAGTCACGCCTGTTGGAATGAGCTTGCTCCAAACAGCTTGGGTTAGCCTTAATCGCCTGCAGACTGGTGTTGGGCGATTCCATTCGTTTATGCACAAATGAGTTCTCGCTCTTTCACTGAATTGTAAGTGCAGCGCCACTGAACAAATCGCAGACCACGTCTTAATAGCGTGCCCAATGCATCAGGCACCATATAAAGCACGAGGTCTGACGGTTTTGAATGACGAAACCCGATGCTGGCTCAAGCACACTTTAAAACGTGCAACTGCGACAACTCCGACTCAAGCAAACCTAAAAAGCAACTCTGCCTAATGACTTTTACTTCAGCACATTTAAAAAGACTACGCCGTCTTCTCCAAATCTAAAGAACAACTCCGACTGCTTGTTAAATAAAGCGATTTCTTCAGGTTAGTGTGAGCCAGCGAGAATGCCAGTTTGTCGTTTCATCGACGACTGGCAGTTTGCCTTAAAGATTTCATCTGTTGTGCAAGCGACTTTGCAAATTGGCACAACTCCAACGACGTTTATCTTTTGTTTTTTTGCCTAAAACTATTTTTTAAAGTAAGTCTTCAAACACTTTTAGTAAGCTGTCGTTCCGTCTGGGAATTGAACTTAACAAATTTGTTTCTAGAGTGGTTGCACTCCACAAAAGCTTTGCAAGAGCTCAGCAAGCCCTGCTGGCAATCAGCTTCTCCGAATCCCTAAATACTACTGGGAATTTTTCCAGTAAAGTTTTTGTTCAGTTTTAAAACATTTTTCAAACTAGAGTTCAATTCGGAGTTCAATTTTGTCACCTGCAACAATTCGCATAAGATAAAATAGAAATGATTATATTTTAATAAAAAATATTGCAGTCAAATTGCTCCCTTTGTTATCTTTTCCGCCACCTAGGTCTTTTTTCTCGCGAGGATTATTAGCGCACTAATCGCTTTCACTAGTCATTTACGAAGCGACTTGGAAGCGAGCGGTCAGTCTTAGTTACTCGCTCCTTTGTTGTGTTGCACGTGTTCATTTATCTTGAGTAAGTAACCTTTTCAGTACTTTCTAGTTTTTGCGTTTATATTTTCTTTGGTTTAATAATTTATTAGCAATTTGTACAAATTTAATATTAAACACGGATGTTCTTTGAAATCGTCGTCGTATTAAAGCCGTAATTTTTTATGATTTTCTTAATCTAAAATTGATTGATAACTATCATCTAAATTCACATTATAGTAATTGGTACTGTAAGTAGTTTGCTTATATTACTGTATTTAAACATGCTTTCGTACCGTTTTAGTAAATTTATATTTTACACATTTCTAGTATTTAAGGTTTTAGCTTGACGAAGTAGTACATGAGTAATGCTTATATGAAAAAAAATTTAAAAGCCACAGCCGATTTGTGTACTTTATTCGTAGGCTGGACAAAATTTTATGAAGTTTGTTTAATAATTTAATTTAATTTTTAAACATAACTTTCGGGCCTAATAACGTTTTAGAAACACTTATTTATTTATTTTATTTATTTTATATACAACGCTATGGTGCCCACGTCAACACCCAGGCACTCTAACAAGCGAGGAGGGGCAAGATACACAGCAAGAAAATGTAACAAAATATGCTTAAAACAATTATACATACTAGTAAATGAAAAGCAATAGGAAAACAAAACAAAACAGGCCAAATATACTTCTTTTATTAATTTTAATGAAAGCTTTTTTATAAAACAATGAAAAAGTACTTCCTCACCAAAGGCTTTTAAATTCACCACTAGTAAATATTTTATTATCACGCCATACCCTAAAACTAAACAACCTAAATGTAGTTTTGCTGCTGCTACGCTGCAAACTTTCTCAAGCGACTTTTCAAAGCGATCAAGAACTATTTTCAAGTAACAAAAAAATTTAGTTCGGAATAAATAAAATAATAAGATTAATGTACGCATAGATAAATCAGGAATTTTAAATCTTTTATTGTTTTCTAAAAATACTGTATCTTGTTTATCCAGCATTGTTTCTTCGCGGTATAACTTTCCTACAATACTAGAAACAAATAGAATTTTATCCAAAAATATCTTCAGTGCAACTAATTATTTGTATAGTAGTTGCTGAACTTTTTATTTTCAATTGTTCTGAAATAACCTCTTATTTAAATTTGAAAAAGTTGTTTATAATTGGTCGAACAAAACGCGAAAAAATAGAATTAGTAACTGCAACTTGTGCTCGATAAACGACGATAAATGCTAGAATGAAACAAATTGACCGTAACTTAAATTAGAAATTTTATATCTTTTTATCGCCATGAAAAACCCTGCATAAAAGTATAGATTATTTATATCAATTCTTATTAAAATCGAAGTTTGTCAATAATTTCGACTGAACAAAGATTTAAGCAGGGGTTTATGGGCCACTGGTCGGGGAACTCTAATCCTAATCTAGATGTTATAAGAGTAGCATATAATAATGTCATGTTTAGTGAAAGAAAGCAGTTTGTAACGGCGTTTATATAAACGTATATAATGTACGAGGTATTATATAAACGTATTTAATACTGTATAGTCGTCAGCATTTACACGTCAAGAGTTGTATAGCTATTAACTGGCTATGTTTTCAAACAAAGTTTACCTAAATACAATCAGCATATTCGTTTTTCATTGAAAAAAAGATGACATCTTGCTCATATCGAAAACGTTTTTCTTGATATTAAACACGTTTTTTCTTTTGATTCGATCGCAAACGCTGCAGAATGGCGCTGCAATCAGCCGGAAAAACCAGGGATGTTCAACCTTTTTTCATAGTGGGACAAATATGAATGTAAATACATTCAGCGGGCCGCAAAATTACATGTATATAAAATTTCCTCTTTGTAGTATTACATGCCATGAAAAACTGACTATTATTAAAATATAAATTTATAATTGATTAACTACTTAAGAAAAGTTATTAAGTAATTATTAGTATTTAAAATATCCATGCTGGAGCTCTTTAAAACATTAGGGACGTGAGTTTCTTTCTTCCTGCTTGCACCATCTCAAAATTTTTAGAATCTGCCGAAGAGCGCTTGTAGTCGCGATCCCAAAACCGCGGGGGACCCAAAGAGTTGTCTACCGATATCTCTGCTCTGTGTTCCCAACAAGATCTTCAAAAAGCTTATCTACGCAAGCAATTGTTAATCCGTTGCTCCCCAAAGAGCAGGCTTAGTTTTGATACGGAAAGTCAACCGTGGATCAACTCGTTTTGTTAACCAGAGTATCGAGGTTTTTTTGTTTGTCGATCTGACCACGGCTTATGATTCTGTGTCTGGCAGCGTCTTACCTGCAAGTTGCTTGAGACTTCTGCTGAATAAATACATGGTCAGAATAATTTATAAAGCTTGTCCTGTTTCGACGTTTCACTCTTACTACCGGTGACAGCAAGCAAAGCAGGCTACGCCGTCTGAAAAACGGCGTTCTTTTGGGATCGGTTTTGGTTCTCTTTCTCTTTTAGCCCTATATGTACGTCTCCATCTGCCCTCCACAATTTCCAAAAAGTTTACCTACGCAGACGATCTAGCATTGTTGCACTGCTCTGGAAACTGGAAAGACTTGAAGGGACTTTAAGTCAAGACAAGATTACACTTTTAGTATATCTTCAGACTTAGAAGCTGAAGCTCAGTCACATCAAGACGGTGACGGGCGGCAGCCTTTTGTTTAAATAACTAAGAGATGTAACGTGAGCTAAAAGTTTTGTCCAACTCGTACTTATTTTGTGGTAAAATTGGACAGAACGATGACGTTCTGCACCATCTCGTGGCATTGCGCAAAAAATATCTTAACGCGTCATATCGCTGAGGTGACTTGTAGACTTAGGATAGGATGCTGGTGTCAAAATGCTGCTCACAGCTGCTCTATCTCTGATTAACTTAACAGCTGAGTACTGCGCACGAGTCTGGTGTCGCAGCGTTAATTCTCGCCTCATAAACAGTGTCCTATATGACGTTTTGTGCATTGTCACTAGATGCCTGCGTCTCACTCATACGGACCATCTACCCATACTTTCAAGCATCCAGCCAGCTGAGCTTCGGCAACTAGCAGCGACACTTTCCTTGACTAACGGTGCAACCCTAAACCCTAAACATATGTTAAATTCCTAGAGTGGATCTAGAATCTTTAAAAATGTTTTATCCTTTTTCCACCTTAATAAATCTTCACGTTTTCTTTTTTAATCGCTAACAGCATTTGTTGCTACTACTGTGATCGTATTCCAAATCACTCAATAAAGTTAATAGCTTTACTACCACTGAATTCATTAACAACTATCACTTGATGTAGTAAAAACGTTTTAAAATAATACAATCAATTTTAATTTAATCGAAAAACATTGTGAATACTGAAAACGATGCTTCGAACAAGCGTCTTTATAATTAGATCCGCCCTCAAAATTTTTCTAGATCAATTCATTGGGCGTGACTCAACGCAGCAATCTACTGACGAATTCACTTTGTTTCCGTATACGTTACTATGACAGCAGTGACATCGAATTTTGAACAGGTATGAAAATATCACTTGATTCAAGGTATGAAAATATCACTTTCACGAAGATTTACAAAGTTCTACTCAAGTAAGTCCAAAATTAAATGGACAAATGTACGCAAACGGAGCTTCGTATTTATTGAATATATTTTGATCGTAATATTTTTTTTCTTCAATGACATCATAACCTGAAATTTAATTTGTATCAACTTAGTCTTCCACTCGTTTTGATTTAAAATTAGCCAAAAATTAGCCTAGTTAGTCGAAAGTACAGTCTGTGTTTAAAGAATACTTTGTTTTTTTGCTGTTTTTTTGTGTACGAGGTATTTCATAAAAGTTTTAGGATTCTGCTTTTTGTCTAAGCTTTGGTTGAGCTACACGACTAAGCTAAGTGGCAGATGATTTAATGACTTCTTGAGAGTATTTAACCGCAATTTCAATTTACTGTAACATTTATTTAGCATTTCAGGAGTGAAAGAAAATAGTGAAGTCAGGAGTGAAACTGTCGTTCTACAATTTTTTTTTGCTGAGTAATTTACTGATGACAACAGAACAACGAACAAGCCTCAAATTTTTAGTCCGTTTGGAAAAATTTCTTGTTAATCTGACTTGCTGATAAAAGTTATTACTGGTGATAAAAGTTTTTGAGTATGACCCAGAGACCAAACCTCGGAGTCCCCATTGGAAGAGTCCTCAATCACTACGGATCAAAAAACAATGCAGTCAAAGTCCAAAATCAAGTTCATGTTGCTAGCAGTTTTTGAAGTCAGAGGCATGGTTCATTATAAATCTTTGCCGCAGGGTCAGACTGCCTATCAGCTTGTTTATAAAAGGATCCTGCAACGTTTGCTTTGCTCATAATAGACCATGCCTCTAAAATTAAAAATTAATTAACATTGCTAAAATTGTAGAAACCTGATGAAAGCTGAAGTAAGCCGAAAACGTTCGTCTTTATAAATAATTTTTAATGTTTGTATGATAAAATGAAGAATGCTGAATTCATTATGACTGCTTTTCACAATTGTTATTTGGTTGAAAAAACAACCTCTGTACCAAAACTTTACTTTAGGTATGAAAATAAAACTAAAAAATTTGAGTAAGCAGAGGACTGCACGTTGGACATTCGTGGAACAGACTCTTTAAATTTGTTAAGTTGTTTATTGATATAACAACTTTGCTGATAAGAAAATAATACAATTTAACGTTTGCCAACATAAGTTTGTTTTCAAGACGTTTTCAAGTGAAACTAATTACTATAATATTAATAATAATTAATTTGAACTTTTAACTTGAATTTTAATAATAAAGAATATTGTTTTTAATAATAATATAGTCGGCAGCGTGGTCGAGTAGTTTAGAGCGGCGGGAATGTGATTGATATGTTCTCGGTTCAAAACCTACTCGTGCCATTCTGTTGTGCCCTTGGGAAGACACTTTCCTCTGCTTGGTGGTCTTGGCAAGCTATTCTAAATTTCAATCATATCTCTATTAAATTTTAAGCGGACAGCAATATCTTGGCATCTCCGAAAGCAGGTCGAGGTAATTGCTTATCCTATGTATTAGCGCCTCCGTCGCTTTTCTTCGAGTCAAGAGGATAAAATATAGGGATGAAATAAATAACAAACGAGGACAAATAAACTCTGTTTTATCATCTGTAGTAATTGAATTTTTGCTTTTAAACTCTATATTTCCTAAAATTTGAATTTGTAATATACGCAATTCCATACTTGGTATATGAAATTCACATGTAAGTTTGCTTAATCGTTCATTGAATAATCTGTAATTTCAAGTAAGTGTTACATTTAATTTAGTACCACAGGTTATTCAACAAATATAAGAATATTTACTGATTATATTTTGTGAATATTCTTTTTTCAAATGTTTTTGAAGCTTTTCTTTTTATAGGATACTTAACACAGGCGTTCAGCTTAAAATTTTTTGTGTAGTTTTAAAACTTTCAAATTGTCTCGTCACAAAATTTATTAATATAATATTGCTCGTTCATTATCAAATTCAGATTTCCTGATATATTTATGTTATGATATGACCTTTAACTTTAAAATGTCTAATTTTTTATAAAAACATTTGTCATCATGTCATCAAAATTAATTTTGATTCGGTGTTTTTATAGGATTTTTTACTGTTTGATGGTAAATGCTAAATATTGCATAGAAAAGCTGCATTTTTTTGTAATAAATATACTGATTAAAAATGAAAAATAAAGTACTAGTCCTAGGCTCTGGTGCTCGTGAACAATGCCTCGCATGGAAGTTATCCAAATCACCTCATGTTGAATCAGTGGAAATATTTCCTGGAAATGGTGGAAATGTTTTTATAGGTACTGTTAATTCCAAAATAATATTGTTATTTGACTAAAATCACCAAAACAAAAACTAGAAAAATTTTTTATGAATGACGTTTTATCTAACTTTCAAAATAAATAAGGCTTCATGTTTATTTTGCTTCAAACAAATTTTAATAAAAACTTTTTTTTAAACTTTGAAGTTAACTTCAAGGTTTAAATAGAAAAGTACTTTCTACTGAATTTAGTTTAAAATATACTCGAAGCCTGTTTTACTGAAAAAAAAAAGGAAATACTGATTGATTTATTGAGAATAAAAGAAATAATAATTACGCATTCAATTTGCAGTTTGAATTTTTTAGATTTTATATGTTTTTAAGATATTTTGAACACAGCTTAGTTTGCAGTTTCTATTTTTCCAGATTCAAAGAAATTGTCAATTTTAAATTATTCTCTGAGCAATAAAGATCATTTTCCACTAATAGCAGATTGGTGCATATTAAATAAGATTACTTTAGTAGTTGTTGGACCTGAAGTACCTTTAGTTAATGGAATTGTGGATACTTTGGAGAAAAAAGGTTAAAACAACTTTTATTTTTTCTCGATAAAATGCAGTTGTTAAATAAACTTGATACTCGATAAAAAGTTGAAATACATTAAAATTAAAAAACTTTGCTTAAGTTAGTGTTAGATCTAGCATTTCTATTTTTGCAAAGGTATTTAATGTTATGTATAAGCTAAGCTAATGCGAAATTCGATTTGTAAAATGTTTTATGTTTAACTTTATAGGAGTGTCATGTTTCGGACCTCGCTCCTCTGCTGCTGTTATAGAAAGAAGCAAACTTTTTGCCAAAGAATTTATGTCACGCTATTCCATACCCACGGCACGTTACAAAGTAATTTTAGACTACAAAAAATAGCTATGCTAATGTTTTTAGACTGTCTAAAGTTTAAGTTCCATTTGTTGCAGCTTTGAAGTTAAAAAAGTGTTTGTAATTTTTTTCAATTGATTGAATTTTTTGCAGTACTTTTCGGATGTTAAATCTGCTTGTAAATTTGTTCAATCATGTACTTTTCGCGGTACTGTAATAAAAGCTTGTGGTCTAGCTGCTGGTAAAGGAGTAGTAGTTGCTAATAATCAAGATGAAGCATGTTCAGCTATTTTTCAAATGTTACAGGTTCGCATTCTTATTTTAATTGCCTAAATTTTTCGATCCAGTTTTTTAGTCTAATTAAACGCCTTTTCTAAAAAAATTATTACAATTTTGTTTAAAGGCAAAAAAATTTGGGGACGCCGGTTCCCAAATACTTGTTGAAGAACAGCTGGAAGGTGAAGAGGTATCCGTTTTGTGTTTCACTGATGGAAAGCACATTGCTGTAATGCCACCTGCTCAAGACCATAAAAGATTGCTTGACTTTGATTTAGGTCAAAATACTGGTGGAATGGGTGCTTATTGTCCTTGTCCTCAGGTAAGGTCAAAATACTGGTGGAATGGGTGCTTATTGTTCTTATCCTCAGGTAATTGTTTAAGTCGTTTGTTATTTTCAAATTCAATTATTATTTGATCGATTTATTTTTTTTTTATAGCTTAGGAACAAGCTTTTCTGATTAATTGCGTTGAATTTATTATTGTAATCCATAAAATGGATGCAAACTAGAGCAAGCTTTTTCATATATAAAATCATTTGTCAAATATTGTAAACTGTTTACTATAGTTTTCTTGTTTCTCGTCCTAGTATGCCTGGGGTGTTTTTACTGATATCGTAAGCAGCTTATGCAGTATCGCCATTTGACACAATCGTTTCCTATTCAATCCTTGTGTGTTTTTATGTTCAATTTTGAATATTAAGACACAACAGATAATTTCAATTTCTGTTTTTTTTCCTAGGTTTCCAATGAGACAATGGGGTTTATAAAAGAAGAAATTTTAGCTAAAGTAATAACCGGATTACATGCTGAAGGAAGACCTTATGTTGGTGTGCTGTACGCTGGGCTAATGTTAACCAAGGATGGGCCCAAAGTTCTCGAGTTTAATTGCAGATTTGGAGATCCTGAGTGTCAGGTTTAAGCTTGTTAAAGCTTTGTTTAGGTTGTTGCTTTTTTTGGAAAAAGTGATAAGAATTTTCTCTTTATTTAGTGTTACTTTGGATAAATAACATTTTTAATATTATTCGATAATGTGTTAGTGTGGTTTCGCTAAATTTCATTTTTTTTTCAATTTAGAATTGGCCATTTGCAACAATTTTCTCTACTTGGTGGTTTCGACAAACATTTTTCAATCGCTTTTATAAAAAAGCATTTACAACTGTCAGACCCCAATATCTTAGTATCTTCACAAACCAGTCAATGTTATTTCTTTGCCGTTAATATCCTCTTTCCGCCATTTTCTTGCTAGTAAAACACATAAATGTTGGATAAAGATTAATGAATAAGGGTTAACGTTGACATAAAGTGTGCTTTGATGTTGGAAACTAATGCTGAATTTAAAAACGATGCGGTAATTTGATTACATATATACGTATACATGCAACTTGCATTTAATTTAAATACCAACGCTTCTGTGAGAATTAAAAAAAATTTTCTACGTTTAGGTTATTCTTCCTCTTTTAAAAAGCGATCTTTATGAGATAATGGAAAGTTGTGTCAACAATAAACTGAACTCGGGGTCAGTACAATGGGAGCAAAATAGATCTGTGGTTGGCATTGTTTTGGCGAGCGAGGAACTACATTAGAAGAGGTTCGAAATACTTGTACTCAGTGATGGGATTCAAAATTTTAAGAACAGGTTCTCTTTTGTATCGAACTCGCTAACAACAGTTTCAGTGTTGGGATTCAAAGTTTTAAGAACAGGTTCAAAATTAGGGTGTTCTCTATAAAAAAAAAAAAAAGGTTTTCACTCAGAATTATTTCTTGCACTCTGAACAAACATCTGCAGCAGATTAAAACTGTTACATTAAACACAGAGGTACAGTGGTGGATATTCCAATTTAGGGGCCCGAGGCAAGAATTTTCAAAAATTCATGTTGTCTGAGAAAAAAAAGAGGTCTGATCTGGGCTTGGATATTTTTCTTCCAAAATCAAAGTGTTCTCTAAAAAAAAAAAAAAAAAAAAAAAAGGTCTTCACTCCAAATCGTCCACTGAGCAAATCCAAAACTGTATATGCTGTTTTCGAGGGGGGGCCTGAGGCGACTGCCTCATTCGCCTCACCCAATATCCACCACTGCAGAGGTATTGAAATACATAGATTACGTAAAGTTAAAACCGGTTTCGCTAAACGTGCTGAAATTCCAAGAACGGGTTCGCTAAACATGCCGAAATTCCAAGAACGGGTTCGCGCGAACCCGTGCGAACCCCCTGAATCCCATCACTGCTTGTACTGCTTTGGGAGAAAGAAATGCAACAGAGTATGGACTTTGTTACAATGATGATGCAACATTTTTTTTGTTGACCACATGTCTGCAATTAATTTTTGCATAAAATTGTCATTAATACTTTTTTGATGACTCGCAACAATTGTCTGGTGACAAAATTGCCTATCATGTATTTTCTGACTTTAAAAAAGGATTTTTTTGTTACCGTCGCTCGTTCTTGAAGTAAGGGTGTCCATAAAGTCTCTTTACAATTTAAAAAAATTATTACAAAGTGTATTGATGACATATCGCAATGAGGGTTGTTTTATGTTAATCAGTATTTCATGAAGTTTTTATTGACGCTAAAATTTATTTTTCAGATAAAATTTAATTAAAATTTCTTTATGTTTAATGATTAAACTAAACCCCCATAAAATGACTACTCCTCAAGAAAAAGCGCAATGTGTATCCTGGTTCATTGAGACAAAATCAGATGTTCTTACCCTTCTTACTTCTTATTGATCCCCAAATTCTTACATTGTGTTTGTTTAATTTTTCTGAGACATGAAAAGTTGCCTCATCACTGAAACAAACTTGCTTGAGGAATGCTTCATCCTCAGAAATTCGTTGCAGCATGTACACTGCAAATTCTTTTCGTCTTGGCATGTCGTTTGGCTGAAGTGCCTGTAACATTTGCACTTTGTAAACATACAATCTTAAATTCTTGTGTAGGACTTTGTACACTGTTGAACGTGGTAGTTCCAATGTCTGGCAGCAGTACGGATGGAATTCATAGGAGAACGTTGAAAGGCTTGCCTTACACGCTCGATGTTTTCTTCAGATGTTCTTGGTTGCCCACTCCTCCTTGTATCGAACGCTGTCCCTGTCTCCATAAATTTCTTGTGCCATAAACGAATTGAAGGACGTGATGGTGGGTCTCTTCCATACTTACTTCTGTAATTTTGCTGGGTCTGGAATATCTGATTTTGTCTCAATGAACCAGGATACACATTGCGCTTTTTCTTGAGGAGTAGTCATTTTATGGGGGTTCAGTTCATATAACTCAATCATTAAACATAAGAAATTTTAATTAAGAAATTTTATCTGAAACAATAAATTTTTGTGTCAATAAAAACTTCATGAAATACTGATTAACATAAAACAACCCTCATTGCGATATGTCATCAATTCACTTTGTAATAATTTTTTTAAATTGTAAAGAGACTTTATGGACACCCTGTATATGAGTCTAATAGCTAAAAGCAATACTTGACAATTTTTAAGCTGCTATTATTGTATAAAATTATAGCGTAAATTTAAATTTGGATTAACAATGAAGTTGTTTTGTACTTACTTTGTTTACCAAACCTCAAACTGATTTGTGTTATATTAAGGGCTAATTAAAACAAACATTTTGAAAATTTTCAATGTAAATTAATTACTTTTGCTGAACGTATGATTGTTACATTGTGTTAAAAGTTACTAATTTTTTCGGCTCGTTGTGGAATGTCCGGCCGTGTATTTTAAACAGGCAATGACCCGCCGTAGTTCAATTGTAAATGTAAAAAAATAATTTTGATATGAAAATGCTTTAGTTTTTGATACAGGAAGAAATGGACGCAGGCCCCTTAATAGGACAAAAGTCTGTCCCGGTGCACCCTGATGATTCGGTGAAGAGCTTGCAGGAACGAATTAAAGTCGCGGAACATCAATTATATCCACAGGTTCTCCGTCAACTTTGCGATGAAAAAGTAGTTTTATCTGATATCGAAAACAAATCTGTCTGGAAGTGATTTTGCAGTCACACGCGTGATGCCATTGTGTCAAAAAAGTTGCTTGATGTTTATTTAAATTTGAGCAAAAAGTGAATTTGATCATTGATTGATACAAACTTGCTTATTCAAGAAATGTCATTTCAGTATTTTATGGCGTTCATTTTTACATTCAATGCTTTCTTTTTATTTAGTTTTTAAATTTTTTTCTTGTCCGTTAGTTCTAAATCCCTGCTAAATTTGTTTCTTTATTGTGCTTTTCCGTTTTGTAATTGCTGCAGCCGAAATTTTTTTCTTTTTGGCGTGAATCAGTATTTGAAATATAAGCTTTTATTTCAATATCAAAGTGTGTTTTCATCGATGTTCAGCTGTTTGCTTAGTTGTTTTAGTTGTTTTACTGAGTTGCTAAAAATTAGATAGGGGAAGGTGGGGCGTAACGAATCCCTTAACTTTAAACGCTTCTATCTCCTACGTTAGAGCTTGCAGAGAAACAATACCCCGAGTTTAGATCAAAGTCGAAGACATAAATTAAACAAACCAAAAACTGATATAATTGCAATTAGAGATTTTGTGAAAAAATTGATTCTTTTTTCTTAAAAAAACCGTTTTGCCCCGCATATGGAGCAATATGGACCGGATTGTCCATCTTGCCCCAACGTATTTTTTTGAGAAATATTGTGAGGTGGATACATAGTTAGGCAAGATAAGAGACACGTGATGTGTTTTGAATATTTAATGTACAATAAATTCCAACAAAACAATAAAAAAGAACATAATTTCCAGTAACTTTAGGCCTACTTTAATACTACAGTTGCATACAAGACAATAGTAAAAATTTAGTTTACAAGCAGGCCTATAAAAAGTTTGTTGGTCATTTAATACTATAGATCACAAGCAAATTCAAGGTCATCTTCTTCTATATCAGCGCACTTAAAGTGAGCCCAGTTCAAGCATATAGTACATTGTATCATACCGTCATGACTGGTCTTTCTCCACTTTTCCCAGCAATAGAGGCATTGGGCAATGCCCATGTTTTCGATACATTATTTTCGATACATTGTTTTCGATACATAAAAATACATTTTCGACTGCAATAAAAAGTCTTTCTTTTAATAAAATATATAATACTGTACCAGCAACTCCTTATCTAATAACACTATATTCAACACTAATCTGATATTAGGTCTCGTATTGTTTGAGCCTACCGCAATGGGCATCCTCTTCTTGCTTTGAATATGTTGTAGTCAAACTTTTCTTAAAAGTTGTTGTTTGTGGACCTTTATAAGCTTGCTCTGTAACTTTGCTTTTTTTAATGTTGTTATTTTTTTACACTTTACATCTATGTCCTCTGCTTTTGCCTTTTTAATGTTATGTAGGTGAGCTTTATAAGGACTACTTGTTGAAACAGCAGCAAATTCACGTCGTGTTTTTGGCTTTCTACGAGGTCTTGTAGATGCTTTTGGAGGAAGTGCAATTGCATATGGTGATATGTACGTCAATGCAACGGGAATGTGGGTATGGCTAGCATTTGGATTACATTCCATTGTTTTGTTTTCACGACCAGCTTGGTTGCTTTCTTATGTGGAAATTGGCTGGCTTTGTGGCGTTTGCATTAGTGTGAGTAATTGAGAATCAGATTTATCTGCAAACTTGTTTGATGGTAAGTCAGTCAAAATTTCAGTTACAGAAGCTGATTCATTTAGCTGGTCATTCTTTTCAGAATCGATGTTTGTTAGCTGGCATGGAGCAAAATCGTGTGGCTCAAATATGTCTCTATTTGTTGGAAACAATCCAGTTTTCTTAAATCCGTTTATGGCTGTTTGTGCTGTGGCTGCTTTAGTGTAAGCTATTCCAAATAATTCGGCTACTTGAAAAGTAGTTACCACCCGACCAGGATGATTACGAAGCCATTTTTCAAGCTCCTGATCATAGTAAATTGACAATAGCTTCATGAAACTCAAATCCATCGGCTGCATCTTATGAGAGCAATGAGGTGGTAGACAAAAAAGAAACTACCCCATTACCCATTAAATGGAACCTGGAAACTTCATGAGCTCCGCCTTCATCCTAACTCTGGGAAAAACAAAAAGGGGTGGAATAAATGTCCCTATTATGTTCATACATATTTCAACCGAAACCAGTTGCCCACGTTCTGCTGAATCTAACCCCCCAACTTGTCGCCTTCCAGTTTTGGCTAAAACTTTTGAAGGCTTGCCTTGCACCGTAATAATGCCAGTTTCATCACAGTTAAAAATTCGCTGTGGAGGAAACTTATATTTATCCATCACTGCTTCAAATAGGTCAAAAAATTTGTTGACTGTTTGGGGATTGAAAGACTTAGCTCTAGCAGAGGAGAGAGAGAGAGAGATCTGTTTATTTGCATCAAATTTTTTCAATAAATTACCGCTTAAGACACAAAAAAACAATGATTTTACATTTTGAAATTAAACAAACTAATAATAAGCCATACTCGTATATATCAAATCAAAGAGCACTATTAAGATGTGATGCAGGGTAGGAAGAGACAAAAGTCATTTAATCACTACCCCCAGCTTATTTAAAAGTTTCATTACAAGTAATTTAATAAATTAATTAAGTTTTTGGTATGTAAGATTGATTATTAACTTAGAAAAAGATTAGCATAAGACATTTTACATCATAAATTAAAAATCACCTTACAAACATGATAAAAACAAAACAAACAACAACAACAAAAACAAAGGCAGTATACATGTAGATAAAATTAAACGACAGAAAATAACTTCGCATAAATTAGATTTGAAATAAAGGCAAATAGTGTAAAAAACGACAGCACAACGATGGAAAAAAAACAAACAATCAAACTGGCAATAAAGGAAGAAAAAAAAAACAAAAAAAACAAAAGCTTATAAGATTAAATTAAACAACAGAAATAGATCTTACCATAAATTAAATTGAAAATGAAGGTAGTAGCATAAAACAAACAACATAGCAGATTTTCAGAGTAGATACAAATAGCACAAATTCAACAGCACAATAATGAAAAGGAGCATAAAAAAAACAAAAAGTGCAAAAATAAAACAAAGGCCAATAAGATTAAATCAAACAACAGAATAGGTCTCAACATAAAATTTATTAAAATAAGGCAGTTAGCATAAAATAAAAAACAATAGATTTCAGCAGGCAATTAAGGATTAAAGAGGTGCACAAAGAGCAATACAAAACATAATATTTCTTTAAGTAAAACCTTAGAACGTTAAATTATGTAGTTCATTTTGTATTAATACTAAGAATTTATAATTTATATGGGTAAAATTTGGATGTTGATTAAATTTCATAGGTATCTAGCAGGTATTTGTACAATAATCTATTAAATGGTTTAATTCTTTGTTCGGTTCTTATATTAATTGGCAGCTTGTTCCACTTTTTCCTTAATTTACTATAACAGGGGTCGGCAACTTTTTGAACGCAGTGTGCCAGTTTATGAATAATTTTAACATTTAATAGTCTTGCGTGCCAAACATTTTTTGTGTTTGACTGTCACTGTCCACTGCCTGATTTTTATAGCAAATGACAAATTTAGTCGATTAATTTTATTAAACTAAAAAAACTGAATGCAGTCACAAGAGTCATTTTTAATGAGATCCTTGTCCTTGCTTTTCCTTGCTCAACTCAGTAATATTGGGACTATATTTGGTAACTTTGAGTTGAACACATGCCTCTGAATGATCTTCGGTAAGTCGGCTGCGATGGGAACTCAGAATGAACTTCATGTGTGAAACTATTTGTTCACACAAATAAGTGGATCCAAATACAAACAGCAAAGCTATTGCCATTTTCTTCAAACAGTCAAATTTTTCTGGCAAAGATTTTTAACATGTTAAAATGCTTTTTTGTGAGTTTTCATCTGTTTCTAGCGATTTCCGCAGGTCGTCGAATTTCGATGCCCACAATAAGGATGCTTTGAAATCGATCAGCTGCATCTGGAAGTCTTCGATATCCATCCATTCAAATGCAGATAAGTCCAAGTCTTCGCTTCCCTGGGGGGTTATGAGAAAAGAAAACAATGGACCGAAACGCTGAAAATCTTGAAATCTATTGCAAAATTGAGACGTTAAATCCCTCATGTATACATTAATTTCAGCTCCATTAACTTGGTGATCAACTGAGAAAGCCTTCAGGTGTTTAAAGTAGCGAAAAGTTGCAATTTGAATGTCCCGTGTGTAGACATCCAGTTTAGCTACAAAACCTTTCCATGCCTCAAAAAGACCAATCACTGTTTTTCCTAGACCCTGCAGACGAAGATTAAGTTCGTTAAGGTGCATGGTGATATCCACGAGAAACATTAGCTTTACAAGCCAGTTTTCTTCCTCCAGTTCAGGGTAGGCCTTTCCTTGTCCTATCAAAAAGGCCTTTATCTCGACTAGACATTTGACAAACCTTAAGAGAACCTTACCGCGACTTAACCATCTAACACTGCAGTGCAGATGCAGATCACGGTACGAACTTTCCATCTCTTCAAGCAAAGATCGAAACTTCCTGTGTGTTGTAGCAGAGCGTGCGACAAGGAAGTTTACTATTTTCGTTACGGTTGACATAACATCATTGAGAGCTGAATTTGAAATCTTCTCACAAAGGTTTTCTTGATGAACAATGCAGTGCAACTTCATAAGAGGGTGCCTAATTTTTTGCTCAATAAAATTAACAAATCCGCGGTGTTGTCCTATCATGGCAGGTGCACCGCCTGTTGTTACCAAGAATATCTTCTTCATATCAATCCCCCTTTCTTCAAAATGCTTAGTGAAGGTGTCAAGTATATCTTTTCCTGTAGTAGTGCCGTACAGGGCCGCCGAGAGCCAACGAGGGGCCCAGCGCACGACACCATTGCGGGATTCTTGTCAACTACAGTCAACTTTGGGCATAGTCATACAAAAAGGTAATACAAAAAGTTTTAAACTAAATTCATTTTACTTTGCCGCCGTTAATGCACTAAATCTGATAAAACTACGCAAGTCCTCTATAATAATGTATTTTTGTGGAACAACGACATGGAGAGAAAACTACAACAAAACTTTTCGAGCTTTTCTGCTTGCAAACAGTTCAATTATACTGTTGTAATCAATCGTTCTTGCAAGTCAACCTTCCACTGCCAGCATTCCAAGACTGGTTAAACGTTCTTGACACATTGTCGATCTCAGAACATTTTTAACTCGGGCCAATGTGCTGAAAGATCTTTCTGCTTGAGCAACGGTAACCGGAAGTGTGCAGAAGATACGTAGCATAACGACAACGTTTGGAAACAATGTATCGATTTTCAAGGTGTGTAAACGGTTTGGCAGGTCAAATGGCGACAGAATTTTCTGACCGAGGTTTGCAACGTGTATTGTTTTCAGATGCTCCAGCTCATTCAAAAGATCGGTGTTAATATCATCAGCATATTTATCTGCCAGATTCTTGGCTGCGATGAGGACGTTTTCGGTATTCATATCACGATATTTCCATAGAACTCCGAACAATTCGTTCAAATTCTTTGCCGCTTCGAATCGTGTTGTTAAATTCGCAATGACGCAGTCGATCACAACGTAGAAAACTGAACGCTTGAATTGTTCGTGTGGATCCTGCTGATCATCATTGTCATCGAGAACTGTTCTGTCTAAAAATTGTCGTCTTCGTTTGCGTTTTGTCTCTGCCAAACACAAGGACTGTTCAATTCCACAGCTCTCAGCGACAAGTTTGCTCTCAGACAATATCTCATCCCACTTAGATCGAAGCAGTTTTAAGTCGCCAATAAGGTCATGAATATTTGCAACTTCGACATCAAGAGTTACTTCTCTTGCCTGCAGCAGGAAATTTCTAAAATTGATAGCTGTTAAAATTTTCAACCACAGCGATGCCATCAGAATTGATTTGAATGAAGATAGGTATGAAATCATGCCGACTACATTAGAGCGAGTCTCTGGTGTCAAATTCAGTTCCTGTACTTGAGAAAGGTCATATAGTGCTTGGCAAAGCAAAAACACGCTCAAAACGCTGCAGCAGGTAAGAAATTTGGTGAGTATAAAATCACTTGGTGTGCCATAAAAAATCAGCTCGCGTGCCACATTTGGCACGCGTGCCAGGGGTTGCCGACCCCTGACTTATATCATAAGATATTGAGCCAGAAACAATGTTACTTGCGGAATTGTTACAGTATATATGATCTAATAATGATAGAGTTTGCATGTTCATGTACCTTGTAGGACAATTTATAAGATTAATTACACCTAATGATTCAAGAGATTCTTTATATTGAATCATTGAGGGGGCATCACTTAATAAATTTATGTAAAAATCACCCAGTATAAAATAGTTTAATCCTTCTAAATTTATTTTTTTTTGACACATTCTAATTTAAGTTAAAAGTTAGATATTGATGAATGAGGATGAAAGTAAATCCCCCCACGACATAAGCTTTATTACAATTATTGGATTTAATTTCAACCCAAAAATCTTCAACTAAGTCTTCATTCAAGCATAAGTCAGGACGAATTTATAATTTAATGGTGTTTTTAAATATATGCCAATACCTCCACTGTTTGTTGGAAAATTTGATGAATGAAAATGATAATTTTCAATAGATGTGATATTATAATTTATATTTTTAAGTTTTGTTTCACTAATTACCATCACTTCTGGAGAGCAAAGTAACAACCCAAATAGTTTATCAATTTTATTTATGTTTTTATTAAGACTCCTTACATTCATATGAAGAAAAATATTATGTTTTGTGTAACTTGTTTCACAGAGTAATTTAGAAAATTCAGAGATACTTAAATTTGGTTTGCATACAGATTCATGTATGTTGAATATTTAAAAAGAAAAAACAACTAAACACATGTTTATATTACATTAAGAAATTAGTGACTTACAGAAGTTGAGCAATATCGGATTTGCTGGTGATTGTGATTCTTTCACTACCGGTTGTGGTGTTTTTTCTGATAAATATATCATCATTGTATGTCCAAAGAAATTGATATTTTGAGGTAATTTTTTTTATATGCTAAGGAGAACAGCTTTTTCTTTTTGGAGTTAAATTTTCGTTGATGAAAAGGTTTGTCATGCCATCAATGCCATAGTCTCGTATTCCAATTAAATTTTTTCTTTTTTGAAATATTAAATTCCTTATATCTCTGTTTGTAAATCTGGCAATTATAATTGGAGGATTATTTGACAAAGATTTTGGAAGACGATGGGAGGTTGAAATGTCATTTTCTTTTAAATTGATGTTTAATTTTTTTGCCACGGTTTTGATGATACGGTTAGTATTTTCATTTGGATTAAGGAAGATGCCGTGAAATTCTAAATTTTCTCTTCTGTTGTACTGGTCCAAATCATCTCTCATTTTTTCCTCTTCAATTAATTGATCTTTGAGACATTGGTTTTCTTTCATTAAATCATCATTTTTTTTTTCGGAGGTCAAGTTTTATTAATTTTGATACATTATTTTTTAAGTATTCAAATTCATCATTCAAAAACTTCTGACGTTTTATCAAATTTCTGACATCTTCAATTTTTTTTCTTGATCTTTTAATTTTGAAAATACTTCATCAATTTTATTATTAAATTTTATTTGCTGTCTCTTCAATGCTTCTTCGATTGTTTCTTGTATGTGTATTTTCCATTTCTTTCATCATGTTGATGATTTCCCTGGTTGGAGCCATAACTTTACAATTTTTAAATAAAAATTATATTATATTAGACAAAATGTAATTTCCAAAACCTTACCAAAACCTTATTCAAACAGAATGTACTCGTAAAAATATTTAATGGAAGTAAAAGATAGTTCTTTGTGCTGGTGCATAAACTCTTGCAGCCAATCTTTACCTGCTTTTCTTTTAGCTTTATTGAAAGAATTTGGTAAATTATTTTTTCTGCTAGCTGAAACGCAAGATTTCTGACATCATTAATTGTCAAACCAAACATCATGCTCTCCAAAGACAGCAAATATTCTACCAACTCTTTTTCCATTGTTGGTGAAAATATGGTCTAAAATATAAACAATTGCATATAAATGAGGGCATTTTACAGGTTTCTACTGGTTAAAAATACTTAAGCCTAACTAATCTTTTATACCTTTTTAATCTTATTTAATAGGCTGTATTTATAAACCAAATAATGATTTTCTTAAAAGGTTAAAAGGTTTATTAAAAATTTTAAATCAAGTTTACCTTGTAGTTACCAAGGATTTTTGTATGGTTTTGGCATGTTTGTTTTGGTCTTTAAATCTTCTTCGAAGAGTTGTTTTTGGTATCTGAAATTCTTTTGATACTGCTCTTAAAGAGGTTCCATTTTCCAATGCATGCAATGGTTTTTTCATGGAGTCTTTACTCCATGATTGTTGATTTGTTTTGCGCTTGTAATTTCGAACCATGGTAGCCTACAGCAATTTTCATACAACTATTAAAATTGTAAAAAGGTTGAATGGATAAATAAAAAATATATTTAAATGTGGATACCAATAGCAGAATTTAGCTAATCTAAAGTTTCTTATTCGTATAGGTGAAAGCCAATATTCTTATTGGTATAGCTGAATGAGAACCAGTTCGAGTTTAGACATGCAATTAACAAATTTACCCTTAGACAAGGCCTGCTAATATTGGTAGAGTATTATAGGGTTAGCCTACCTTATTGATAGATTATAGAAAAGCTGTATCAGTATAAAAACATTAATTTTTATAAATAAAAGTTGTTACATTACTTTGGTGTAATCATAAAAAGAAATATTGATAATGAGCCTTTATACTAAACAGCAGTTTGTGTGGGGCAAAATGAAACTTTGGTCTGTTTTTCCCCACTTATAGCTGGACTATTTTGTCCCATTGCCTAGTTTTAACATGCCATCTTATGACAGATATTATTATCAAACCTGATAAATTCCAAACCACCCGAAGAATAGCCTACAGTATTACTCTTAAAAACATGAAGTCCAATATTTTAACTCCATAACCATAAAGCAAACTACTCACTTATTAAAATATGCTCTTTTTAGATCAAGTAGGTCAAAATTCTTCTGATCGTTCTCAGTTCGTCGGTATAAGTTCGACGTTCAAACAAAATGGCTGGAATAACATGATTCAATGGCTGATTATGGAATCATAATCAATAGGCGGCTGTATTTCTTTTTTATGAATTCATTTAAATGTTTCGTTTTGCCTCACGGTGCCATATTGCCCCACCTTCCCCTAGTATCGATATGTCTTTTTGGTAAGTTGATTGCAGCTCACAAATTGCTGTTGCTGCTGAAATGTAGAAAAATTGCGGGCATCTCAAAAGTTTGTTTGGTTAATTTTAACTAACGTATACGAGATCAATAAACAAACATATCTTTTGAAATTTGAGGAACGCGTTTTTAGCGCATTGTCATCAAAAGCTCACGCGGGCAAGACAGTTGCTTTGATTGGTTGGCAAGTAAGTTGTGTGATAATATCATTTGCCAAAATTACAAGGCTAGGTCTGCCTGATGCTAATGATAGAAGTTCAGACGGGTATAATTTGCTCAGGGTTGAAAAGAAAATGTTAAAAGTTTGCTCTGACTGAAAATGCTACAAACAAGAAATCGACATTATGGAAAAGAAAATGCCTTAATCAATAGAAGCAAACAAAACCTCGGAGTCAATAAAGAAAATAAAAACACTCACGAGAAGCAAAAAGAAAAGAAATTATAGGATATGGTTTTTAACTTTAATAGCGACTAGGTGGGTTGATCACTCGACCAGATCTAATAGTTTTCTTTGTTGGTAAGTTGCATAACTGAAGAAGAGGATCTTGTCGATCAATGTCGAATGAGTCGGGTGTGCTTCATTGGAAATATCTGTAAAGTAAAAATTGTTTTCGCACGGCCGTCTCCGTGAGTCTTTCGTTACAGTTGTCGCCCCAGGTATTGAAGTTGATTTCTGTCTTTTGAAATAAAAAAATTATTGTTTTTTTTCTTAGTTTTACGATTATTTACAAAGTCAAGGTTGTTAAGCGATCAATAGAAATCTTAGAACTACTTTTAGATGTTTCAATCATAAAATATTTATCAAATCGTTCTAGAACTTTGAAAGGACCAGTGAAAGAGTTTTCAAGTCCTGTTTTCACATGAGCAACTCTAAGATATACAGCTGGACAAGTCAACAATCTTTTATCTACCTGGAAATTAGTGTAGTGTCTCTCTGTGTTAATTAAAGCAAGGCTTTTGTTCTTGAAAAATTAACCAAGGATTTCGTTCGAGCTTGATCATCAATTTGTGGTTTTGGTGTAGTTTCATTAAAAAAAAGAAGGCAACTGTATTTTGTTGAAAAATTTTTACTGTTTTTCTTTGTCAAACTCTGAACTATACAGCTTGATTGTCACAAAGTATGGTAAAATGACGTCCATCGAGCATATACTGTACCTAAAAAATTTAACACTTTTGTTGATAGCCAAAACTTCTTTGTCAAAAATTGTTTGCTTAAGTTGTGCTTTACTTAACTTTCTGGAGAAAAAGACAATTGGCACACGTAACTTTCTACAGGGATCAAATTGGTAGAGTGGCAGCAATACAAGAATCACTTGTATCTGTAGACAAAAAGGTTTCTGCATAGGGAATTGGGTGCATAAACTGTTTTCTTACCAAGAGCAGCCTTCACTTTTTTCAAAGACAAGTTTTGCTGATCCAACCATTGAATAACCGTGCTTTTCGGTCGCTTTCGGTTTGAGTTTAGCATCGCATACAACGGTCGTAATAATTCACTACACTTTTCAACAGTTTTGTGATAAAAATTAACTGCAACACAAAAACGAGAAAGACTTCCGAATGTTTTTGGAAGAGGGTACTCAACAATAGCCTTGATCTTTTCATCCGTTGCAGAGTAACCATCAGTACTTCCTCGGAAAACCATGATATTTAAGTTTTTCGCCAACGAAAATAGATTTATGCAAACTAATAGCTAAATTATAACGACTAAGGTTTTGACAAATTTGATCAAATACTGCTTGATGAGATTCCAAATCTTTTGTATGAATCAAAATGTCGTCAAGATAAACTTTAGTATGATTTTTTAATTCAGGAGTGGTCAAATATAAAACTTCATAAACAAAACGCATAAAAGTTACAGAGCAGATTTTAAAGCAAAGGGCATGTAATTTAATTTATAATAATCAGCCTTTGTTATAAATGCGGTTTTATGTCGATCTCCAGAGCTTATCGGAACATTATGATAAGCGCTTTTTAAGTCGATCACAAAAAATACGCGACTACCGTACAAATTATCCAATAAAGAATGAATTGGCGGAATTAAATAAGCTTACAATTAGCTAATGGCGTTTAAACGTCTATAATCAACACAAACACGATGTTTACAAGATTTTTTCGGCACTACATGTAAACTACTACCAAAAGAAGAATCGCTTCGCTTAATTACATCATCTCTTAAACACTCATTGATTTGTTCATCAACGACTTTTTGCATTTCTGGTGACATACGTCTTAATTTAATTTTAACAATTTCACCATTTGTAACAAAAGCGTGCTGAATATTCACAGGTTGATGATCAAGTGTCGGTGTTACAATATCTGGAAACTTGGCTAAAATATCTTGAAATTTACTTTGTTTTGGTAAGACACAAGTTACACTCGTGGAGGTTAGCAATAACATGGATTTAAGTTAATAATAACATTGTTATGAGTATCAAGTAAACAACGTTTATTGGCATCAACCATAAGTTTATAAAAATTCCAAAAATCGAGTCCAATTATCGAAAAATTCAAATCAGATTTTATAAAATCCCAAGTATAGACGGGAGAAGAATTAAAATTACTTTTTAAGGTTTGTTTACCATATGTTTGGATAACATTGGATGTGGCAGAATATAAAACAGTAAGGTCTGCACTAGTTTTACATTCACATTTGGAAGCACTAATCAACGAATATGATGATATGATGAGTCACAAAGTGTCGATTAAAAGAAATGTCGCTAATAAAATCATAAGCGATCAACAATTTGCAATTTCAAGTAGTTCACGGCATAGGAAAAGAATGCGATTTTACACACGAGATACGCTGTGTGGTGCAGAATGTCGGATGATTCGGCTGAAAAGCTAATGCAGCAGATTTTGTTTCCAGCCTCCTGCGTTTAAATGAATCATACGTCGATTCGAATGTATGCGAAGGTTAACAAAACTTGCATTGAGGACCTTCACATTTAAATGCCATTTGGCAAAATTTTCGATTAAAATAGCAAATATAGCCGCTGTTAGATGAATAAGCATCGTCTCGGCTTTCAACTTCCGAGTTTCCTGATGCTGTTGAATTGCATGTTTTTGGGTTTGTTATTGTAAAGTTGCTCAATGGCTTGTGAAATGATCGAAAATTATAAGGTCGATTAGAAATGCTGCTAACCATTGTGTATTTCAAATTGCCCGAAGAAATTGATGCTTTTGTATAGGGTTTATTTGATTTCATGTACTCAGTTGCACATTCGGCAAGTTGTATTAAATCTTTGCAAAATCAGTTGCCACTACATGCAGCTACTTTAGCGGAAAAAGCTTTTCGAAATCGGTCTTTAATTATAGCTTCAAATTGAGCGGAGGAGTTTTCTTCAAAACCGGAAGCGGCTAATAAGTGACACATTAAATCAATGGGAGTCGATCGTCCAACGTTAAATTATTAGCAAAAGATCGAGTTTTTCAGAGTTGTCTTTTGCATACTCTCGGCCTTTATCTGAGTGCACAATTTCGTATAGCAATTTGGATCTTGCGGTTTTGCGTTTGTCGTATAGCTTTTCAAGTTGGCCCATGGTTAGTGTTTCTAAGATTGTCATAAATTTTAACACAGGCGCTTTTATACCAGCTACATTAAATTCAGCCTCATACAAAGCTAACCCGCTATCCGCATCGTGCGACCAGAAAGGCAGCAATTTAAAATTAAAATTTGAAGCAAAACTATCTCTGTTGGCAAAAAATGTTTTTTTTTATTGGCTGATTGACCACAAAAACCAGGTTGTTTATCAAGAAAAATTGGCGACAATTTTTGCAGAGTTTTCAATCATTTTGCAAATAGGCTTTAAATCAACGTCTCGTTTAGTTTTACGAAATACGTTTCGTCACAATCTAGTGGCAATACGCAAAAAACTATCCTCGCGCGTCACACTGCTGAGACAACTTATAGGCTCAGGATGGGGTGCTGGTGCCAAAACACTACGTACAGCCGCCTTATCTCTGGTCTACTCAACAGCTGAGTACTGCGCACCAGCTTGGTGTCGAAGCGCTTACATTCGTCTCTTACACTGTCTTAAATGACGTTTTGCGCATAGTCACTGTATGGATGCCTGCGTCCCACTCCAACTGACCACTTACCAATACTTTCCGGCATCCAGCCTGCTAAGCTTAACTGACTAGGAGTGACACTCTCCTTGGCTTACCGTGGATCTCTGGACCCTGATCTTGTCTTGTATGGTCTTTTAAGTGGGTCCTTGGTTGCTCGCCAAGAGAGACAAGATTTAGACGCCCATTTATGCTAGCTGTGCGGAATCTTTTAAGCAACCTTGCCAAACTTGGCATCCGCGCTTCTGAGTGGACAAACCATAAATGGAACGCAAAGTATTGTGAAAATATTTCCAGGCTCCGTACCAGTTCCAGGCCTAAAGGGATGAGCTTGCCCCGAACAGCTGGGTTAGGCTCAACCGCCTGCCGACTGGTGTTGGGCGATTCCATTTGTCCATGCACAAATGGGGCCTCGCTTTTTTACTGAATTGTCCGCGCCGCTGAACAAACCGGAGACCACGTTCTAATAACGTGCCTCATACATCGCATACCATATGGAGCACGACGTTTGACGATTTCGGATGACAAAATCGATGCTGGCTTAACAGCATTACTGCCAGCATCTGATCCGGGCAGTACAGCATCCTGGGGTAGTAAAAGGATAAAACCTCTACCCCAGTCCTATTTGTGTGACCTGGAGTGGATGCATTTCCAAACGACGACGACGACGAAAGACTTTATTAATGAAGTTTATTGTCACTGGTCATTAGAATAACAAACTGAAAGCAATGGGGAAATAATTATTGATTATTACATACGATTGGCAACAAGTCTGAAAATAATAAAGACAAAAAGTTACGACTTACCTTTATTTAACATCGTCGGGGTCACCAATATTTTAGGATTAGGAAATTTTTTTAAAACTAACCCTAACACAATATAACAAAACTTATTCTAATAGAATTTAATAATCAATTATAACAAAACCATGTCCCTGTTACAGAGTAGCGTTATCACCATGGCTGCCATACTGTCCTTATTTCTAAGAAACTGTTATTTTAACTTGTGTTCTTTATTTTTGGTCTTAGGGATAGAAGTTCCCTTGCAAGGCTCTTCGATGCTTTAGATTAAACACGAATAGCAATTGTATTTTAACTTTATTTAGATCTAAAATTTCATAATGGATAAAAAGATAAAGCGTTCAAATTTTTCCGTGACAATTATGAGAAGAAATTTAACGGCGTCAAACAAAGCCTAAAAAAGGGCCAGTGCATTGCGCACTGCAGCTTTTGTAACTGTGATGTTAATCTGGAAGCAATAGGAAAGACATCTATTTCTGCCCAGCATGCAACTCAAAAACACAAGAACTCTGCTCAAAGAATTAAGTCAAACCAATCTGTAAAAAACTTTTTCATAAGTCAATCCGCACCAACTACTCGTGACTAAAAAGCAGCTGCTGCCGAAGGTACCTGGGCTTTCTGTACTGTAAAGCACCAGCAATTATTCCTCTCCAACAACTGTACATCGCATTTGTTCAAAGCAATCCTCCCTGACTCTGACATTACTAAAAAGTTTGCTTCATTCATAACAAAAACTAAAAGCATCATTACAGGAGTTTTAGGTCCCTACGCTCAAAAAATAATTTTATCCAAACTGGGAACACAGCCTTTCTCAGTTTCAGTTGATGCTTAAAACCATAACGAAGTAAAACTATTTTCTTTGGTCGTAAGGTTTTTTAACGTAAAAGTTGGAACGCGAGTACGTCTTCTTGAGCTGCCATCGATGCCAAGTGAGACCTCGAAACAAATTTGGACATTATACCCTCATTTTTTCATGAGAATGGCTTAGACCTAAAACAGCTGATATCTTTATGCGCCGACAATGAACCGGTAAATTTCGGCGGATCACAACTGAGTGGACAAAATAACGTTTTTTACCACTTTAAAGAACGAGCAACCCGACTTATTCCAGTGGGATGCCCTGTACATATGCTACACAATGCAGCAGAAAAAGCCTCAGATCGCTTTGCAATTGACATAGAGACAATCGTCCTGAAAATTGGCAGCCATTTCAAAAGCCAAACTAGTAGGGAAGTGAGCCTCAAACAATTCTGTGAACAACTTGATACTAACTACTCGACTTTGTCCATTCACATTCCAACCAGAAGGAACACACTGGATACTGTACTTGAGCGGATGATTGATCTCTGGGAGCCACTCAAAGCACATTTTTTCTTGCTAAAACAACCGCCACGAATCTTGGTGGATTTTTTTAAATCGGGCAAATCACTGGTCGTCGTATCCTTCCTCGACAGTGCGCTCTCTTGCTATTGAAGATACCAATCCTAATTTAGAAAAGACAACTGCATTATTTCCGGAACTAACAGAAATAGTTGAATCATTCAAGTGCAAACTATTGCAGCGACAGAGTTCAAATTTTTTCGGAGCTACAACAGCTGAACTAATAAGATGTGTCAATGAGTGCGCTGAAGTTCTCAAGTCGAGTTTGCAAGAGTTCTATACCATCACTTTGTAATATGTTAATAAGTGGTTTCACCTTAAAAATCATCCGACACACATCAACTGGACTCTGCTAAGAGACCAAATAGTTGAGTACGAAGAAGTTGTGGAATTGGCTAAGCAACTTGATTTGCAAATGGCAATTATAGATGAACGGTTCGACAAAGTTTCGTTTTTCAACGTTCTTTTCTAAAAAATTCCAGTTGATGTTTTTCGAAAAAAAAGCTGAGAACAAGTGGATAGATAAATATCTTTGCTGAAAATAACATTTTTCCGCTTCTTTACAAGCTGATAAGCATTATATTTTCAATACCTGTTAGCAATTCATTTGTAGAGCGGGTGTTCTCCCTTGTTTCGGCACAGTGGACCAAAGAGAGAAACAGCCTCTGTAAAAGGACAGTCAAGTCCATCCTACAAGTAAAAGTAAACTTAGACATGAGCTGAACTGCAGGAGCAGATCATTTCTAGTGTAAAGTACGATTGATAACTAATTTGACAGGGGTCGCATTCGCATGAACACATTTGTTCACCAATTTCTGTTCTTTTTTTATTATTTTCTTTCCCGATTGTCCTTATTTTGGGTTCAGATCGATGGCAGCCTTAGCTGTTACGTTATTTATAATTTCGTCTCTTGTCTACTGAGTAGTACAGCCATGTCACTATACGTAGATAGTGAGCATGACCGAGTATCCAAATCACCAACCGTGGGACACAGAAACGCCATTGCACAAAATTTCGCACGATAAATTATATGGGAAGGGGCAAACGATTGATAAAATAAAAGCATAAGCCCAGCATACTGCAACTACGCATTCGGCATACACGAATCACGACAACATTGTCAAAATATTGCCAAAACCTCCGCCAATTGCTACTACAAAAGAGTGAAAAGATATTTTATTTAATGTGATCTTTGATTTGAATGCATTTGACATGCAACTCATAGAGTTTTAAAACCGGTCTTACTCAGCGTGAGCTGTATCACTTTAGGCGTGCTTTTTCTACACAACCACTTATTTCGCACCTGTGTAATGTCTACTTTATTAGACAAAGTTGTGTTCCATTGGATGGATTCCCCTGTCCCATTGGTCATTTACAGGAGGACCAATGGGAGATTTGACCACTGAATTTTAAGCGAGATTAAATAATAAAAGAAATTCAAAATTTAGTTTTTTTCTGTTTTAATGGTGATACAATTGTAAAATCAAATAAATTTAACTGAAGAAGTTGTAATTTTTATAAAACTGTTTATCTTTAAGACATTATGTTATTTTTGTCTCATTACTCCCTGATTCCCAATTGGTCGCTTGCTAATTTTTGAATAAAGCGCTCTTGCTACTAATTGCCAAACAATATACAAAATGATGTAACAAAGCAAAAATCAGAGCTAACTTATGATGAAGAGTACGCCACTGTAAATTTGATTTTCACCCAGAAATCGCATCTAACCACAGGTTTAATTTTCCAGCTGAGCAACAAAGTTGCAACATACTTAAATTCAATTCACAACCAAAGCAACGAAATTGGAATTACTGTGAGTTTGATTTCCACAATGGGCAATGAAGTGGAGTTTAACTGCGATCGGCAGCGTGGTCGAGTGGTTAGAGCATCGGGCTCGTGACCAACACGGTCTCGGTTCAAAATCCACTCGCGCCAATCTGTTATATCCTTGGAAAAAATACTTTACGGCACATTCCCCTGCTTGGTGATCCTGGCAAGCAGTTCTAAATTACAGTCATATCTCTATTAAATTACAAGCGGACAGCAATATCTTGGTATCTCCGGAAGCAGGTCGAAGTAATTGCCTACCTATGTATTAGCACCTCCGCCGCTTTCCTGCGAGTCAGGAGGATAAATATAAAGATAAAATAAATAAAAAATAAAATTTAATTCCTACCCAGAGCAGCAAAGTTAGGTTCATCTACTAGACATTGCCTTCTCTGAAAAATGTAAGGACAAGTTTACTATTTCATTAATTTCTTTAAAAGGTATTTAAAATCTTAAACCGAATTTTGGTTTTCACTTAAAATTTGTTTTTCTAATTACTTTCCAAGCACTCTAGTGTCTGTTTTGCAATTATTTATTTCAAATTTTTAAGAAAATCTAGTTGTAATTATTAACTCTGTTAAAAATTACGTAATTTTTTCATTTTGTTTCTTTCAATTTAATTGCTTTCAGTACCAGTCTAATTTTATTGTTTAGTTAGGCATTCTATTTAATTCAATAGTGTTAGACAGTCAAACCAAACTGTTACAAAGAAAAGGTTATTCTTTTTCGAAAAAATTTTGTCTCAATAAATATTATTTGTATGCAAGTAATCGTCTATTTACAATCAGGTCAATAGCCATCTCTTCCAAAGTCTGTGGAGACTAATAGCTTTTTAAGACAAACGGGACTAAATACTTTAAAATCGTTCAAACTACATGTAAATCTAACTTTCTATCTTTGTTATTGGCTTGTTGTCGACAAACTAAAAAGCAAGGAAAGTAGCTTTAACTACATACAGACAAACAGATAAACTTTTTTGAAAAATTTTTTTTCAAAAACGTGCTTTTTTAATGAGAAACGCAAATAAAAGTAGAAAAGCAATGAAACAGTATTTTGAACAACATGTTTCTAATGGAGCCAGCACCATTAAAAGTGTTATGATTCAACTTCCTTTTTCTTCAAAACAATTTTAATATTGATCCTCTAAAAAAAAGTAGGGTCTATATTAAAAATTGATTTAGTAATAGAAATTTGTGCATTCTTTTTACACTGATATTTTGTGGACACTACTGTGTAAAGCAGGGATGGCCAACCTGCGGCCCACTGCTTACTCCAATTTTTTAGTTATATTTTTATAACTGTATAGAATTCTATGTCACTGCTGTCATAGAAACGTAAAGGGAAACAAGTAAAATCGTCAATTGATTGCTGTGTCGACTGACGTCCAATGAACCAATCACTGAAAACTTTAGCCTTTTATAAAGAGCCCTGTTCCATGCATCATTTTCAGTATTCACAATGTTTTTCGATTAAATTGATATTGACTGTGTTAATTCAAACAGTTTTTTACAGTATCAAGTGATAGATGTTAATGAATTTATTTATAATAAAGATGTTCTAAATTAAAGTCATATCTTTATTAAAATTTCAAGCGGAAAATTATATCTTGGCAATATCTTGGCAGCAGGTCGGGCTAATTGCTTGCCGTGGCGCTTTCCGGCGTGTCAAGAAGATAAATATAGAGATAAAAATAAATAAAAAAATGATTGAACCAATGCGGAGTGATGTAGAATGAGATTACAATAGAAGCAGTGATACTGCTAGCGATAAAAAACAGAAACATGTAGATTTGTATTTAAAGTGATTTCCAATTTAAGTGATTAACTATTTACGATTAATAGAAACCAAACTGCTTAAAATGAGAAGCACCAAACTCGAGTTTCGCTCTTATTAGAGCTCGTCAGTGATATTGTGTGTTGTCTCCTGCTTGGAAGACAACACGTAGCGAGTTCGATTCGCAATGAGATATGCATCACTGACGAGCTCTAATAAGAGCGAAACTCGAGTCTGGTGCTTCTCATTTTAAGCAGTTTGGTTTCTATTAATATTCCTAAATACCTCATGTTATTTATAATTTACGATTAACTATTTAAAGTGATCTCCAATATGCACTTAATCGGTTTTCTGATGGATTCTTGGATGCTGAAATGAAAGCAGTACGGCTAAAACTCAGATTATGTGTCTGTCAATGCACCCTGCCCAGTGTTCTTTCCAAACAAATAGAGTAACTCTCCAGCAGATGGAAAAGTTTAAATACCTTGAAGCCACATTTTCGAGTGATGGCAAACAGAGCAACGAAGTTGACATACGTATTGGAAAAGCAAGTGCAATAATGCGCCAGCTTTACCAATCAGTTGTAATGAAACGAGAACTGTGTACAAAAGCAAAGCTATTTGTTTTCCGATCAGTTTTTCTTCCTATTTTTACTTATGCTCATGAGTATTGGGTAATGACCGAAAGAGTGAGATCCCGAGTCGCCTACAGGCGGCCGAAACGGTTTTTTTGCGAAAAGTCAAGAGGTTCATCACTACTTGACAAGGTTAAAAGCACTGAAATTCGTCAATATCTCAAACTCGAACCGCTACTACTGCGCATAGAACGATCGCCGCTACGCTGGTATGGCTATGTGACATGAATATCCCACGAGCGAGCAGCAAAGCAACTAATGGATGCTCTTCCGAGTGGCAAAAGGCTTAGAGGGCGGCCCAGAACTCATTGGCGGAATTATGTTGAAGACCTGGCCTGGTCACGTTTGGAATTCCACCAGCAAAATTGCCGCTAATTAAAGGAGATCGGGATGCTTGGAGATCCCAACTCGAGCTGCTGCGCCCGCAACCCCAAAAGGACAAGCGGGCAAAGGGAAATACACTGAACTAATTTAGTCTTTTTCCTGAGAATGATGATGGAGATGATGATATTTTTTGAAGTAATTCTTCAAACATTTTCTGTAAACTGTCGTTCCGTCTGGGAATCAAATTTAAAAAATTTGTTAATGGAGTGGTTCCGCACCGTAAAAGCTTCACAAGAGCTTCGCAAGCTCTGCTGGCAATCGGTTTTTCCAAACTAATACTTTCCGAACTAAATAATACTGGGGATTTTTCCAGTAAGGTTTGTGTTCAGTTTTAAAACATTTTTCAAACTAGGTTTGACTCGCGAACCAATTTTGTCACCTGCAACAATTTGCATACGATGAAATACAAATTATTATATTTTCGATAAAAAAAATCGCATGCGAATTGCTCCCTTTGTTATCTTTTCCGCCACCTATCCTTTTTTCTCGCAAGGATTATTTGCGAACTAAAGGCTTTTACGTGTCATTTACGACGTGACTTGGAAGCAATCGGTCGATTCTTTGTTACTCGCTGCTTTGTTGTGTTGCACGTGTTCATTTATCTACAATAAGTAACCTGTTTAGTGCTTTCTAGATTTTGGGTTTATATTTTCTTTGGTTTAATAATTTATTAGCAATTTGTACAATTTAATTTTAAACACAAATGTTCTTTGAAATCATCGTCGTATTAAAGCCGTAATTTTTTATGATTTTCTTAATCTAATATTGATTGATAACTATTATCTAATTTCACATTATAGTAATTGGTACGGTAGGTAGTTTGCTTATATTACTGTATTTAAACACACTTTTTTGCCGCTTTAGTAAATTTACATTTTCCACATTTCTAGTATTTAAGGTTTTAGCTTGACGAAGTAGTACATGAGTGCAACTTGTATCAAAAAAATTTAAAAGCCACAGCCAATCTGTCTACTTTTTTGTAGACTGGACAACATTTTAGGAAGTTTGTTAAGTAATTTAATTTAATTTTTAAACATAACTTTAGGACCTGATAACATTTTAGAAACACTTCTTTTATTATCGATAATTTTATTGAAAGCTTTTTTATGAAACAATAAAAGAGCACTTTCTCACCAAAGGCTTTTATATTCACCACTAGTAATATTTTATTATCACGCCATACCCTAAAACTAAACAACCTAAATATAGTTTTGCTGCTGCTACGCAGCAAACTTTCTCAGGTAACGTTTTAAAGCGATCAAGAATTATTTTGAAGTAACAAAAAAATTTAGTTCGGAATAAATAGAATAATAAGATTAATTGAAGCATAGACTAATCGGGAATTTTAAATCTTTTATTGTTTTCTAAAAATACTCTATCTTGTTTATCCAGCATTGTTTCTTGTTTCGCGATATAACTTTCCTGCAATACTAGAAACAAATAAAATTTTATCCAAAAATATCTTCAGTGCAACTAATTATTTGTATAGTAGTTGCCGAACTTTTTATTTTCAATTGTTCTGAAATAACCTCTTATTTAAATTTAAATTTTAAATAAAAAGTTGTTTATAATTGGTCGAACAAAACGCGAAAAAATAGAATTAGTTACTGCGACTTGTGCTCCATAAACGACAATAAATGCCAGAATGAAACAAATTAACCGTAACTTAAATTAGAAATTTTATATCTTTTTACCGCCATGAAAAACACTGCATAAAACTACGGACTTAAAATCGTCAATAATTTCGACTGGACAAAGATTTAAGCAGGATTTGTGGGCCACTGGTGGGGAACTCTAATCCTAACCTAGATGTTATAAGAGTAGCATATAATAATGTCATGTTTAGTGAAAGAAAGCAGTTTGTAACGGCGTTTATATAAACGTATATAATATATAGTCAGCATTTACACGTCAAGAGTTGTATAGCTATTAACTGGCTATGTTTTTAAACAAAGTTTACCTAAATACAATCAGCAAGTTTGTCTTTCATTGAAAAAACAGATAATATCTTGCTCATATCAAAAACGTTTTTCTTGATATTAAACACGTTTTTTTTTTTTTTTGATTCGATTGCAAACGCTGCAGAATGGCGCTACAATCAGTCGGAAGAACCAGGGATGTTCAACCTTTTTTCATAGTGGGATAAATATGAATGTAAATACATTCAGCGGGCCGCAAAATTACATGTATATAAAATTTCCTCTTTGTAGTATTACATACATGACAAAATGATGAGTCTTAAAATATAAATTTATAATTGATTAACTAATTAAATATCTAAGTGAAATGCAAAATTATTACAGGGTTTTTCAAAAATAAAAAGCAAGTTTTCAAAAATAAATGGCAAAAATATTTATTTAAAGATTACAGCACTGGTGCCTAGCACAATCGACAAATATTAAAATTATTTAAATGGCAACCTGTGCTACTAACGATTGACCTTTTTAACAATTTATTTTATCTCGATATATATCCTCCTGGTTTTCAGAAAAGCGACGGAAGGTAGGCAATTACCCCGACCTGCTTCCGGAAATGCCAAGATATTGCTGTCCGCTTGTAATTTAATAGATATTTAATTGTAATTTAGAACTGCTTGCCAAGACCACCAAGCAGGGGAATGTGCCGTAAAGTGTCTTTGCCAAGGACACAACAGATTGGCGCGAGTGGGTTTTGAACCGAAACCATGTTGATCATGAGCACGGCGCCGTTTCGCGCCTTCACTGGTCATGTGATTCACATGCTGCCTTGTGACAACCACGTTTTCTAACAAGATTTACATGTAGAGCATGGTAATAGCGATTCGGTCATTCATTTCTTTCAGGTCTTAAATTCAGGTATTCAACATTTTACAATAGATAAATTGTTGGTGCATTTACAGCAATTGTGAAACTTTATTGAATTTTTGGCTGAATGTCATCAAAAGAATTTTTTTACACCAAACACTGTCCTAGTATTAGATAACGTCAGGTTTCACTATTGCTCTGAAATAAAAATGTATTGGGATCTATTACGTAATCTAGCGATAATGTATATGCCGGCATATTCTTTTGATTTACAGTATATCTGATTAAAAATGTTTTTTTTTTTTTTGTATTAAACACAGATGGAACGATTACAGTTAAAAAATAATATTCTAAATGTTATTGAAGATTTAGGGGATTTTAATATTAATTATCGTAGTTTGTGGCAAAAAGTTAATGAAATATTTAATTGGCAAGAGTAAAAAAATTCAACAAATATTTACTAAATACACTTTAATATAAAGTGTTTTTTATTTTTGCAAATTTGCTTTTTATTTTTGAAAACTTGGCTTTATATTTTTCAAAACTTGCTTTTTATTTTTGCAAACTTGCTTTTTATTTTTTAAAAATTCTGAAAATATTATTAGTAGCCCATTAAAAATATTCATGCTTGAGCTGCTTTGAAATACCAATGACGTGAGTTGCTTTCTTGCTTGCACCGTCTCAATTTCTTCAATAGTCATTTTTTCGTCTTCACTCCACTTTTAAACTGAAAAAGGACATTTGAACTTTTATTTAAAAGTTAAGAACTTTTAGCATTATTCTTTTTTAGTTTAAATAATAAATCTTGCTTTTCATTAAAAACTGTGTTGGACTGGGATTTGACTCGAGCATCTTAGCAAGAGACTCACACTTATATAGGCGTACCAGCCAAAAAAATTTTGAGGGGCGATGAAGTTTTGCCCAGGTTACGATATTCTAGTACTTTACGGAAAAGACAAAAAATTGTCTGAAATTCTCCGACGAAGACCGAGTTTCGTCCTAAAGTGATGGTGTTTAAAAAAAAGTCTTCACTTGGAATCAATCTCATATTTTCCAATTTTCGTCCCAAAATCAAGGTGTTTTCTAAAAAAAAAGCTTTACCTAAATTTGGTAATCATTTTTTGCAATTGATCATTGTCCCTGCCCTAAAATTCCTGAACCAATTTTTTTTATATTGCTGCCCGAAAAATTCTGGTTTTGCCCACATTTTCCACCAAATATGGCTAGACTCGGACTTGACTTACGGGCATAGGTGGGGACGAAAGTACCGCGGTACTTTTACTCGCTACTTATCCAATTTAATAGTAATAAAAAAACTATTTTTGAAATTTTTTTTTTATTTTTAGTTTTGAATTACACTATTTTTGAATGTCAATTGAAATTCAATGTATGACGGAGTTATAACTATTAAATTGGATTATTCAAAAGTACCGAGTAAAAGTAACGCAGTTATGCGGCATGGCATGGCATGATGCTGACAGTGGCTTCATCATAAAGTTCATTCATTGGTTCAAAACCTAGTTGCATCATTCTGTTGTGTCTTTGGGAAAGATGCTTAATGGCACTTTCAATTGTTACCTACAATCTCCAAAATTTTTGAAAAAATTTTATATAACCGTATGATAAGCTATTTAACAAAATACAAAATTTTAAGTCCATGTCAATATGGCTTTCTAACAAACCATTCAACTGAATCTGCAATTACATCAATATATGACCAATTACTGAATAATTTGAACGAAAATAAATTCACATGCTCAATTTTTTTGGATTTAAGTAAGGCATTTGATACTGTGAATCATGAAATATTACTTGGAAAGCTTTATCGATATGGATTTCGGGGTAAAATATGGAAAATGTTACAATCCTATTTATCAAACAGAAAACAATGCACAAAAATTGGACAAGCAATTTCAAGATTTACAATTGTACAATGTGGTATTCCACAAGGGTCATGTCTTGGTCCATTGTTATTTTTAATTTATATTAATGATTTACCAAATGCCACTAAATGTCAAACTACATTATTTGCTGATGACACTAACCTTCATATTTCAAATAAAGATCTAACTATTCTTGAAAACGAAGCAAATAAAGAACTTAAAAAAATAGATAATTGGATGAAATGCAATAAACTATCCATAAATTACTCCAAAACATCATATATGATAATCTCCAATAAATGTCTAAAATCTTCTGCTTTCAAAATCAATATCAATAATACTGAAATTAAATGTGTAGAATATGTAAGATACCTTGGAATCTTACTTGATAATAAACTGAGTTGGAGATCTCATGTATCTAGCTTATGCAATAAAATTTCAAAGGTATGTGGTGTTTTTTATAAATTAAGATATTATGTTCCTTTATGTACCTTAAGAATTGTGTATTTTTCACTAGTACAGTCTTATTTGCAATATTCTTTAATTAACTGGGGACGTGCCAATAAAAGTACGATTAGTCCTTTAGAAAAATTACAAAAAAAGATTATTAGAATTAGTTTGTTTTACCATAAAAGAAATGCAATTGGAAATCTTTTTGCCAAATTTCATGTGCTAAAACTTACAGATTTGTATAAATTAGAATGTGCTAAATTTATGTACAAATTTGAAAATGGTTTATTACCTATCTCCTTTAACAATTATTTTACCAATTTAAAATCTATTCATCCATACAATACACGATATAAAGTAAAAAGTAAATTTTTTCTTCCAAGATTCCGCACAAACTATGGTAAAAAAACACTTCAATATGTTGGAATACAAATATGGTCTGAAGTTCCTCAAGAAATTAAATCTCGGACTTATGTTTCATTTAAAAAAGAATTCAAAAAACTATTAATGAAGTCTTATAATATATGATGAGATTAATAAATGTTTACTTATTTATTAACTCATAAAAAAAATTTTTTTTTTTTTTTATACTTTTTTATGTGTTGATATAGATTGTGAAATATAGAATTTGGATTGCTTTTTTTTTTATTTATTTATTTATTATTATTATTATTTGCTTAGGCCTATGTTTTTTTTTTCGTTATTCTTTTTTTTCTTTTCTGTAATTGTTTATTCATTAGTTTAAATATAAAATTTGGGTTGTGGCTGACTAGGTGACCTTTGATGGTCTTTCGCTGCAACCCTGTTGTAGTATTGCTCAATATTTCTATTATTTTGTGTTTTTTTGTTTTTGTTTTGTATTTAAATGGCAATCTACAATGAATAAACAAAGATTGATTGATTGATTGATTGATTCCCTTGCTTGGTAGTCCTGGCAAGCAGTTCTAAATTTGTTTGAAATCATATATCTATAATTATGGCAAACAATCTTCAAAAAAAAATTGGAATGCAAACCAAAAAAATTCAAATATAATTTGCTTACAAAAAGCAAGGAAAAAAATATGCACTAACTAAATATTCTGGTATATTTTAAAATAGCGTATTTTGTGATATAAATGTACCATGTTTTTGCCCCATATTTATCTATAATTTTTTTGATTTTATCTGTTTACAATATAATTTAAATTTAGTCAATATCATCACAACTCAATACTGCAAGATATTTTAGCAATCTTGGTTTAATTTTTCTTGATCACAGGTGCTCAAATAGTTTGTTGAGAAAGTGCAATGCTGTGTGTCCATAAAAAGCTGTACAAAAGATCAACTTTGCTATAAGAGAATAATGGTGGTTTTCAAAAAGCTATCTGAGACTTTGACTTTGTTATCAGAGTACAAAACAGCTACCATATAGCAATAACTATTTTATTCAAACCTTTTGTTGTGAAGGGCCAATCCTATTTTTTTAATATGCATGATTGGCCAATACAATCTAAGAAGCAAATCTGTAACATTTATTTTTTTAAGTTTATGCAGTTATATGTTTGATAACAGCTTTTAATTTACTTTTAAAACAGCTAATGCTGTTTATTAGTTTTAAAACAACTAATTAATTTACTTTTAAAACAGCTAATGCAGCTAAGGCATTAAGAAAATTGAAAAGTGCAAGTATAAAACTGTAAAAAGCATGGCTGCAACACCTTGATCAGTTAAAATATAAGAAATGAGAAATGAAAAAGGTGATAAAAGTTTAATGTTGCAAAAAAAAATAATCAAACAAATTAGAGATTCTATAACCAATGCATGACTTGTCTGCATAATGATGTATGACTAGCATTTGAATATCATTCACTGTACTCTTTTTGTACTTTTGTCTGGCAAAATTAATGTTGTCTTGACAACATAACTATTATTTAGAAAAAAATACCTTTAGATCAAGTTAAGAACTTGCTCATTTAAGCTAATATTTTTGTTTTAAGCTCACTTCTAATTTCTCTCGTTATAATAATAAAAATGGGCAAATATTTTACAATAAATAAACTGCACTCTTTTTGTACTTTTGTCTGGCAAAATTAATGTTGTCTTGACAACATAACTATTATTTAGAAAAAAATACCTTTAGATCAAGTTAAGAACTTGCTCATTTAAGCTAATATTTTTGTTTTAAGCTCACTTCTAATTTCTCTTGTTATAATAATAAAAATGGGCAAATATTTTACAATAAATAAACTGCTGATAACTGTTTTTAATTCTTTTCTAATATCTTTCTTTTATTATAGGAAATGAAATGTTATAGTTGAAAAAATACTTTACAAGAAGGAAAGAAAGAATAGTCAGTTTTATTAACAACAAGCAATTTTTAAATGTGTTGCTTTTTTCCATAAGTTTGTTCTGATTTTACAAAAATTGTTATTTGTTTATTTTTTGCAGAAGGAAAATTAATTACGATCATGCTTTCAAATATTCCAAAGGGCACAAACAATTATACTTTAGACAAGTTTATGAAAAACAATGGTATTGTCTGTTGGGGATGTCGAGCTAACTTTGCTGCTCAGTAAGCTAATTTTATTTCTAATTGTTGATATTTAGTCAAAAAACTTTATTTGTCTATATTTAATATAATTTGTGCTTCATTAATGTATGAAAATGACAAAGTAATTTTTAATCATGCAAGCATTTGATATATTGCATTTTTCATTTTAAGTATTGTATATTTTTCCCTATAATTGTAAAAATTTAAAGCAAGAAGATTTAAGTGTTTCTTGAATCTCAAATGCTAAATCCTAAGCAGTGTAATTCTTAATTGATCTAATTTTAAGGTTATGAGTAAAATTTAATTCAATTTATACTAAAACCTTTTGGTTTTGAATCAAACACTCTATTATTTCAACTAATTAATTAAAAAATTAATTAATCAAACTAAATTTTTCAGAATTTTAATAATATTATTGTTAAATTTGTTTAAAAAGAGCAATGGTTATTTTTACAATACCACTTCTAAAAAAATTTTCTGCTTGTTATCTTTATGGCACTATGTGGAATGATTGATAGGTGATAAAGAAAAGCTCAAGGTTGATTTTTCACATAAGTTTTCTCAAATGAACAATCAGGGTAACATTGATATTACCTTGTGATAATAAAAAAAAAAAGTCAACTTGAATCTTTTTCAGTTCTGATTAAACTTCTAAAATTTTTATTTTTAGTTTTCAATTTAATTGATAAGAACATTAGGATTAATTTAGAGTTACATTTAAAATGGCTTGATTTAAAATTAAATCTATTTATTGAAAGAACTGATTACTTGAGTCAAGTTACAGTAGCCAGTAGAATTTTTTTAGTGATGTAAAAGTAGCCAAATTGAAAAATATTGTCATAATTACATTGAAATATCCAATGTTTGTGCAGAATAGCTTTTATTGATGTTGAAGTTCAAGACTGTGAAAAAGTTCTTTGTTTACATGCACAAGAGTGGAATGGATCTGAACTCCAAGTAAAATTAGATGACATTCCTTCTAGAAAAAAGAAAAAAAAAAGTAACAACATTGATTTTTTTAAAATTATTTATTATTTGTAGGAGTGATTGCTCAAATTCTCTTTTATTAATTGGGTGATTGATTGATGTTAGAAGTATAACTTTTTTACTGAAAATATAGAGAAGTAATAGGTGTGATCAGTGGGACATATAAATTAAGAGGGTAGTTACAGTGTGGCCTTCCGGATAGACTAATTACAATTTGAAGATTACATTAAGATTGGCTTTTATATTATAGATAAAACCATTATTGAATACTTATGACCGAAGCAAGACAATTTGTCCGCGAGCCAATTTGGCGAAAAAATAAAAATTATTTACCTTTACTAGTGTTGAAGCGACAGCAAGAAAGTTTTGTGTCACAAAGGCAACTGAAAAGGCAATTGTAAATATTCAGCTGATAAGAACGAAAATTTTAATTTAAAGTTGTTAAATGCGTTAAATTTAGCGATGTTTCTAGCCCAATACTTATCTATTTAAATTTACAATAGCTCAATTTCGAATATTTAAATTAAAGAAGGTACTTGAATAGTTAAATTTTCGAATCACGGTCGTTTAACAATGCATCTTTTACAAAAAAGTACAATAATGTAGCTTACTGCAAAGACGACAGGTTTAAAGTTTTACGGGCGTACAAACTTATGACGTCATAATAAGCATTTTACTATATCAAAACAAATCTATTCTGGTCGGCACGCATAAACAGTTTTATTTTAACTATTTTCTTTTTTTTTTTTAGTTCTAACTGTTCGTCTCGTCTATAGGGCTCGTCAGAAAGCAATCCAAAATTTGAAAAAGCAAACACAAAAAGTAAAGCTTAACAAAGCGATAAAAAGTCGGCAAAAGAACTTAAACAAAAAGAAAATTACGGCAGTGATTAAAAAGTTAAAGCGGTTACAATTTGTTTAAATTAAATTTTAATGTGTAAATTTTTTTCCGTTGCTTACGCTATTGTTTCCAAATTTGAATTTATTATGGCTAATATCATGATGGATGATTCTAGGATAGTGGGTACAGATAAACGGCGAAATTCGGCGGGATAAATGTGTATTTAATCTTTTCGTAAAATAACTGAACAAAATTATTGTTGTGCAAATTTAAAGTCACCATGCTTATTTGTTACCTAGGTGCTAACCATAAACGCCATCTTTTGTGATGTCACAAAATTCACGCGCCTGCCAAAACTTAGAACAATTTCGTTGCATTAATCGCAGCTGTGCAATTTACGACTTCTGAAAAACACTGATTACCGATATGAGAAAATGTTTAATAATACAACGGGAACAAGTCGAAACAAAAGATACAAAAATTCAATCAGGTTTGTAATATAGAATAATATAACGCATAAAAATCTTTAATTTTTTTAAAAGCATTTTTAGGGCGCACTGTTTGTTCCAATAAATTCATTCGTTATTTGGAAAATTTAGCGTAAGCAAAGGAAAAAAACTTTACACATTGAGATTTAATCAAACACGATTTGTAACCGCCTTATATACTCTTCTGTAAGCTTTGCTATTTGGCTTGATCTAATCTTCTGTTTTGATTCTTGACAATTTCAAAATCACTGCCCTAATTTATCGCTTTGTTAAGCTTTACTTTTTGCATTTGCTTCAAATTTTGGATTGCTTTCTGACGAGCCTTATAGACGAAACGAATAGTTGAAACTAAAAAAAAAAAAAAGAAAATAGTTAAAATAAAACTGTTTATGCGTGCCGACCAGAATAGATTTGTTTTGATATAGTAAAATGCTTATTATGACGTCATAAGTTTGTACGCCCGTAAAACTTTAAACCTGTCGTCCTTGCAACTTTGCAGTTGTAAAAGATGCATTGTTAAACGACCGTGATTCGAAAATTTAACTATTCAAGTACCTTCTTTAATTTAAATATTCGAAATTGAGCTATTGTAAATTTAAATAGATAAAGGCCCGTTTCCACTACAAGCGTGGAAAAGAGCATTCTTTCTCTCTTTTATTGATCTTCGATTGAAGCGAGCGGTTAAAATTGAAGCGAGCGCAAAAAAAAAGCAATAAAACAAACAAAGAATGCTTTTTTACACGCTCGTAGTGGAAACGGTAAGTATTGGGCTAGAAACATCGCTAAATTTAACGCATTTAACAACTTTAAATTAAAATTTTCGTTCTTATCAGCTGAACATTTACAATTGTCTTTTCAGTTGCCTTTGTGACATAAAACTTGTTGTCGCTTCAACACTAGTAAAGGCAATTGTCGCGTACCCCTTTCCTGTATAGTTAGTTTTTCACCCATATCTGGAACGTAAAAAAAAATTAAATTTACATGGTGCGTGACTGCTGGGACACCCTGTAGATTAGGTTATATTAGGGTAGTCCAAATCTGGACCAGAGGCAGAAGAATTTTAGCTGTATGACATCAGGGATGGCAAACCACATTCTTTAAAATCCAATAAATCATCTGTCTTCCCGAAATTTTTGGTATTAGTATATGACTCAATTATTTTAGATTTCACCACCCTAAAGCTTAGAATTTGCACCTCGAATTTACTTGAAGACAAAAAAAAAGAAAAGAACTTTCAATCAACTATAAACATAAAAAAAAAAAGTTATAAGGTAGAGCTCCCAAAAGTGATAAGCTTGAATTACACTGTCTCGTCTGAGTATTTGCTTTGAATGTAAAATTTTTTTTAAATTTTAAGCAATCAACAGTGGTGGTTGTTTTGAATGGTAGAAATTAAAAAGTGCCTTTGAATTACCACAACAGCGGTAGTGCACATGCTGCATGTATATATTTTCATCTTAAATTTCGTTTCAATTTTGTTTACTTGTCACTATCACACAATGATGATTCACAAATACTACTATATTTTTGTATTGGTAGAACTATATAAAACTATATAAAACCTTGTGATTTGTAGCTCAAGCAGTGGAAAAGCGTTCACCAACATTCGAAAAAAAAGAAAGAGATGAAAGAACCTTATGCTTTAGAAATATTTCTCATCGAATTTTTGCTTCTCAGGCAGAATCTTTATATAAAGGAGTTAAAGCAGTACACTTAGCTCGTAACACAAGAAATAATAAACCAACAGGGTATGTTTTTATGTCACTGAATTTATGATTGCTAGGAATTTCAATTTAATGTTTAATCACTAATTTTTCAGAATAGCTTTTGTAGAGTTTTTTACCAAGAAAGAACTAATGGAAGCTTATGGAAATAAAAATAAAATAACCTTAAATGGTAGGACAGTTTACATTAGCTTGTGTGCTCCTTTATCAATAAATGAAAAGAGTGGTAAAAGCAGTGAAAAAACTGAAGCTCCAAAGCAAACATTAAATCCGATTAAAGATGATGAAGATAAAGATGACACTAAATTGTCAAAACGTCAAAGAAAAGGTTTGTATACTTATCCAAAATGTTTTTTGTTATTACATATCATGTTTCCAAAATTACATGTTGGGCACAAGAATTATTATTAATAAAGAAAAAATCAAACCCGAAAATTTACTTCTCTAATAATAATGCTCTTCCGCAAGTTACTCCACGAATCTGTGTTAATAATATCAAAAAAGCACTATAATGTAATTCAGTGGTTCTCAAACTTTTTCGTGCTGCGGCGCACTAAAAAACTTTAAAAAAATTCGCGGCACACTAACTAAAAAAAAAAAATTTACTTTAAAAACTTTATTCTGCAAACTTTAATGCGATGGATGTGCCTGTTTTTGATCGAAACGAGGTTCCGTCATTGTCAAACACACCCGCATTTCATCGTCAATTCCAAGAAGTCTTTCTCGTTTTACTTTTAATTTCTGTCAAAGCAGAAAATCCATATTCGCAGATCCATGAAGATGCAAATGGCAGCATAACACCGATCATTGGATAAGATTTGTAAACAGATAGCCAAAACTCGTCCAAGCTTTTTTGGGGAAACAATGCTTGAAAAAACAGGTCATTTCGTAAATCTATGAGCTGCTCTTCGGTAGAAAGGTTGCTTGTTTCGTTGATTCCAATTGGATTAACTGCCCATCCAAAGTTGTTTACATCAAACTCGGGGAAGTAGTTTCGAAGTGACTGCTGTAATCCAGACAGTGTGCACATAATTTCAGGAACAACATCGTCAACTTTTCGTCTAATGATTGTAGCTTTGATGTTGCTGTGATTACATTTTCTGATGAACTTTGGAGACTGAAATTCAAATTGTTCAGTTTGTCAAACAAGTCAAAAGAAACAGAACTTTTAGCCACCAACTTTCGTCATGAAAAGAAAATCCTAAGTTTTTGTTCTGCGTTTCCATAAATGAAAGAATGAAAGAGAGTTTTCAGTTGGACCAAGCATATTAACACCTTTCCTTTCGAAAGCCAACGTACTTCAGTATGATACAGCAAACACTCGTACTCAAAATCCGTAGCTTTACAAAGTTGAGAAAAAAGTCGATTTCGTTGCGGCCGAGATTTAATAAAATTTAGACCTTGCTAACTTGATCATAACAGCTTGTAAATCTTTGTCAAAGATTCGGCCACTAGTGGTTGTCTGTGGATCATGCAATGCACAATTACCACATTTGGATTTTTTTGGCGCACGTATGCAACAAATCCTTTTTGTTTTTTCCCTGCATCGAAGGACAACCGCGATACAAACGCTCGCACAGTTACTCCACTTCAACTTAGAAAAAAGCAAACATTTTCATTAACCAATTCAAATATATTCTCACCTGTAGTTGTGCTGTCCAATTCTGTGCAAAACAATAACTCATTTACCAATTTTAGAGCCTTTATGAACCGAATAAAAGCAAGCAGATGAGCTTTCCCCGTCCGGTCCGTAGATTCATCAACTTGCAAAACCCATAATCCAGACAATACATTTTCTGTCACAATAAAGTGTTCGTGTCAAGTCTTCTATTCTTCGTGAAATCGTATCATTTGACAATGGAACTTGGCGAACTTTTTTCGGCAGCAGCTGTTCCAAGGATTTCTACAACAATGGCTAATGCTGGTGCAATGACTGATTCTGCGTCAGTATGTGCTTTTTTACGTTTAGTTAATAGGTGAGCCACTTTATAGCTGTTTGTTTGTTTGCGACATCAGGTTCCCAAAGAATTCTGTAGGCTTATCCTTCAATGTGGGATATTTCGTGTTCAAGTGTCTGATGAGCTTGCATGGAACAAGCGATTCGTTCGTTAGGGCCGTATTGCAGATAATGCATAAAGGTTGCTGGTGATCCTCAGGTCCCAAAGCAATAAATCCGTATTGAATGTAATCTTTTTTGTATTTGCGCACAAAAATGTGCATGTGATAACCTAATTGATTTATGATCTCCTTGATAAACATTAGTGATTTGATCATAATCAGGTCGAAAACAATTATTACAATGTTGTTGCGGGCGTGGTATGGTTTTACATAAAGTTAATATTATTGTCATGTAACTGTGCGGAGTAAAAAAAAAGAGTAAAAGTAAAATAATTTGCAATTTTCCGAAAGATTCAGGTCAAACCTCAATTACGAAATTTTTCAAAAGTAATAAAATTCCGCTATTAATTTGTGCCAATTTCGCTGCAAAGTATATTTTTTGTGTGATAACTATAATTTTTACTTTTAATTAGTGCAGCTGGTATTACTTATCTCTAAAACCAATCAAAGTTATGATTTTTTTAAAAATAAAAGTAAACTAAAAAGGGGTGTACCATTTAAAAAAGAGGCCCTTAATTTTGGTGAAAAGAATTCTACTTCTTTACCTCTTAAGCACAATGTAAATCCAGTCCAGCAATGTTTAAATTGTGCACATAATATATAATCGTGTAGTGCATTGGTATAGTGTAGAAGTACAAATTGTTTTCGTTTTTTTAGTAAATATAATAAAACTACTGTGACTTGATTAATAATTATGATTTTCAGAATGGCGTTTGCAGTCATCGATGAAAAAGATTGCGAGAAAGCGTTGAAGCTGAATAAGAACGACTGAAATGGTCGCATCTTATCGGTTGAAGTCGAGAAATCAAAAGAAGCTCAAAAATAAGACCAGATTGTAAGATATTTATTAAATTTTAACTTGTTGAATTGACCTGTTAATGTTTTCACGAGTATTGTTGTCTTCATAACGTTTGTAAAGATTTTCAATCGTATCCTTTACTTCGGGACGAAAATGGATGATAATGGTGTGAGAGATTGTAATGTTGCAAATTTTGTAAGTGTATTGCAACGTCATAATTCGCATCTTCTGCCTATGACCTCATATATTAGGACGCCATCAACTTCGCATGCCCTCAAAATTAAAAACTTCAGCGCTTTTTTCACATTATCTGTAATGGCGAATAAACTTTTTTCGTAATTTTGTCAAAATTTTTCTTTTACCCTCTTTTTAATGAATACAAGATGTCTTGTTGCAGTTATAATTTCCAAAGATTTTGTAGAAGTCGGCCACAAATCGCATGCAATTTTATCATATTGGCATATCTCGATATTCCTCTAATTCGGCTTCAATCTTTTCAGAGTTCTCTGATGAATCAGAATGTCTCATCTTGCTGTTCATAATGTTCACATTTATTCACATGCATTCATTCATACGTCATAGTTTATATTGATTATAAGCTTACCGCTAGTAACTTCATTCACGCAAGTCGGCTACAAATTCAAAAGCTGTCACCGTTAATGTAGCAAAGACACTTTTTAATTTTAATAATCGGTACAAACTTTTACAGTTCTGAACGAAGTTAAATGTGACGCTCCCGAAAGAATAATTTGTGTCAAAAACGTTCCGTTGGGAACTTTTGCCCAAGCTTTGGAGGTTTTGTTCGGTGACGTTAAGGAAGTCCGACATTTACACGATTTCGGTGGCCAACCAACAATGTAAGTCAAAACAATCAAATAGTCTCTTGATTTTTACGTTACTTTTAGCGTTACTTTTAGCGTTACTTTTACTTTTAGCGTTACTTTTAGCGTTACTTTTATTTGATTCTTTTAAGTTCTAATCATCTTTGATAGTTTCGATTTTTGTTTCTTTTTTAGTGGCTTGGCTCTTCGGTGTTTCGATTACGATTTTGAAACAAAATTTATCAAATAAAGCAAAACTATTATATGCGCTCTTTTCAGTGATTTATTTAACTGTGTGTTTCGCTAGGTACATTCTCTAAATATCTCAAAATTGCAGAAGTTATTTCTATATAAAAAAAAAAAAGGGCACAAATATGATAATAGTAATTATCGCCCCATTTCACGGCTGTCGCAATTTGATAAAATTTTTGAAAAACTGATATATAACAGAATTTGTAATTGCATAGAAAAATGTGATCTGATAAGCATGTTTTAACCTAAAAAGTTTTCCAGTTCTCGATGTGCAAAAAAATTATAATAAAAACTTTGGTTTTTACCTGCAAGGTCATTTTAGGATTTGAAAATTTATGTTAAAGTTTTCAACAAAAATAACGTAAAGTTCAAACTTTTGTACGAAATAAAAGGCAGGGTTGTGAAGTAGGAGATAAAATTGAAAAAAATTTCTCCAATCCACAACCCTGATGAGAGCTAATGAGTAGTATTTTAATTTTGCTGCAATTTTTATTTACTTGTCTCTTAATTACAGTACATCGGCTGGAGATAAAAACTTCCGTTTAAAAGTCAGGGGTTTTCGGACATTCTATAAAAAAGACCTTTGAGACAACACCTTGCAGAACTTTCCAGTATGTTGTCTTGGGTTTCTCTGTTTTCGATATCTTCTTTACGTTACAGTGGCAGAAAAATAAAAAAGCAAATTAGCAATTATTACAATGACACTCAGGTAATGAAAAACTTTTTTGAAAACAAGAATGTCAAAAGTTGTCAACTTGTGATTGATTCAAGCAGTGATAAATATGTTACTTTTTTGTGGCAGTCAAATGATTTTCAGAAAGATCAAAAAAAATGTTGATTTCTTACGTCAGAGTTGTAATCCGAGATCGCAACCGAAGCAAATAAAGTTGACGATTTTTAAGTGCGTTTTACGAATTGATAAAATAAACTGAATTATGCCTTTATATATGCTGAAGTAGAAGACTTAGCTTTGACAAACTTTAAAACATTGTTAGGTTAAGGAGGTTAACACAATATTACTAAATTTATTCAAAGTGAATTTATTAATAAATTATAAAAAAATAACGTCTCAGTCCCAGAGTAGCGCCTATCACATTATTTATAATTTCGTCGCCTGTCTACTGAGTGGTACAGCCACGCCATTATATGTAGTGAGCATGACCGAATATCCAAATCACCAACTGTGGGACACAGAAACGCCATCGCACAAAATCGGCACAGAAAGGCCGTGGCACAAAATTTCATACAATAAATATTATAGGAAGCGTAGCACAAATGGACAAAATAAAAGCACAAGGCGAGCATGTTGCAACCACGCATCGGTATACACAAATCACGACATATTCCTTCTAGTTGCAAAAAAATTTGAGAACACAAACTTGAAAACAAAAATATAGAATTACTTATTTAAAAATTTCTGTACGAAGTTGAAAACAAAAACATTAGTAAGAAAAAATCGAGCTACATTTTAAAACCAGTAAAATACAATAAAAAAAAAAAAAGAATAAAAAGATAATATGGGAATGTTAAGTGGTGTATCTGATATGTAAAAACATGAAATGTGGGAGTGATGAAGGATATGTGTTGTGAAATTGTAAATGAAATGTTTGTGAAAATAACTTTGAATCGCACCATTAAAACAGTTTATATAAATATATAGATTTTTAACATATAATTTATTGACGAATCTTTGATCAACTTTAATATATGTTATATTTTATCATTGTTGGAAATTATATAAAATGAGACATGTAAGTTCTTAATTCATTTCTTGATAAAAAATGATAAAATCCAAAATTATAGAAATATACATAGAATCACAAAAGCATTCAACAACAAAAAATTCTTTAAAAATATTCAACAATAACAGTTAAGAAAGTTATTATAATCAAGTTGTAGGACTACTAGATGTTAAAAGTCCTTCATCGAGAAATCTTCATCAAGAAATTCGGAACTGTTCGATCTGTTAGTTTGAATCTTCAATATAGTAGTTGATTCATATTATGGGAGTAAAATTAATTGATTCCAATTTGGTTATTTTCTTAAAAGTCTTTCAATTGGCATTGCCTCTTGTAGATGAAGCTCGGTGCAATTCAGAAGTTTGTTTAAACTTGTTAAGTTGTGGTTGTGAGGTAACGGTGTTGTGTAACATGACGACGGCTGAGCAGTGCAAAACAAACATAGGCGACAACGATCTGCGTAATAATTACTAGATAAATTTAAATGTAATACAGTCCGAAAAAGTGAATATAAGCATGCATACGAAAGACTTTTATAACATACGAACTATTAGCATACAAAAATTAGCATAACAGCTACAAAAGAAGCGACAGTAAGATAAAACAAGACACACACACACACAAAAAAATTTGCACATTATATGGTGTTTTTTGGCGAAAAGCGTTCACGACGAGCAGAAGATATCAAAGGCAGAAATTTATTGTGATTACTTATGCAAGTATCGTTATGGTTGCAAGATTATTTGGCATTTAAAGTGTTGGTTGATTGACGGAAAACAGAGAAAAATCTGCTGATAGATATACAGAGAAACAGTGAAAATGTCTCTATTGTATGCTAAGAGTTTGGAAAAGTATCTTTTAAGACATTTCAGCAAAAAAAAAATAAAGCTCACATGTCGTTACACTTTGTATTAAAATAACCATGACTGTTATAAAAGATGTCGAAAATTTTAGAGCTAAAAGGACTATGTCGAGCAAAACAAAGACGTACAAAATTTGTAACAAACAAGGAAATTCGCATCGTAAGTTTTACTTGATTGAAGCGAAAAGATGGTTTGCTTAATATTTGTAATTTGTCTCTATCTACAGTAATCTGAGCAATTGTTGCAAGCAACAAATGCAAATCGACAAACAGTTGTGTGTTTCCGACACAGCTTGATATATATCTGTAAGCTTTTACAAAAAAAAACAATAAATCTTGAATTTTTTGGAAAGATACGAGTATGCCCAAAGTGATAATGTGCGTAGTACAATGCTCGCCTTGGATAATAATGTTTGGACTTGCAATTTGGCCTATCCCGTGTTTATCAGCTTGGGTACGTCCATACTCAATTAAAGGTTAAGAAAAAAAATTTTGTATCGTATTAAACGCTCACGTGGGCAAAACAGTTGCTTTGATTGGTTGGCAGGTAAGTTATGTGACAATATCACTAGCCGAAATTGCAAGGCTAGGTCTGCCTGATGCTAATGTTAGAAGTTCAGACGGGTATAATTTGCTCAGCGTTGAAAAGAAACTGTATTAGAAGTTTTCTCTAACTGAAAATGCTACAAACAAGAAATCAAGATTATGAAAAAGATAATGCCTTAATCAATAACAGCAAGGAAAAACTTGGAGCCAATAAAAAAAATAAAAACACTCACGAAAAGCAAAAAGAAATTCTAGGATATGGTTTTTAACTTTAATAGCGACTAGGTGGGTTGATCACTCGACCAGATATAGTAGTTTTCTTTGTTGGTAAGTTGCATAACTGAAAAAGAGGATCTTGTCGATCGATGTTGAATGAGTCGGGGTGTGCTTTATTGGAAGTATCTGTAAAGTAGAAATTGTTTTTGCACGGCCATCTCCGTGAGTCTTTCGTTACAGTTGTCGCAGGTATTGAAATTGATTTCTTGTCTCTTGAAAAAAGTCATTTTTTTTCTTAGTTTTACAATCATTTACAAAGACAAGGGTGTAAGCTGGTTTTAAGCGATCAATAGAAATCTTAAAACTACTTTTAGATGTTTCAATCATAAAATATTTATCAAATCGTTCTAGGACTTTATAAGGACCAGTGAAAGAGTTTTCAAGTTCTTTTTTCACATGAGCAACTCTAAGATATACAGCTGGACCAGTCAACAATCTTTTATCTACCTGGAAACTAGTGTAGTGTCTCTCTGTGTAAATTAAAGCAGGGCTTTTGTTCTTGAAAAATCAATCAAGGATTTCGTTAGAGCTGGATCATCAACTTGTGGTTTTGGCGTAATTTCATCAAATGAAAAAAGACGACTGTATTGGCGTAAAATACGTGTTAAAAGATTTTCACTGTTTTTCTTTGTCAAACTCTGAACTACACAGCTTGATTGTCACAAAAGTATGGTAAATTACGTCCATCGAGCATATATCTAAAACATTTAACGCTTTCATAAATAGCCAAAACTTTTTTGTCAAAAATTGTTTGCTTAAGTTGTGCTTACTTAACTTTCTAGAAAAAAAGACAATTGGTACACGTAACTTTCTGCTGGGATCAAATCGGTAAAGAATGACAGCAATACAAGAATCACTTACCTCTGTAGACAAAAAGGTTTCTGCATGAGGAATTGGGTGCATAAACCGTTTTCATACCAAAAGCAGCCTTCACTTTTTCCAAAGATAATTTTTGCTGATCCAATTATTGAATAACCGTGCTTTTCGATCGCTTTCGGTTTGAGTTTAGCGCCGCATACAACGGTCGTAATAATTCACTACACTTTTCAATAGTTTTGTGATAAAAATTAACTGCGCTACAAAAACGAGAAAGACTTCTAAACGTTTTCACAAGGAGGTACTCAACAATAGCCATGATGTTTTCATCCGTTGCGGAATAGCCTATTGGGAGGAGCTTGTCACGAACAGCTAAGGTTAAGCTTAACCGCCTGCGGACTGGTGTTGGGCTATTCCATCTATCCATGCAAAAATGGGTGGCGCTTTTTCACTAAATTGTTGATGTGGCGCCGCTGAACAAACCGCAGATCACATTCTAATAACATGCCCCATACATCGAGCACCACGTGGAGCACGACGTCTGATGGTTTTGGATGACGAAACTCGATGCTCGCTTAACAACATTACTGCCACCATCTGATCCGGGCACTACAGCACCTGGGGTAGTGAAAGAATAAACCCTCTGCCTCAGTCCTGTTTTTGTCTAACCTGGAGTGGATGCATTTCTAAACGACCACGATGACGACGAGGAAAGACTTTAAAGAAGTTTATTGCCGACTGGTCATTAGAATAACAAACCGAAAGCAATGGGGAACTAATTATCAATTATTACGTAAGGTTGGAAACAAGACTGAAAATAATAAAGACAAAAAGTTGTGACTTACTTTTGTTCAACGTTGTTGGGGTCACCAATATGTTAGGATTAGGAGGTTTGTTTTAACTAACCCTAACACAATATAACAAAACTCATTCTAATAAAATTTAATAATCAATTATAACAAAACCATGTCCCTGTTACCGAGTAGCGTTATGACCATGACTGTCATATAGTCCTTATAAGATTTGTCCTTATTTTAAAGGTCTCTGTCTTAAAAATAATTTTGTCCTTATTTCTAAGAAACGTCCTTATTTTAACTTGTGTTCTTATTTTTGGTCTTAGGGGTAGAAGTTCCCTTGCAAAGCACTTCGATGCTTTAGATTAAACACAAATATCAATTGTATTTTAAATTTAGTTTAGATCTAAAATTTCATAATGGATAAAAAGATAAAATGCCCAAATTTTTTCCGTGACGGATATGAGAAGGAATTTCAAAGGAATTTCACGGCCTCAAACAAAGCCTGAAAAAGGGCCAGTGCTTTGCGCACTGCAGCTTTTGTAACTGTGCTATTAAACTGGAAGCAATGAGACAGCTGTTTCTGCCCAGCATGCAACTCAAAAACACAAGAACTCTACTCAAAGAATTAAGTCAAACCAATCTGTAAAAAACGTTTTTATGAATCAATCAGCATACCTACTCCTGACTACAAAGCAGCCGTTGCGGAAGGTACTTGGGCTTTCCATACTGCAAAGCACCAGGAATTATTTCTCCCCAACGATTGTACATTGCATTTGTTCAAAACAATCTTCCCTAGCTTTGACCAGAACAAAAACTAAAAAGGAGCATTACAAGGGTTTTAGGTCCCTACGCTCAAAAAATAACTTTGTCCAAACTGGAATCAAAGCCTTTCTCAGTCTCGGTTGATGCTTAAAACCATAACAAAGTAAAACTATTTCCCCTGGTCATAAGGTTCTTTAACGTCAAAGTTAAAATGGGAGTACGTCCTCTTGACCTGCGACGATGCCTAGTGAGATCAAATTTGAACGTTATACTCTCATTTTTTCATGAAAATGGTCTACACCTGAAACAGCTGACATCTTTTTGCGCCGACAATGCACCGCTAAATTTCGGCAGATGGCAGCTGAGTGGACAAAATAACGTTTTCTACCGTTTTAAAGAGCGAGCAACTCAACTTATTCCAGTGGAGTGCCCTGCACACATCTTACACAATGCAGCAAAAAAAGGCCTCAGATCGCTTGACAGTTGACATAGAGACAATCGTGCTGAAAATTGGCAGCCATTTCAAAAGCCAAACCAGTAGGGCAGTGAGCCTCAAGCAATTCTGTCAACGACTTGATACTAACTACTCGACTTTGCCCACTCACATTCCGACGAGATGAAACACAATGGATACTGTACTTGAGCGGATGATTGATCTCTGAGAGCCACTCAAAGCACATTAAACATCCGCCACGAATCTTGGTGGATTTTTTTAAATCGGGCAAATCACTGGTCATCGTATCCTTCCTCGACAGTGCGCTCTCTGCTTAAAAGAAAAATGCATTATTTCCGGAACTAACAGAAATAGTTTGAGTCATTCAAGTCCAAAATATTGCAGTGGCAGAGTTCAAATTTTTTGCAGCTACAACAGCTGAACTACTAAAAGATGTCAATGATGAGAAAGCTGAAGTCTCTAGTCGATTTTTCAAAAGTTCTATACCATCACTTTGAAATATGTTAATAAGTGGTTTCACCTTGAAAATCAACCGACGCACATCAACTAGACTCTGCTAAGAGACAAATAGTTGGGTAAGCGACTTGATCCGAAAATGGCAATTATAGATGAACGGTTCAACAGTCTTGTTTTTCAACGTTCTTTTCAAAAAAAATTCCAGTTGATCTGTTCCGAAAAAAAAAGCTAAAACAAGTGGATGAATATATTTTCCGAAAACAACTTTTTCCGCTTCTTTACAAGCTGAGAAGCATTATATTTTGAATAAATGTTAGCAATCCATTTGTAAACCGGGTGTTCTCCCTTGTTTCGACACGGTGGGCCAAAGAGAGAAACAACCTCTGTGAAAAGACAGTGAAGTCTATAAACTTAGACATGAACTGTCGACAGATGCAACAAATAATCTCTAAGAACAAAGAACGGCAGCAGCAGATCGTTTCTAGTGTAAAGTACGATTGATCGCAATCGCATCAATACATTTCGTTCATCAAATTTCCGTTCCTTTTTTTTTTTCCTGGTTGTCCTTATTTTGAGTTCAGATCGATGGCAGCCTTGCCTGTCACTGTAATTTTTACTTTTATTCACATGCATTTATTCCATTTCTATCATACGCCATAGTTTGTATCGATTGTAAGCTTACCGCTAGTAACTTCATTCACGCAAGTCGGCTACAAATTTAAAAACTGTCACCGTTAATGTAGCAAAGACACTTTTTATTTTAATAATTGATACAAACTTTTTACAGTTCTGAACGAAGTTAAATGTTACACTGCCAAAAGAACAATTTGTGTCAAAAACGTTCCGTCAGGCACTTTTGCCCAAGCTTTGAAGGATTTGTTCCGTGACGTTACCGAAGTCCCGACATTTACACGATTTCTCTGGCCAACCAACAGGGTAAGTCAAAACAATCAAGTCCCTTGATTTTTACGTTACTTCTAGCATTTTTCTTCTTGTTTTAGAATAGCGTACGTTGAAGTTTTTACGAAAACAAACATGAGAAATGCGCTTGAAAATAAAGAAAGGAAAGTTACATGATCCACGGCCGAAAATTGGAGCTCGTCGAATGCGGAAAGGACTCGAGCAGCATGATTTACAGTCACAGCTTGGCTTTCATGAACAAAATAACCCCGAAAAAAATACTGAAAAAGCGAAGCGCAAAAACGCGCGTGAGTCGATATATTTTTGTTTTGAATCTTTACGTTATACATGACGGTGGTTTTTAACGTAAAGCAGGCTCCTCGTTATTCGGGGAGATCGTAGGGGTGTAACAAAGCTTGAGTGGGGTATGTGAGATTGAGTTTAGAATAAATAAATTGCTCGGCTACCTATTCACGATTATTTGAAGGAAAAAATACAAAATGAAATGACATCGATGAAAAAGATTGCGAGAAAGCGTTGAAGCTGAATAAGAACGGATCCTTTACTTCGGGACGAAAATGATGTAAGAAATTGTAATGTTGCAAATTTTGTATAACTGTATTGCAACGTCATAATTTTTGCATTTATCTTCAGCCTATGACGTTATATTTTACGACGTCACCAACTTCGCACTCCCTCAAAGTTAAAAACTTCAGCGCTTTTTTCTTCACATTATCTATAATGGCGAATAAACTTTTTTTTATTCGTACTTTTGTCAAAATTTTTTTATTACGCTCTTTTCAATGAATAAAAAATATCTTGTAGCAGCTGAAATTTTCAAAGAGTTTTGTGGAAATCGGTCACAAATTGCATGCAATTTTATCCTGTTTAATTGACATATCTCGATATTCCTCTAATCCCCCTTAACCTTTTCAGAGTTCTCTGATGAATCAAAGTGTCTCATCTTGCTGTTCATAATATTCACTTTAATTCACATGCATTCATTCCATTCACATCATACGCCATAGTTTATATTGATATTAAGCTTACCGCTAGCAACTTCATTCACGCAAGTCGGCTACAAATTTAAAAGTTGTAACTAATACACCGTTAATGTAAAGAATTACCATTAATGTAACAAAGACACTTTTTATTTTAATAATTGATACAAACTTTTACAGTTCTGAACAAAGTTAAATGTTACACTGCCGAAAGAACAATGTGTCAAAAACGTTCCGTTGGGAACTTTTGCCCAAGCTTTGGAGGTTTTGTTCGGTGACGTTAAGGAAGTCCGACATTTACACGATTTCGGTGGCCAACCGACGGGGTAAGTCACAAAAATCAACTAGTCTCTTGATTTTTACGTTACTTTTAGCATTTTTCTCTTTGTTTTAGAATAGCGTACGTTGAAGTTTCTATGAAAACAAGCATGAGAAATGCGCTTGGAAAAAAAGGAAAGTTACATGATCTAAGGCCGAAAATTGGAGCTCGTCGAATGCGGAAAGGACTCAAGCAGCACGATTTACAGTCACAACGTGACTTCCATGAACAAAATAACCCCGAAAAAGCGAAGCGCAGAAAAGCGGATCAAAAACGCAAAGGAGGTGAGTCGATGTATTTTTGCTTTGAATCTCACGTTATTACATGGCGGTGGTTTTTAACGTAAAGCAAACTCCTCGCTATTTGGGGGGATCGGAGGGGGTGTAACAAAACTTGGGTGAGGCATGGAGTTTAGTCTAGAATAAATAAATTGCTCAGCTACCTATTCACGATTATTTGAAGGAAAAAATACAAAATGCGGAACTCGGTTGACCAGTAACCCTGGTCGGTTTCATTTAAAAAATCCGTTAAACGATATTCAAGGCTAGACTTACCATACGTCCCGATTTTTAGGATTTTGTCCTGGCGTCCGGCGCGCTTAACATTATGTCCTGATATTACGAGCTTTTTTTTTTAAGAACACAACTTTAATTTAAGAACAAGGGACAAAAATTAAGGAATCCGAGACAAAATTTCAGTGATGATTTTTTTTTTAGAGAACACTACTTTTTGGGACGAAATTTTTTCTTTTAACGAACGTCCCGGTTTACCCCTTCGAAAATATGATATGCCTATTCAAGGCTACTGCAATTGGTTAATTGTTTTGACTCGACTATATTCTCATCATCAATGTGCTCAAGGAAAAAATACTTAACCACGATTTTTCGGTCTATGTTGAGAAGTGATTATATTTTTTTAGGTTTTTCAAGGTTTACGACTTCGATTAATAATATCATCACTTGCAGGTGTTATGAATTGTCAAAAGAGTTCAAAAAGGAAAAAATTGTCAAAAGATTATGAATTGTCAAAAGAGTTCAAAAAGCTCTGTTGAAAAGTTATAGATGACGCTGTCAACTGATGACTGGTGCTTGATCTTCCACCTTCCTTCTGTGCTACATTGCTATTTTTTAAATACCACGCCAAACGTTTAACAAATTTTTCGTCGTTTTATGAATAAAGAACTTTTTTGAAGTTTTTCTAATGTGTTTAAAAAACAACAACAAACAATTAACTCTAAAAATCGCAGGGTTTTGACCTGTTTTTATAACTGATAAGGGCGCCGTCGTACACACAGTTGTCACGTACACACAGTCGTACACCTGTCTTTATAACGTAATAAGCTGCAACCAGAAAAACGGTCATAACTCTTACAAAAACATAACAGTAAAATTTATCTAATTCTATTTTTGGTAGGAAAAGTAAAAATTTCTTCGTTACAATAAATGGATAATTTTTTTTGTTTTAATGACGTTTTTTGTTTTAATTTAATTAAACTTATTTTTTATGTTTATGCGATTAAATGCATTTTTTATAAATTAATACAGCGTTTCTTTAACTCTAGATTATTTGTTTGATCTTACGGTATTTTATTGTCTAAAAAAGCGGTTGACGATTTTGACTTACAAAGCTGCACAACTATAACTAAGCGTACTGAAAATATTAATATTCTTAACAAGATTTTACACAAAAATATAAAGTAAACTTTTCTACTATATGCTAATGCAATGACGCTCCGTAAAGAGTTACACAACGACATCGCAAACATTCGCTTGGACCAACTGTTGGTGTGTGCGCTAATCCGGTTTCCAGTCCAGTCCAGGTTCTACTATTTAGAACTCCATGGAGAATCACCTCGCCTAATTACATCATCTTTTGACCACTCATTAATTTGTTCATCAACGACTTTTGCATTTTTCGTGACATACGTCTTAATTTACTTTTAACGATTTCAATGACATACGTAACAATAGCGTGCTGAATATGTGTGTGTCTGGCTCTGGTTTGTCGGTATATACAGTCTGTACTTCGTTTTCTGATACTGACGGAATAGATATGTCAGAGCAATTTTGATTTACTATATCTGATGCTGGTACATCATGACAACTTACAGACTGATGCCAATCTTGATGTTCTAATAGCAAAGCCGGATTAACTGTTGTTTGGCTTTGTGTTGAAGTGCTTGCTCTTGCAAATGCTTCTTGAATGTTCATACATTTGGCAGCAATTTCTTTCAATCTTTTTTCTTTCTTTCACGCTCCTTCTCAGTTCCAACTTTCCACTTTTTCGTTTCTTTTTTCCATCCATTATTTTTTTTTTTTTAAATAAAAAAATAATTTAACAGCAATTTCTTTTAATTTCTTTTTCTTTTTCTCACGCTCTTTCTCAGCTCTATCTTTCTGCTTTTTCGTTTCTTTTTCCATTACTTAAAATTTAGAGAGGACTGGAGAATGGATGGTAAACAAACCGTATGTGGCATACGCAATATCAGTTCCCCTGCGACTCTTTATTACGTCTTAGTACTGCAAATTAGGGAAAGAAGTTAGCACTGATGCTTTATTTATTATTTTACGTCAAGTCACGACAGTCACAAATCACAATAAGAAAGTTATAGATACCGGTAAGCTATACAAAAATAGTTACTGAAAAATAATTGCAAAATCATTATGTATGGAACTGGTTCATATTCTTGATCATTTGTTAGCTTCTTAAAGTTAGGCTTGAGGCAGCCCAGTGAATCGCTGGACCGGCCCACAGTCGAGCGGCCCACCGGGAAACTCCCGAATTCCCGCCGGGCTAATCCGCCCCTGCCTTTGACTCATGTTGTAATTGTCCGCGCTTTTTTTACATTCTTTGTTTGATCAACATTTGGCTTATGGTAAAATGTGATCCTTTTTTGTTACTGTTTTGTATTGAGTTCAGTTGTCCTTTTGGTGGCTGGGAAGAGCCATCAGTTAATTTATTTTGCCAACTGCGTTGCATGTTGACTGTGCCTTTTGATCATTGTATTTCGTGTTGACTTAAGCTAAATTAGACTGAATAGTCTCGAACTATTTCTTGGATTTGCGTTTCTAGTTTGGTTGGGTAATAAATTTTTATTTTTGGTACAGTTGAACTTTTTCAAAGAAGTGCAGTTAGTTTTTTCAAAGAATCATTAATCTAATATAAAACTCACAGCCGCATACACAATTTATAACTGCTTTTCTAAACCAATGCAACTACACCACGGTTTTCTGTCAGACTCGGATATTTTGAAGATTTTTATTAATACTCATGTGCGGCATTTAGCTTGCGCTTGCTTTTTTATTATACAGTTGCGGGCTGCGGGCAAGCTTTTCTGCAACTTTTCGGAAAACTTGCAGCAAGTGCCCACCTTTGCTAAAAATTAAAAAAATTTAATGACTCAGCTTAGGCGGTAGCGAGTGGATAGTCATTTATTTTCTATTGCCACTAGAAACCGCAGCAGAGACATTAAAGGCCAGATACAGTACCGGAGCCGTAGATTGCCGAACAACGAACTTTTGCAAATTATTTTTTTCTAACTTATATTAAGAGCTTTGATATCAAATTAAAAACAGAAAAACACTTAAATAAAAAAAACAAGTTTTCTTAAGCACTTTAAAAATTTGAATCAAAAAAATTTTTTTAAAGTAATTAACATACTGTAGTTTTGCGTCAGCAGGTTTTACGCAGGCATTGTGTAACTTAGGCAGGCCTTTTTGGGGCTGGTTCTGATAACAATCAAATAGTCCTAAAAAGTGTAATGTGTCCAATTCACACTTAGCAACCGAAATTGTGGACAAAATCAAAGCGGCACTAACCTGAGCAGATCCATTTAAAGCGACAGCAGTCCGCAGTCGAAATTATTTATTTTTTGATACTGTACCTATATCATCTTTGCCGATTTTAGCTTCAACACTTGCCAGACATTGTTTTAAAGTATTTCCATCCAAAGACCATCCGAGCATAATCAAAACACCCAAAGAAAGTTCGAAACTCGACGGACCTTGAATGCAAATAAAATAGTTACTTATTTTCGGCATTGTCATCTACGTCATAAAAAACCGAGTATCGTCAGAATACACACACCAAAAAAACAAAACATTTTAAGGCACTTCCCCTATTTGAAAGTCTTTATTAGCTACTTTAAATTACACTTTATAAAAACTAGAGTGCTCAATAAAAAATTTCTTGAACAGCAATATTCTAACATTTGTGAAGATTCAAGGTTCACATTTGCTTATTTGTCACTAAACATTTACAAATATTCGCGTAACATATAATTGAAAATAAATGTAGGACAACGTGACTGGGAAATAACCATAAGATGTCTTAGTCAAGCAGTTACTTTTATTGTGTCATTCAAAATAACAAAAAAATTAAAATAAAATAACCGTTTGAAAAACAATTTGCGATAAGGCAAAAAAGTAATTAATAAGTAAAAACCTAAAAGCAAAACTAGAAAATAAGCAAATCTGAGTAACAAAGGTAAATATATTTTTTTATTTTGCAATATGAAAAGTGTCGCATGAAATACGGGATAAAATAACACATTTTGGCTCTAATATATTTAATTGAAAGGTGCGTTTTTGTTTTACAGTGTGGAAGGTTAGATTGATTACCTTTAGAAAATACCGATCACAACAAGGCCTCTCCAAGATAACTTTGAGAAAGAGATGTTAAGCTGAGAAGGCCCTTTTTTTTGACATTACGTAAAACAAGGCAACATTATTGTACCATGTAAAAGTACCCACTTCAAGTAAAACACATAAATAGGAGTGGCTCCGTGCTTAATTTTTTTTACTGCAAATTGCTATTGGCACCTCATTTGCAATGAGAGAAAGGAACGAAGCCCCGTTTGTCTATGCACAAATTAAAATGCGCTACTACAATCTGAAGGCGTTTATGCATAACGCCTTCAGACGGGTTAAAAACTCAAATTGTCCTGGGCACGCTGTTTTGAACGGGTAAGGCAAGGTGCTGGTAATAAAAGCACGAGGCCGGATGTAGGCTACTCTCATAGTACTCTATGTTCGATTTATGATTCATGTGATGGGCAGAACGGAAGCTTAATTCAGCAAAATTGTTTAAGTTTTTGCGCAGTAGGGGCAAACACGCGTTTAGTCCTTTGTGTTTATTGGCAGAAATTTGATAACCAATAAATAAACCACAGTCAAGATCTAGAGCAGTGCTCTGCAACTCGTGTGCTGCGGACAAACGAGAAACATACTCTTTGAAATAGAAAAAAGTTATGTTTTTTACGTAGCAACCTAAAAACTTAAAAAATTTATGACAGAGTACTTCCTATTGTATAAGGTCAAGACACTAGCGTACCGAGGGGAAGGCCACTGTGCGATGGCCTCCCCCTCAGACCCTAAATATGAGAAAATATAAAGCAAAACCAAGCAGTTTTAGAAGCACTAGCGTGCCATGGCCCTCCCCTCAGAACATAAAAATGAAAAATTGTAAAGCAAAGCCAAGCAGTTTTAACAGTGATGGAAATTGGGTGAGGCGAATGAGAAAACAAAATGGGACGAAATGTAAGTGAAGATCTTTTTTTTTTAGAGATCACCATGATTTTGGGAGAAAGATAGCGAAATGGGAGACAAAATGGAAGTGAAGACCTTTTTTTTTTTTAGAGAGATCACCATGATTTTGGGAGAAAAATAGCGAAATCGGAGACGAAATTAAACTTTGGCCACCCCCTCGAAAACTGCGTACGTCACTGGGTCAAGACCATTTTTTGGTTTTTTACTAAATTTTGAACGCTTTTCTTCATATCAAGTTTTATTTCGTGAACATAAAAACACAACAAAAATAAATTAATAATTTTTTTGACCTATTATCAACCAGACTCGATTGCGCACGATATGCACGAGTTGATAACTTTAGATGGAAAAAAAGTCATCGCTTTATTTTTAGAATTTAGATTGAAATTTTTAGGCTTTTATGACAGCCAAACGAAACTTTAAGAAACGGAAAGCGTTCAAAATTTAGCTCTTTACCTGGTCCAGGTGTTTTACTAATTTTTAGAACTTTTTAAAATGTGCTGAAGGTTTGAAAAAGTTGCGGAGCACAGGTCTAGAGTACAGTACCACTTTTAGCCAAAACAAGTGTCGCCAAAACAAGTGTCGCTGCTACATGTAATTGTCAAAGCTCAGATGGTTGGATGTTTGAAAAAACTTGTAAGTGGTCCGTTGGAGAGGGATGGAGGCATCAGTGACTACGCGCAAAGCCTCATTCAAGATAATATATATAAACCATGTACTACGAGAACAAACGGGAGTTCAATACTCGTCTGTTGAATAAACTAAAAATAGGAGAGTTGTATCCGATGTTTTGGCACCAACACCCACCTTGAGGCCGCAAGTTACTTCAGGAGCGGAAAACGTCAAGAAACTTTTTTGTGCAATGCCAAACGATGGTGATCAAACTTGAGTGATTTGTCTAGTTTTACTTTAAGATAAATCGGAACTAAACACAATAGTGAATGTTGATTATTGTAAACTTTTAGCACACATCTTTTCTTAATCTGGATATTGTGGAAAGCAGATTATACAAAACATCTAGATGTTAAAAAAATCGTGATTGATTTTGGAGGAACGCTGTTTCTCTAACACCCGAGACTATTTTGCTTACTGTCGCGGTTAGAGTGAAACTTGTGTTGCAACTAGTTTTATAATTATTTAAACCATCCATTTATCCAGCAGAAACCTCAGCAACTTGCAGTTAACGTCAAGTTTGTATGAAATAACAGTGTCATATGCAGCTGTCAAATTGACAAATAGCACTGGCATTCTTCTTAATCTCTAGAAAATTGTCTATGATTTGTATTAACAGAACGACTTGATCCACGGTTGACTTTTTGCATCAAAACCATTAATTGGCTCCTTGCGGACGTAGATAAGCGTCTCAAATTTTTTCCAGGGGACGTAAAGTTGATAAATTTGCAATAACGTTTTGGGTCTTCTACGGCTTTCTTTGGCTTTCGAATCGCGACTACAAGCGCTCTTCTGTAGATTTTTGAAATTGGAGTTGACGCAATCAGGAAAAAAGAACGCTGTGTAATCAAGACTTCAAAGCAGCTGTAACATGGTTTAAAAGCTCTGTGTACATAAAATTAGGGCCCGGAGATTTATCTGGTTTTACCTTGTAAACAGCCCAGCTCATCCGCAACTAAAATATTTAAGTAGATTTTATTTAGAGGTTTCCAATTAGAGGGTTATTTTAAAACTACAAAGACGTCGAAATACGATAAGATAATCATATTAAACCAGGAGTCATATCAAATTTTTTTAAAAATGACATTTTGAGTTCAAACATAAAATTTACTGCAAAAGGCAAATGAAGATTAAAAATGGTCTTTACTTGACGTTTACATAAAAAGTTCTTTTCAAATTTCCATAGTGGAGGTTTTTTGGTCTTTATTTAACTTTCGAAATGAATTTATCAAACAGTTTGCAATAAGTAAGGACCATTTTTTAAATTCGGCAAGAAAACTTTTTTGGAGGTAAGAAGTCCATTTGTGTAAATCTCAAACTTTAGAACGTTATAAATTTATACAAGTTGAAAACCCTGCTTTATTGAAATTCAATTGTGTCAAACGTCTAATTTTTATTCCATGTTTTTTGTGTGTAAAATGCACATCTAAAAGCTATAAATTTTTTTACAAAACTTTTTTAAACAAATGAACTTATACATAAAAAATACGTCGGATATTTCATTGTAAGGAAAATTTTCACATAAAAACGGCCTCTTACTTCAAATGCAACGTAAAATGCAGTTATAAAAGTCAGGTGTTGTTTAATTGTCTAAAGCAGCGGTTCCCAAACTTTTTTTGTTCACGGCGCCCTTCAAAAACTTATCAATACTCGCGGCGCCTTTATGAAGCCAAAATTTGCAAATTTAAGTTTTACCAAGAAATTGTATTTAACTCATGTTCATTATTTAAAATGCACAAAAATGTCAGCACTCTTCGCAAAATACTAAAAAACATTTAACGTGAGTAGTGAGCTTGTTGCTCTATGCACATTTTATTAAACCGCGGTGCAATGTTTGATATTGCAACATACATGTCGCGTTCAATGTCAATCTTATTGCGATACTTCGACTTGATTACGGCTACCGTAGAAAACCGGCTTTACACAAGTATGACGTTGCAAAAGGCACAAGAACACCGGGAGCTTTACAGCCTGCAAGTGGAAACTCAGATCGAGCCTTAACCCAAAAGGAAATGAGTAAATTAAGATTGTATAAGCTTTTCAAAGTGAGGTCAGAAAAAAGATCGATAAATTGTTTAGCTTCTAGAGATGTAAGCCCCGAGAGGCATTTAGATTATCAATAAAAGGATTTCTTATCCAATTGTGCTTCTCCATGTCTTCAGAAAAATATTTCTCAAACTGTGAGATTAGAGCATCAAAATGCAAACACATCACAGCCTTCATATCACACTCATCGGTATTCTGCAGAGAGATTGCCAGATTGCGAGTTTAAATAAGATTTTAAAAGTGAAAGTTATCACATTGCTCGTTATTTATCAGCAGATCAGTTTGTCACAACTGTAGTTTTCTTTTAAAGGCTGTAATTTTGTCACATAGTTGCAGAAGGCGAATTTCTTTTCCTTGGAGGGAGATGTTTAATTGATTTAATTTTTAAAAAATATCGCAGACATTCGCCAACTGAGTCAGGAAAACTTCATCCTCAAAGGTAGCAGCAAGTGCATGGTTTTCTTCTTTTAAAAATATGGAGATTTCATTTCTCAATTTGTACACACGCAGAAGAACTTTGCCTTTGGAAAGACACCTTGCATTACAATAAAACAACAAATTGTTGTGCTCTGCACCTAATTCATCGCAAAGACTTTGGAAAAGCCGAGCTTTAAGCGGCCTTGCTTTAATGAAGTTCACAGTTTTGACAACAGCTTTAAGCACTCCATTAAGGTCACCACTGAGCTGTTGCGAAGCCAGCGCCTCACGTTGTATTAGGCAATGGGTCTATTTTGCGTTAACGGCAATGCCCTGCACTAACGTTCGCAGCCCGCCAAAGCGACCAGACATAGCTCGGGCACCATCCGTGCATAAACCAACGCAATATTTCCACTGAAGATTGTTTTCCTTAAAAAAATTATTTGCAATACTAAAAATTGTTTAGTATTGCAAACAATTCATGCGCTCTACAATTTTTAAAATGGGTTTACAAAAAAGTAAATCTTCAACGATATTGCCGTGGTTGTCGATAAAGCGTACGTAGCAAATCAAATAAGCATATTTGTCACTGGTACTGGTTGTTGCCTCATCTGACTGTAAGCTGAACTCATTTCCACGCATTTTTGCTACTAGCTGATCATTAATATCATCCGAAATTTTATCGTTCCTCCTACTAATGGTATTGTTTGAGAGTAGAACAACTTTTAGTTTTTAAGCAGCTGATTCTCTAATCATTGTCGAAACTAAGTCAAGAGCAGCAAGAAGCACAAGTTCTTCCGCAATGGTATGCAGTCAATTACATTTCACAATTCTGTACGCAGCTTTAAAAGACACAAGTTGTGGTTTGGCTGTTGTTTGCAAAAAATTTGAAAATATGACCGACTTCTTATTCATTTCTGATAACTTACGAGCAAAAAACTCGCGTGGTTTTCTAGGTAAGTTATTGTAACTAACAACTAACAAGCGGTTCCACACAGCTGCTGCTTACCACACAATGTAAAATTGTAAAAAGCTGTTAACAACTTTCACATTGCAGTTTTTGTGAGAAAAGCAGTAGATGCAACAACTTTCACAAGTTTTCGCGGAGCCCAGTTTGGGAACCGCTGGTCTAAAGGCGTCAGCATAAGAGCTAAAATGTGAACTAGTTAATTTAATTTTTTTTCCTACAAATGAACAGTTTTAAGAAGTTTTATAAAAATGCTAAGTGTAAAGATTGAATTTTGTCCGCTTGATTGGTATTCAAGTAGTCCAACAGCAATTGTTTTATACAAAAAAATGTACAGTATATGTGCAAAGTGTTTCCAAGCAATCGCCAAAAGCTCAAAAAAAGAAAATGTAATTTACATGAAATAAGTTCTGCATCGCCTAAGGCATATCGACGTTGGGAAACGACGTAATTCGCTTGGTCACGCAAAACCAATTCTTGGTAAAATTCATATCACATAATAAAGGCATGAAATTGAAATTCCACGCTCTGCTTGAGAAAACAAGCAAATATTCACAAATTTGCCAAAAACGTCTTTTTTATTCGTTAACACTTGTTTGGGGGCACCTAAAAATAGTACTATCTTGCTCAACATTTCAAATTGGGAAAATCAAGAAATTTCAGAATTTTATCAAAAAAGATTAAGTAATTACAAACGTTTTTGCAAACCCGGGCTTCAGAAGCCCGGCCGTTGAGGAAAATAGAGTTATAGAGACAAGCTCTTTTTCCATAAAAATTCCGTTTTTAAAATAGAAGCAAATGCCAAAGTAACAATCATCGTTCAAAAGATTCCTATTATTTGTTTAATTAATAAAATAACCTGTAAAATTGGATGATTTTCTAATTACCGGTACAGTATTTTCATAAAACGTCTTTTATTAACGTTACAAAAATTTAAATTTTCCCCTAACATCTTGTATTTTTTCTAAGACATAAGAATTGGTACTTTCTGATTAAAACGGCATTAAAATCAACTAAAACTTAATTAAAATATCCAGGTGTTAGTGCTATGTTTTTTATTGAACCTCTAATTCTACTTAAATTTTCGGAGAGTTAAATTTTCGAATACACTTTTAATTTGGCTATGTTTTTCATAATAAATGACAGAAATCAAAACTTAAATTAACTTCAAAGCAAAAATAAAAAAATAAAATAACTGTTTTGCAATACATCACAAAAGTTACATGTAAAAACAATTTAAATAAATTAATTCTTGTAAGTTAGTATGAAAAAAATAAATTAAATTCTTGTAGTAAATGATAAAAACTAAAAGTTCAATTTAAATTCAAAGCAACAAGAAATGATAAAAAAATTCTTGGAATTGTAACTTCTATGATAACTGTATAAATATTTAACTACTATTTAAATATTTAAACATAAAAAACATAAAACGATAAAATACTATATAGATATTTAAACATGAAAACACTTATTTCAAGTAAAACTCACAATAATTTTATGTTAACTTGTTCTTACACGTGCAAGTGGGATTCTGTTCTAAAAACTTCACGCACATTTTTTGAGTTAAACAGAAATGGCAAACAAAGATAAAACGGATGTTTGCAAGCTGCGTGTTGTAGTCAACTTCAGCATTATAAAAGTGCGAATTCCAAGCAAGGCATTCAAACTAGGCAATTTTCGTTACACTATTTTCTCTTTTCTTGTTTTGTTCTGATTAGTGACGACTTTTAGTTATTTCTTACAAAAATAAGAAGCTATTGCAGAAAATAAAAAGTTAATAATATTGATTTGTATTGGATCTTCTGCAAAAAGCCCCCGCCAAAAAAAACACTCTAACTCTGCAGTACTTAAAACGTGGCGGGAGTGGAACGGTGAGTGCCACATTCTCGTTTGTTGCGCATTTTGAAAGTGTGCCAAAGTGACTCTGCATTACTTAAAACGTGGCGGAATGTTTTTCTCAAATCTCACATTTTTGCATTAATGGCGGGGGCTTTCTACAAAAGATTCTTTTTATTTTATCTCTATCAGTTTCTTTGACTCATACGAAAACGTCGGGGTGCGTTGTACTTAGAGCAACCGTCAAGTAAATACTCCGGCCTGGTTTCGGAAATAACAAAATCTTGATGTTAAAATTTTTTATTTAGTTTTTAATTTTAATTGCAGATATAGTTGTAATTAAGAGTTGTTTGCTAAAACCACCAAAAAGAGAAAGTGCCATAATTATCTTTCCCAAAAACGCATTAGAATGATTAGACAAGGTTAGATTACGACTGTATCGGTCGCTTGCATCATTAGCCTACATACTCGGCCTGTCGCTACCGAAATGTTAGGCAACAATAAACCGATAATTTTGTTTCTTTAGAGGTATTCTTGAATTTTAAGTGTTTTTTTTATGTTAAAAAAAGTTATATTTCATAAATTCTTGTTGCTTTTAAAGTTCTTGCCGACTTAAATGTTTCCCATATTTTTTTTTTTTTGAAGTGAAATAAAGACTAAGGAAAATATTTTCATTTAATTTGGTAGCAAAAAACACAATTTAGCTGTCAAATTGAAATAAATACGTTTTTTGTAGAAAAATTGTCCTAATTATAACTTCGTTCGCAACTCAATGCTTTTATCTCACGATCTAAATTTGGGTTGCGGCCAAAAAAAGGTCTTCATAGCTTGTATGTAAAAAGGTCTTCATAGCTAGTTTTTCAACACGTGAAAACTTTTTTTGGTTTTTACTCAATTTATTTGAGTGTATGATAAAGTTTGTATTGGTTGACGGTGATTTTTCAACACAAAACGTGCACTTCTTTGGAAGGGCGTCTCGTTGGAACCCCGAACAAATGAGTTTTCAATTAAAACGTCGAAGGCGGTTACCACAGCCTGGTTATAATGATGAAGTTTTTCCCGAGTTTGTATAGGTTCTGTTCTGGAATTAATCAAACAATTGAGTTTTATTAATAGCAACATTTTCTAACATAAATACATTCAATATTTTCTAACATAGTTGTTTGAAACAATAACCGTTAAAAAAGCATATAAATTGTTCAATTTGACGTATCTTTCTTTTTGAAAAGATGAAGCTCATTATAGAATTTCAGCATCGTGGCTGTCACTCGTAAGCTAGGGTATTTAAAAGCTTTTAAGATTTTTGAAATACAGCACGGACTGGTGCAGTTTATTGTTCCGATTTCTTAGTGCGTTTTATGAATTGATAATATAAAGTTAACGATTTCTAAGTGCGTTTTATGAATTGATAAAATAAAATGAATTATGCCTTTATATTTGCTAAAGTAGAAGACTTAGCTTTGACAAACTTTAAAACATTGTTAGGTTAAGGAGGTTAACATAATATTACAAAATTTTTTCAAAGAGAATTTATTAATCAATTATAACAAAACAACGTCTCAGTCCCAGAGTAGCGCCTATCACATTATTCATAATTTCGTCGCCTGTCTACTGAGTGGTACAGCCACGTCACTATATAATAGTGAGCATGACCGAGTATCCAAATCACCAATTGTGGGACACAGAAACGCCATCCCACAAAATCGGGACACAGAAAGGCTGTGGCACAAAATTTCATACAATAAATATTATGAGAAGCGGAGCACAATTGACGAAATAAAAGCATAAGGCGAGCATGCTCTAACCACGCATCGGTATACATGAATCACAACATTTTCCTTCTGGTTGCAAAAATATTTGTGAACACAAACTTACTAACAAAAATGCAGAATTACACATTTAAAAAATTACTGCACGAAATTGAAAACAAAAATATTAGTAAGAAAAAATCGAGCTACATTTTAAAACCAGTAAAATACAATAAAAAAAAAAAAAAAAAACAATAAAAAGATAATATGGGAATGTTAAGCGGCGTATGTGATACGTAAAAATATGAAATGTGGGAGTGATGAAGGGTATGTGTTGTGAAATTGTAAGTGAAATGTTTGTGAAAATAACTTTGAATCGCACCATTAAAACAGTTTATTTAAATCTATAGATTATTAACATATAATTTATCGACGAATCTTTAATCAACTTTAATATAGGCCTATGTTATATTTTATCATTGTTGCAAATTATATAAAATGAGACATGTAGTTCTTAATTCATTTCTTGAAAAATGATATATTAGGTTGAGGAATATGTTCGTAACGTTTTTATTAAAGATTTTTATTTTAACAAAAATGAAAAGTTATGGTTATAAATTAATAAATTATGTATTCTCCGTTGCTGTTTACGACCTCCTCCCCCTCTCGACCAATTTGTCGATGCCGTTCCGCCAAAAATCCACGGGGGAGGTATGGGAGAATTTTTAAGGTCCTGAGTTAGTTTTTAAGGTCCTCTTTATTGTCGAAGGTAACGTCCCTCATATGGTTCGACAAAGAGCGGAAAAGATAGTAATCCGTGGGTGCAAAGTCCGGAGAATACGGCGGATGCTGAAGGACCTCCCATTCGAGCTCTTGAAGTGTGTCTTTGACAACTTGTGCAACATGAGGCCTGGCGTTGTCGTGAAGAAATATGGTTTGGCTTTGTCGATGCGGTCTTTTCAGTCGAATAGCCTCTTTCACGCAATGTAGCTGGGCTATGTAGAGCTCCTTGTTGACCGTGGCATTCCTTTCGAGCATTTCTCAGTGCACCATGCCCTCCCAGTCCCACCAAACGCAGATCATGGTGTTCCTTGGATGGAGGTCAGGCTTAATCCTCGGCTTTGGCGTATCTCCAGGAGCCACCCATTCCTTTTTTGCTTTATATTTATATATAGGCACCATTTCCCATCTCCCGTGATGATTCGGTACAAAAAGCGCTGTTTGTGACCGCGTGTTGCTCGATGGCGGGCGAGATGTTGAGAAGCAATTTGAAAGCGATTTTCTTTGTTGTTTTTGCTAAGCTCATGAGGCACCTAAACTCCCAATTTTTCGACAAATCCCATTGAATTAAGATGATTGAGAATCGTTTTTTGATCGCAGTTCAATTTTTCGGTCAATTCACGACTTGTTTGGCCACTTTCCTCCTTCAAAAGTGCTTTGAGATGGTCTTCGTCAAATTCAGACGGTCTTCCGGTGCGGGGCGTGTTGTCGATGACAAAATTGCCATTTTTGAACTTTGCAAACCATTTTCTTGCCGTAGATTCGCCTATGACACCTTCTCCGTATACCATGCAAATGTCCCGGGTTGCTTCCGCGGCTTTTGGCCTCGATGAAAAGCGAAGAATAGCAGGTGTCGAAAATGTTGCTTTTTATCCCCTGGACATTCCATATGTAAGCCTCACAAATAATAAAATCTCAAAATACTCAAAAAGACGATCAGCACAGTTTTTTTACAGTAGAAAGAGCTCTATCAAATGAATATATACAATTTGCCAAATAGTAAAAAATCATTGTAAAATAAAAAATATAAAAACCCTACGAACATATTCCTCAACCCAATAAATTTAAAATTATAGAAATAGACATAGAATCACAAAAGCATTCAACAACAAAAAATTCTTTAAAAATATTTAACAATAACAGTTAAGAAAACTATTATAATCAAGTTGTAGGTGTTTTATTATAATCAACTGTTTTATTATAATCAAGTTGTATGTTAAAAGTCCTTCATCGAGAAATCTTCATTGAGAAATTCGGAACTGTTCGATCTGTTGGTTTGCATCTTCAATGTAGTAGTTGATTCATATTATGATAGTAAAAATTAATTGATTCCAATTTGATTATTTTCTTTAAAGTCTTTTTGGCATCTTCTCTTATTGATGAAGCTCGGTGCAATTCAGAAGTTTGTTTAAACTTGTTAAGTTGTGGTCGTGAGGTGGTGGTATTGTGTAACATGACGACGGCCGAGCACTGCAGAACAAACATATGTGACAACGATCTGCGTTATAATTACTAGATGAATTTTTAAAATGTAATACAGTTCGACAAAAGTGAATTTAAGCATGCATACGAAAGTCTATTAATATACCAACTATTAGCATACAAAAATTAGCATAACAGCTATAATAAAAGCGACAGTAAGATAAAACAAGACACATACACAAAAAAAATTTGCACATTACATGGTGTTTGTTCGTGAAAAGCATTCACGACGAGCAGAAGATATCAAAGGCTGTAACCTGTTGTGATTACTAATGCGAGTATCGTCATGGTTACAAGGTTCATCGGGATTTAAAGTATTGGTTGATTGACGGAAAACAGAGAAAACTTTGCTGATAGAAGAAAGAGAAACCAACAGTAAAAATGTCTTTATTGTATGCTAAGAATTTGGAAAAAGTATCTTTTAAGAAATTTCAGACAAAAAAAAATAAAGCCCAAATGCCGTTACAATTTGCATTAAAATACCATGACTGTTATAAAAGGTATGGAAAATTCTAGAGCTAAAAGGAACTATGTCAAGCAAAAAAAAGACGCACAGAATTTGTAACAACAAGGAAATTGGCGTCGTAAGCTTCACTTGCTTGAAGTGAGAATATGGCTAGCTGTAATTTGTCTCTATCTACAGTAGTCTGGGCAATTGTTGCAAGTAACGAATGCAAATCGACAAACCGTTGGGTGTTTCCGACACAGCTTGATGTATATCTGTAAACTTTTACAGAAAAAAAAAATCTAGAATTTTTTGGAAAGATACGAGTTTCCCCAGGGTGATATGTTTATAATACGATGCTCGCCTTGGGTAATAACGTTTGGACTTGCAAGTTGGCCTATCCCAGGATTACCAGAGAAAATTTCGCATCGTTATCAAACGCTCACGTGGGCAAAACAGTTGCTTTGATTGGTTGGCAGGTAAGTTGTGTGACAATATCACTTGCCGAAATTGCAAGGCTAGGTCTGCCTGATGCTAATATTAGAAGTTCAGACGGGTATAATTTGCTCAGCGTTGAAAAGAAATACAAAAAGTTTGCTATAACTGAAAATGCTACAAACAAGAAATCAAGATTATGGAAAAGAAAATGCTTTAATCAATAGAAACAAGGAAAAACTCAGAGTCAATAAAGAAAATTAAAACATTCATGAAAAGCAAAAAGGAAATTATAGGATATGGTTTTTAATTTTAATAGCAACTAGGTGGGTTGATCACTCGACCAGATCTAGTAGTTTTCTTTGTTGGTAAGTTGCATAACTGAAGAAGAGGATCTTGTCGATGAATGTCGAATGAGTCGGGTGTGCTTCATTGGAAGTATCTGTAAAGTAGAAATAGTTCTCGCACGGCCGTCTCCGTGAGCTCTTCCTTACAGTTGTCGCCCCAGGTATTGAAGTTGATTTCTGTCTTTTGAAATAAAAAAATTATTATTATTTTTTTTTCTTAGTTTTACGATCATTTATAAAGTCAAGGGTGTAAGCTGGTTTTAAGCGATCAATAGAAATCTTAAAACTACCTTTAGATGTTTCAATTATATAATATTTATCAAATCGTTCTAGAACTTTATAAGGACCAGTGAAAGAGTTTTCAAGTCCTTTTTTCACACGATCAACTCTAAGATATACAGCTGGACAAATCAACAAACAGCTGCTGTTGAAAGATATCAAGCGTGGTGGTAAATTATACAGTAAATGCACTAGATTAATGACAATTGTGAAAATGCATGTGTTTTAGATGATAACAAACCTTCATTTTTAAGAAAACTATTTTATTTATTGCAAAGCAAAAACACTTAAAAAAATTTACTAGAGCAAACAGACGTTAATATGTAGAGCTTCTTTGGTATGCAAGAGCATGAACTTCTAAATATTAATACAAATACATTAGAGCATGGGCTTCTAAATAGTATTATTTAGAGGCCTATGATTTGAGGAACTACATTAGAAGAGGTTTGAAATATGTAATACAAATCAACTAAGTATCGAACTCAAATATTCTTTCAACTGTTCAAAGTAATCAACCGAGCGTCGCGGCAAAAAATAACGAAAATAATAAAATGGTTTGCAATTGCAAAATGTTTCAGTTGCGCTTCAAAGCACGCGTTATGTTAAACCCTATGTAATCTATTTTGTTATACTAATGTTTGTTTTGTTTTGTTTAGAATGGTTTCTTTTCAGTTCAATAAAGCCTTAGTTTGGTATTTATAAATAAATCTTGTAACAATTTATTGAACTGAAAAATGAATAAGTGTCTTAGGCCTCAGATGTTTGATACCGATGCTAATTCGGAAGAAGGCCTCAAAAAGTGGCTTCATTGGAAAAGAACATTTGAGAGTTTCATTAGAAAAATTGATGGAGCAACTGATAGAGGCAAACTTGACCTTTTGATTAATTTTATTGACACAAATGTCCATTCGTACATTACCGAATGTACTACATATGCAGATGCCTTGAACAAGCTAGAATGTGCTTATGTCAAACCAGTAAACGAAATTTATGCCAGACATCGTTTCAATACAAGCCGACAAAACGAAGGTGAATCTCTTGAAGACTTTCTACAAAGACTAAAGATATTGAGCAATGATTGCAATTTCGTAGATGTTACAGCGTCGCAATGCAAAGAAGCTGCTATAAGAGATGCATTTATTACGGGACTTGGTTCACCATACATAAGGCAAAGACTTCTTGAAAATAACAAATTGCGTTTAAACCATGTATTCAACAAGGCAAGGTCCTTACATGAAGCACAGAAAAATGCTGAATCATATGAAGTTCGATATGCTGAGAGAATTGCAACTGTCTCATTTGGTAATACCGAAATTAATCAACCACAGAAAGAAAACGAGAAGAGGCGGAGCGGATTTGCCAGCTTTAATTATCAAAGTTGTAAGTTTTGTGATGGTTCTTGGCATAAACGTGCTGATTGTCCAGCAAACCAACGCCTTTGTTACAAATGGTTTGCCAGCTTTAATTATCAAAGTTGTAAGTTTTGTGATGGTTCTTGGCATAAACGTGCTGATTGTCCAGCAAACCAACGCCTTTGCTACAAATGGTTTGCCAGCTTTAATTATCAAAGTTGTAAGTTTTGTGATGGTTCTTGGCATAAACGTGCTGATTGTCCAGCAAACCAACGCCTTTGTTACAAATGGTTTGCCAGCTTTAATTATCAAAGTTGTAAGTTTTGTGATGGTTCTTGGCATAAACGTGCTGATTGTCCAGCAAACCAACGCCTTTGTTACAAATGGTTTGCCAGCTTTAATTATCAAAGTTGTAAGTTTTGTGGGGGTTCTTGGCACAAACGTGCTGATTGTCCAGCAAACCAACGCCTTTGTTACAAATGCAATCGCATGGGCCATTTCGCAAAAGTTTGTTTACCAAAAGTTAAGAAAATCTCGAAGACGCTTGCGACAGTGTGCCAAGACGAAGAAGAGCACTCGTACATCAGTGCATTAAATAGCCTGGTTGGCGATGAAAAGGTAAATGTTATTGTGTTGGTTAATGGAGTACGAGCTAATTGCCTTATCGACACTGGTGCAAAATTTAACTATATACTGTAGATTCAAAATTTTGTCAACGAGCTAAATTAAATTACGAGGAAAATAGTGACATTCTGAAATTGGAGTTAGCTGTGAAAAATTCGGCTATAAAAACTAAAGAATTATGCTTCACTTCGGTCGAATTTCAAGGACGAGATTATAATAACATAAATTTTTTAGTGTTAGAAAATTTGTTGTGGGATGTTATTCTGGGTTGTGAATTTTTAAGTCTGCATAAAAGTGTAAAAATTGATTTTGGTGGACCTGAATCATCATTAAATTAGGAGCCTTGAGTACGCTTCGAGGTATAAAACCCGTGCGTTTGTTTGAATATCTTAGCCCTAACATTCGCCCTATAGCAACCAAGAGGCGCAGTTATTTAAGTACGGACTTGAGTTTTATTAGTAGTGAAATTTCAAGATTACTTGCTGATGATATAATTGAACCAAGTAACTCACCATGGCGGGCTCAGGTGGTGGTAACTAAAAGCGAAAATCATAAACGTATGTGTGTTGATTATAGTTAAATAATCAACAAGTTTACTCGTTTGGATGCCTATCCGCTTCCAACAATCCAGAGTGTTTAAGGAAGATATCACGTTATACATGGTTTTCGAAACTAAACCTTCAAAGCGCTTATCATCAAGTTTCATTGATACCTGAGGAATGAATTTACACCGGGTTTGAGGTCGTCGGACAATTATATCAATTCAAGCGCATTCCTTTCGGTTTAAAGAATGCAGTCCCATGTTTTCAAAGAGTGGTAAATCAAATAATATTTGACTATAAATGTGAGGGGACATTTGCGTATCTTGACGATATAACAGTTTGTGGTAAAACAAGAGAAGAACATGATAAGAATTTAAAACAATTTTTAAAAGCTGCTTCTGACCGTAATTTAACGCTGAATGAAAATAAGTGCGTCTTTGCTACAAGAAAGTTGAAATTGCTTGGATACTATATATCCGATGGAGTCATGCGCCCAGATCCGGAGCGAGTGAAACCGATAACTAACTTGCCAAACCCCACAAATAAAAAAGAGCTGCAACGAGTAATCGGTATGTTTTCGTATTATGCGCAATGGTTGCCGTAATTTTCGGAAAAAGTAAGACCTTTCATATTAGAAAAGCAATTTCCTACGGGTGAAAAAGCTCTGAATGCTTTTAAGTCACTTAAAGATAAATTAGTTTCAGCAGCTCTTCAAGTTATTGATGAAAATGTGCCTTTTGTTGTGGAAACTGATGCGTTGAATACATACATATCTGCATCATTACATCAATATGACCGACCAGTTGCCTTTTTTTCTCGAATGCTGACCAAAAATGAGCGGCACCATTCCAGTGAGAAAAAAGAAGCTACAGCTATTGTGGAAGCAATTCGTAAGTAGACAGAATTTTTATGCGGTCGACAATTTACAGTAATTACTGACCAACAATCCGTAGCATATATGTACAATTCCAAAACTCATAGCAAAATTACGGCGGATGGAACTAAGCGAATATGATTTTGATATTGTTTATCAATCTGGAAAAACGAATTGTGTTCCCGATGCTCTTTCGAGAGCGTTTTGCGCCAACATTTACGATAACACGCTGCACAAATTGCACGAGTCGTTGTGTCATCCGGGCCTTACACGTTTGCTTCATTTTGTTCGCGTAAAAAATTTACCGTATTCCGTTAACGAAGTTCGTAATGTTGTTGCAAAGTGTAAAGTTTGCTCTGAATTAAGACCCAATTTTCATAAACCTCAAGTGGCACACGTAATTAAAGCAACCCAGCCTTTCGAAAGGCTTTCCTTAGATTTTAAAGGTCCTTTGCCGACTTCATCCAAAAACCGTTATCTATTGACTATTATTGATGAGTATTCTCGATTTCCGTTTGGGTTTGCTTGCCCTAACGTCAACGCAAAAACAGTTATATCTTGCTTAAACCAAGTGTTTGTAATGTTTGGAATGCCTGCTTATATTCATTCCGATAGGGGTACCGCTTTTATCTCGCAGGAACTAAGTTATTTGCAAAAGCGTGGTGTAGCGTGTAGTAGAACATCAGTCTATAATGCTCCGGGTAATGGCCAATGTGAACGCTGTAATGGTATTATTTGTTCGGCCATAAAGTCTGCTTTAAAATCTCGATGTTTAGATATTTGTCATTGGCAACTTGTTTTACCAGATGCTCTTCATTCTGTACGTTCATTGCCATGTACCGCAACTAATGAAACGCCCCACGAGCGAATGTTTTCATTTAAACGTCGATCAACCTTTGGCACGTCAGTACCAACTTGGTTAAGCTCATCAGGACCGGTGTACTTGAAGCGCCATGTTCGCACCAGTAAATACGACCCTGTAGTGAATAAAGTAGATCTCCTGCATGCTACCCCAAACTATGCGATTGTGAGATTACCAAACGGGAGAGAAACAATTGTTTCATTGAAAGATGTGGCGTCGTGTACCAGTGCTAATAGTAATGATATCGTTAATATTGACAATGAAAACGAAGAATCGGAAAATGTAAATGTTAATTTAAGTGATGTTACTAATGGTTCGAATATGCAAAATGAAAGTATTGAACGCCATGACCAAGAGAATAATATTGGAGAAGAATCACCGAATATTAATTTTGACGTTACTCCAATGCCAAGAAGATCTACTCGTATAAGCAGTGGATAGATACGGAGCTGTTCCATACAATTAACTCAAGGCAATATGTCTACAATTTAAGGAGAGGAGAATGTAATACAAATCAACTAAGTATCGAACTCAAATATTCTTTCAACTGTTCAAAGTAATCAACCGAGCGTCGCGGAAAAAAATAACGAAAGTAATAAAATGGTTTGCAATTGCAAAATGTTTCAGTTGCGCTTCAAAGCACGCGTTATGTTAAACCCTATGTAATCTATTTCGTTGTACTAATGTTTGTTTTGTTTTGTTTAGAATGGTTTCTTTTCAGTTCAATAAAACCTAAGAAAAAAAATACTTGTAGTGCTTTGCGAGAAGAAAATGCAACAGAGTATGGACTTTTAAAATTTTTCAATAAGGGAGACAAGAAATCAGTCCAAAACTGTATGGACTAGTTTGAGAGAGAGAGTATGGACTTTGTTATAATGACTTTTTGTTCACCACATGTCTGCAATTAACTTTTGCATAAAATCGTCATTAATACTTTTTTTAATGACTCGCAAGAACCGTCTGGTGACAAAATTTCCTATGACGTATTTTCTGAATTTAAAAGTAGACACAGAAACATTCCTTAAGGGATTTTTTGTTACCTTGCAGTATATGAGTCTAATAGTTAAAAGCAATATTTGACAATTTTTAAGCTGCTGTTATTTTATAAAATCGTAGTATAAATTTAAATTTGGATTAACAATGAAGTTGTTTTGTACTTACTTTGTGATTTGTGTTATATTAAGGGCTAATTAAAGCAAAAACATTTTTAAAATTTTCATTGTAAATTAAAATACTTTTACTGAACATATAATTGCTATATTGTGTGAAAGTTGCCGTGCTAATTTTTTAAGCTCGTTGTGTAATGTCCGGCCGTGTATTTTAAATAGGCCATGACCCACAATAGTTCAACCGTAAATACAAAAAAATAGTTTTGATATGAAAATGCTTTAGTTTTTGATACAGGAAGAAATGGACGCTGGCCTCTTAATATGACAAAAGTCTGTCCCGGTGCACCCTGATGATTCGGTAAAGATCCTGCAGGAACGAATTCGCAGAGTATCAGCTATATCCGCAGGTTCTCCGTCAACTTTGCGATGAAAAAGTAGTTTTATCTGATGTCGAAAACAAATCTGTCTCGAAGTGATTTTGCAGTCACATGCGTGATACGATTTTGTCAAAAATGTTGCTTGATTTATTTTAATTTGAGCAAAAAATAACTTTGATCATTGATTTTTGCAAACTTGCTTATTCAAGAAATGTCATTTCGTACTTTATGGCGTTCATTTTTACATTCAATGCTTTCTTTTTATTTAGTTTTCTTTAATTTTTTTTCTTGTCCGTTAGTTCTAAATCCCTGCTAAATTTGTTTCTTACTGTGCTTTTCCGTTTTTGTAATTGCTGCAGCAGAAATTTTTTATAAGCTTTTATTTCAATATCAAAGTGTGTTTTCATCGATGTTTAGCTGTTTGCTAAGTTGTTTTATTGTAAAACAAAATTAGCTAAAAATTAGATAGTATCGATATATCTTTTTGGTAAGTTGATTGCAGCTCGCAAATTGCTGCTGGGGAATGTACGAGTACAATTGCGGGCATCTCAAAAGTTTGTTTAGTTAATTTTAATTAACGTGTACAAGACCAATAAAAAAACATATCTTATAAATGAAACGCTTTCTTAGTCTTAATTGTCTATTTTTATTAACAAGCTATAAAACACAGAAAATATGTACTCTTACTTTTCAACCCTATTAGTGAATGATGAGTTCACAGGGTTTACTAAGATTAAGATTAGGATAGTCTTGAACCATATATGGGTTTTTATGATGCCTTAATAATATTTATTTTTTTGCAATTTTCTTTTATTAAATTGAAGTTTTGTTGGTATTTTTTTAAACTTTTTTATTTTGAAATTGGTAACTTCTGCTGCTGCGATAAGAGCTGCGATCACTTCATCGAATCATAGTAGTAACAACTAAAATGCTTCGCTTTCTTCGGCATAAAGCTTTTTAGTTAAAATGCTTAGTTAATTTGCAAGATAGAAGCATTGTGTTCATATTTTTCTACATGTTTATAATGTCGACCAAAATGAAATCTAACAAACTTTGAAAATATCGATTTGGACAAGGGGTCTTCTAAATTTTTTCGAAAAAAAAACACTGGATATAGCACTACTATAATTGAGCAAGAGGGACAAAATTTAGAAAATGATAGTTTTTAGTTTAAAAAGGACTCTGTACAAACGTAATTAGCAAATTGGAAAAAAACTTTCTCTTTAAAATGGTAAAGATCAAAAAAGTTTTTCACTTCACTTTGAACTGAAGATGTGAATTTTTAAATAAATCTAAATTAGCACGCAGCCGAAAAGTGAAGACCTTAAGTTACTTTTTTTTGTCTATAGCAAGTTTTGTAATAAAAATTTTTTCCGTTTAAAACGTACGCTTAAAAATTTCGCTTGTTGAAAGTGCCTTATTGACCAATAAAAACCTTTTGTAAAATGTTTGCCCGCTCACCAAAACATTCGGCGCCTCTTAAGGCCCGTTTCCACTACGAGCGTGGAAAAGAGCATTCTTTGTTTGTTTGATTGATTTTTTTTGCGCTCGCTTCAATTGAAGATGAATAAAAGAAACAAAGAATGCTGTTTTCCACGCTCGTAGTGGAAACGGACCTTTAGTGCTAAAGAAAGCGAAGCGCTGAACTGCTAACGCTTGTATTCAAACAGAATGAGCTGCGTTTATTCCAGCTCGAACGTACGTTTAATCTACTACATATTTGCGTCACTTTGTACAAAATGTTTCAGTTTAATTTAAAACTGGTCAATATTTTTTTCTGAACAAACAAAACTTAAATTTGATAAAAGAAAACTGAGAAAAATTATAAGCTATTATAAGTGTTAATTGTTTAAGTGCTGTTGAAAATACTTAAAACCGCTACCTTTATATTTGTGGTACTACAACTCTGCAGGTCCCATAGACGAGCCGCGACTGCGAATAAAATTATTTTTTAAAGATAATTTAAAATCAATGAATAAATAAACGTCATGATAAAAGGAAGTGAGGACTGTTTATTTATTATTTTTTACCTTTGCAGTTGCGCCGTGTCCTTCGGCCGTAAGGTGGAGTGACGATCCTGAGCAGCGACCTCCCCAAGTAGACTTCCAAAAACAAAGAAAAGTTTTTCTACTTGAGAGTGAGGAAATCACTCCACTTTCAGTGCTTGAACTAATATTGGGCGGCGAGTTTTTTGAAAGAATAGCGGATGGAACAAACACTTATGCCCGTCAAAACCTCCGCCCTTCTCATAGCACCTCTCACATGAAGGCGTGGTACAACGTCGACCGAGAAGAAATGAAGAAATTTTTTGGAGTACTAATCGTCATGGGCATACACCCAAATTCAACCTTTGATATGTTCTGGTCCAAGAGATTCCTTTACCATTGCCCTTTTTTTAGTGCGACAATGAGTCGCGACCGGTTTCAAACTATTCTAAGTTATCTTCACGTCGCCGACAATAACAATACGACTGATTTGTCTAGTCCAAACGATCCACTACAGAAAATCCGACCGTTCGTGGATACTCTTTCTTTCACATTCAATAATTTATACTATCCGGGCAAAGAGTTAAGTCTAGACGAGGGCACTTGTCCATTCAAAGGCCAGTTAGGTTTTGTTACTTACAATCCTAACAAGCCAAACAAGTGGGGAATCAAACTATATCAAATGTGTGATTCCATGACTGGCTACTGTTGCAAATTCAAGATTGCAGCAGGAGAGTCAGTTTCCACGAAGTCTTTAGTTCATAGTCTTCTTAGCAGTTACTTGGGAAAGGGGCACGAAATATACATGGATCGATATTACACGTCGATGCCTCTTTTCGAAGAGCTGTTCCAGCAAAACACTAGTTCCAGCAAAACACTATAGCCGTCGGAACATGTATGAGTAACCGAAAAGGATTACCAAAAGATCTGATCAATCAGAAGTTTAAAAAGGGGGAAATTTCGGCGCGCGGACACGGTGCTGTAATGGCGCTAAAATGGCGCGACAAACGGGAGGTTCTTGTGCTTTCTACCAAGCACACTCCTGCCATGCAGGTTGTATCAGTAAGAGCTCCAGGAGGTCGAGTCGAGAAATTAAAGCCTGTTGCAATCCATGACTACAACAAGAACATGGCAGGAGTGGACAAGAGCGACCAGCTCATGCAATATTACAGCTTCAAAAGAAAAACTATAAAATGGTGGAAAAAAGTTTTTTTCCATCTATTCAATTTGGCACTAGTGAATTCTCAAAAATTGTACAATCTTTGGCGAATAAAAAATAAAAAAAAACAGTGTCACTTTTGGACTATTCAACTGAAATCGCCGAGGCCCTGACCAGTTCGATCACCACCCCGAAGGCGACCCACCATGATTCATCAAGCTCTTTTCCCATCAGCTTTCCTGACCAGCTTTTCAGTCCTGAAAATTATCATCGGCTGGAAAAAATCCCAAAAGAAAACCCCCCCTATCAGCGCGAGTGTTATGTCTGTAAAAAAAAGTACAAATGGGGGAGGGTAGTCCTCCACTGAAACGTCCCAAGCAGACAATTTATTATTGCCCTTTGTGCAATGTATCGCTATGCATTGGAAATTGTAACCTTGAATTTCATACAAAGCGAAAATACTGTCAATGATATTTGTTCGACATTTTCGGAATAATTTTTTTAGTATTTTTCTTTTTTCGAACTTTGCTTTTGGAATGCAATATTCAAATGATTGGTTTAATTCAAGATTGTTTTTTTAAATTTTTTAAATTTTTTAATTTTTTAAAGTTTTCGTTTGTGTTTTTTTGTTCTTTTTTTTAATTGCTTTTATTGTGTATATCAGGAATGTCCAACATGCGACCCACTGCAAACTCAAACTTTTCAATTACAGTATATTTTCATAACTGTATCGCAGCGTTTCTCACTGATGTTCCGCGAGCTTATCTTTTTTTACTACGTTTTTGACACGAAAGTTGAGAAATCGAGTCGAACTTAAATCGAAAATCTCTTTGCGGCCCGTCGAGTATAAGTAAATTTATGATTTAATAATTTTTCCCCTTTTTGCTTTGATTTTGTTTTTGCGTCCATTCTAAGTATGCATTTTTCATCTTTCTTTTGTTCAATATGCGTATTTTATTCTTTTCGTCAATTTTTTTTTTAACATGTGCACCTATTGATTATGACTAAAAAGTATGGCTATTTTTAATAAATGACAAAATTTGTTTCAATTATTTTTTCAAGCCATGACTATTTTTGCAAGCCTTTGGTAACACTCGCTAAAATATTATATCTATTTCTACATCTTAAAACACGCGAATACTCTTGCTTAAATGAATTACTTTCTTTAGGAAAGATCTCTTGTTTGCTCTTGAACAAATAATTTGTTGATAATTTTTTTAAAAAATGAGCCATTAATTAATTTTGCTTCATGACCATCATGTTCTTTCGATCAAGTGCAAAGTTTCTCCCCCAGCGTTAACAAGTGCAAAAATTTTCCCAGAAAAAAATTAAAAAATACAGCATTAGCAAGCGTTAACAAAAGAACGTAACGAGCGTTATCGGGCGTTAACAAGCGCTAAGAAAAAATTTAGTCACAGCGTTATCAAGCGTAAAAACGCAAGCCTTCAGAGCGTTAACAAACTTTCAAGCGTAAGCGAGCGTTAACAAGCGTTAAAAAAATAAACAGCGTTATATAGCGTAAAAAATCAAACGTTAAAGCGTTAGCGAGCGTAAACAAGCAATCCCCCAGCGTTAACATAAAACACAATGAAATAAGCTGACGTCATCGCGGGGGTAACCAAGTTCGAAAAGAAGATCAAAAAACGAGCCGTTATGGTCTGCGGATCAAAGGCAGTGAAGCATTACATAGCATTGGGACGCATTTTACAAAATGGAGACCTCCTAAATTTAGGAGACTTGATCCTACCAATTTTCCTAAACCTAGGAGACCGCCGGGAAAGAGTTAAATCAGTTTTTTAATTAAACAAATTAAAAAACAATCTTCGAAATTCGGAGATTGTAGAATATTCCCGTACAATTTCTTCTTGTTTGTTCACACTTCTTGTTTGCACCAGGCAAGACAAATGTGATTTCAGTAAATATAAGTATGGGTCTGCTTCTAACGATCATCACCAAAGTGATATCATCTCTAAATTACTTTTTTAAGAATCTCAACAAGCGCAGAGATTTCGCTCTTGGTTCAGGTTTGACTTTTGACTTGCCTTCTATGATTAAGAGCGTTACAGCTGCTGGTCAAAATTGTCCTCAAAAAAACAAGTGCAATGTCTTTTCCAAGGGCACAACGGAATGGCGAGAGTAGCATTTAACTAAATGCGGACTGTTTAACGTCACTTTTTCTGAACTTTTTTTTGAATGAAGCTGCGTGCGGATGGCCAGAGTACTCAGCACCGCCACCTTTACCTTGGTCCATTCACGGCGCAAATGTGCACCTGTTTGGTGTGGCAGTGCGCATACTCGCCTTATCGACAAGCCCATTAACGATGTCTTGCGCACAGTAACCGGATGCCCGCGTATTACACCAACGCACAGTCTTTTTATCTTATCAGGCCTCCAACCGTGCTTCACCGCCAAAAAGTTGTACTGTCTCTAGCTCGCCGCGCCCAGGAGCCATAACACCTTATATGAAAAGTTCCTATATCCACTTGTTGGCAAAAGTAATATAATAAGTTGGAAAAAAATAATTTGCAAAAATTCGTTGTTCGACAATCTAGGGCTCCGATGCCGTAACTGGCTCTTTCTGCTGCGGCTTCTAATGGCAATGAAAAATAAATGAATATTGAAAGCGAGAAGCAGCGAGTTCTGAAGATCTCTAGCTTCTCTTTCTATTTAAACAAGTTTCGAGTCGTATCTGAGTAAACAAAAAGTTTTTCCAAAGCCAATACAGCTTAACAAAAGATTACTAGTTTATTTACTAAAAGCTAGAGTTGCCTGGGTTAAAGCCAGATGCGAAACATAATAAAGGCGTTTCTATAACAATAAATCAAAACGCTATAATTGTCCAGGATTCGATCAAGCACATAACAACAAACTTGACTGCCTTCAACTCATCCCCTCAAACAGAAATTACAAGGATTATAAAAGAAAAAAACTACACATAGCAAAAAAATGATACATAAAAAAATTACACAATGCGCAAGACACAATTACACGTATGTATATTTCTATAATTTTGGATTTATTATTTTTTTCAAGAAATGAATCAAGAACTATATGTCTCATTTTATATAATTTGCAACAATGATAAAATATAACATATCTGTAAAGTTGATAAAAGATTTGTCAAAAAATTTTATGCTAAAAATTTATAGATTTATATAAACTGTCTTAATGGTGCGATTCGAAATTATTTTCATAAACATTTCGCTTACAATTTCACCACGCATACCCTCCACACTCCCACTTTTCATGTTTGCAAATATCACATACACCGCGTAACATTCCCATATTATGTTTTATTGTTTTTTTTTTTTTGGTTTTATTATATTTTACTGGTTTCAAAATATAGCCAATTTTTTTCTTTGTCATATTTTTTTCAATTTGTACAATAATTTTTAATTATGTAATTCTGTATTTTTATTTTCGAATTTATGTTCACAAAATTTTTTGCAACTATGTTCCAGGTTGGGGCGCAACTTTTCCGCAACTTTTTAGAAAACTTGCAGCAAGTACTCACCTTTGCTAAAAATCAAAAAAATTTAATGACTTAACTTAGGCAGTAGTAGCGAGTAAATTCAATACTTGTTAGCGCTCGCCGTGGATTTCAAACCAACATTTGTATCATTTTATTTACGCACCCGCAGCGTAATTTCTTAGCTAGCTAGTGATCATGTTAAGCATCTTTGCCTGATGTACATGTATATCTGTAAACTTTTACAAAAGAAAAGAATAAATCTTGAATTTCTTGGAAAGATACGAATTTGCCCAGGGTGATAATGTTCATAATACGTTGCTCGCTTTGGATAATAACGTTTGGACTTGCAAGTTGGCCTACCCCAGGTTTAAATTTTTCGGAGCTACAACAACTGAACTAATAAGATGTGTCAATGATGAGTGCGCTGAAGTTCTCTAGTCGAGTTTGCAAGAGTTCTATACCATCACTTTGGAATATGTTAATAACGGGTTTCACCTTAAAAATCATCCGACGCACATCAACTGGACTCTGCTAAGAGACCAAATAGTTGAGTACGAAGAAGTTGTGGAATTGGCTAAGCAACTTGATCCGAAAATGGCAATTACTGGTGAACGGTTCAACGAAGTTTCGTTTCTCAACTTTCTTTTCAAAAAAATTCCAGTTGATGTGTTCCGAAAAAAAAAAGCTGAGAACAAGTGAATGAATATTTTTGCTGAAAACAACTTTTTTCCGCTTCTTTACAAGCTGATAAGCATTATACTTCCCTACCTGTTAGCAATGCATTTGTAGAGCGGGTGTTCTCCCTTGTTTCGGCACAGTGGACCAAAGAGAGAAACAGCCTCTGTAAAAGGACAGTCAAGTCCATCCTACAAGTAAAAGTAAACTTAGACATGAGCTGTCGTGAGATGCACCAATTAGTCTCTAAGAAGAAAGAGCTGGAGTAGATCGTTTCTGGTGTAAAGTATGATTGATAACTAATTTGACAGAGGTCGCATTCGCATCAATACATTTCGTTCATTAATTTCTGTTCCTTTTTTTTTCTTTTTCTTTTCTGGTTGTCCTTATTTTGGGTTCAGATCGATGGCAGCCTTGGCTGTCACGTTATTTATAATTTCGTCTCTTGTCTACTGAGTGGTACAGCCATGTTACTATACGTACATAGTGAGCATGACCGAATATCCAAATCACCAACCGTGGGACACATAAACGCCATCGCACAAAATTTCGCACGATAAATTATGTGGGAAGCGGAGAACGATTGACAAAATAAAATTTGTGTTCATTGGTTGGATTCCCCTGTCCCATTGGTCTTTTACAGGAGGATCAATGGGAGACTTGACCACTGAAATTTAAGCGAGGTTAATGAAAGAAATTGAAAATTTAGTTTTTTTCCGTTTTAATGGTGATGCAATTGTAAAATTAAATAAATTTAACTGAAGAAGTTGTAATTTTCATGAAACTGTTTATCTTTAAGACATTATGTTATTTTTGTCTCATTACTCCCTGATTCCCAATCAGTCGCTTGCTAGTTTTTGAATGAAGCGTTCTTGCTACTAATTGCCAAACAATATACAAAATGATGTAACAAAGCAAAAACCAGAACTAACTTATGATGAAGAGTACGCCACTGTGAATTTGATTTTTACCCAGAGGTCGCGTCTAACCACAAGTTTAATTTTCAAGCTAAGCAAGTAAGTTGCAACATACTTAAGTTCAATTCACACCCAGAGCAACAAAATTGTGTTTACCTGCTAGTTGATTCTCACCCAGTGCTATGCACCACAGGTTTAACCCCCACCCAAAGCAACGAAATTGTAACATATCGTGAGTTTGATCACCGCCCTGAGCAACAAACAAAGTTGCGTTTATCTGTGAGTTTGATTTTTATGCTAGACAGTGTCTTCACTGAAAAATCTAACGACAAGTTTACTATTACTTTAATTTCTTTGAAAAGTTTTTTATAGTCTTAAACCAATTTTTGGTTTTCAATTAAAAATTTGTTTTTTCTAATTACTTTGCAAGCATTCTAATGTCTGTTTTACGGTTGTTCAATTCAATTTTCCAAGAAAATCTAGTTGTAATTATTAACTTTATTAAAAATTACATAATTTTTTTATTTTGTTTCTTTCAGTGTAACTATTTTTAGCACTAGTCTAATTTTATTTTTCAAACATTCTGTTTGATTCAATAGTTTTAGACAGTCAAACCAATTTGTAATTACAGCTTTGTTTATACAGGATTTCTAAAAAAAGTTTATCCTTTTTCAAAGAAATTTTGTTTCAATAAAGATTCTATCTATGCAGGCAATCGTCTATTAACAATCAAGTCAATAGCCATCCCTTCCAAACTCAATAGGGACTAATAGCTTTTTAAGACAAACGGGGCTAAATATCTTAAGATCATTAAAACTAAATCTAACTTTCTGTTTTTGTTATTGGCTTTTAACCTGACAACAAACCAAAAAGCAGGAAAAGCAGCTTTAACTTCATACCCGCAAAAAGATTTTTCAAAAATTTACTTTCAGAGACGTGGGTTTTCGGGTGAGAAACGCGAATAAAGTAGTAAAGCAATGAAACAGTATTTTAAACAATATGTTTCTAATGAAGCAAGAACCATTAAAAGTGTTATGGTTCAACTTTCGTTTTCTTCCAAAAATTTTTAATAGTGATCCTCTAAAAGTATATTGAAAATCGATTCATTGATAGAAACTTGTACATATGTGTAAATCAGTGTTGTCCGACCTTCGGCCCACTGCTTACTCAAATTTTTTAGTTATACCTTTTCATAACTGTATAGAATTCTATGTTACTGCTGTCATAGTAACGTATAGGGAAATAAAGTAAATTTGTCAGTTGATTGCTGTGTTGACTGACGTCTAATGAAGCAATCTCTGAAAACTTTTGTGAGCGGAGCTTATTATAAAGAGTGCTGCTCCAAGTATCATTATCAGTATTCACAATGTTTTTCAATTAAATCAATATTGATTGTACTCGTATTAATTCAAACCGTTTTTTACAGTATCAGTTGATAGTTGTTAATGACTATAGTGATAGTAAAGATATAAACTTTGAACCAATGCCGAGTGATGTAGAATAAGATTACAGTGGTAGCAGTGATGCTGCAAGTGATAAAAAATAGAAACGTGTAGTTTTATCAGCAGGGTAGAAAGAGGATCAGAAATTTTTAGAGATTTTATGTCAAATCAAGGATTTTAACATATGGTCAGGGTCCAGGGTTGCATCGTTAGCCAAGAAGACCGTCGCTGCTAGTCGCAAAACTCGGCTTGCTGGATGCTCGAAAGTACGGGTAAGTGGTCCGTTGGAGTGAGATGCAAGCGTCCAACGACAATGCCCAAGGCATCATACAGGACACTGTTAATGAGGTGAGTATGAACGCTGCAACACTCGGCTAATGCACAGTACTCAGCTGTTGAGTAGACCAGAGATAGGGCACCTGTGCCCGGACGAAAATGGCCGCTCGGTTTAAGCGAAGATCTTTTTTTAATAAAAGTTTCCTTCCGATAATTAAAATTTGGGAACCGAACATTTCGATAAAGACCAAAAAAAAGGTGATCACTTTGCTTGCTAAACAGATTGCGCCGCGCGGTAAACTTTAGGACTAAAATTTTGCGATGCGGTCTAAGCTCATAGTTTGACATGCTTTGCTTAAAGCTCGTTTTTTTCATCAAAATTGTTTGGTGAAGAATAAAAAATAATTGATTTTTTCATTCATATAATTTCTTGTTTAATTTGCCCTGAAAAGTTTTTACCTCTAAAGTTGATTAAAAGTTAAGCAAAAAAGCTTTCTACAACATATGTACAACAAGCTTTTCTATTTGTAGCTCCTTTTCTCGTGGTAAAGTAAAATTAAACTTTAGTACGGTTTTGAGTTTCGTTGTTCATGCACAAGCAATTTAACCCTGACAATAGGATAAGGACGAATATTGTCTTTGTTTCTTCATAATAATATTTTAAGTCTTTTGTGGTTAGTTTGTAGCCTAAGTAGCCACTCAAGATTGATTTATAATGCTCGACTTGCAATTGTTTTAATTTATCTGGTAACTACTGGAAAATCTTTATACGTTAATGTTTGTTGCATTACTTTCTTTGTGTTGCAAGCTACAATGCAAGAGAGACTAAGATCTAGATGCCCGTTTGGCGCAGCTTCGCGGAATATATAATAATAAATAACTTTGCCGGAATAGGCATCTGTGCTTCCTAACGGACGAATTATAGATGAAACACGGAGTATTGTGAAAATACATCCAGGATCCGTGTTTTCATACCGATAAACAGTACCAGGCCTGTTGGATTGAGCTTTGCTGAACAGCTCGAGTCAAGCTCAATTGCCTGCGCACTGGTGTTGGGCGATTCCATTAGTTCATTCACAAACTTGTTTAGTAAAATTCTGATTTGGACAGTAAAACAGCCTGGAATAGTAAAAAGATAAACCCTCGGCCCCAGTTCTGTTTATATCTGACTCGGAGTGGGTACCCTTTCAAACGACGACGACGACTAAGTCGGTATTGATTTTCTTCACGAGTTAAAATTACTGCGACACAAAGCAACTGCTTTTTTTGGTCTTTGAAAGGCAAGAAAAAATTGCGATTCTTCTACAGGTCAGTGCGAGCGATCAAGAATACTAGGTTGTTGTTTACATGGACGATTATCTGATTGACGAGCGCCTTTGTATATGTAACAGTAACAGTGTATATGCAAGAGTATATGTAACAGATTTTTAAAAATGACATTTAATCTACACCACAACAGTGACGTCACAGAAGCTATGAAAGACGCTAAACTGCTTACAATAAATAATCTTTACAACCTAGAAATAGCACAAATGATGTTTAAATATGAAAACAAACAACTTTTGGACAACTCTGGAACAAAATACCTTCAGAGATCAGGCACAGCCATTCAAGCAACACCTTCAGAAAAAAACTCACTCAACACTTGGCACATTTTCCAAATTCCTTGTTAAATTAATGCAAATAGTTTAGTATCAGTACCAAGCCTACTACAATAGAATAACCAACTTTAATCTAGACTACAATTACTAGTAATCTGCTTGAATTTTTGTTTTTCGGCGGTTAAGCCTTGTCTGGCCTTGTCTTTGTTATTTTTCAGAACACGGGACTTCTATCTAGAAAAACTATTTTTAATAGAGAAGACTATATAGATTGTGTTGGCTACTATCTCAACAGAAAATGTTCAAACAATTCTTTTGTGTTCCTTTTTTTTTCTTTCGTACCATGTTTCCATGAAATGGTCTTTTTTGACCCGTGACAGGATTTCTTTCGTTGGGTTTGTTTGCCTCTCTGACCCTTTTTGGTCACAAGTTTGTTGTGCTTCCCACCATATTTTTGCCGCCAACACAACAATGCCTCAAATACATGGTACGTCTTGCTTTGTCGGGCTTTTCTTTTTTATCTCTTATTTTGTTTTTCCCTGTCTTATAATTCCTTATCTGCTTTTCTATGTAAGGTGTTGCAACCATGCATCATTCTTCTAACTACTATATCAAATATTATTGTGCGCATGCTATAACGTTTAACGTTTTGTTGCTTCTTCCTTTTTCTTCTTCTGCTATAGTCCTATATGTTTTTTTATTTCTTTCTGTTTTATTGTGGCGGAGCAGAAATTAAAGATACTGATACTGATACATTGCAAATTGGCACACGCTCTGACAACGTTTATCTTTCGTTCTTTTATCAAAAATTATTTTTTAAAGCAAATCTTTAAACATTTTTATTTACCTGTCGTTCCGTCAGGGAATAGAACGTAACAAATTTTTTAATAGAGTGGTTCCGCACCGCAAAAGCTTCACAAGGCCTCCGCAAGCCCTGCTGGCAATCGGCTTCTCCGAATACCTAAACACTAATGCGCATTTTTCCAGTAAGGTTCATGTTCAGTTTTAAAACATATTTCAAACTAGAGCTTAACTCGGAGTTCAATTTTGTCACCTGCAACAATTCGCATAAGACAAAATAGAAATGATTATATTTTTAATAAAAGTACTGCAGTCAAATTGCTCTTTTTATTATCTTTTCCGCCACCTAGGTTCTTTTTTCTCGTGAGGATTATTAGCGCACTAATCGCTTTCACTAGTCATTTACGAAGTGACTTGGAAGCAATCGGTCGGTTCTTAGTTACTCGCTGCTTTGTTATGTTGCACGTGTTCATTCATCTACAGTAAGTAACCTTTTCAGTACTTCCTAGTTTTTGGGTTTATATTTTCTTTGGTTTAATAATTTATTGACAATTTCTATAATTAAATACTAAACACAGATATTCTTTAAAATCGTCGTCGTATTAAAGCCGTAATTTTTTATAATTTTCTTAATCTAATACCGATTGGTAACTATCATCTAAATTCACATTAAAGTAATTGGTACTATAGGTAGTTTATTTATATTACTGTATTTAAACACGCTTTCGTACCGCTTTAGTAAATTTACATTTTTCGCATTTCTAGTATTTAAGGTTTTAGCTTGACGAAGTAATAAATGAGCATAGCTTGTATGATAAAAAATTTAAAAGCCACAACCAGTTGGTGTACTTTATTTGTAGGCTGGACAACATTTTATGAAGTTTGTTTAGTAATTCAATTTTTAAACATAACTTTCAAACCGGTTTATTTTTAAGTGAAAGCTTTTTTGTGAAACAATCAAAAAGTACTTTCTCACCAAAGGCTTTTTAAATTGACCACTAGTAAATATTTTATTATTACGCCCAGAGATATCTATATCCGTGATTACGCCATACCCTCAAACTAAACAACCTTAAATGTAGTTTTGCTGCTGCTACGCTGCAAATTTTCTCAAGCATCGCTTTAAAGCGATTAAGCGCTATTTTCAAGTAACAAATAAAATTTAGTTCGGAATAAATAGAATAATAGGGTTAATGTAAGCATAGTTGAATCAGGAATTTTTAAAAACTTTTATTGTTTTCTCAAAATACTGTGTCTTGTTTATCCAGCATTGTTTCTTGCTTTGGTATGACTTGCCTACAATACCAAGAAAAAAAAAAAGGTTACGCAAAAAATATTTTCAGCGCAACTAATTATCTGTATAGTAGTTGTTAAACATTCTGTACAGTAGTTTTCTATTGTTCTGAAATAACGTCTTATTTAAATTTGAAAAAGTTGTTTACAATTGGTTGAACAAAACGCGAAAAAAATAAAATTAGTAACTGCGACTTGTACTTGATAAAAGCCAGAATGAAACAAAGTGGCCTTTGCTTGAATTAGAAATTTCATATCTTTTTATCGCCATGCAAAAAAGCTGTTGCAGAAAAGTATGGACTATTTGTATCATTTTTTATCAAAATCGAAGTTTGTCAATAATTTCGACTGAACAAAGATTTAAGCAGGGTTTGAGGGCGCTGGCTGGGGATCCCTGATCCTGATCTAGATGTTATAAGAATAGAATATAATAATGTGATTAAGTTTAGTAAAAGAAAGTAGTTTGCAACGGCGTATATATATATATATATATCTTTAGAAGTACTGATTTTCATACGGTGTTATATATATATATATATATGTAACGGCGTATGTATAGGTATATAATGCATATTCGTCAACATTTATGTATCAACACCTGTGTGGCTACTAGCTGGCTATGTTTTCAAACAAAGTTTACCTAAATTCAATTAGCAAATTTGTTTTTTATTGAACAAAAAAAAAAAGAAAAAACAAAGAAAAGATGACGCTTACATCGAACGTTTTTCTTGCCATTGAACACGTTTTTTTCTTTTAATTCAATTGCAAATGCTCCACAATGGCGCAACAATCAGCCGGAAAAGCCAGGGATGTTCAAACTTTATTCATAGTGGGACAAATTATGAATTTAAATGCATTCAGCGGGCCGCAAAATTACAAATATACCGTACGAAATTTCCTCTTTGTAGTATTACATGCCATGAAAAAATGATGAGTATTAAATAAATTTAAAATTGTTTTACTAATTAAATATCTAAGTGAAATGCAAAACTACTAAAATCATCACGTAATTATTAGTATTAAAAATATTCATGCTGGAGCTACTTTGAAGTACCAATGACGTGAGTTTCTTTCTGCCTGCTTGCACCATCTCAAAATTCTTAGGATCTGCAGAAGAGCGCTTGTAGTCGCGATCCCAAAGCCGATGAAAACCGTAGGGACCCAAAGAGTTGTCTAGCAGTATCTCTGCTCTGTGTCCCCTACAAGATCCTCGAGAAACTTATCTACGCACGCGTCGAAGCAATTGTTGATCCGTTGCTTCTTAGAGCAGGATGGGTTGTGACGCGGAAAGTCAATCGTAAATAAAGTCGTTCCGATGACACAGAACATCGAGGATTTTTTTTTGTTTGTCGATTTGACCGCGGCTTATGACTCTGTGTCTGGCAGCGTGGCCTTACATGCAAGTTGCTTGAGACTTCTTCTGGATGAGCACATGGTCAGAATAATTACGGAGCTTGTCCAAATCCGACATGTTACCCTTACTAACGGTCACAGCAAGCAAAGCAGGCTACGCCGTCTGAAAAACGGCATTTCTCTGGAATCAGTCTTGGCTCTCCTCCTTTTCAATTTCTATATGTACGTCTCCATCTGCCCTCTACAGTTTCCAAAAAGTTTACCTACGCAGACGATCTAGCATTGTTGCCCTGCTCGGAAAACTGGAAGGACTTGGAGGCGACTTAAGTCAAAACATGCCCACACTTTTAGTGTATCTTCAGACTTAGAAGCTGAAGCTCAGTCACACCAAAACGGTGACGGGTGACTAGACTGTTTTATCCAATCCTACTTATTTTATGGTAAAATTGGAACGATCACGTTATGCACCATATCGTGGCATTGCGAAAAAATATCTTAACGTATCACACCGCTGAGGTGACTTGTAGGTTCAGGATGGGGTGCTGGTGCCAAAACGCTGCTCACAGCTGCTCCATCTCTGGTTTACTTAAAAACTGAGTACTGCGCACGAGTCTGGTATCGCAGCGTTTATACTCGCCTCGTCTTGGGGAAGTATAAAGTGCCTCTCGATGCTTTGGATCACCCAATAGTGGCCCTTTCCTAAATTGAAGACCTTTTTTTTTATAGATCACTATGCTTTTATATACTAAAAATGGTTTCAGCTACCTTTTTTAGTACACTAAATAGGAGCCTCCCGTTACGTTTTTTGCACCGGGACCCTTTTTGTCAGGTCATCACTGCTAGTTTGCACTCCAGCCAAAAAAAAACAAAAACCCAAACAAAGTTTTTGATGCCAATCACACTAAAAAAAGCGAATCTGGCAGCCCTGAGTCAAAGCGGCGTGCATTAATTCTCTCAAATCTTTATTTGTTAGACTTGCACGATATTATTATTTTTTAAAAATTTCATTACCGAGAAGCGTATCTCAAAAAAGCGAGCACTACTTTGTTTCTTTTATTCTAATGTTACCAGCGTGTCTCGATGGGTGAGAAAAAAATAAAAGAAAGATAGCGCTCGCTTTGCTCAAATTTTTGCTTTGATATAAATGATCCTTAACAACAAACAAAGAATTACTTTTATTTCCACGTTATAAATCGACTTAGCACTTAATTAAAAATTTTTGTTTGCAGTGAATAGCAATTGTACAATTTTCGATTTCGTTATTATTGTTTCGCTAGAAGAGCCGCAAACAAAAGGTCAGCGAGCCATATGCGGCTCGCGAGCCGCAATTTGCCCACCGTTGTTATATAACTACTGTAATATTAATGATAATTAATCTCAATTTTTAATTTGAATTTTAATAAAAGAATATTGTTTCCAATAACAATATACTAGGCAGCGTGGTCGAGTAGTTAGAGCGCCGGGAATGCTATTGATAATGTTATCGGTTCAAAACCTACTCGTGCCGTTCTGTTGTGTCCTTGGGAAGACACTTTCCCCTGCTTGGTGTTCTTGGAAAGTAGTTCTAAATTTCAATCATATCTCTATCAAATTTCAAGCGGACAGCAATATCTTGGCATCTCTCAAAGGAGGTCGAGGTAATTGCTTATCCTATGTATTAACGCCTCCGTCACTTTTCTGCAGTCAGAAGGATAAAATATAGGGATGAAATAAATAGCAAACGAGGACAATTAACTCTGTTCTGTATCTATAATAATTGAATTTTTGCATTAAAGTGTATATTACCGAAAAATTGAATTTGTAATATGCAATTCCATACTTGGTTTAATATGTAACTTACGTGTAAGTTTGTGTAACTGTTAATTGAATCAGCTGTTGTGTCAAGTAAATATTATATTTAATTTAATACAACAGTTTAACAAATATAATAATATTTACTTAATTTAATACAACAGTTTAACAAATATAATAATATTTACTTTTTATATTTTGTGAATATTCTTTTAAATGTTTTTGAAGCTATTCTTTTTATATGATATTTAACACAAGCGTTCAACTTAAAAGTTTTTGTGCAGTTTTAAAATTTTCAAATTGTCTCGTCACAAAATTTATTAATATAATATTGCTCGTTCATTATCTAGCTCACATTTTCTGATATATTTATGTTATGATATGACCTTTAACTTTAAAATGTCTAATTTTGTATAAAAAAATTTCTGATCATGTCATCAAAAATGTTTTCATAAGATTTTTTTACTGTTTGATGGTAAATGCTGAATATTGCTTAGAAAAGAGGCATTTTTTTGTAATGAACATACTGATTAAAAATGAAAGATAAAGTACTAGCCCTAGGCTCTGCTGCTCGTGAACAATGCCTTGCATACAATTTTTCCAAATCACCTCATGTTGAATCAGTGGAAATATTTCCTGGAAATGGTGGAAATGCTTTTATGGGTACTGTTAATTTTAATATTGTTACTTGACTAAAATCACCAACACAAAAACAAAGTCTTTGGAAAACAAACACCAGAAACATTTTATGAATGACGTTCCGGGCTGCGAACTCGAACTCGAAGAACTCGGCAATTTTTGCCGAACTCAAACTTGAAAAATAAAAATTTCTGCACTCGTCTTGAAAAATGAAAAGTTTGTCGAGTTCGAGTTCATTTAATGAGTAAATTTGACTATAATATTTCTCAGCGATGGTGCCCAATTATAATTTGTTACCCTCTTTAATTTTGTTTAATAATAGATTAAAATTGGTAACATTGATGACAAAGCAATTTAACATGTGTTCAGTTTTTCACGGTTGAATTATCCTCTTCACTCTATTCCGACTGGGCTTTTTGGAAGCTTTGCACGACTGGGAGGGGAAGGGGGGAGGGAGAAAGTCCGCGCTCTTTTCTTGCTTATATCTCCACAATTACTAACGCTAGAATTGTTATTCAGATTTGCATAGAAAGGAAATTTTATACTCTTTTAATATAAATACTTTAATGTGGCATTTAAACATTATTTGGGATTAAAAAAGCGAGTTTTAAAAGCGTAATCAATTTTCGTAAATTGGCTTGGAAAACGAGAGAGCGATTTGAGAGAATCAATGACTGACGCTATTTGTCGAAAGTCATTAATCCGTAAAATTAGAAGTAGGAATGGTGACAGTTGAAATCCACTTGGCAAGATTATTACTGTTTCAGAGAAAGAAATTTTTCACTCGCAAATCTGCTAAAAGTTGGTTTTATTAATGTTTACAACGCTTCGATCTTTGCAATTTATAAAATGATTTTTTAAATTCATTTTATTAGTGTTTACAACGCTTCGATCTTTGCAATTTATCAAATGGTTTTTTAAATTCACTCACTTTTGTGAAAAATTTAGGCAAGAAACTTCATACATAAAAAGAAAGGCAAATCCTTACACAAAAAATTATGTTTGTAATTCTAAATCGCAAAAAACTCACCTTAATTTTTTCACTATAAAAAAATATTTCGATTTGACTAATTTATTTAAAATTGATTGCTTTTGATCACACGATTTTTTTAATTTTACAAAAATCTTTTTTATTTCGAATGTTTTCTTTTGGTGAAGTACGCCAATTCATTAATAAAATACTTGTTTAGTAAAATTTGGTTAAAAGTTTTCTGACTTAATTATTTAACTTTGAATTGTTGTGGGGCTTGTTAACCCTTTAACTGCCAATAGCCACTATAGTGGCTTTTAGAGCAATAATTTTGTATCGTTAAAAATGTATTGAAATTACTTCTACATCATGTTAATTTTGACTTTGCTCAATTGGTACTTAACCAAGCTTAAAAGAAATAAAAAAATTTGGGTGTTTTTATTTAAATTTTTTTCCAAAATTTAGTTGAAACCAAAAATAGTATCTTTGAAAAAAATTTCGAGACTGGTAGATATAATGAACAAATTGGTGTTCTGTCACCAAAACCAAGTTTTTTTGGAAATTAACTATATTGACATGAATCAGTGCAATTATGATGCATCAGAATAAATTAACTCACACAAAATTTAACATGAATAAAATTTGTAAAAAGGGGTGATACATCCCTCCCTCACAAAAAATAATTCAACGTTCAAAACAATGCAGTGCAATACAATGGCAATGCAAGATTAAATCTATAAAGCTACTTTCTACTAATCAATAAACTAAAAATTTAAATAAAGGCCACATATTTGAAAAGTACATGCTTTTTCTAACAACTTTCATGTTTACACTTCATGTAGCTCTTGTAGATTTTGAAATATCGCAAATTGTGTAAATTCTCTTCTTTTGTGATAATTTACGCAAAAGGGCCTGGCAGTTAAAAGGTTAAATTAGGTGTAGTATTTCTGTCCCCTCCCCGCAGTCGTAATAGGGTTAATGATTCGTGAAAGTTCTAAACTTTTGTTCTGTCACAGTTAATAAATGTTAAACAGTGTATTGTCTTTTTATGTTAGATAAAAATTAGTTGACAGCGTTGCCATTGTTACGTGAACTGACAATGCGATTGGCTCCTTCAAATTGGTACGACCACTTACGATTATTATAAATTTGATTTACGCCACTGTCACGGGATCGCGCGATGGTCATAAGATTGCACGAGACACACGTGACCTGAAATCATGGGACCTCATGTGACATTTGCCTATATAGAATGGAATTGAAACCGTCACCTCACTTTAGTCGTGGCCAGGGGCAACAAAGTAATTTGCATTTAACCAAGCTAGAAATTCTGATATATGTAAAATAATTAATTAACGTACGCCCCAGAATGTTGTAAATTGTAATAACTTCGTACTTAACCAGGCTAGAAATTCTGATATGTGTAAAATAATTAATTGACTTACGCCCCAGAATGTTGTAAATTGTAATAAAATTGTACTTAACCAGGTTAGAAATTCTGATATGTGTAGAATAATTAATTAACGTACGCTGAAGAATGTTGTGAATTGTAATAACTTCGTACTTAACCAGGCTAGAAATTCTTATATGTGTAAAAGAATTAATTAACGTACGCTGCAGAATGTTGTAAATTGTGCGGATATTGGCTTGTGCAGATACAACAAGAAGGCATATAAGTGAGCAAATGTGTAACATGTTCAATGTAACATTGCAGAAATTTGAGATACCTTCTGAAAATGTATTGGCTTTAATTGTTGACAATGCAAGCAACATGACCAAAACAGTGGAACGGTTAAACAAAATGGCACACCAGCTTTGCCAGAGGAAACAACCATCTCATCTGATGATTAAGACGGCGATGACAGTGAATATCCAATACCGGTTCACATTCACCATATGCGCTGCGTAGTCCACATGCCTCAACTTTCCAGTGAAAAAAAGAACAAATCTTATAGTTTATTGCACTGGAAACTTATATCTTGTAAGATCTGTTTTTTGTAATAGCAAAAATAGCAAAAAATAGCAGCCAAGTGAAAAAATTAGCTGAAAAGTATTGCAGTATGCTTAAGATAAAAAACAGCTTGTCTAGAAAACCTTTAAAAAGCCAGCAAGTTACCTACTGCTATCATACTAAATTTGATGCGAAGCCTGTCAATTATTTAGATTCTCGTATCTTGCTCAAGGTTGCGCGATGCACATGTCTGTTTTAAATCACCAGTTCATTAAAATCGTGTTTTCGTTCAGAGTGTTTGTTTTGAACGTATACAAAAGTTTAATAGGAATTATCATAATATTAATGTTATTAACAGGAGAATCTTTGCTGACTCCTACCGCAATTTACTGCAAACTTTTACGGGTTCTTCGATCAAGAAAAGCTATCAAGTCGGTGGCGCACATAACTGGGGGCGGCTTGCTGGAAAATCTGCCTCGTGTTCTGCCATCTCATCTCGGAGCGTGGTTAGACGCCGAACGCTGGAATGTTCCTCCGGTCTTCGGCTGGTTGTTCGATGAAGGAGACCTCGAAGAAGGTTGGCTCTCTCTTTCTGCGCTGGTTCATTTTATTAAAAGCGTTCGTATATGATCGTGACCGCCGCTAGAATAGTTAGTTAGAACATGGCGATGTTGCAGACGAGATGTTACGAACATTCAACTGCGGTCTGGGCTTCTGTATCGTTGTGTCTGCCGATTTTGCCGATGACGTCGTCGACCAGTGCCGCCGCCTGATCAATCTTGATGTTTTCAAAGTTGGTCACGTGGCAATCAGAGACGACAGCAAACCGATCGTCGTCGATAATGTGAAGCAAGCTCTGAAACGTTCTTAACGTTCTTACGTCAAGGTATCGTCTAGGATTTGCCGTTGTTTTTAGTCAAAATGACTTTAATATCTGCTTTTTTGCTGGTGTTTTTAGAAACGAGTAAAAGTTGCCAGCTTGGCCCATATTGTAAATCGCAATAAAAAGCGAGTTGCTGTTATTTTTTCTGGTTGCGGGGAGTTCTTTTCACTATGTTTGTTAACTTTGTTTTGAGTGTGATTAAAAAAGTCATGTACTTGACTTAACTGTAAGCGTCTGTCGCCGATCACCTTCGATTGAGTAACACGTATGCATCTCTCGGCCTTGGAATATGCACTTGCCTTAAGCAGCAAGTTTGAAACCTTTTGCTCACAATCGCATCTTTTGTCTGGCCAAACATGTTTTACTGCAAGACAATCAACTTTGTTGTTGGCTCCTCAAAAGTTTTTTTAAATTTTATTTTAAAATTTTTTTCTTAACTTTTCTCAGCTCCGCTTTTATAGAGCGATATTGCCAACATGGTTGACTTTTGATGCAATTGCTTAAGCCAATAATAACTTTAAGTCAAAGAAGAAAACAGATAATTAAGATTAAAAATGCTAAAGTTTACAGGTCGTCGTGTTTGGGAGGGCATGTTGGTCATGCTGACTGCAACATATCTACCATCTAGGCACCTGCCATTCTATTTGGATAAGAATTTAAATATGATATCAATCAGACGACTTCAATGTATTTCTGCCAAGGTATTCTTATGCCCTCGTTGTGGTGAAGTATTCACAAGAAGCTCTGGCAATATAGTGGTTGATGATATTTCTATTATCAAATTTCCCATACTTCTTAGAAAAAATGGATTTACAGAGAAAATGCTAAAATAAAAGGAAAATCAAGCACCAGTGGTTCTCTACAATTAGCCAGACCAGGAAAAATAATGATATCAGAAATGACACTCAATGAACAAGAAATCACACTCAATGTACACTCAAAATGAACATTGCACAAAGTTTAAACCTCTTATTCTCACATCTTCTACTTGGACCAATCGTCGAAGCCCTGTAAGATATTTTACAATTCATCCAATTAAAGAAAACCCTTCTCTGCCACGTTCGAAAAGTTGGAATTATCAAATGAATTACCGATTTTAAGCGGCAACAACGTTATGCTGGCCGCCGAGACTTGCTGCGGCAAAACTTTCGCTTACTTACTGCCAATTTTTCAGCAAATGCTGGCTTCCAATAAGGAAGATAACCTGGCTGATCCACGGATTTTTTCACACCTTGTTCCGACTCAAGAACTTTTTAAACAAGTGTCGGTTATCAGTTAAAACCTTGACCTTCCTGTAAAATATCTTTCCTTGTCATCGTCAGACGTGACAAGGTACGCAAGCCGAAGGATTTCTCGACCTGCGATGTGGTAGTCGTCACTCGGTCTTTGGTCTTCAACGTCTCATAAAAAAACTAAGTCCTTTCCCAATCGTGAATTGTTTGACGGTTCGATTCACGAAAAATTAATCGAACATCGGATTGATTTCATGTGTCCTGCCGGCTTCGTAAGGCTTTTATCCGGTAAAAACTTGGAAATTTTGCTTGGTAGTGATCGTTTTAAAATTTCTCTTTGCAGGATGGTTTGTTAAAAAGCGGCAAGAAAAAGTGATCAACATCCATCCAAGCTTGCTTCTGTTTGAAGGATTGCATCCACATAAACAAGCATCTGATGCTGGCGCTTGCGGGTTGGGATGCTCTGTGCATTTTGTTGTGGTTAGTGGACAAGCGTTTGCGTTCTCATCACTTCAGATGCTTATACGTTGTTAACCTTTGCATTTTTTTTTTTTTTGGTATAATCAACAGCACAACTGCTATATGCCCACTCATGGCCTGCTTAAAAGCGCACGGCCGGACATTCCACCGACGAGCGCAAAAAATCAGAAGAGTAGATTTTGAGAGTTGTGTTTTCGCTGTTAGCAAAAAGATCGGTTGAGGAAAAAGCGGAGTTTGCGATTAAAAGAACTTGTAAATTTTAAGAAACGCTCCTTAAAATTTAAACGTATTACTCATTGCATTACACAACCCAAGTTAATATTAGAGGTTTTATAAAGTGAAAAAAAGAACAAATCTTATAGTTTATTGCACTGGAAACTTATATCTTGTAAGATCTGTTTTTTGTAATAGCAAAAATAGCAAAAAATAGCAGCCAAGTGAAAAAATTAGCTGAAAAGTATTGCAGTACGCTTAAGATAAAAAACAGCTTGTCTAGAAAACCTTTAAAAAGCCAGCAAGTTATCTTATAAAGGGTTACACCTCCGTGAATAAAAAGAACAAAAGCGAGCGTCCCTTGCTTTGTCCATATTTAACCTTTCTACATCAGTTGCTGTTGAAAACTACTTCCCACAAAGAAATGTTGCTTTCTATTTTTATTGGCCATCACGTTTTACATTTTACATTGTTATACATTCATATGACAGTTTGCAATTTTTAGGCATTGCTCCGGACGTTGACAACGTTTTTATTTTTCACGCGGGAACTAAGCGAACCGAATCCGGCAATCTAGTAACATGTGGCGAACGGGTGCTTACAATTGTCGCTTGAAGCAATTGCTTAACAACCGCTCACCACGTCGCCATGAAATCAGCAGATCGAATGAAATTTAAAGATTCTTATCACAGAAAAGACATCGCTGCGCGTGGAATCGCGTACGAAAACAGGTTAGCTGGAAAATGGAATTCTATTTGATTAAGTCTTCCAGATTCTAGTTTTGTAAAAATTTGTTATTGTTACAAAAAATTTTTTTTGAATATGTTTTTCTTTGCAGTGCTTCTGGTTTTATATTTAATAAAACTTTACAACTTTGCTCATTGTTTTGGTCATTGTTTGCTCATTGTTTTGGAATATCGGGCCCTGTTTTAAATTGGCTGTGACCCACCGTGGTTTAATCCTAAATGTAAAAAAAAAAAGAAATTTTTATATGAAAATGCTTTATTTTTGGATACAGAAAGAAATGGACGCTGGCCCTTTAATTGAACAAAACTCTGCTTCGGTCGACCCTGATGATTCGGTGAAGAGCTTTCTGGAACGAACGAATTGATGTCGTAGAGCATCAGTTATATCCGCAGGTTCGCGGCCAACTTATATGCGATGGAAAAGTAGTTTTCATCTGATGTCGAAAACAAATCAAACAGCTAGCTGAAGCAATGATCATTACGTTTAAATGTGCGGCTTCTTTGGTATGCAAGAGCATGGACTTCTAAGTAGTGTTTTTTAGCGGCTTACGATTAGAGGAAATACATTAGAAGAGGTTTGAAATACTTGCACTGCTTTGCGAGAAAGAAACGCAACAGAGTATTCATTCAATATTGTAATCATTCAATATTCTTTGGCTTTGACTAATGAACAACCAGATGTTGTTCATTAGTCTACTTTCTCATTAACAATTTGCAATTCATAATAGAAACAAATCTGCAGCCGAGTCATTTAGACCAGGGCTTTTTAAAACTGGGGCTCGCGACCACTTGGTGGGTCGCAAAGAGGCTCAATGGGGATCGCGAGATTTTAAATTTTGGATTTTTAGAGATTACGATGATGGAATTCGAAGCGAAGACCTTTTTTTAGGGGTCGCGAAAAAATTTGGCCGTGCAAAATGGGTCTCGATGAAAAAAGTTTAAAAAACACTGGTTTAGACTTTCCAAATTAATCAAATAGTGATGTCTTTTTTCTAAAATTCGAATAACATTCAAAAACTTTTCTTACCATATCTCCTTGTTACGGTCACTGTAGATTTGTATAAAAAAGTCAATTGTTCTTCAAACCAACGCAAAACAATAGAAAGCAGTGATTTATAAAAATATTTAAAAATTGTTTAGAAATATTGTTGAAGAATTATCAATGTATGTTACCGCGCCTTTTTTACGTTCTTTGTTTGATCAACATTTGGCTTATGGTAAAATGTGATTCTTTTTTGTTATTGTTTTGTATTGAGTTCAGTTTTCGTTTTGGTGGCCGGGAAGAGCCATCACTTAATTTATTTTGACAACTGCGTTGTATGTTGACTGTACCTTTTGATCATTGTATTTCGTGTTGACTTAAACTAAATTGGACTGAATAGTCTCGAACTTTTCCTTGGATTTGTATTTCTAGTTTGGTTTGGTATTAGATTTTTATTTTTGGTACAGTTGAACTTTTTCAAAGAAGTGCAGTTGGTGAAGGCCTTGGAGCTCCCCTGAGCCACGTTGTGATCACTTTGGCTGATTGCAACAAATATATGCCACATTAAACTTTGTGCTGCGCTTTGAAAATGGCTAAAATAATTGCGGCGCAAGCTTTTTTGCAACATTTTCAACCGCAAGTAGGCTACCCATTCTGATTTTTGCATTTATGTTAAAGTCAAGAAAAAGAAAAAAATAGATCAAATGTATTTATTACAATAACATTGAGTATCTGGAAAATATTATTTAATTTGGGTGTTGGATTCTACTGTTAAAAAAACCGTTGGATACCACTTAAATTGCTGTCGCGTACCAATCAGTGGTACGCATACGGCAGGTTGAGAACCATTAATCTAATATAAAACTCACAGCCACATACACAATTTATAACTGCTTTTCTAAACCAATACAATAACACAGCGATTTTCTGTCAGACTCGGATATTGTAAAGGTTTTTAAAAATACTTATGTACCGCATTTAAGCTTGCGCTTGCTTTTTTATTATACAGTTGCGGGCTGCGGGCAAGCTTTTCGCAACTTTTTGAAAAACTTGCAGCAAGTGCCCACCTTTGCTAAAAATCAAAAAAATGTAATGACTCAGCTTAGGCAGTAGCGAGTAAGGTCAATACTCATTTATTTTCTAATTGCCACTAGAAACCGCAGCAGATGACATTAAAGGCCAGATATGGCACCAGAGCCGTAGATTGTCGACCAACAAACTTTTGCAAATTATTTTTTTCTAACTTATATTAAGAGCTTTAATATCAAATTGAAAACAGAAAAACACTTAAATAAAAAAGACAAGTTTTCTCAAGCATTTTAAAAATTTGAATCAAAAAAATTTTTTTAAAGTAATTAACATACTGTAGTTCTGCGTCAGCAGGTTTTACGCAGGCATTGTGTAATTTAGGCAGTGCCATGTTAGGGCTGGTTCTGATAACAATCATAAATAGTCCTATAGAGTATAATGTGTCCAATTCACACATAACAATCGAAATTGTGGACAAAATCAAAGCGGCACTAACCTGAACAGATCCGTGTGAAGCGACAGCAGTCCGCAGTCGAAATTATTTACTTTTTGATACTGTATCTATATCATCTTTGCCAGTTTTAGCTTCAACACTTGCTAGACATTGTTTTAGAGTATTCCCATCCAAAGACGATCCGAGCATAATCAAAACATCCAAAGAAAGTTCGAAACTCAACGGACCTTGAATGCAAATAAAATAGTTACTTATTTCCGGCATTGTCATTGTCACACTTCATTCATAACTTTAATCTTAACAATAAATTTATCCCCGTCAATAGTAATTCGTAGTGTTATTATAAGAGAATAAATGCGGCTTTTTGAGCGCTGTTTGCGATATACGCCCGATTTGTTCTATTGCTCGATATATGTTATCTTTTTTTCTTTTTTTTCTTTGTATTGACGTAATATGTTTTTGACCAACGTCATTGTACTGGAAGGTTCGCGTATATGCCACTTGATTCGAGCGTAACGATCTCTCCAGGGAGTCCCGGCTAAATCTCGAAGAAAAAGTTTACGTCACGTGATTTTGGTTTCTATATAAAGCCGACGCGTAGCGAATTATTATGATTAGATGTGATTTTAAGATGACTCAAAAGCAAGTAATTTGGTTGGGCTCGGGAGGCCCGTTAGTTTTTGTATTGGTCGTCAAGTGTTAAATTTATTTTGTGCCAGTGGTTGGCAATTTTGTTCTACAGAGGTAGAATTATTTGTGTTGATTGAGTTGAGTTTATAGTGTTGATTTCGCTTTGCAGTTTGGCAAAACGTGAAATAGAAGTCTGGTCGGACGTGATTTTTTGTAATACATTCGTTGTTATTAGAGACGGTGGTCTCTGTTTGTTGTGAAGAAGAGTCTTTAACGAAATCAATCTGAGCTTTCGTTAAATCAACTGTATGAACCGTCAGGCTCATGGCAAGACTTGAGCCGGAATAAAATAAAATTTAGACACAGCTTTGTTTCAGCGCAGGTATTCGGGTTACCTAGCTCAACTGGTCCTTTGGGATTCCCGAGCAAAGTTTGTGACAGTCATCCACATCATAAAAGACCGAGTATCGTCAGAATACACACACCAAAAAAAACAAAACATTTTTAAGGCACTTCCCCTATTTGAAAGTCTTTATCAGCTACTCTAAATTACAGTTTATAAAAACTAGAGTGCTCAATAAAAAATTTCTTGAACAGCAATATTCTAACATTTGTGAAGATTCAAGATTCACATTTGTTTATTTGTCACTAAACATTTACAAATATACGCATAACATATAATTGAAAATAAATGTAGGACAACGTGACTGGGAAATAACCATAAGATGTCTTAGTCAAGCAGTTACTTTTATTGTGTCATTCAAAATAACAAAAAAATTAAAGTAAAATAACCGTTTGAAAAACAATCTGCGATAAGGCAAAAAATTAATTAATAAGTAAAAACCTAAAAGCAAAACTAGAAAATAAGCAAATCTGAGTAACAAAGGTAGATGTATTTTTTTATTTTGCAATATGAAAAGTGTCGCATGAAATACGAAATAAAATAACACATTTTGGCTCCAATATATTTAATTGAAAAGTGCGTTTTTTTGTTTTACAGTGTGGAAGGTTAGATTGATTACCTTTAGAAAATATTGATCACAACAAGGCATCTCCAAGATAACTTTGAGAAAGAGATGTCAAGCTAAGAAGGCCCTTTTTTTTTGACATTGCGTAAAACAAGGCAACATTGTTGCACCATGTAAAAGTATCCACTTCAAGTAAAACACATAAATAGAAGTGGCTCCGTGCTTAATTTTTTTTACTGCAAATTGCTATTGGCACCTCATTTGCAATGAGAGAAAGGAACGAAACTCCACTGTCTATGCACAAATTAAAATGCGCTACTACAGTCCGCAGCCTACTGGTTAGTTAAGCTGCGACCAGTCGGTTGCGTCCAGTTGTCTTTAAACCGTCTGAAGTCGTTTATGCATAACTCAAACTGTTCTGGGCACGCTGTTTTGAACGGGTAAGGCAAGGCGCTGATAATGAAAGCACGAGGCCGGATGTAGGCTACTCTCATAGTACTCTGTGTTCGATCTATGATTTATGTGATGGGCAGAACGGAAGCTTAATTCAGCAAAATTTTTCAAGTTTTTGCGCAGTAGGCGCAAACAAGCGTTTAGTCCTTCGTGTTTATCGGCAGGTATTTGATAGCCGATAAATAAACCACAGACAGGATCTAAAGCAGTGCTGTGCAACAGGTGTGCTGCGGAAAAACGAGAAACATACTCTTTTCTAAGTAGCAACCTAAAAACTTAAAAATTTATGACACAGTACTTCTCATTGTATAAGGTCAAGACCTTTTTTTGGTTTTTACTAAATTTCAAACGCTTTTCTTCATATCAAGTTTTATTTCGTGAACATAAAAACTCTCCACAAACAAATTAATAATTTTTTTGACCTATTATCAACCAGACTCGATTGCGCACGATATGCACAAGTTGATAGCTTTAGATGAAAAAAAAGTCATCGCTTTATTTTTAGAGTTTAGATTGAAATTTTTAGGTTTTTATGATAGCCAAACGAAACTTTAGGAAACGGAAAGCGTTCAAAATTTAGCTCTTTACCTGGTCCAGGTGTTCTACTAATCTTTAGAACTTTTTAAAGTGTGCTGCAGGTTCGAAAAAGTAGCGGAGCACAGGTCTAGAGTACCACTTTTAGCCAAAACAAGTGTCGCTGCTACATGTAGTTGTCAAAGCTCAGATGGTTGGATGTTTGAAAAAACTCGTAAGTGGTCCGTTGGAGAGGGACGGATGCATCAGTGACTACGCGCAAAGCCTCATTCAAGACAATATATATAAACCATGTACTACGAGAACAAATGAGAGTTCAATACTCGACTGTTAAATAAACTAAAAATAAGAGAGCTGTATCTAATGTTTTGGCACCAGCACCCGTCCTGAGGCCGCAAGTTACTTCAGCAGCGGGAAACGTCAAGAAACTTTTGTGCAATACCAAACGATGGTGATCAAACTTGAGTGATTTGTCTAGTTTTACTTCACGATAAATCGGAACTAAACACAATGGTGAATGTTGATTATCGTAAACTTTTAGCACACATCTTTTCTTAATCTTGATATTGTGGAAAGCAAATTATACAGTACTTCCAGATGTTAAAAAAATCGTGATTAATTTTGGAGGAACACTGTTTCTCCAACACCCGAGACTATTTTGCTTACTGTCGCCGTTAGAGTGAAACTTTTGTTGCAAACTAGTTTTATAATCATTCGAACCACTCATTTATCCAGCAGAAACCTCAGCAACTTGCAGTTAACGTCAAGTTTGTATGAAATAACAGTGTCATATGCAGCTGTTGCAGCTGTCAAATTGACAAATAGCACTGGCATTCTTCTTAATCTCTAGAAAATTGTCAATGATTTGTATTAACAGAGCGACTTGATCCACGGTTGACTTTTTGCATCAAAACCATTAATTAGCTCGTTGCGGATGTAAATAAGCGTCTCAAATTTTTTTAGGGGAGGTAAAGTTGATAAATTCGCCAATAAGGTTTTGGGCTTCACAGCTTTCTTTCGCTTTCGAATCGCGACTACAAGCGCTCTTCCGTAAATTTTTGAAATTGGAGTTGACGCAATCAGGAAAAAAGAACGCTATGTAATCAAGACTTCAAAGCAGCTGTAACATGGTTTATAAGCTCTGTGCATATAAAATTAGGGCCCAGAGCTTTATCTGGTTTCACGTGAAAAAACCCTTCTAAACAACCCAGCTCATCCGTAACTAAAATATTTAAGTAGATTTAATTTAGAGGTTTCCAATTAGTGGGTTATTTTAAAACTACAAAGACATCGGAATATGATAAGATAATCATATTAGATCAGGAGTCATATCAAATTCTTTTAAAAATGACATTTGAGTTCAAACATAAAATCTACTGCAAAAGGCAAATGAAGACTAAAAATGGTCTTTACTTGACGTTTAGATAAAAGTGGAGGTTTTTTGGTCTTTATTTAACTTTCGAAATGAATTTATCAAACAGTTTGCAATAAGTAAGGACCATTTTTTAAATTCAGCAAGAAAATTTTTTTGGAGGTAAGAAGTCCATTTGTGTAAATCTCAGACTTTAGAACCGTTATGAATTTATACAAGCTGAAAACCCTGCTTTATTGAAATTCAATTGTGTCAAACGTCTAATTTTTTATTCTATGTTTTTGTGTGTAAAACGCACATCTAAAAGCTATAAATTTTTTACAAATCTTTTTTAAACAAGTGAACTTATGCATAAAAAAGACGTCGAATTTTTCATTTTAAATAAAATTTTAACATAAAAACGGCCTCTTACTTCAAATGCAACTTAAAATGCAGTTATAAAAGTCAGGTGTTGTTTAATTGTCTAAAGGCGTCAGCATAAGAGTTAAAATGTAAACTAGTTAATTTAATTTTTTTCCCCACGATGAACAGTTTCAAAAAGTTTTATAAAAATGCTAAATGCAAAGATTGAATTTTGTCCGCTTAATTGGTATTCAAGCAGTCCAATAGCAATTGTTTTGTACAAAAAAATGTACAGTATATGTACAATGTGTTTCCAAGCAATCGCCAAAAGCTCAAAAAAAGAAAATGCAATTTACATGAAATAAGTTCTGCATCGCCTAAGGCATATCGACGTCGGGAAACGACGTAATTTGCTTGGTCACGCAAAACCAATTCTTGGTAAAATTCATATCACTTAATAAAAGCATGAAATTGAAGTTCCACGCTCTGCTTGTGAAAACAAGCAAAAATTTACGAATTTGCTAAAAACGTCTTTTTTACCCGTTAACACTTGTTCGGGGGCACCTAAAAATAGTACCATCTTGTTCAACATTTTAAATTGGGAAAAATCAAAAAATGCCAGAATTTTATCAACCAAAAGATTAAATAATTACAAACGTTTTGCAAAGCCCGGGCTTCAGAAGCCCGGCCGTTGAGGAAAATAGGGTTATAGAGACAAACTCTTTTCCATAAAAATTTTACTTTTGAAATAGAAGCAAATGCCAAAGTGACAATCATCGTTCAAAAGATTCCAATTATTTTTTTAATAAATAAAATAACCTGCAAAATTGCATGATTTTATAAGTACCGGTATAGTATTTTCATAAAACGTCTTTTATTAACGTTACACAAAAATTTAAATTTTCCCCTAACATCTTGTATTTTTTCTAAGACATAAGAATTGGTACTTTCTGATTAAAACGGCATTAAAATTAACTAAAACACAATTAAAATATCCAGGTGTTAGTGCTATGTTTTTTATTGAACCTCTAATCGCACTTACATTTTCGGAGTGTTAAATTTTCGAATACACATTTAATTTGGCTATGTTTTTCATAATAAATGACAGAAATCAAAACTTAAATTAAATTCCAATCAAAAATAAAGAAATAAAATAAGTTTTTCTGTAATAATCACAAAAATTAAATGTAATATTAATTCTTGTAGTAAATGCTAAAAATTCAATTTAAATTTAAAGCAACAAGAAATGATAAAAAAATTTTGGGGTTGTAACTTCGATGATAACAGTACAGATTTTTTTTAATCCAATCGATCAATTAAAAATGCATTTGAATTTATAATGTTGGGTCTACATCTGCAAGTAATAGTTTTAGTATTACTACGGTCATTGCACTCCATTTTTGGCATTTTGAGCAACTTTTTAGTGCTTTTCGATCACTCTCTCTCGAAAAGACACAGTAGACAGTGTTTTCTGTGCTCAGTGTTGTTAGACATAGTAAACTGAATCAATCGTTAACCTTTAAATTGCTTATCTTGCTTATGTGAATGAGAAAGACAGAATTATAACTGTGTTAAGTAAACAAAACATAATTTTAGAAATAGGGTCCAACAGGAATATGTTTTTTTAAATTATATTTCGTTCAGTTAAATTATGTTCAGTCCAGTCGTCATTGCGTAAATACCTTTCCTACACATTTTGCGAAAATCAAATCAAACGAATCTTAAAATGTTGAGATAGACGATAAGCATTTGCGTAAAAATCTGCAATATATCAAAATGTTCAGAAAATCAATCTTATAGGGTCCAAATAACCCCATACATCTAAAAATTAAGCATTATGTTGACGATTAAATTTTGTTGACGATATTTCTGCTACAATTGAGAATCAGCCTAGTCCTATAGGAGATATGACATAAACATAATATAACTTAAAATATCCTACTTTAAAACACGAATAAATGTTTAAAAACGTAAAATAGAGTTTAATTAAATAATTAAACACGAAAAGAAGTTAAAAATTTAAGATACTTTAAAATACTATATAAATATTTAAACATAAAAAAACTTATTTCAGGTAAAACTCACAATAATTTTATGATAACTTGTTCCTAGGCGTGCAAGTGGGATTCTGTTCTAAAAACTTCATAACAAGCAAAGACAAAATGCATGTTTGTATGCTGGCAAAACATTTCAACTAGATTATCATAAAAGTGCCGTCGTAAACACAAAAGTTCGAATCCCAAGCAAGGCATTCAAACTAGGCAATTTTCATTACACTATTTTCTCTTTTCTTGTTTTATTCTGATTAGGGACGACTTTTAGTTATTTCTTACAAAAATATAGAAGAAGCTATTGCAGAAAATAAAAAGTTAATAATATTTATTTTTATTGGATCTTTTGTAGAAAGCCCCCGCCAAAAAAAATATTGTGACTCTGCAGTACTTAAAACGTGGCGGGGTGTTTTTCTCAAATCTCACATTTTTGCATTAATGGCGAGGGCTTTCTACAAAAGATTCTTTTTATTTTATCGCTATTTGTTCTTTTGACTTATACGAAAACGTCGAAGTGCGTTGTACTTAGAGCAACCGTCAAGTAAATACTCCGGCCTGCTTTCGGAGATGACAAAATCTTGATGTTAAAATTTTTTATTTAGTTTTTAATTTTAATTGCAGATATAGCTGTAATCAAGAGTTGTTAACACCAAAAAGAGAAAGTGCCATAATTATTTTTTCCAAGAACAAGAAGTAAATACTCGTACAAGAGCAACCGTCAAGTAAATACCCCGGCCTGCTTTCGGAGATGTCAAAATCTTTGAAAATGGAAGGGCGTCTCGTTGGAACCCCGAACAAATGAGCTTCTAATTAAAATGTCGAAGGCGGTTACCACAGCCTGGTTATAATAATAAAGTTAAAGTGTGCAATTGTTTAAGCTGTTTTTTTCACAAACTTGCATAGGTTCTGTTCTGGAATTAATTAAATAATTGAGTTTTATTAATAGCAACATTTTCTAACATAAATACATTCAATGTTTTCTAATATAGTTGTTTGAAACAGAAACCGTTAAAAAAAGCATATAAATTTTTCAATTTGACATATCTTTCGTCTCGATTTATTCATTTCTTTTTGAAAAGATGAAGGTCATTAGAGAATTAGTGTCAGCACCATGGCTGTCACTCGTAAGCTAGGGTATTTAAAAGCTTTTAAGATTTTTGAAACACAGCATGGACTGGTGCAGTTTATTGTTGCAATCAATAGCAGTTTACCAAACCGCGTGTTGCTGTCCCAGTTAGCACCTGAAATACGTCATGGTGGAATCTGCTATGTTGGTACGGAAAGTGTTTGTTCAAACACCGTATCCAAAACACAATCTCTTGGACATATCTGGAGATTTCTTTGTCATTTTCAGAATAAGTTTATTTCGCAGGTTGATTTACTGTTAAGCTATAATCGTAATGCAGCTGCACTTGAAAACTTGACAAAAATTAACTGAGGCTTTTGTTTATTTAGCCCGAATTTACAAATGCCTTGCAATTGCTTTTATTTGATTCTTTTAAGTTCTAATCATCTTTGTTAGTTTCGATTTTTGTTTTTTTTTTTGGTGGCTTGGCTCTTCGTGCTTCGATTTAAATTTTGAAACAAAATTAATTAAATACAGCAAAACTATTATATGCTCTCCTTTAAGTGATTTATTTAACTGTGCGTTTCGCTAAGTACATTCTCCAAATATCTCAAAATTGCTAAAGTTATTCCTATATATAAAAAGGGGACAAATATGATAATAGTAATTATTGCCCCATTTTACTGCTGTCGCAATTCGATAAAATTTTTGAAAAAACTGATATATAACAGAATTTGTAATTACATAGAAAAATGTGATCTGATAAGCATGTTTTAACCTAAAAAGTTTGGCAGTTCTCGATGTGAGAAAAAAATTACAATAAAAACTTTGGTTTTTGACCTGCAGATCATTTTAGGATTTGAAAATTTATGTTAAAGTTTTCACCAAAAATAACGTAAAGTTTAACTTTTGTACAAAATACGTAAAAGACAGATTTGTGAAGTAGGAGATAAAGTTGAAAAAAATTCCTCCAATCCACAACCCTGATGAGAGCTAATGAGTAATATTTTAATTTTGCTGCAATTTTTATTTACTTGTCTCTTAATTACAGTTTATCGGCTGGAGATAAAAACTTTTGTTTAAAAGTCAGGGAGTTTTGGGACATTCTATAAAATGGGGTGACCATAAAGGAGGAGGCCATGTTTTAAAACCACCACCAGAAAGGAGGACATGTGTCTGGTGGTGGTTTTAAAATGGGGTTGATCTCTTTTTGACAAAACTTATTATAAACGCAACAAGTTCTTCAGTATGCCTACAATAAAATTATTACAATAAAACACATCACAGCTAAAATTCAGCCATAACACTTCTTTTTTATATAAACACAAGGCTTAATTTTGCTCCAAATTTAAGAACAAATTAAGAAATGAAACTGAAAATTCGTGAAAGTTTATAAAAAAGTTAGTGAAAATGAGTTTTATTCAAAAATAGAATCATCTAATTTAATTTTCTGATTTTTCCCAAGAATACTTGGCAGTTCCTTTAACTTTTTCCAAAATTGTGGGATCAGATTTTACAATGTCATAAAACTGAAATTGTACACCAGTGTTAAAAAGCTTTCAACCGACTCGACTAAAAAGTTTTCCCTTTCTTTTGACCACTGTGGCTACATCATCGAAAAAATACGTTCTACATTAGCGTTATGAGCAGTAATGCTGAAATAAAACTGTGCAACCTTTAACAGTTCGCTGAAAAATTCAATGGTGGTACAAGTTACCCCATATATATTTGGGGATTAGGCGCATGTTACCCCATATTCCCCTAACTGCAAAAGTAGAAGGTCTGTATATGCAACAGCTATGTGTACTATGTTAGTGGTGCTTTTTTATTTACACCAGCAAAAGGAAAATTACCAAATGATGGGAGCTTTTACAAGAAAAAGTCTTGTAAAAGTAGAAAGTAAAAGAAAAAGAAAAAAATTTGGGCTTTAATGGATTAATTTCGTATTTGTTTATTTTTGTATTCAACCAATTAACCAACACATTTTGTTCGCAAAAAATGTTATAATATATGTGAAGAAGAACGTTTATGTTGAACGTTCTTGATCAAGATCATCAAGAACGTTTGCAAAAAATGACGCCTTGCGCATAGTTACTGGATGAATGCCTGCGTCCCACTACAACGGACCACTTACCCATACTTTCAGGCATCCAGCCAGCTGAACTTCGCCGACTGGGAACAACACTTTCCTTGGCTTACTGTGGATCTCTGGACCCTGATCATATCTTGTTTAACCTTTTAAGTGGGTTCTCAGATGCTTACCAAGAGAGACTAAGATCTAGACGCTCATTTGTGCCGGCTGCGCGGAATCTTTTAAACAATCTTGCCGGACTTGGTATCCGCGCTTCTGAGTGGACAAACTATACATGGAACGCGGAGTATTGTGAAAGTATTTCCAGGCTCCGTGTTTTTATACCCAGGACTAGTTCCAGGCCTATTGGGATGAGCTTGCCCCGAACAGCTTGGGTTAAGCTCAACCGCCTGCAGATTGGGGTTGGGCGATTCCATCATGCACAAATGGGGTCTCGCTCCTTCACCGAATTGCGAGTGCGGCGCCTCTGAACAAACCGCAGACCACGTTCTAACAGCGTGCCCCATGCATCGGGCACCGCATTGAGATCTGACGATTTTGAAGGACGAAACTCAATGCTGGCTGAACAATATTACTGCCAGCATCTGATCCCGGCAGTGCAGCAGTCTGGGGTAGTAAAAGAATAAACCCTTGACCCCATCCTGTTTGTGTCTGACCTGGAGTGGATGCCCTTCCGAACGAAGTAAATACCCTTCCGAACGAAGACCGAACGACGTTTGTAATCATGTGTAACAGCTAAAAACTGTGGGTTGGCCTTTAAGTCTTTCAGAAGACGGCCACCCTCGGCGCAAGGCCACGCTTGGTAACTGTTTTTTAAATTTCAGCAAGAATGTTTAATAAGAATTAGCTTCATGGTACCTTATGCGTCTCTGTAACTTATTTTAATGCTTATTTGTACAAACTTTAAGACTTTCTGCCTAGTGCATTTTGTGATACTTGCTAGAGAGTATCTCGACTCGAAAACGTTCTTTTCTTTGTTGCTCCCTGACTCAGCCCAATTTAATTCATGTACAGTATGTGTATGTGTTTTTTCCAATACTTTTGACGACCTACTTGTGCACAAGTAAGTATGTTTTATTTTGTTGGTTCTCGATTTCACGGGTATTACTTTAAAAGTTTTGCGTTCAGGGTTTATTTAAAAATTGAAAGAAAAATACTTCATTTTTTCGGGTTCTAAAATATTTATTTATTATCGCACGAAGATTCCTAAGCATAAACCTGTTCTTTATAATGGCAATAGACGAACGCGATGACAGCTTGACCTCCGATTTTTTAGATAAATTCACCAAACTTGCACTTGTTTTTAATTTATTTTTATTAATTACTAAAAAAAGGAAGGCAAGGCAACATAAACACGGAAAACAGCAGCAATCGTATAATGTTAAATTCCAGGACTACGATTGAAGTAATTCAAAGATGAGGTTTCTCGAATCTGAAAGAGAAACCAAATAACGTTAACGATAAATACAGCTCTTACTGCAGGGGTGGGCAAACTTTTTAGCTCGCGGGCCGCATTTGGGTGTTAAATTTGTTCGCGGGCAACGTTCCCTCTAAGAGCTTGCTTAGCGTGCGCGGAACGAAAGGCCGTGTGAGCAGTGGTGGGTGTTCAAATTTAGGAACCCCTAGAAAAAAATTTTCAAAAATCGATGTACAGAAAAAGCGTGTTTTAATCTTGTCCTCGTCGTTCACTTTTTCCTCCCAAAAACAAGGTGTTCTCTAAAAAAAAAAGTCTTCACCTAGAATCGATCAGAAAGTTTCCCACATCGCCTATCCAATGAAATCAATTTCATCAGGGATGGGATACTGGTGCTAAAACACTACGCACAGCCACCTTACTCTAGTCTACTCAACAGCTGAGTACTGCCCGCCAGTCTGGTGTCGCAATGCTCACACTCGCCTCATCAACAGTGTCTTGAACGACTCCTTGCGCATAGTCACTGCGTCCCACTCCAACGAACCACCTACCTGTACTCTCAGGCATCCAGCCAGCTGAGCTTCGCCCTCGTCGTCTTCGTTTGAAGGGCATCCACTCCAGGCTAGACACAAACAGGACTGGGGCCAAGAGTTTATCCTTTTACTACCCCAGACTGCTGCACTGCCTGAATCAGATGCTGGCAGTGATGTTATTAAGCCAGCATCGAGTTTCGTCATCCAAAACCGTCAGACCTCGTGCTCCATGTGGTGCCCGATGTATAGGGCACGCTATTAGTACATGGTCTGCGGTTTGCTCAGAGGCGCCACACTCGCAATTCGGTGAAGAAGCGAGACCCCATTTGTGCATGGACGAATGGAATCGCCCAACACCAGTCCGCAGGCGGTTGAGCTTAACCCAAGCTGCTCGGGGTAAGCCCATCCCAACAGGCCTGGCACTGGTCTCGGGCACAAAAGCACGGAGCCTGGAAGCACTTTCACAGTAATCCGTTTTCCATTTGTGATTTGTCCATTCAAAGGCGCGGATCCCAAGTCTGGCAAGATTGTCCAAGAGATTCCGAGCAGCTGGCACAAACGGGCGTCTGGATCTTAGTCTTACTTGGCCAGTATCTGAGGACTTACTTAAAGGGCCGTACAAGATATGACCGGGGTCCAGAGATCCACGGTGAGCCAAGGAGAGTGTCGCTCCCATTCGGCGAAGCTCAGCTGGTTGGATGCCTGAGAGTACAGGTAGGTGGTCCGTTAGAGTGGGACGCAGGCATCCAGTAACTATGCGCAAGGCGTCATTCAAGACACTGTCAATGAGGCGAGTGTGAGCACTGTGACACCAGACTGGCGCACAGTACTCAGATGTTGAGTAGACTAAAGACAAGGTGGCTATGCAAAGTGTTTTAGCACCAGCACCCCATCCCGAGCCCACGAGTCGCCTCAGCAGTGTGACGAGCGAAGATAGTTTTTTGCGCAATGCCACTAAATGGTGACGAAACGTGAGCGATCTGTCCAGTTTTACCCCAAGATAAGTAGGGGTTGGACAGAACGGTAAAAGTCTACCGTTGTTGTAGACCTTTAGCTCACGTTTGGCCTCTCGGTTATTTAAGTGAAAGGCTGCCGTCACCGTCTTAGTGTGACTGAGCTTTAACCTCCAAGTCTGGAGATACGCTGACAGTGTGGACATGTCTTGGCTTAAGATCCCCTCCAAGTCCTTCCAGTTTCCAGAAGAGTGCAACAATGCTAAATCATCAGCATAAGCAAACTTTCTGGAAATCATGGAAGGAAGATCGTACGTGTAGATGTTAAATAGGAGGGGAGCCAAGACCGATCCCTGAGGAACGCCGTTTTTAAGACGGCGTAGCCTGCTTTGCTTGCTGTCACTGGTGGTAAGGGTGAAACTTCGATTTCGGACAAGCTCCATAATCATTTTGACCATGTGCTTATCCGGAAGTAGTATAAGCAGCTTGCAGGTAAGGCCACGGTGCCAAACAGTGTCATAAGCAGCTGTCAGATCGATAAATACGGCACCGGCCTTCTTTTTAGCCTCGAAAGAATCCTCGATGTTCTGGGTTAGCAGAACAACTTGATCTACGGTTGACTTCCCGCGTCGGAACCCAGCCTGCTCTGTAGGGAGCAGTGGATCGATTAATAGTTCAACGCGGGCGTAGATAAGCCTCTCGAGGATCTTGTAGGGGACACAGAGCAGAGATATCGGTCGATAACTCTTTGAGTCCCCCACGGGCTTTCCTGGTTTTGGGATCGCGACCACAAGCGCTCTTCTCCAGATCTTGGGAATTTTGAGTCGGCGCAAACAGGAAGAAAGGAAGTCACGTAACCAGGACTTCAAAGCAGCTCCAGCATGGAGTATAAACTCGGGGCAGATGGAATCAGGTCCCGGAGCTTTACCTGGTTTTAAGTGTTGGAGGGCAGCAGCAAATTTTCTCTGTGAAAAATTGTCAGAGATATTTACTGCGTCTGGTGTTGTGGCCTTCCAAAAGTCAGACACTTCTTGAAAGACAAGTCGAGATGACTTGCGATCAACAGCCTCGTATTTCCCATTTCTAAGCAGCTGAGATGCAATAGCATCGGCTGAAACGGGACAGTGACGAGGAGAGTGTCATGACCTACCAGTAAGGTTGTTCAAAAATACTCCATGCTTTTCGACTAGAGTGTGAGAAGTCAATGCTCCGAACTGCTTCGGACCATCGATCCCTCCGCTTTCTGTCAAGCTTGGCAAGCAGAGCTGTAGCAGCCAAACTTGAGTCACGAGCCCTGAGGAGACTGCAGAAAGGTTTTATAGAGGGATTCACACTCTGCATCCCAACACGGAATATAGTTATTTCGATACCCGCGTGGGATAGTCTTTTTTGGCTGCTTTCTTAATGGTGTTACAGAAGTCCTGGTAAGCCGCATTCACATCAAGTGAATCAGGCGGCAACAAAGTCTTTGCGAATTTATTCGTCAAAGCAATGTAGTGACTCCATTTGGCCTTGCGGAAGTTCCATCGCTTAACAGGCATGCTTGGCACTGCCACAGCGAACCTTGGTGGTGTAATAAGCGAAGGTCGATGTTGTGACCTGGGGAACTTCTCAAGGACACGTCTATCCGGTAAGCGACTGTTTGGACGTACGCTAGCGAAAGCTAGATCTGGATTGGTGCCAGTGTTCCAGCGGCCGGAATAAAAACTGGCAGCGTCCTTGGCATTATATAGCAGGGCAAGACAATTAATACTTGCCCAGCCAGCCAAGCACTCACCGTCCGGACTGTTGTCGTCGTAACCCCAGTCAGCATGACGACAGTTAAAATCGCCAGCGTAAAGACAGGGGTGAGGAAACACTGGGAGATCCAGGGTTCGCAATCGCGTTGGTGGTGGTCTGTAGACGTTGACTATTTTATAACCATCAACGTCCACACGCAACCACTCGACTCCGATGTCGGTGGAGATTGGTCCAAAAGCGTGTATCTCAGTCGCTCGTGGACAAACGTGGCAAGGCCATGCTTCCTGCTTAAAGAAGACCCAGCTAGTTGGTAGTTTGGTAGAACCAACTTCTCTGCATCAGTGCAGTGGGTCTCCTGCAGTAGGATAACGAGTGCCTCAGACTGCATAGCTAGGTGATGAAGAACGTTCATCTTGCTTGCAGTGAGGCCTTCGATGTTCAGCTGAAGAATAGTGGGTCTTCGGAACTTGTTGGCAATGTGCCCTGAAAAGGGCAGTTTTATCCTGACATTGCCCCGTCCTGAAAAGGACGTTTGCCGATTAGCAGACCCACACTGAACATCGAAATGGGTGGATACCCTTCCGTTTTGGTAGGTTCGGTTTCGGTCTGTCATTTTAAAATCAATGAGCAGACTTACTCACGGCCCAGGCTGCGTGAAAGCACCTACCATCTGAGCTTCGCCGAATGGGAGCGACACTCTCCTTGGCTCACAGTGGATCTCTGGACCCCGATCATATCTTGTACGGCCCTTTAAGTGAGTCCTCAGATACTTGCCAAGTGAGACTAAGATCCAGACGCCCATTTGTGCTAGGTGCGCGGAATCTTTTGGACAAGCTTGCCATACTTGGCATCTACGCTTCTGAATAGACAAATCATAAATGGAAAACGGAGTATTGTGAAAACGCTTCCAGGCTCCGTGCTTTTGTGCCCGAGACCGGTGCTAGGCCTGTTGGGATGGGCTTACCCCGAGCAGCTTGGGTTAAGCTCAACCGCCTGCGGACTGGTGTTGGGCGATTCCATTCGTCCATGCACAAATGGGGTCTCGCTTCTTCACCGAATTGCGAGTGTGGCGCCTCTGAGCAAACCACAGACCATGTACTAACAGCGTGCCCTATACATCGGGTACCACATGGAGCACGAGGTCTGACGGTTTTGGATGACGAAACCCGATGCTGGCTTAATAACACCACTGCCAGCATCTGATTCAGGCAGTGCAGCAGTCTGGGGTAGTAAAAGGATAAACCCTCGGCCCCAGTCCTGTTTGTGTCTGACCTGGAGTGGATGCCCTTCAAACGACGACGAATTTTATCCTGCTACTTTTGCTTTTTTAAAGTATTCTGCTACTTTAACTTTTTTTAAAGTATTTGTTTAAAGCCTTCGCGGGCCGCACAAAAGGTCGTTGCGGGCCGTAGTTTGCCCACCCCTGTCTTGGTGCGTTGAATTACTTACAAGCGTGATTACGTCAGTCCAAAAGTGGACCAACACTTTTTACCTATAATGTATTATCATGCAAGTTACTGTAAATGCAATTGGTGAATTACAGGAAAATCAGCAATAAATGACTGCAACTTTAACAATTACAGATTAAACGCAACGATATAGTCCTACAAATACAAAAGTAAAATCAGCGTAATATTAATGTAACTGTTAGGCTTTACAAAAACTGCGATTTTACATAATTTGAACAATACAACAATCGATTTCCTCTATATATCGAAAGTTGCTTGTGATAATATTGACACTTTTTATTGTTACATTAACAGAGTGACAAGTAGGTAGGAGTTTGCTTTTTTAAAACACCTCGCGCGCTGCATTTGATCCGCGGGCAGCACTTTGCCCACGCCTGGTTTAGACAAACAATTAAATTATTTAAAACATTCTTTGTTTTTGCTTTTTATTTGATCGCTGCTACACTTACCGGTCAATAAGAAAGATGCTCAATAAGTATACCTAAATTTAACATCAGTAACTCAACATTTACGATTTACATAAACTATTACAACAAGTCAAAATAAACTTCTTGCAAAAAAATAAAGCAAGAAAAATACTCTGCTACGTTCTAATAATTTTGGCAAACAAAATTTTCATATTATTTTTAACACTAAAAACTAAGAATAGGCAATGAATCTTCCTATTTAAAAGCAATCCTCTAATTCGAGATCATTCTTTCCATTGACAAAAAACAAAATAAATCTTCTATTAAACATTTCACTTACGAATAAAGGCCATGAACACCGCCTTCGACTTGCGCAGACGTTGATCTTCGTTCAAACCTTAATTCTCCAGTGTACATCATCGACCTAATAATGCGACAACTGTTAATTGCCGTTCAAGTTAATAAATCCAAGATGGCGGCAAATTTTACTCAGGCATTAATTAATTTTTTGATAAAAACTGTAAAATAAGGGTAATTTTGGTTTGACAACAAGCATCACATGGTTTGTTTTTTTAAGTAACCATCTCTCTGTAGTTTAGTCAAAATCTAATAAAGAAAGACAAATGTGTAAAACCAAAGGGTGCTTTATAAAAGAGAAACATAAGAATATTATACGGCGTTGTCGGTAGTTAGCCATAAATGATCCAAAAAAACTTCAAAATGTCCGAAAAAAGAATGATCAAATCTGATGCTAGGTGCTTTCACGCAGCCTGGGCCGTGAGTAAGTCTGCTCATTGATTTTAAAATGACAGACCGAAACCGAACCTACCAAAACGGAAGGGTATCCACCCATTCCGATGTTCAGTGTGGGTCTGCTAATCGGCAAACGTCCTTTTCAGGACGGGGCAATGTCAGGATAAAACTGCCCTTTTCAGGGCACATTGCCAACAAGTTCCGAAGACCCACTATTCTTCAGCTGAACATCGAAGGTCTCACTGCAAGCAAGATGAACGTTCTTCATCACCTAGCTATGCAGTCTGAGGCACTCGTTATCCTACTGCAGGAGACCCACTGCACTGATGCAGAGAAGTTGGTTCTACCAAACTACCAACTAGCTGGGTCTTCTTTAAGCAGGAAGCATGGCCTTGCCACGTTTGTCCACGAGCGACTGAGATACACGCTTTTGGACCAATCTCCACCGACATCGGAGTCGAGTGGTTGCGTGTGGACGTTGATGGTTATAAAATAGTCAACGTCTACAGACCACCACCAACGCGATTGCGAACCCTGGATCTCCCAGTGTTTCCTCACCCCTGTCTTTACGCTGGCGATTTTAACTGTCGTCATGCTGACTGGGGTTACGACGACAACAGTCCGGACGGTGAGTGCTTGGCTGGCTGGGCAAGTATTAATTGTCTTGCCCTGCTATATAATGCCAAGGACGCTGCCAGTTTTTATTCCGGCCGCTGGAACACTGGCACCAATCCAGATCTAGCTTTCGCTAGCGTACGTCCAAACAGTCGCTTACCGGATAGACGTGTCCTTGAGAAGTTCCCCAGGTCACAACATCGACCTTCGCTTATTACACCACCAAGGTTTGCTGTGGCAGTGCCAAGCATGCCTGTTAAGCGATGGAACTTCCGCAAGGCCAAATGGAGTCACTACATTGCTTTGACGAATAAATTCGCAAAGACTTTGTTGCCGCCTGATTCACTTGATGTGAATGCGGCTTACCAGGACTTCTGTAACACCATTAAGAAAGCAGCCAAAAAAGACTATCCCACGCGGGTATCGAAATAACTATATTCCGTGTTGGGATGCAGAGTGTGAATCCCTCTATAAAACCTTTCTGCAGTCTCCTCAGGGAGACGACTCAAGTTTGGCTGCTACAGCTCTGCTTGCCAAGCTTGACAGAAAGCGGAGGGATCGATGGTCCGAAGCAGTTCGGAGCATTGACTTCTCACACTCTAGTCGAAAAGCATGGAGTATTTTTGAACAACCTTACTGGTAGGTCATGACACTCTCCTTGTCACTGTCCCGTTTCAGCCGATGCTATTGCATCTCAGCTGCTTAGAAATGGGAAATACGAGGCTGTTGATCGCAAGTCATCTCGACTTGTCTTTCAAGAAGTGTCTGACTTTTGGAAGGCCACAACACCAGACGCAGTAAATATCTCTGACAATTTTTCACAGAGAAAATTTGCTGCTGCCCTCCAACACTTAAAACCAGGTAAAGCTCCGGGACCTGATTCCATCTGCCCCGAGTTTATACTCCATGCTGGAGCTGCTTTGAAGTCCTGGTTACGTGACTTCCTTTCTTCCTGTTTGCGCCGACTCAAAATTCCCAAGATCTGGAGAAGAGCGCTTGTGGTCGCGATCCCAAAACCAGGAAAGCCCGTGGGGGACTCAAAGAGTTATCGACCGATATCTCTGCTCTGTGTCCCCTACAAGATCCTCGAGAGGCTTATCTACGCCCGCGTTGAACTATTAATCGATCCACTGCTCCCTACAGAGCAGGCTGGGTTCCGACGCGGGAAGTCAACCGTAGATCAAGTTGTTCTGCTAACCCAGAACATGGTGGTGGTGGTGGTAGTTTTACCCGACCCATTCCTGGGGATGGGGGCGCGGATCAATTCCGCGGAATCCCAATAGTCGGGCGACTCCCCACGGACGGGACCAGAGGTCCAGAAGAGAAGGGGTGTGGCCGAAAATGGCTTGACGCAGAGGGTCTAGTACAGGGCAGTCGAGCACGAGTTGTGAGAGATCCTGTGGTTCAGAACCACAGTTGCTGCATGAAAGAGTCTCGGTTCGACCAACCCTGTGGAGATAAGAGTTAAGGAGAGTGCTGTGCCCGTTGCAGCGTAAACGGGAGAGAGCACAGCGAGCGGAGCGAGGGAGAGTAAGCTCCTCGGGAGATACTGAAGGGATTTGGTGTTGAAAGAAACCAGATTGGACACTGCGTCTCCAACTGGTATAGAGGGATAGTCGTTGGGAGGAAATAAGGGGTGCGAGGGACACTGATATACTGGAGGGATCGAGAGAGGCACCGGCTTTAGCTAGAGAGTCAGCTAAGTCGTTACCTAGGAGGGAAGAGCGACCAGGTATCCATTGTAGATGGACAACCTTGGATTGAGATAGAGAGTTAAGAGATTGAGTATTGGATAGGGATTTGGGGGTTAAATATGGTAGGGGGGTAGAGAGAGTTGATAGAACAAATAAAGAGTCGGAAAAGAAAGTGATAGATTCAAAATTACATGTCTTGGAGTGAGAGATACACCATTCAAGAGCATGTAGGAGAGCGAAGGTTTCAGCACTATAACTGGTAGCCCAGAGACCAGTCGAGAAGGAAAGCGAGGTAGCAGTGACACACTTTGTACACTTGATGTGTATCCCTGCACCACCCTGTCCCAGTCCGCCAGGTACCGAACCGTCAGTCCAGGCAGAGATATCGCTGTAAGATAGAGTGGAAAGATGGGAGGTAGCTGGAGTGTTGCGAAGGGAGGGGGGTCTTTGCAAGAGCATGGGGATGAGAGGTGGAGTGAGATTGTGTAACTAGATGGGGCAGACCAGGGGGTTTAGGAGGGCAGAGGATTAGTGGTTCACGGGTAAGATGTAGGTTAGGGGTAAGGTTATGTGATCTGGAGAAGGATCTCCATGAGCTCTTCTTGAGACGTGCACGGGGGTTAGAGTTCGCGAGAGAGGCTATGGGAAAGGTGGGAGGTAGACGGAGGGCTCGTTCAAAGAAGGAGAGGGATTGGTGGGTAAGGGTGACTCGTAGTGGAGGTAGAAGTGCTTCTATATGAAGTAGAGGAATGGGAGTGGACGATAGACAACCTGTGATAACTCTACAGGAAGATCTATGCATCCTCTCCACGGAGGTGATGTGAGTAGGAGATGAGAAGGGAAACCAGCCTGGGGAAGCATAGGTGAGGATGGGGCGAATGTAGGCTTTGTATAGGGTACATAAGGATTCTTTTGATGGACCCCAGGAAGCAGAGGCAATGGAGCGGAAAGCACGGAATCGGCTGTGAAACTTTTTCCGTAAAGATAAGACGTGATATTTGAAAGAGTGCGGTCGAAGGTTACACCGAGAAAGGTTGGACGAGGGTTGAATTTGAGAGGGGTGTTAAGAATGTGCAGAGAAGGTTGTATACGTGATTGGTAGGGGTCTAAGCTGAAGAAGGATGTTTCACATTTGAGGGGGTTGAGAGGAAGGCGCCATTTTGAGGACCATTCCACCAGTCTGTTGAGGGCAGCTTGTACTACAACGGTTGCACACTCAACACTCGGAAAGGAGGCCCAGATGGCTAGGTCATCTGCATAGAGAGAGGTCTTAACAGATGCAGGAAGGAAAGTGGGAAGGTCATTGATGTATAAAGAGAAGAGAACTGGTCCTAGAACCGAACCTTGGGGAACTCCTCTTCGGAGACGGAAAGGACGACTGTATGAATTACAGATACGGACTTTCGAACGGCGATCTGAGAGGTAGGATCGTATCCATTCGACAAAGCAAAGAGGAAGATCTAATGAGAGGAGTTTAGAGAGAAGGGCAGAGTGCCAAACTGAGTTAAAAGCTTTCGCAAAATCCACAGTGGCAAGGATTGTACGTGCGCCTGGATTAGATTGGTGGAAGGAATCTGCAATTGATTGTGAGAGAAGGAGAACCTGGTCTACAGTCGATCTACCAGGTCTAAAACCAGCTTGCACGGGTGAGAGAATGTCTTGTTGTTCGAGAAAATAGGTTAGTCGTCCTAAAACCATTCTTTCGAAGAGTTTGGAGGTACATGAAGTGAGAGAAATGGGTCATATGAAGAAGGTGAGTCAGAGGGTTTTCCGGATTTGAGAATAGGGATGATTGTTGATTGCTTCCAGGCAGACGGGAAGGTGTGTGTTGACCAAGAAAGGTTGAAGATAGAAGAAAATTTAACGCAGATTGTGGGAGGTGGGATAGAAGAGGGTAGGTAATTTGGTCAGGGCCTGAGGAGGTTTGGCCATGCTGCCGAAAGGAATGGCAGAAGTGGCAGCATCATTGAGGAGTTTGGTAAAGGTGTCTTTCAACAAGCCATCAACGACAAGCCACCTCAACGTGGTGGTGCATTCCCCTTTCCTATACTGGGGAGGGTCGAAATGGCTTGTCGATTCCCCGAAAGTCTCATCCTCGGGCGATTCTCTTTCGGACAACTCATTCTCTAACACAGAACATCGAGGATTCAATTCTTTCGAGGCTAAAAAGAAGGCCGGTGCCGTATTTATCGATCTGACAGCTGCTTATGACACTGTCTGGCACCGTGGCCTTACCTGCAAGCTGCTTATACTACTTCCGGATAAGCACATGGCCAAAATGATTATAGAGCTTGTCCGAAATCGAAGTTTCACCCTTACCACCGGTGACAGCAAGCAAAGCAGGCTACGCCGTCTTAAAAACGGCGTTCCTCAGGGATCGGTCTTGGCTCCCCTCCTATTTAACATCTACACGTACGATCTTCCTTCCATGATTTCCAGAAAGTTTGCTTATGCTGATGATTTAGCATTGTTGCACTCTTCTGGAAACTGGAAGGACTTGGAGGAGACCTTAAGCCAAGACATGTCCACACTGTCAGCGTATCTCCAGACTTGGAGGTTAAAGCTCAGTCACACTAAGACGGTGGCGGCAGCCTTTCACTTAAATAACCGAGAGGCCAAACGTGAGCTAAAGGTCTACAACAACGGTAGACTTTTACCGTTCTGTCCAACCCCTACTTATCTTGGGGTAAAACTGGACAGATCGCTCACGTTTCGTCACCATTTAGTGGCATTGCGCAAAAAACTATCTTCGCTCGTCACACTGCTGAGGCGACTCGTGGGCTCGGAATGGGGTGCTGGTGCTAAAACACTTTGCATAGCCACCTTGTCTCTAGTCTACTCAACAGCTGAGTACTGTGCGCCAGTCTGGTATCACAGTGCTCACACTCGCCTCATTGACAGTGTCTTGAATGACGCCTTGAACATAGTTACTGGATGCCTGCGTCCCACTCCAACGGACCACCTACCTGTACTCTCAGGCATCCAACCAGCTGAGCTTCGCCGACTGAGAGCGACACTCTGCTTGGCTCATCGTAGATCTCTGGACCCCGATCATATCCTGTATGGTCTGTTAAGTAAGTCCTCAGATACTGGCCAAGTAAGACTAAGATCCAGACGCCCGTTTGTGCCAGCTGCTCGGAATCTCTTGGACAATCTTGCCAGACTTGGCATCATAAATGGAAAACGGAATACTATGAAAATGCTTCCAGGCTCCGTGCTTTTGTGCCCGAGACCAGTGCCAGGCCTGTTGGGATGGGCTTACCCCGAGCAGCTTGGGTTAGGCTCAACCGCCTGCGGACTGGTGTTGGGCGATTCCATTCGTCCATGCACAAATGGGGTCTCGCTTCTTCACCGAATTGCGAGTGTGGCGCCTCTGAGCAAACCGCAGACCATGTACTAATAGCGTGCCCTATACATCGGGTACCACATGGAGCACGAGGTCTGACGGTTTTGGATGACGAAACTCGATGCTGGCTTAATGACATCACTGCCAGCATCTGATTCAGGCAGTGCAGCAGTCTGGGGTAGTAAAAGGATAACCCTCGGCCCCAGTCCTGTTTGTTTCTGGCCTGGAGTGGATGCCCTTCGAGCGACGACGATGACGAACGACGACGACGATGATCAAATCTTAAAGTCATTCTCAATTTATCAGTTATATTTAGCTTCCTTACATTAAAGGAATTGTTTAATAAGACTGCAAGGTCAATTGACTGGTCTTGGAAGAAAACTTTTGTTAAGAAAAGATTTAGATTTATCCGTACCCCAGGTGAATTCTTTCTGTCATGGAAAAGAGAATTTAAGAATTTAATCAGAGCATCTGGCATCAAAGCTAAGGAAGTCTCTTGAAAGACCAAAATGGCAGCCATTAAAGCGTGCGTCACAAAGAAAACTTTTGACAAAATAATTGCAGCTAAACTGAGTTGCCTCGTGAACAACAGCAAAAGATCGGTGCTGTTTTAGGTGTCACTGCCAGCCTCGCCAAGGCGAGAGACAATCTTTGGGTTTACAAAAACACCTTTGATGTTTACAAGCAACAAAGAGCCCAAACATTTTAAACAATTTTATGCCAAAGTTGTAAAACTTGCGTCTATATGTGAACCAGTGCCTCGTCGTTTGAAGAGTATCCACTCCAGGTTAGACACAAACAGGACTGGGGCCGAGGGTTTATCCTTTTACTACCCCAGACTGCTGAACTGCCTGAATCAGTGCCTAATCCGGCGCAATAGTGTCGCAAGTCGACAGTAGGACTGAAACAGTTTAGGTAAGCGAGCCTTCAATAACGATTGTTTAGGTATTTTTCGTTTTATTACCGATACAGGATCTGGTTGGACGGTAGTCGGACTTCTTTTAACTTTGTTGCATTTACTGCCAAGTCACTTGAACAAGCCCACAATAAAAATGAAAGCCACTGTTAGAGCCACAGATGAAAAATGATTCCGTAAGGCTATGTTTACGCAAGATTTTCTTTGGGCCAGCCATATGTTGATTCAAAACTAGTTGTTTTTAGACACATTAAAACTTTATTGCTTTGCATTGATGTCGCAAAAGTGCTGGGCATCGTTTATATTAACAAAAAAGACTGCCCAGAACAGGCTGAATTTGAACTAATGCTGCCAGAGCTATTCAAAATCCCAAGTCAATCTTAATTTTGTTTAATAGAGAAAGAAGATACGGCAGATCGATGTAGATGGAGAAGGTATAAGAAAAGTTGCAAAAGTAGTAAAATGCATCCGCCACCTCCAGTCACTGGGGATTAAACCGGATTAAAATTGGATTGATGATAACAATAAAATAAAGAGCTTTAAAACATTTTAAAATTATTCAAGAATACCATGACATATTTGAATCCCATCCACCAATCAAAGGTGAGAAATTAAAAAATGTTTTGCGTAATGATGCTATACCGTGTTGTATTTCTAAAGCACAACAAATTCCTGTTGCATTTCAACAAGCTTTAAAAAACGAACTGAAGGAATTCTTAGCGGAAAGCATAATAACACCTGTCGTAGAGACAACAGAATGGGTTAATCCGATTGTTGTAGGATCAAAACGCGACTAAAACGAGGAGTTTAATGGAAAGTAAGCCATGTGTAGATTTTTGACATTTAGATAAATACTGTTTACGTGAGAAGCACTTTAGCCGGAGTGTACTTCATGTTGTTCCAAAGTATTCAAGCAAATAGTGCACATTTCTTTTCTAGGTTGGATGCATGAAGGGATACCTCCTAAAACGGGGCCCTTTGGGATAAATTTGATTGGAACATTACAAGAGAAGAATGTCTAAAGAGTTACATGGTCTTCCAAATACTAAACAAATCGATGATAAATATTGTATATTCTTCAAATAATTTAGAACAGCATACTGCCTTTGTAAAGAAATTTCTAACCAGATGTCGAAAAGCGGGTATTCGCCTGCTGTAGGCGAATAAATTTATCTTCGCTGAACCAGAAGTTACTTTAGTGGTGGTGGTGGGCTTATCCGATCCATTTTTAGAAATAAGGGCGCGGATCAACTCCGCGGATTCCCAATAATTGGGCAAACCCCCAAGGAAGAGACCAGAGGTCTAGAATAGTGAGGGAGTGACCGAAGATAGCCAGACGTAGAGCATAAAGAGCAGAGTAGTATAGAACAAAATAAAAGTTGCTGTGATTCTGTGACTGTTCTTTGATGTTTTGTAATTTAGAACCACAATTGCTGCACGAAGAAGTCTCACCTCGACCAATCCAGTGGAGGAATGTAGCAAGAAGAGTGCTGAGTCCGTTGCAGCGTAAACGAGAGAGAGAGCAGTTACTTTAACTTCAAGATATTTCAAGAAGTTACTTTCGCTGGCATAGTAGTTAATCACGAAAGTTATAGAATGCAAAGTGATCAAAGCTATTCGCGATTTTAAAAAGCCACAAACCCTGAACGATTTGCAATCTTTTTAAAGATTGGCTAATCAACTGGCTGCTTTGAACCGAGACTTTTGAGACCCTTGCTGCAAAAAAAATGCCCAACCCTTTCACATAAATGATGAACAAACATTACCCTTAAAAAATGGTAAAGACATTTTAACCAGTAACAATGTCATTGCACACTTTCCAATTGGGAGCGCAATTGCAATAGTTTACTGCTGCTGGTTTGAAACATGCTTTTGCTTTTTACCTAAAGCAGCAACAAATCAATAACGATTAGAAAACGATCCAAATAGGGTCAAAAAACCTTACACCAGCTGAAACAAGATATATTCCTATAGAATTGTTTGTTTATACAACAAAAAAATGGCACAATTTCTCACCCGGGACAAATTTTATTTATTTATTGATCATCGACCCTAGCCTAGTAAAGTATCTGTAATAAGTGAAGGCTGGATAACATTAGCACAATCTTAGATTTTACAAAACCTTGTAAAAAATTGATCGACTGAACAGTCTTTTTGCTATCTGCCTCTCTGAGTGTCTTTCCATATGCAAAGCCACTATCTGAGCACGCTCAACAGCCAATAATAAAGGTTTTTTGCCCATTTTTTTTGCTTTTAAAAATACTAAAAATACCCTTCAACCATACATTAATCTGCACTGCAACTGGTTGCAAATACATACTTCAAATTTTTGAAAGATTCAATAGTTGATTATGAAGCAATAATGTGTTTCCTTGATGAAATAATGTAATTTAGACGATTTAATGATAAATTAGTTCAAACTTTGCCACAAATTGTCATTGAGACTGGGGTGGTCCTATACTTTTGCAAATGACTGCAAATTTATGTATTACTATGTGTTTATTTTAATTCGTTTAATGCTATAGCGGGTTGATATTTCGTTTAAACTTCTTTGGTCTTAACTAAATTAACTTTTGATTGTCTGTACGCCTCGATATAAAAAACTTGCAATATATGGGAGGTGTAATATATTAAAAATTTTGGTTTGGCAACACGCATCACATCTCTTTGTAGTTTGGTCAAAATGTAATAGAAAGAGACAAAACGCGTAAAACTAAAGTGTGTTTTATAAAAGAGAAACATAAGAATGTTACAAGAACCTATTTAACTTGACACTTTCGATCATTGTAAATTTCCGCGATACTAAGACATCACGCGAATAGAGGGGCTAAGCTATAAGATTGCAAAAAATGGCCATTCTTAAACTATTCATCATAAAATGAAAACCACAAAAACTATGTAATTGTAATATGGTTAAAAAAACTATGTTTAGACATAGTTCGATAAAAAATACAACCAATTCAAAGCTTTTGCTTCACACTTAATTCGAACAGTTGTTGAATAACAAACCGGAGTTGCGACAAGCTACGACTCCCGATATCCTGACATCCGTGCTGCACACCGGACAGGAGATAAGGAATGAAAGTGTGAACGGAACCTTTGTCCTGTACCGCTCCAGTCACACCCTGAGCAACGCGAACCTTGTCCTTGTCACTGCAACCGAATGAAGCAATGAGCGAAACTGCCAATGAACATTGTTGTTTCAAGCCAACCACATTGTCGGGATGGAATGCTTATGCGGACTTAAGCTCTTTCGTTTGACACTTACCTGTAATATCGACTTTGACTCGATTTGTTTGAGTCCATAGCGTCGAGTGAACCCATTCCGCGATACTTCTTCAATCGAATACCATCGGAATAGAAATATTCACCTGGCGATTCGGTAGTGGCGGCTAGAAGCGAACCCATCATCACTAAATAGCAACGACGGTTAAAAGAAATAAAAATATGTTTGGAAAAATCTAACACTATGTTATTCAGAAGATTTAATTATTTGGAAGTTCGCTGCTGCTTATTTATCGGGAATATGCTTTTGCAGCAACAATAAGAGCAGTGATTCCCAACCTTTTTAATCCCCCGCATCCCTAAAATATTTTAATATTTTCTCGCACCCCTTACAGTACATGTAATGATTTACTTAAGAATGAAGTTGAAAGCGAGCGAAAAATTTGCATAACTAATTTTTAAGAATGTACTATATGAGCAAAAGTGAAATAAATGGAAACAAAAAAAATACAATAAACTGAACATTGCGTGAACTGTGCAAAAAATTAAATTTTCATCTATGTACTGTGTAATTAAAAAAAGATCGAAAGAATTCAAATTTAATGACTCTTTTGTTCCTGTTTTTATTGCTTCGGAGTTTTTCAAAACATGGCATTTTGTTACTGATAGCAACCCGCATGTCTACCTGTGCACTCAAGTGATTTCTAGATTTTGTCTTGATTGACAGAAGGGCACTAAATCCAGATTAGCATAAGTAAGTCGTAGCGAATGGGATGAGCACACTTAGTGCTTTTTCACAAAGTTTTGGAAACATGTCCATTGCCAAGCACCAACATTGTTCCAGTGTTTCCAGAGATTTGCTTTCAAACTGCATTTCAAGAACATGATTTGTGCGCAATTCAATAAGATCGTCCTTCAACTTTTCACCATCCTACATATAATCCAAATTAAAGAAGTATAGATTTATAATCCATTTTTCAGAAGTTTCCAGTTCTCTTCCTTCAAAATATCCATGAAATGGCCTTAATAGTATTTCCAAATGATCCACAATTTCTTCACACACATTGGAAATTTAGGGACTCATCGTCATCAACCATTTCTACAAGTGAGGAAAAACTCGTCGACACCAGATATGTAACTTTTCTTTTAAAGCATTTAACTTTTCACGGCATTTTAATATGTTTATACTTTTTCCTTGCATAGAAACACTCTTACGGGTGAAAACATCACTTAAATACGCTAGCATTTGATTGAATTCTTGTGATTCCATTTCTTTGGGAAGATTATAGTCACATTCCTCTAACAAAGCTTTGACTTCTTCACGCCATTCGAAGAAGCACGTTAAAGCTCTCCCACGTGACAGCCAGCGGACTTCCGTGTGGAAAAGCAAAACTAAATGCTCACTTCCAAAATCTTGACAAAGCGACTTGAAGAGGCAGTGGTTCAGAGCACGACCCCTAATCAGGTTGATATTCTTCACAGAAGGATCAAGGGCATTTTTGAACTTTGGAAGCAATGTTTTTGATACCAAAGCATGTCGATGAAGAAAACAGTGGGTACCTTGCAAGTGCGGAATGTCCTGTTTTAACAAGCAAAAAATCCCGAATTATTTCCCAGCATAGCAGTGGCACGTCGGTAAACACAGAACTAATATTTTGGATATCTAAGTCATGTTTCACGAAAAAATCTTCACACATTGGAAGATATCTTTTTCTTTACAATTCTTATTCAGTCCATAACTGTACCAAACTAACTTGCTACTACGAATCTGTTATACGCCGAATGATTGCGCCGCAACAGTCAAAAAGCGAAGGAGAAAGCCAAGCTGCCATGTACTGAGCATTTCATGAATGAACACAGAATGCGCTGAACAATAAACACCGAAGGAACTGATAATGGCATTATTTTTAATACAACACTAAAAACTGAAAAAGCCATCTCGCACTCCTGGTTGGGAAACCCTGAATTAGAGTAATCAAACCTAGTGTTAAGTATATATTTAAACGCTTAAGTTGTAAAAAGTGTTTAATACAAAGTGTTTAATACAAAGAGGTATTAAAATGACATGAAAACATTGGTTTCAGTTTTTAATTAAAAACCAAACGAGGCTTTTTACTCATTAACGCTGAAATTTGTTATAATGAATGAATACCGGCCGTTTTTGGATGATTATTTTCAAATTTTCTTTATTGTCTGACTATAGGCAATACTATACATATCGTTTTTTAAATTAAGAGACATTAAAATTAACTGTTGCATTTTTGAAATTTTGTTTTGAAGTAGTGAATAAGGCCAAAAGCTACATATTTATTTATTTGCTCCGGTAACTCTGAAAGCTACTACAAGTTACGCTTCAAAATAAACTTAATCTTCTTAATACGACTTTGGGAAAGGTATAGAATCGACAAGATAAAATAACGTTTAACAACTGACCAGTGGAAGCGCCGAGGGAGAGGGCTTTTGTCACGTGACCGACGTTCTGTATTCCGCCATCAGCTATGACCGGAACGTTGAATCGTCGCGCGTATTCAGCAACTTTGTACACGGCTGTGGCCTGTGGCCGCCCGACCGCCATCACTGTCAACAAAAAGTATTATAAGGTCACGTCATGCAAGGCAATTTCCACCCGACAAGCTTAACACAGCCAAAGTCCCGAAGCCGATGAAGTCGTTGCGAAAAATTTTCTACACAAGCTAACATTGATGGAAGTGTTATCAAGTTCGTAAAATGACCTTTGCGTAGTTGTAAAAACAGCAACACCACCACACAAAACACAAAGCAAAACGCAAAAACTATTAAAACTGAAATTGAAAGAACTTTATTGTTACAGTAAGATCATTTAGCAGTTGCCAATATTGACTTAGGAATAGTCCATGAATCAACATCTACAGTAGTTCAGCCGAGATTAAACAGAAATAGTTAACGTGGTGCTAACTGAGCTAGCAATCTCACTCCCTAAAATATTTGATAAAGTGAAAACTGCAGCAAGTGAAATAACCTCAAGGCTCCATGGGTATGTGCCGTGCATCGCTTAAGCGTTTCTTGTTGGATTTATTGAATATCAGTGTGAACGCTCAAATTCAATAAACAAAAAACACCGAGCCTAGGCGACAGAAGTAAAGCAGCCTTGACCACAGCCTTATTAGAAACGGACAAGCGAAATAACAACTGGTAACAATAAATCATTCGAGTTTTTCGTTAAACGGCAGGTTGTTTTATTAAAAAGAGAAATGCTCAGTTTTCTAAAAATTTATAAAACTATATATAATTAACATATAGCTTAAATCAGAGAAGTTTAGATATGTTAAGAATCCTAACCTAATAACAGTTTTTGTGCTTCTTGCAAGAGAACTATTTAAAATAAACTTGAAACCAGATAATAAAATACAAATCAAATCAAAACAAGTAAATGCCCTCAATGCAAGATCTTATTAATAAAGAAACTGAAAAAAAAAAAAGTCATTTTTGAATAAATATTACCAAATGACCAAGGTTCAAAAAAATGTATTGATTGATAGAGAAGTTGAAGAAGGTTGCTTGTAAAGATAAAGGCGACACAGTAACTTGTTATGTCAGTATATCGTCGGTAATACACTGGTAACCTCTTTTGCAAATGAAAACTAGAGAATGGAATTAGTTTTTAATGTGGCACCTCAGAAGTGGGTATATACTGTATGTCAAGGCAACTGTTGTTTGTATGAATTGAAAAATTGACTATACTGTACATAGAAAGCTCGTTATGCTATTAAGTAATTGTAGAAACTATAAAGCCCTATGAACACTATTAAATAGTTGTGGTTACACTATTAAGTAGTTATAGAAAAAGTTTTGCTTAACTTTCGATTAACTTTAGAGACAAAAGTTTTTAGAACGAATAAAGCAAGAATGTTATAAAAAACCAAAAATTTTCTATTGTACGCCAAAGAATTTATTTAAAAGAAACGAGCCTTAAACGACTAAAAAAAGCATAGTTTCCTCGGGTTTAATCCAGCGCGTAGTTCAAAGTCTCACATACGCTTAACCATGGACTTCTGAAGTCCATGGCTTAACGATGAGTTGTTGGTTTAGTAGAAAACACTCGAGTTTCAACCCAGACAACGAACATTTCGTTATCAAAATGGACATTACGCAAAACTATACTCGCCGCTCTCTCAGTGCAACGACCCACAAAACGACCCGGTCACCGTCGAATCGCCGATGTTCGAAATCGCTCGCTTTGCTGCAAAGCATCGACGGCGAGTTAACATCGATCAAATGCAAACACAAACGAAATACCGATCGAAATCAATAAATTTGCTGCAGATACATTATTCGGGACAGTTTTGGAGGTGTACGATACCTTCTTGGGTGATGCATATCGACCCACTCCCCATACCGACCCGGAGGGCGTCCACTCCTGCGTCTATAAGATTTTTCGCCTGAGCGGCGGTCACCACTGTGAAAATAATAATTAAGTCACGCAACTTTGGTTCGCTTTTTTAAAGCAACTAAATTCTACCGTTGCCGCCAATCACTTGGAGTTCCGGGTATTTCTCTTTGATATATCGAATCATTTCGATTTGGTAGATCGAATTTCCTTGAGATGAATCCTATAAAAAATGTCACTGCTAAACACATTAGGTCAGCCATCTTTCGCAATTGCGTCTCACCAATATAATCGCGTCTACACCGGCGCTCACTAACAATTCGAGTCGATATCGATCTTCTTCACGAGTTGAAATCGCCGCGCCACAAAGCAACTGTTTTTGTTGGTCTTTGGAAGCCAAAGGAAAATCGCGATTCTTTTTTAGGTCGGTGCGAGCAATCAAGGATGCCAGTCTGTCGTTTTCGTCAACGATTGGCAGTTTTCCTGAAAGATTCCATATGATCTGCGAGCGGCTTTGCAAATGGGCACATATTCGGATGACTTTTACCTTTTTTACTCTCAAACAAAATCTTATTTGCTTCGGAGAGAGTTACAGTCGTAGGCGCAGTTATCAGTTGAGATCGAGGCGTCATGACCTATGTTTCGAGAAAAAATATTGATCCATATTCGGTCATTTTCTTTATTGTTATAAACTTACGTCTTTTATTGGTATTTTCGATTGCTGTGGTTTTAAAAAATCAACGTCACGTGACGAAACTAAGCCAACCAGAGTTCCATTGGCTGAACCGTCTTCGGTGATTGGAATACCGGAAAAACCAAGCCTCGCTTTCACCTAAAAGCATAAACCAATTATAAGCCAATAACTCTAAAAAAGAATAAAAGTGCAGCATCAAAAAATTAAATCACCGTTGTATTGAAACTACTGTAGAAATAAACATCTTCTTACCTCCATAACGTCGGCCACGGTTGCGTTTGGACTTAAAGTAACAGGATTTTGAATAAAGCCTTGTTCGTATTTCTAAAAAGCAAATCATAAAAATAAGTCGTCAAAAATTAGCTCTATACATCGGATTTTTAAATGTCAAGAAAAAACCAACTTTTCGATCGATTTGACAAAGCTCAAATCTAAAAGCTGGCACAATTATTCAAAGTTATTAAACAAAACGAATGTTTAATGTTTGTTGCTTAAAAATGAAATTATATATCTTCTATCAGCTGGAATATCCTTATAGCTGCGACTTCAACGTTGGAAGTAGTGAACCAAATAAATCAAAACTACAGAAGCAAGGTTTTTTTCGTATTTACGCTGATGTGGTGTCAGGTTGATGTAAAAATATATAACAATTAGCAAAAATTTTTCCACCCAACTTTTACTCTTTTGACTTCATTGGCTTGAAATTCTGGAGTGCAATTGTGGTGAATGAATCCCATTCCACCCATCAGCTAAAAAGGAAAAACACAATGAGATGCTTATGATAGTTCAAATAACAAAAAAAAGTTAATTACAATCCAGCCTACCGCCATTCCAATTGCCATGTCCGACTCGGTGACGGTATCCATAGGTGACGATAGAAGTGGGGTTTTGATAGTAATTCGTTTGGTCAATGCCGACGTCAAATCCTGAAAATAGAAATATTAACACTTAATCAATTTTAATACCAACGGTTGAGATCCAAAAACGACAAGTGCAATGTTCCCTCTAAGAGCTCGCTTAGTGTGCGCGAAATGAAAGGCTGTGTGAGCAGTGGTGAATATTACCCGAGGCAAGAAAGTTTTGGTTTTCTCTCCCAAAATGAAGGTGTTCTCTAAAAAAAAAAAGTCTTCACTTCGATTTCATCCCCAATTTTCTTATTTTATTCCCAAAATCAAGGTGTTCTCTACAAAAAAAGAAAAGAAAAAGGTCTTCATTTCGATTCCTTGATTCTTGATTTCCTATTTTGTTCCCGAAATCAAACCTTGCCAATGCTTATGCAAGCATGTAAAGCATGTCTTGCCAAAACTTACGCAGTGCGCGGCAAAACAAAACTCTGCGCGGGGGTTTCCTCGTTACTGCGCGGCCGCGCAGCTTAGAGGGAACATAGGACAAGAGACAAAATAAGCTTCAAAGTACTTCACTTAACAAACTGAGAGTCTTGCTTAAAAGTGACGCTCATAATCATGTAAATAAATAAACAAAACAATCTGACAAATAAAATGAATGATAACTTTAAAAATAAAAAAATGTGTAGATTTTACGAAGATCAAATCGACACAACTGTTTACAATACCTAGGTTATACAATACATCATAAAATCTAAAACCACCTAATGCAGATTCGAGAAATGTAAATACGAAGCAAGACAATTTGGCGGAAGATAAATTTGTCGGCGAGTCAATTTGGGGGCGAGCCAATTTGGCGGGAAAATAAATAAAAATGATTTACCTTCGCTAGCGTTGAAGCGACACCAAAAAAGTTTTGTTATGTTACAAAGGTAATTGAAAAGGCAATTGCAATTGTTTAGCTGATAAGAGTGAAATTTTAATTTAAAGTTGTTAAATGCGTTAAATATAGGAATGTTCCTAGCCAAATATTTATCTATTTGAATTTACAATAGCTTAATTTCAAATATTTTAATTAAAAACGGTACTTCAATAGTTAAATTTTTGAATCACCGTCGTTTAACATATATCTTTTACAAAAAAAGTACAATAATGTAGCTTACTACAAAGACGACAGGTTTGAAGTTTTACGGAGGTACGAAGTTATGACGTTATAATAAGCATTTTATTGTATCTAAACAAATTTATTCTGGTCAGCTAGCATAAACAGTTTTATTTTAACTATTTTTTTTTTAGCTTTAACAGTTTGTTTCGTCTATAGGGCTTGTCAGAAACCAATCAAAAATTTGAAAAACAAATACAAAAAGTAAAGCTTATTAAAGCAATAAAAAGTCGGCAATTTGGCTCCGCCAAATCGTCGCGTATCCATGTAAATAAGTCAAAATTGGCAGATCTGCATAAGGCAAACTCTTATTGCCAATCCAATAGTTGCATTAGTGTATAGTACGAAACACATGTTACTCAATCATTGTAATTGGCAGTAAAGTTTTAAACAAAAGCGTTAGAGTTCAGGACAATTGAAGCAAAAACTTACAATTTGATCAGCACCAAAGTCGATGAAACCAGGTAATATAAGAAAGTCACTGCAATAATAAAAACAGTAATTTCATACAAATCAAGACAAATAAACAACATGTCTTTAATCAAACTTATTAAGTTTTTTTTACATAACATCAACATACATTGTGGCAATTTAAAATATTATCTTTTTGATATGCAAACATGCCAATTTGCTTATAAAACATCTTTGGTTAAAAAATTAATTTTAAGTTAGATTTTTTTGTGATTGCAGGAAAGCTTTAATAAATTTTTGTGATTACAGGAAAGCAAAATAAAATTTAATTTACAAATTTTAAAACAAGTTTAAAAAATACCAATTTTTCATCACAATTTGGTTTGGATTTTATTTGATCAGTATTGACAGTGGCAAGTAAACCAGATACAAATAATAATACACATACTTGTATGTTAAGCCGTCACCACTATTAAGTAGCTGGGAAGCAGTTAAGCCATCTTCAGGAACATAACTCGTTTCACCACTTATTAAATATTCAGCCATTATTCTAAAAACATAAAACACATTTCTTAAAAGCCAACATCTGTTGTTGTAGTTGCCTCTCCTTTAAAGAAATCTTGGAAGAGCTATCCCATAACTCTTCAAAGAAGTTAATCTAGGTTTTCACTCTTGGATTACTTGTGCTGCTTTTAAACATTTTTTCATAGATTAGTGGCATGGTGTTGTGCTGGTACTTGACTACAGTTAGAAATGATTGATGTCATATTTGTGTGTGTGTTAAGCATGGTGGGCTTTGTGGTAATGTAAGTATCAGGGTTTACTGTGTGTAGGTAACTTTGCAAGAGTGGTGATTTGTTAGTATTGAGCTGTGCCAATTTGGTATGCATGTGACATCATAATTTTTGTTCTGATGAACAAATGTTATATGGTTTGGTGTAAATTTATTTTTTTTGTGGAACTGAGGTAAATTGTCAGGTGATAGTGAAGTATGCTTATTGTCATGAACGATTGTGAATTTTGTGTTTCTGAGTGAATCTGAATGAAAACAAAAAGAAATAAACAAGAAAAAGCAGATAAGTTTCTATAGTAAAAAGATTGATGCAAGAAATGTATGCCCATAGCAAAAAACTGACACAAAAAATGTATGTGCTTTGTGAAAATAATTGATTTAATTGAAACAGCCCAATCCTTTCACTCCTAACTAAAATTGCTTTTAACAAAAACAGAAAAATATCAGAGTTTTTAATATTTTTTATAAATAAATCTAGTTTCATACAACAAACAACCAAGAATAGAACATATAAAAAAATACTATAGATTGAGGTCCAGTAATTTTCCAATAAAGATTTTGCAATGACTTTTTGTTTCTCATCATTATTTGCCAACTTTATTTCATCACCTTTTAAATTATAAAAAATTCCCAAAACCTGCAAGGTTAATAATGGCATAAGGAAAAAGAGACTCAAATTTTTCTGCATCAATGTTTATATTATTTTTACTACACCTGGCCAATACTTTTGTTGTGCATTGGTTAGAACAATAATCAGAAAATGTAAGGGTTGGGTTTGATTTTCTGTTAAGTTTGCTTCATGCCTTGGTTTTACCTGACAAATATACTCAGCATATCTTCAACTAACTAATAAAATTTAAATAAACAAAAAATGGCAAGCATTTATAACTAAAAGTTAAAATCAGGCCTTAGTTACTGTTAAAGGTATAATTTTTATTTAGAGAGAAAACACTATTTAGAAGGATTTTTGGGTTTACTCAAGAAGTCATCATAAGCAAATTTTCTCAGTGAAACTAATCTGGAACCCCTTACAGCAACAGGACAGAATATAAAAAAAAGAAAAAGAAGCAATAGTAACCACAGGAAAATTCCAGATTAGTTTCACAAACTAAAATTGCTTACAGTGACTTTTTGAAAAGACCTGGATTTTCAAGGTTAGACAGTTAGACTTAAGTTAGGCTAGGTTAGGGCTGGAATGGAATCATTCCAAGGGTTACAACTACAGTTCAGTTCAGGTTCAAGTATTAAGGTATTAAAAGCCAATAAAAAAGGGGTTCTCTTCAAGAAGATACTGTAACTGTTTTTTTTTTTTTTTTTTTCAGTGAAACTAACTGGGACCCCCCTGAAGCACATGGAAAACAAAAATATTTGGAAAGGATCTCTTCAAGAGTGATAGTAAACATGGGGGAATTTTTGACTAGTTTCACAAACTAAAATTGCTCACAGTCACTTCTTGTGTCTTTCCAAAAAGTCACCATAAACAATTTTTTCAGTGAACTAACCCAGAATCCTCTTTACAGCACCTGGATGAAAATACAAGATACCAAAAGGAAAAAATCTCTTTAAGTGATAGTAACCACAGGAGGATCCAGTTTAGTTTCATGAACAAAAATCATTTATGATGACTTCTTGAAGAAACCAAAAAAAATTTTTTTTGAAAGATAGAAACCTAAAAAAAGATTTTGCTTAGCTTCCTGTCATTGTAACTATTGCATCTTGCAAGCATTTTTTAACTCTGGTTATATTAATCTAATAAAATACCAGTATAATACAGATAGCCCAGATGTAACTAAACTTGAAAGCTCAATTCATGATCACTGATTTCAAGTCTGCTTCACAAAATACCAAAGTGATTGATATCAGGGAAAATTGGTAAAGAGACTTCACATGCATGGGTGTGTTAACTGGTGAAAGTGCTGCATAGCATATATGAAAACCACAACTCTAGCCACAACATTTAAAAAATATTTAAATATATAGCAACACACTATCAATCAAATATCTAAATACAATGATAAAAAATTTGTTGTAACAACTAGGAGATAACACTATTTTGTAGGTTAGAAATTATAGGGTTGGTGATAAATATTATGCCAAGAGAAAATTTGTTAATAAACATTTGACAACCTATAAAAACAGATGTGTACTGGTGACTAATTTATACATCTGCTGCATGTCAAAACAAATTTAAATACCTGCAATATAAAGAGTTGAAAGTTTGAACATTTTTTTAAATAAAAAAGCTCAAAAGTATAAGCTCAGTAAAATTCAATTATTAATTAGACTAAGGCGACAACAAATGTGTCCATGATCTTGTTTAAAATATATATGATTAAAAATAAATACTGTGTAGACTTCCCAGATTTTTCATCACGTTCCATCTAAGCTAGGTTCAATTCCTATAGTCTCATTGTATCAGTTCAGTTCAGTTTATTCCCATAAGCATAAAAAGCTCAAGTATAATATCCACAACAAATTATAAAAGTGTCAAATCTACATTTGCTCAGCCATTTATCGACTAAACTTGCAAAAAAACTGAAACTGCAGAAAGATTAATTATTTTTACACCCAAACGAACTTTCAAGCAAATAATCTACTTTAGTGCCATTTAACAGGTTATACTGCAGTGGCGTGCGGTCAGGGCATGCAAGTCATGCGTTTCATGACCACATTTTTAGGAATTGCATGACGAACTTTTGCGTGATGAGGTAGATATCGTTGAATTGGATGATAAATATTACTTGTTTCGGATGAAATGTGAGGCCGATCAGAAGCGAAGACCTATTTTTTTGTGTTATTTTAGAGCAAGGGTGGCCAACCTGCGGCGCATGCGCCACAAGTGGCGCATTGGAGGGTTAGTGGTGGCGCATTGCAGTCGGGGAAAAGGGGAAAGTACTTCAAATGAAAAACGTTCCACAAGTTATATCTAGCTATCTATGGCTATATCAGACGACCACCTAATTTTCGGACGAAAAATAGGAAAATCAGGATCGATTCTGAGTGAAGTCCTTTTTTTTTTTTTTTTAGAGAACATTATAATTTTGGGACGAAAAATAGGGAAATCAGAGATCGATTCTAAGTTGATGCTTTGAAATCTTTCGTTTGTGCGGCGCATTGAACTGGACTTGAATGAAATTGGCGCTTGAGGTAAAAAAGGTTGGCCACCCCTGTTTTAGAGAATATCGTTAATTTAGGGTGAAAAGTAAGAAACCGGAGACTGGTTAGAAGTGATGACCTTTTTTTAGAGATCACTATATGTCTAGGACAAAGAGTGCATTACTCGGAGTGATTTCAAGGGATGACCTGTTATTTTTTTACAGATCACTACATTTTTAGGACGAAAAGTGCATTACCCGGAATGATTTCAGGCGATCACCTTTTTTTTTTGGAGATCACTGTATTTCTGGGACAAAAAGTGCATTACTTGAAATGACTTCAAGTGATGACCTTTGTTTGATGGAGATCACCTTGAATCTAGGACGAAAATTGGTCTTGAAAATACCCAATTTTATGACCTGGTTTTGGCATGCCAATTGCATGACTAGTCTCAAAGGTTACCGCACGCCACTGTTATACTGTCAGGGGCGCCGGAGTTTTTTTAACAGGGGGGAAAAAATTTAAAAAAAGGGCATTTTTTTGTTGAAAAGGCACTGCCAACAAAAGCAAATTTTGGTAGTCATGCTGCAATTTGAAATTTTGGTTGACATGATAGAATTTCAGTTTGCACAGGACAGACCGGTATCTCGGAAAAGTTTTATTTTGCTAATCTGTTATTTTGGTTTGATCAATTTTTCGGCCATGCAATGTCAACACTTTTTAATAAAACTATGAGTTCAAACCTTAATCTTAAGGTGTGCTGCATCTTGCAAAAGCCTTTAAATTGACTCTGCCATGACCACTCACTGCAAAAGCCGCAGTAATAGTCAATTTTACACAGATTTTTCTCAATTAGGCTAGACATTAAAAAAATGCAATTCTATTAATTGGTTACTAAACCAAAAGCTATCCAACATAGACCACCCACAACTTAACTTTTGTCAAAAGCACCCAAGCTAGTTTCGAAAACAGCATTCAACAATTGCGACGTTCATGCACGGCAGCCAAAAGCAGATAGATACAGATCGAATGCATTTTGCTTGGGAATATCACAAAACGTTTTTCACATGCTAATCAGTGAATAGTCTTTAGTTACCCACAACAGAATGCTGGCTAAAACATTTACGCTGTGAAGAATACCAAAAGTTAAAATAGATAGAACAATAAAAAGCTTAATGAGCTATTAACAATTGGGTAAAATAAAAAACGTAATTACATGAGCAATGAGCATGAATGGCCCTTTAGATTAAGGTTTGATGTCAATTATTAAACGCTGCACGATTAATGTATCTGTAACCCAAAATAATTTATTAGTGTTTCGCTTGCTGGCAAAGTCATGTGCAACGGCTTGTGAATTGATATTGTCCAACAAGTTTTCATGAATATTTGAGAACACTCGATCAAGGGACTGTTATCTCTCATATTGCTTCTAAGCCATGTTTTGATTCTTCTCATGACACTGAAACATCTTTTTGCAAAAGCCGAAACGAGAGCTACGCCGCCGTAAATTTAAAGTAATTTATATATTTCCAAAAAGCATTTCTTGCTTGTTGGCTTTTTGCTTAAAACTTCGCAAACTGTTGATATCCTTGTTACTTTTTTCAGAGGCGTGATGCTTTCTTTGTTATATAACTTAATATAAGCATGCAGGTCTGCGAGCTCTTCTGTAAACACACCAAAACAAACAAGACTCTTAAATTGGTTAAAGCGCCGGGCTCTTGACCAACACGGTCTCGGTTCAAAACCCACTCGCGCCATCCTTGGGAAAGACACTTTACGGCACATTCCCCTGCTTGGTGGTCCTGACAAGCAGTTCTAAATTACAGTCATATCTCTATTAAATTACAAGCTGACAGCAATATCTTGGCATCTCCGGAAGTAGGTCGGGGTAATTGCCTACCCTATGTATTAGCGCCTCCGTCGCTTTCCTGCGAGTCAAGAGGATAAATATAGAGATAAAAAAAAAATAATCACAATCATGGCGCACATATGCACCACAGTTTTTCAAAAAGGCTAAGATTGTCACGCGTTTAGTCTTGGTATTTTTATTTTTAGACTTTAATGTCGGCCATAAGTGAGTATCGAGTAGCCAAGTCAGACAGCTTGTGTTGCTTGTTAAAACGCCACAATTTCTTTGCTTCTAAATCAAAATTTTTTGTTATTACTAGAAACTTTTGCTTTTTGTGAGTACTTAGAAATTTTCTGATGCTTTATTCTTTTTTTAGAACGCTGGGTATACCCTAATTGTTGTTAGGAATACCTAAACTACCATACTGTAGTTTAGGCATTCCTAACTAACTAGTTTAGATATTCCTGATTGTTGTATATGACTATTTGCCATCAGTTAATAAATCAAAAATTGATTTTCGGCTTAGATCTAATTCAGTTTACTAATTCAAGTAAAATAAGATGTTTACCATAAGTTTAAATCGCTTACGATATCAATAACTCTATATTGCATATGTTAAAACTTTTATCTTGCTTTTATTATTGTACAATGAGTCACGGTTGTCTTTGTAATTTTACAAATGCTGTTGGATTTAATGGTGTTCAATATTATACAGGTTAATTGTAGAGCATAACTAAAAAAAATTTATCTGTAATACTAATTTTAAAGAGCACAATCTGCCCTCTCTGCCCCCGCGTTTTAAGAATATTAAAATTACAAGGGTTACAAGGGCGTTAAAATTACATTATAAAAAATATAAGGGCGCTGGAACCAGGGGGCAATTGCCCCTCCTGCTCCCCGGTTCCGGCGCCCTTGTATACTGCATATCTAAGTGCGCACACGATCAAACTACGGTATACAAAAGGTATACAGCTAAGATCAGTGTAAAAGTCACATTTGTGAGAGTATTATTTAAACATTATGACAGAAGCCCCATTAATGATAGCATGGCACTTGGAGTTGGGGTTGCCAACCTTAGCAATCTAATCTAGGCCTACAAACTACTGAGTTGAGTTGAGATTTGCAAAGTTTGCAAATCTTTGATGTGGAAAGTTTTTCAAGCGGATCTTAACTTTGCGATCTAAACTTGCGTGTGGTCGAGTGGTTAAAGCGCCGTGCTTATGATCAACATGTTCTCGGTTCAAAACCTTCTCGGGCTATTCTGTTGTGTTCTTGGGAAAGACACTTTATAGCACTTTCCCTTGCTTAATGGTCTTCGCAAGAAGTTCTAAATTACGGTTGCCGTATCTAAATAGGCTGAATTCCGGACAGACATAGGCGCACCAACAACAAATTTTTGAAGGGGCGGACAAAATATATTTGTATACAAATCTAGAACAAAGACAAAACAAAATAAAAAAAAAAGCCTTCACTTGTAATCCGACTCGGATTTCCCTATTTTCGTTTCAAAATTATGGTGTTCTCTAAAAAAAAAGGTCTTCACTTGGAATCGGTCTCAGAATTTCCTATTTTCGTCCCATAATCAATGCGCTCTCTAAAAAATTTTACGTTGTTTTAAGTTGATACTAAAATTCCGGACGTTTGGGTCTTTTTTTTAAATTTCTTCTGAACACAAAATTTAACATAAAATCCCGGACATGTCCGGAATTTTCCGGACGGTATGGCAACCTTATTCTAAATTTCAGTCATATCTTTATTGAATTACAAGCGGACAGCAATATCTTGGCATCTCCGGAAGCAGGTCGGGGTACTTGCTTACCTTATGTATTAGCGCCTCCATCGCTTTCCTTCAAGTCAGGAGTATAAATGCAGAGATAAAATAAAAATAAATAAATTAAACAATCCAGATTTAGTTCACTTCATATGTTGATTGTGGCGTGACCTGACAGCTTATCAAAGGACAGTTTATGGAAAATGCACAATGGAGAAATATTGTTGTAAATTCTTTAATCCAAACAACACCTAACGTCCAAAAAAATGAAATTTATTTTTAAATACTCATAGCCGTAGTAGTCGGGGGAGAGGGGGCAGGGGCCATGACATTAAATTTATGTAAAATTTGGGCATCTCATAAAATAATGCAAAACATGATTTGAGTAATTGTGAAAAAGATTGGGCAAAATTGTGGTACCACCCGCCGAAAATATTTTGGTCTGGTATGGCTAGTACCAAGCCGTCGAACCAAACCCGAACCGAAACCGTAAACTGATAGACCTATTAAGCGTTAATATTCTTTAAACTTGAACCGGAAACAACTCTGAAAATAAACTTTTTTGAACTTGAACAAGAACTGAACCTGTAAATATTAAATTTGCTGAACCTGAAGTGAAACATTATTTTCAACTGTTTCCATAGCCATACCAACCAAAAAAATTTTTGAAACAATACAGTTTTGCCCAAAGTTTATTGATGATTAATTGCCAGAATCATGATTTTGTTGCAGTGTAATAATCATGACAAAATGTCACTCATTCTTATCTCAAAAATCTGGTGATGACTGAAAAAAAGTGAAGTCATCACTTTGAAACTATGTCTAAATACTCCGTTTTTGTGCCAAAAAACTAATGATAACTACAAAAAAAAATAATAAAAAGATAAATAATAAGATCTTCACATCAAATCTTAAACCATATTTGCTCAATCAGTTGAATCGTTCTATATTTTGAAACTTTATCCTACTCTAGTAATTCGTTGTCAGTACCGAGACAATTCGTTGCCGCTGCCAAATGATTTTGCTCAAACGTTTGAGAATTGGAAGGGCAACTGCCTTTCCGGCTCTACGAGATCAAATCTAATTCAAAGAAAATGGATTGGAGTGAGAGCAAAAGAGAAAAAGTGGTGATTACAACGATTGCGTTATGTATCGAAAGGTAATTTACTTTAGGCTAAAATCTTAAATTCGTTAAAGACAGCAAGCTAAAAAATGTAACACATTTTGAGTTTTACAACTCGGGTTTTACATTGTTCTACAGACGCAATAAAAGTAGCTGGTAGTAAATCCAATCAAATAAATTTATAATTAAATTAAATCTTTTGTCTTTCTTCTCCAAGTTCAACTTTTTATACAGTTAGCGGAATACTAATTATGTAGGTCAGGGCTTCTCAAATTGTGTGTCGGGACCCTAAATGGGTTTGCGAAACAAATTGGCTTTTTGTGGTTTGCGCGCGAAACTTTTTGAAAAAATTAGTCTAGCGATGTTCAATCTGCGGCGGTTATTAAACATTTAATCAACAAAACAGAGAATTCGGGGACAAAAATCGACAATTCGGAGCTTGATTCTGAGTCTGAGTAAAAATTTTTTTTAGAGAACACCATGATTTTAACACGAAAATCGAAAATTTCTGAGTTATTGGTCTTCATCCTAGAATTTATTTTCTCCGCCCCTCCAAAATTTTTTTGCTGGTACGCCTATGTCTGTTCGAAATTCCATCTATTTAGATATGGCAACCCTAGTCTAAATACTCCGCAAATTTTAAAAAAGTCCCAACATCTGCCACAGGTTTAAAATGAGGCGCAGAACAAAGAAGTTTGAAAAGTGTTGATCTAGGTGAACAGGTAATTCTAATTCTTATTTTTTCTGCGCTTGAACTGCATTTTGTATTGTGCTGCATATACGCTAAGAACAAAATTTTTTACATGCTTTTTTTTATTTAAAAAATGTATCATTTTGTATGTCATCTGTACAAATATTCTCAAGTGAATATTAAAACAATACATTATTTAAGCAAAATTGCTTTTGATTGGCCAATAGGGATAATATATACACCAGAAAAATGCAAAAAGTACGCCTTCTGTTTTTTAACGTTGAAAAAATAATTCACGATTTTTACTACAGTGAAAAAAGAGAAAGTCTAAATAGAAAAATCACTAGCCAGTTTTTTATACTTTTATACCAGGTACATACAAAGAATCAGTCTGCAGTAGCCTATAGCTAGATTTTTGACTTTAGAAAGCATTCATTTGTAGCAGGACTGGGGAACCTGATTGCACTCACGGGACGCATCACCAAATTAAAAAATTATTTGTGGGCCGCAACTCTCTGTTGATTTATGAAAAAAGTAGTGATTCGACAGACCACGCTTTTTTATCTGCTTTGTTCTGTTAAAAGCTCTTTTTATCTTTATTCGCATTAAACTAGTAGACTCCTTTAAAGACGAGTGTAGACTAATAAAAGTCTTCATACAACAAGCAAGAAAAAAGCTGGTAGGTGCTTTCAGTAGCTTTTTTTGATGTTTTTCAATTAAGATGATATTTGATTTGATTTTTGGTGGGACAAGATTTCTATTATCAGATCGTGGTTGTTGATAAAACTCGAAAGTAGCATATAAATCGATGGGATTGAATTAGTGCTAGGCAACTACTCGTGGACCGCATTAAAATATCTTCCAAACCATATTTGCCTGTGGTCCGCAGGTTTCCCACCCCTGATGTATAGCCTACTTAGATTTTTTAAAGTTTTAATATTTTGATTTTGATATAATTTTGAAAGCAGTATCTTATTCTGCATTTAAGAACTTGCATGATGCGTGATGTGACCTTTTCTTTTGTAGAGCATATAAAATTCTAATACGCTACAAATACGATAAGTTAATAAGCTGTATAATTTTAGATATGTCATTAAACAAAACACAGTTAGCTTTAGAGAAATATTAGTTGGTTGAAAAGAAAGTAAGTTTTTCTCCAGCATCTTAAAATTTAAAAAAACTAAAACAATTTTGCGCTCGCGAGTACAATTTGCGCGACGATTATTTTTCTTTTTATCTTTTACTACAATTAATTTTTTTTACTCTCACTCCAATCGGTTTTTCTTCGAATTAGACTCGACTCTCGTACGGCTATGACAGTTCCGGTTCAATTCAATGCTCCAATTTTAATTTTTGATTTATTTATGTAGGCCTAGATAAATAACAATTTGTTTGGTCACTTACTTTTTGTGTGGCCAAGTACAAAAGTCATAGGCAACTTTACAGCTGTTATACCAATTTAAAACAAAAAATTGGTGATATGGGCTACATTGTTGCCAGATTGGGAGATTTATGGCAAATCGGTGAATTTTTGTTTACGTTTGTGTAATAAATTTTAAATTGGCGCTTAATTGGGTAATTTTTTGGGCTCTCTTTTCAGATTTGGGTGGCGCTTTTAGATGTTTTGACAAGGTCATCCAAAGCAGATATTTCAAACTCGCGAGGTGAGACAGATCGCAGTGGTGAAACTTTAGTATATGAAATTGCCGTGGGCCACAGTCGATTCAATTTCTTTTTTTTAGTCTTCACAATCACAGCCCGAGAACTGTTGTTAGATTTAAGTAAAAACGTTTTTTTTTTACTTTTCACTTGGATTTCATGCGCAAAATTAAAAAATTACCGTACATTTCGTTGACGACCAAAAAAGGTTTAAGATTTAAAACAGTCACCAACCCAGCATTGTCGTTTAGATTTAAGTGGAGATCTTTTTTTTGGTCTTCAATCCAATGTGTGGTCCAAAATTTACTTTCCTGGGCTGTAACTTTTTAAACTTTACCCATGAAATCATAATGGAGACTAAAATTTGCCAAACATATTGTGTTAGTGCTTTTTAGATCAATTCGTCAATTCGCTCGTTTTGGGGCGCTTTTTTGTGAAACATTTCTGGCAACAATGGTAAGCTGAAGAAAACGCGCAGTTTTTAGAAGAGAGAAGGCTATGCTGAAGCAGTAAATCAAAAGATTCATTTGAATAGAGACGTACCAAAGATAATAAAACAAACTCATTTAGACAAAAAGCAAAGCTAAACCATGATACATTTTTTATTTATGAACCATGAAACTATGATTAACATTTTTTATTTTTTATTTGTTAAATAACTTCGGGCAGAGATACACAACTTTTTTGCTGCTTCCCGCCGCATTACGGAGTTAGATTTGAATAATGGCCGCTAGTAAGTTATGATAGCTAAGTGCAATAGATGAAATTATGTATTAGACCTATAAAATAATTAGTTTCATTGATAAAGCAAGCTGTTCACTCTTATCGATTTTAATGGAACGAAATGTCACGATTTTTTAGCGATCGAATTTATTCAACCACAATTTGTAAAACATATTGCATGTATGATTTCTTTAAGCTTGCACGCTTACCGATAAACTTCTAAAATCATTCAACCTTTAGGCTGCTGTTATCACACTATAAAGCTGTCACCAAAATTGCAGAGTTAACAATTTGTACCGAAGTTGAACCAATGCAGCAAATGCTTCGAAAAAGGAAAAAATTTAATTTGTAGCGAAAAAATTAATTACAATATATTTGTAGCGACTTGTGCTCGATGTACGTGCATGGTCGAATTATTATACAAAGCCGCATGCGGTCATACAAGGGGCCGGTTGTGCATTGTTGACACAGTTTTTTTGATGACGATTTAAACTACAGGAAATCTTGCGACAACGGGTCTTAATTCCAATTTTTCGTTGTACCCTTGAGAATTTAATTTCATATATATTTATTTTATTTCAGATCCGCTAAAGCAATATTTGGGAATAGAGATATGTTTAAGGTGAAATGCAAGCAGAACAGAAAAAAAAAGAACCAACAAAACGATTAACATTATAGCATGCAAAGTGGAAAGAAAATACTTAATGTTAATAGAAAGACTTGTATGATCGCTACGTTTCATTTGTCAGATATTTTCGTGTATGATAAATGTAATCTAGCCCCGAACCGGAAAAGGTCTAATAAACACCTACATACACTGCCATAAAAATTTTTTTAAAACTTGACTCGTATGAATTAAATAGCTCCGAAAATGTTATATCAAAAATAAAAAAAAATGTTTTTTGTGGTTTTGAAACACCCAAAAGTTTCTGGATATGCAACGTTTACCCATGCCCTTCCAAAAAACATATCTGTTGAAGCCTATGTTTAGATATCATGTTGCTACAAACATAGCCCTACAAACTAGGGGCAATGGGAATATTATCGCCATCTCAACCTATTCGAGAACAATCTAGAGAACAATTTGAGAATAATCGAGAAAAATTTTTCGGGCATTAAGTATGCTTTTCAAGGTATGAAATGCACTTGTGAAAATGTTGGTAATGGTTAAGTATGCATTTTACTAACAAACTTCTTGTTAAATATGCGGTCTACCTTCTGTTTTTTTAGTTCTGTTTCTCTTGATGGTTCTTTTTAACTTCGTTCTCTTTTGTATGATCGTACTAAATCAGGGTAGACTGCATATTTAACCAGTACCAAAATGTTTCTTTCAATTTTCTACACCAGATCCAACCGTAAATTGTTTTTCTTTGGTACAATATTATTTTAGCGCATTAAACTTGTAAAATGATTTTTTGGGCAACAAAAATATTTTCTGGTACACAACAAATGTAATGTATTCTCCTCACTTATATTGCTTATGTTTAGGCTTCTTGGTTGAATCCTGCAAAATCAGGATTTTGGCAATGGGTGCACGAAATTTGGAAAAAATTGTTTTGTTGTACCTCCTGTTACGTAATGGAAAATCGCTTCTTTGTGAATTTTTGTGACCTATTAGAAAATTAGATTAATTTTTTGTAACCTATTAGAAATGCAATGAGTCGCAGCTGCCAACAGCGAGGAAATGTGATAAAATTAACGCCTTCAACAGATCAATTAATTTATAGATTTTAAATTAACTGCATCCGTTCTAAATAACCAAAATGCATCGCAATGTGACCTTGTTTTGGCAGTAACCTGTATAAGAGATTAAAATCGAGTTTTTTTGTTAATTTGTCGACTGAGCCACGTGGCCCAATTCGGATTTATTATAAACAGAGTGAGAGATCACTCTTGTCATACAGTAGCTAGAGTTTGGCTCGGGAAGCAGTGACGTTGTATTAATTTTTGCTGTTCTAAGTGGCTGAGTGTGTGAAACCGCAGATGAATAGTAAACTTAATCCTCTCTTAAGTTGCAACTATAATTTTCTGTATCGGGCGTCATAGAGTTACGCATATCAAGGGTGGTTGTAACTTGGAGGGATTTTGCTGACCTTATTTAGACAAGTTCAGCATTTCAAGGACGGTTATAGATATTGAATTCCGTTTTTATCGTTGGACACGCCGGCACCTTTTGGAGGGGAGCGGAAACTGGGAGTCGCGAGTCTTTCCTTCATTAACAAGAATTTGGTCTTCTCCAAAATTTAAATTTATAATTTGGTTTGAATTTATAAGTAGTGTTTCTACCAAAATTTAAATTTACTCTCTTCATCAACACCCCCCCCAAATAATTGATTTGGTACACCTATGGTTACGATTGGCAAACCATGTGCTCAGTTTACACACTCGTATTAACTGCTAATTATTTTTTTTAACACGAATCGGAACTGAACCCATAAAAATAAAATTTTCCAAACCTGTAACTGAAACATTATTTTAAATGGTTTGCCGTGGTTGAGTGGTTAGAGTGCCGTAATTGTGATGGACATAGTCTCGGTTCAAAACCTAATCACGGCATTCTGCTTTATCTTTGGAAAAGACACTTTATGGCATTTTCCCCTGCTTCGGGTATTGACAAGCAGTTCTAAATTTCAGTCATATCTTAATTAAATTTCAACCAGACAGTAATATCTAGGCATATCCGGAAGCAGGTCAGAGTAATTTCTTGCCCTTTCCATTTGCGCCTTCGTCGCTTTCCTGCGAGTCAGGAGGATAAATATAAAGTAAAATAAATAGATGCAAAAACGAACATCTAGCCTACTTTTAGATGTAAAACATCCAAATTGGCAGCATTACTGGACGGCAAAACTGCTTTACTTTTTACGTGTTTATCTTCCGTGTACGTCTTGACAATTATAATAGTTTGGCTACGTCATTCTAGTGCTTGTTGTAATAATGCGTAACAGTTGTATGGTATAACAGCTTCTTGCAGTTGCTTTCTGATGTTAATAAATTTGATTTAAAGTAAGAATTAACATATGGTTCAATGATAAAAACTTGCTCTGTGAAATGAACTATTGTTCGATACACTGTCGTTTGATCAATTGTCGTTTCGATAAACTGTCAAAGTACGATTGTAGACAAGGTTTTAGGCCAGTGCTGATTAATCTTTTTAAACCCGCGGACCAAAAAACCTCCACACAATTATTGCAATCTAGTAGAGATTCTTCTCTTTATTTTGAAAAAACAGATATAGCCTCACTAAAGTGAAGATAAAAAATTATTCGTGTTTTTTGTCTTCACTTTAATTCTACATGATTACATCCCTTGGAACCCGCAGCTGCATCCCCAAGGTTACCGAAAACCAAAAATAAAAAGTTTTTGTATTTCTCATGCTTTTGGGCGTCGATAATTATGCAACAGCTCATAAAAAGAAAAGATATAGCTACTACGTATTGGCACCTAGCAAATTAAAATGAATCAGTAAAAAGAGCAGAGCCATCTACAAGACCTTCGCGGCATTCTGGTTGAGAAGCACTGCTTTATGCTGACATTAAAAAGACTTAATAGGATTTAAACAGACCTATTTGTTTCAATTCGGCTCATGTGCAACTACAAAAAATAACAATTACCTAATGGTGGAAGCGAATAACTGATTAATAGCCTGCTTTTATAAAGTAGCGATAGTGATTATTACAAAATTCATGCTTATAATCTCGTGCAGCGGTTGCTGTGGGAGCTCCAGACTTTTAGGTTAAGCTGCCTAGCTTATAGGTAACCTTATAAATAGGCTACAAATCTAAAGTTAAAATAAAATTTGATCAACGCTGAAATTTGACGCATCCCAAAACAAGAACAATGCAAATTTTGCATTGGGATTTCGGTATTAAACTAGTCCAAATTAACGGAAAGCTCTTTAATATTATTGTCATATCATAATGCTATCAACAAAAATATTTCCCAATTTAATTATTGGTGCAACTGGTGTTTGGAGACTAACATTTCATGTTAAAAGTTTTCGTCTTTTCTACTTCTATCGATCCGTGTAGGTCTTTTCTACCTTATTAAACAATATTATTAAACTGCTTTATTAAACGAGTCGTTTTTTTTACTTAATTTAATCTTCATAAGTCAAGAAGAGCATTGTATTAAATAGAAAAAACAAACAGCCTTAATAACCTGCTAACAATTGTATGGTTGTAAAAACAGTAGGCTAAACCGGATGCAATATTACCAATTTTTAAACCCTTTTAATGCACGGAGCTGCTTTTGCGCAATCAAAGACAAGGATTTCTTCTCATTTGCTCCAAAAGAGAAAAAGTTTTTCAAACCAACAAACGAGCACAAACTGCTCTTCAAGAGCAGGTTTGAAAAACTTTTTCTCTTTTATAGCAAATAAGAAATCCTTGTCTGTGATAGAGCAAAAACAGCCTCGTGGATTGAAATGGTTTACAAATTAGTAATACGCAAGCGGGATAGTTGATTTTAAAAGAATTACTGGCAACTAAACAAACTTTTAAAATGATGAGTAAAAGAAGAGGAAAACAAAAAAGTATGAGGATAATCTTAACAGTGAATAAAAGATATAACTTAATAAAATGTAGGCCTAACGGCAATCGGTCATTAAAAATACATTTTCGAAAAGAACTTTACACCAAAATATTTTTTTACGTAAGAAATACAAAGAACGTTTATTTTACAAAAATAATTAAATTTGTTAAAAGTTTTCACACTGAAAACTGTGAGTCAAGTTCCCAATTTTACAAATTTTCTTAATTTAGATTTTCTATGAGACTGTAAGCTGAATCAAGAATACAAGGTATATAAAGGCTGATTAAAAAGATTTCGCGACTAATTAAGATTAACCTACTTCTAGCAAAAAAAATTTGAAAATTATAAAAATGCTGGGTAAAAGAAAACTCTTTAGCTACTCATAGTTGTAAATAAAAAGTTACTTACTCTGAACGAGGAATCTTCAACAATTTAAGAATTAACAATCTTGTTCTTTTCGTTGATAATTTCGTTTCCTGCTTCTGTTCTTGACCATTGTGAAAGTTCGAAATTATTTGATTATGAGGACAAAAGTTAGACATTGAGCTGATCTCCAAAACAACTTTTAAATGATTCAAATACTTTATCACAAATGATGTCACTATATTGATATATGACTAATACTCAAAAAAGTCTACTCTTTTCTTCCGGCTAATTGTACTGCGATTGTACAGCGCTTGCGAACAATTTGAAAGAAAGAAAAACGTGTTCAATTGTAAGAAAAACGTTTTAAATGTAAGGAAGACGTCGTTTTATTTCAACAAAAAAATGAAGCTTGCAAACTGCAGCTGGGTAAAACACCTAAAACCTAATCGAACGCGATTTCCCAGAAAAACTGTTTCGAAACGTAGTTTGCTGTAAAGCTTTTGACACATTAACGTTGACCAGTAAATACGTATATAAACGTCGTTACAAATTGCTTTCTTGCTAAACAACACTGCATTATTATATTATATTCTTTTTAGCCTAGTTAAGATTTTGATTAATTACCAAATACTGAAAATTAATTTCACCAGCTATTTCTGTTTAAAACTAACTGTTTGTAATTTAATTTCCCAAATCCAATAAACCAAGGAATATGATTTAACCCAAGACACAACAAGCTTTATTGGAAGTGTGCGCAACTAAAACTTTAGTGCATTTCCAATCAACAAACAAAAATTGTTCAAAAAAAATTGTTTTTTCATTGCGTTATAAAGATATAAAATTTCTATTTTAGGCAAAGGTTTCGTCGTTTCAATCAAGTTTTTGCGTATTTTACTCAACACAAATCGCCATTACTAGTTTTATCTTTTCGGATTTTATTCGACTTCTAATTTAGTATGACTTCTGATTATTATCACTTAAATAAATAAGAAGCTTCTTTAGAATTGTAGACAATAAACGGTTAAGTCAATAAAGGTATTTTGCGTTACTTTTTAGGTTTTTGTTTATAATAGTTCTATTTCGAAATCCTGCATTCTTGGGCAAGATAAAGTGAAATATAAACAACTATATTGAGTAAACAAATTATCTTGCTTTATTTAATCATGAAAACATTAAAAATTTCGAAATTTCTGATTCAACAATGCTTGCATTAATCTTATTATTCTATTTATTTTGAATTAATTTTCTTTAGTTACTTAAAAATAGCTCTTGATCGCTTTGAAAAGTTGAATGAAAAAGTTTGCAGCGTAGGAGCAGCAAAACTGCATTAAGTTTGTCTAGTTTTAGGACAGTGGTTCCCAACCTTTTCAGTGTCCCAAACCCTTTCAATGATTTATCTGAAACTTGTGGACCCCCTTTAATAAAGCCAGTTAATATTGTTACGTGCATGTGGTCTCTACTGGAAAATAAAACAAAATATCAAATATTATTGAAGAGCACACAAAATCAGTCTTGAAAAAACTTGATAATCTACGCTTGCAAGGCAATAATAAGTTTCCGCATAGTATACAGCACAATGAATAACATGGAAGGAAAGATTGAAAAAACAGCATTGCTAGTCATTTTAGTCTCAAATTAAGGTTTTACAATTTTTCACTAGAATTAATAATACACCCTGTGCTCAATGTGCTGAATCTCTAGATTGAGTAAAACTTACTAGAATTTTCTTTATATTCCGTATAAACTGATTGGAATCGGCTAACTAGTAAAAACAAAATATGGCAGACAAACTGTAGTGGTGTTGTATCAAATATGTTTTGTGGAAGCGTAATTTTTGGCATTTGTACCCTCATTTTAAAAGATTATAACAGTTGATTGAACTCGTCACAATTACAACGGGAAAAGTTGCAATATTAAAAGTAGCTCGTACCAGAGACTTCTAAATAGTAATACCTGGACTGGAAATTGAATTTGCTTTGCGTACAACATGAGGCCGTAGAGAAAAACAGAAACAGTAGTTCAGACTAAGCGATTTTGTCTTAGCTCACTAATCGCGGTTAGCTAAAGACAGAAATTAAATGGAAAAGTGCTTTAAAAATACTATAAATCGTCACTGCAGTTAGAAAAATACTTCCTTATTGTTTATTTCAGAAAAGCTTGTACATATTCACACAGCGCAAATGCGTCAACAATACAAAAGATAATGATATTCATTCGACAAATTCTGAAAAATACTATATTAGCATATACAATAAATGGTCACTGTAGTTATAAAAATACATTATTTTTGTTTATATCAGACAAAGGTTTGTCCATATGAAAAACGGCAACAGAGAAAATGCATCAAAAATGCAAATTACAATGATAAACATTCGAAGAATTTTGTAAAATAGTAACACAGCATATACGATATGAAACCACGTATTATTAATATTAATCTCACAAATTTATAATAACATTGATCATACATGTACATCATCCAATGCAAAGCCGTAAATAAAAAGTTGTATATGGCAAGTTAGAATCGATTTTTTGCATTAGTGATTTTGTAAATATTGTTTTCAATAATCAATCAATCAAAAAAAAAAGAAATACAGACAGTTCAGTGAAAATGACAACTCTATACCATATAAATATGCAAATTAACACTTTGACTGCCAAGCTGGTTTTCTAGAAATACCTCAGTGGGGCCACAAAAAGATTTTTCTAGATTTGCATAATACTGAGAATATACATGCAAAAAAACTATTTCCACTTAACTTTAACCCGTTTTTACCCGAATTTAATTTGTTTCAAAGTAATGAAGTACATGTAAAAATTATAACAGACATGGCCTCATCAAAAATCAACAATATTTGTTGACATGGCAGTCAAAGTGTTAATTCGAACTATATTGAGAATATTCAGTTGTTAATAGTGCAGGTTCTATTTTTAGTTCTGTCAGTTTGTTTTACCGGTGAGCTTTCGAATTTTTCTTTCTCCATTACCGGAAGAACGTTCGCTTATGTTCTTCATCAAGTTTTGCACATGCAATTAAAAAACGCATTGCCACTCCTTCCACAATCTCGTGTCCTTTGTGGCATAGTGCTGGAACTGACCATGGCAAAACTACGGATCTTTCAAAAATGGCTATTGATATTATTTTTTTAATTATATTCCTTTAACCCGTTAAGTGTGGAATTAAATTTTTGCTATCTGAGTTACAGTGCGTATTTAATTTCGCGTCTCGCTTTTTTTCTCGTCTCAATTGATTATTAATTGCTGCTTCGAGTTTCGCGGGAAAGTCCCGGACGCAATTTTCAATTTTGTACCGAAAGAATCGTCATCTACATATTTTCAACCGATAAAAACTCAAAAATTTTTGTCTCTGCTCATAAAAATTCTATCACTCAGCTCTTGGAGCAATCAAGGAGCACTCTATGTTAGTTGTCATGGCAAAGCTTTTTTTAGCGACTTTTTAAGATGATAAACAAACCAATCTGTTTCTTATATTGGGTTTACAAATGCACGGAAAAATAAATATGATTGATTTGTAAATGTACCAAAAAATGAATATGCCCGTTCAACAATGAATATCCCCGGCCAACAAAACGAATATGATTAAACCGAAAGAACTGAGTGAGAATTTTTTGAGCAGAGTAAAAAATTTGGATTTTTGATAGATTGAAAATATGTAGATTACAATTCCTTGGGTACAAAATTGAAAATTGCGTCCCGGACGTCGAATCAACTTGCTGCGTTTTTTTATTACAGAGCTTTGAAAAAAATTACTTATACAGAATTATACGAATCGCAAAATAAAAATGCGACGAAGTGATTTTAATTTGAAGCGAAATACAAATCCGTTTTTATGTTGAAATTTTTCTCACTCCAAAAAATCCGGTGTATTCTTTATGTATAAGTTTACTTTTTTGGATATATTGTGTCAAAAGTTTATAGTTGTCAAATGTGAGCTTTGCAAAGAGAAGACAAAGAATAAAAACAATATGTTTTATACGATTGAATTACAATAAAGCAGGGCTTCCAACTTTTATAGATTTATGACGTACTAAACAGTATTTCTCAACCTGTGTTCCGTAGAAATTTTCAAGTGTGCAGCTAAAGTTTTTGTAAAACATTAGTCTATTGCTCTGCGACCTTTTTTTTCGAGAGCAATACTTTTGAGGACAAAAAACAAGAAATTCGAGACAGAATCAAAGTAAAGACTTTTTTTAGAGTACACTAGTTTTAGGAATAAAAATCAGGAACTTTGGTCTAAGTACTTAACAACAGCAAAATCCAGAGTTCTATTTAATAACACGTTTTTTTTTAATTTTAAATTCTTTTTATAGGATCGAAATTCTGAATGCTTAGGTAAGGTGTGTTTCCAGAGTTTTAGTAATAACACGGTTTTTCTGATTTTTAAAAACAACAATTATTTTTGCGACAAAGAAACTCCACATTCTCACATACTTAACAACAGGAAAATCCAGAGTTCTATTTAATAACACGTTTTTTTAGTTTTAAATTCTTTTTATAGGATCGAAATTCTGAATGCTTAGGTAAGGTGTGTTTCCAGAGTTTTAGTAATAACACGGTTTTTCTGATTTTTAAAAACAACAATTATTTTTGCAACAACGAAATTCCACATTCTCACGTACTTAGCAACAGCAAAATCCAGATATCTATTTAATAACACGTTTTTTTAGTTTTAAATTCTTTTTATAGGATCGAAATTCTGAATGCTTAGGTAAGGTGTGTTTCCAGAGTTTTAGTAATAACACGGTTTTTCTGATTTTTAAAAACAACAATTATTTTTGCAACAACGAAATTCCACATTCTCACATACTTAGCAACAACGAAATCCAGAGTTTTATGCAATAAAATGGTTTTTTGTTACTTTTACAAGCAACAATTGTTTTTAGACTTAGAGCATCAAAATTCTGCGTACTTATTCAAGAGAGTTTCCGGAGTATAAGTAATGAACCCGTTTTTTTAAATTACAAACGACATTTGTTTTAATTCAAACAAATAATTTTTAGTGCATCGAAATTTTGTATTTGAACTAAAGTAACTTTTTGGAAAAGATTTAACAGGATTTGTTAAACTTCATGATATTTTAATATAATTTTTTTACATAAAAACAATAAATTCCACGCAAAACCCTGTAAAACTCTGGATGCCTGGTTTTATCTGCTCATTGCTTATAATCCATGCAAGAGTTGTTTTGAAGTCTTGATTACAATAACTTTCTTTCTTTCTGCTTGCATCAACTACAAATTTTCTAAATCTTCTGAAGATCGCTTGTGCTTGCGATCCAAGAGGCAAAGAAAGAATCATTGAAAAATATATTTGCTTTGTGTTCCCTGCAAGAAATTTGAGACACTTACCTATGTCTGCATCGAACCGATTGATCTATTGCTTTCTGGAGAACAGACTGGGTTTGACGCAGAAAAGTCAACTGTGAATTAAGTCGTTCTGTTAATACAAAACATCGAAGATTTTCTTGAAGCTAAGAAGAAGACTGGTGCCATATTTGCCGCTCTGCTATTTCAAAATTGGCTTTAACTGCAAGCTGCTGAGGTTTCTGCAGGAAAGTACATGGTTCGAATAATTATGGAACTTATTCGGAAATTGTTCCCAAACAAAGACATTTTACCCTTGCTGACGGAACTTGTCCGGAAATTGTTCCAAAACAAAGACGTTTTACCCTTACTGACGGCGACAGTAAGCAAAACAAACAGTCTCGGGTGTCAGAGAAACACTGTTTCTCTGAATTCAATTAAGACTTATTCTTTTTTAACATCTATAGGTATAATCTACTTTCCACTATAACCAGATTATGAAAAAATGTGAGCTAAAAATTTACAAAAAACAATTTCTACCAGTTCAAATTTATCCAGTTTGGATTTATCCTGGGGTAAAACTAGACAGATCATTCACGTTCCATTATCACCGTTTTTTATTGCGCAAAAACTTTCTTCACGTATCCCGCTACTAAGGCGACTTGCGGGTTCAGCGCGGGTGCTGGTGTAAAACACCACATACAGTTGTCTTATTTGTGGTCTATTCGACTGCTGTCTTGAGTATTGGGATCCGGTTTGTTGTTGCAGCGCTCTTATTTGCTTTATAAATAGTGTTTTGAATGACCCTTCACCCGTGGTCACTGGATGCCTCCGTCCCTCTTCGACGGATCACATATCAGTTTTTTTTAGCATCCAGCCATCTGAGATCCTTTTTAAACAACCAACCTTGCTAAAGTCCAATTTTCCATACTTTTTCAGATAAATTTTTCAGATAAACTTTTTAGCCCAAACAAAAATCAAATAAATGATTTTTATTCTGTTTAAATTTTAAAACAACACGTTAAGTAGCTTTTAAGTTATGAATCGTCAAACTTTGGTGGGCTTTTGAAGCCCACATTGAGGAGTCAATTGCTCGAAATAGCTTGAGAAGAATAGGTTAAATAGCCTTCGTCGGCGCTTTTATTTTCCGAGCTCTCGAGAAAGGACGAATCATCAACGACATCATGAATTAGACCTCGTTTCCACTACCGGCGTTGGTTGGAGTATTTTCTGTTTTCTTGATTTTTTTGCTTGGCTTAGCGCTTAAGCGCGGAAAGAAGTAAAAAAGTCAATGAAGTAAAGAATACTCCTGTCAACGCTCGTCATGGAAACGAGCCCTAAGCGATAAAAATTTGTGCTCTGAGACTTGAAGAAATTCGTTTGGTCGTTCCACTTATATACAGGTTAAATACTTTTACAATATATAAGGAAAACTGAAAGTAAATGCAGGATAAGTTTGCTTTGGAATTATACAACCGACAAATAACTGAATTTTATTTAGAAGTGGAAACTGAAAGTAAATGCAGGATAAGTTTGTTTTGGAATTATACAACCAATAAATAACTGAATTTTATTTTAAAAGTGGTCTAAATGCTTTTATTGTTGAGTATACAAAAAAACACATCTGACCTAATTGAAGGTATTACTGCAAACGCAAGAAAATATTAAAATAGATCTCTGTCATAAACGCCAAATTTAGATATAATAACTAAAATTTGGAGAGAGCTTACCACAATCGAACGTTTTAGCTAAGATTCTGTCAGATCGCACGCCAAGACTAAGCTATAAGCACAACCACGAGACACAAAGTATTTAATTCAAATTTAAAAAAAAAGCTTTTTTGATTTAGATAAAAACAAAAAATAAAACAATAACATTTGTGGCAGGATCTCGGTTTTTGTTGCAAACAATGTTTTACCGTTTTGCACCGAAACAATAGCTAATGCGAGAAGCGAAATAATCCGCGCTGTGAAAAGCTGCGACGATGAAGACGTATATATCCGTCATACGCACTGAGAGAGCGTCTGGCTGTGACGGATATATTCGTCATGCGCACTTAACGGGTTAATCATGCCCATTCAAAAAAAGTGTTTTAAATTTGTGCATGCTATCTCAGCAAATATCTTCCAGCACAATATCCCTACGTCAAAAAATGCCGTTGCTGGTTTCCAAAAGCCACCACGATTTATTCCATTAAAAAAATTCAACACATCTGGGGGTATGTCTGCTTTAACAAAAGCATTATGCACAGCATCAATTGTTGCATCTTTGCACGCTTTACACTTGTTACATTTAATCATGGATCTGCAGCAGTAGCCAGTGATGTAATATATAATAGCAAAGTCATTCTCTGTGAGTATAATATTAAAAAGTAATTCAGCATGAAGAGATTCTGCCTTTGTTAAAATTGCTGAGATCCAAACATATTAGAATGTAAAACTTATGCAGAACTAAAAAAAATTAAAGACTGGATAAAAACAAATAAATTGACAATAAACTACAAAAAAAAGCAAATTATATGATAATTATAAAACAAAAAAAAAACAAATTTTTGTTTAAAATCAAAATTCGACAAAATGAAATTATCCAAAAAGATAGTGTTAAATACTTGGGCATAAGGATTGATAACAAAATGAATTGGACACAACACATCAACTATCTAAATGCCAAACTTTGAAAAGAATCATGGGCCATTTCGAAGCTAAAAAAATATGTTAATATCCATACTTTAAAAACTATTTATTATAGTTTGATATATTCCCATCTAAAATACTCTATAGCTAGTTGAGAAAAAGCTGCTAAAACTGTTATCCAACCTATTATAAATACACAAAAACGCATTATTAAAATAATGACAGGAAGTAATTGCCAAAGTAATTCAAGTCCCCTTTATACTAAACTAAAAATTGTCAAGTGACTGATAGGTCAATTACTAATTATTTCTTAAAACAGTGCTCTATGAACTATCTTGTCATTCATATGGATTTTTTTGTGTGTCTCACTTTTAATTTTGAATGATACACCAGAACTACTTGACAAATAATAAACTGAACTGAATTGGACTGAACTAACTGAGCGTGCTTGTCCCATTATCTGTTTTCCACTTTAAGATGCAAAAATCATGTAAAAAAATCTTTCCAAGATTATACAACCAGGGATACAAGTAAACTTTCCGGTCTTTTCTCTGCACAACCCCTGTAAAAGCTGCTAACTTTATTTTTGCTGTTCTTTTACTAAGTACAAACATTGTTGACTAAGCTTTATACTTACTTTTTTTAAATGTGAATCTAAGTGTTTTCACTTATACTAACCATAATTGCTTTTAAATTGCAGGAAAATTAGTTTTTTAAACGTATTTAGGCTACATGAAAAATGTTTGAAACAGTACCAGCATTAATCCTAACAAATTCTTAGAGACTTTTAGTCAGTATTTTTGACACAGTAATTCAAAAATTTAACGTATACCTGAACAAACTTACTGCAATGAGTTTAGATAAGAACACAAAAACTAAGACAGACTCTCTTGATATAACTTACTGTATAATTTATATTTTAAAAAAGACTGCAGCGAAGCTTTTAAAACTAGAACTTTCAATATAACTGTCGCTTGATTCTAAAATGTCGAAATTCGCTTTCCAGCAGCTCGATTCGTTTGTCGCTTTTGTCTGGCCTCATGATGTACGCGAAAGCTTTCATTAGCGATTCAGTTTCCAGTCCAGGTATTACTATTTAGAAGTCTCTGCTCGTACTGAAATAGTTCAAATAAACTGGAAGAAGTGAAGTAGGTTAACCTCGTTTCTGTTCATTTGCACAGTTGATTAAATTTGAAATATTAAACAAGGTTTTCTATAAACACATCTGCTGTACATCTTTATTTAGTTTTAATGCGCTGCAAGAAGAAACGAAACTACAATGACTCACAAGTTATATTAAATACCAGTATGGAGTTACATTCATAAATAGTCCTGAAAAAGAAAAAAACCGTCAATGAATCATTTGTTTCCTAGTTCTCTCTAAATTTACGAAGTCTTCAAAATTAAAGTTGCATTTCTCAGTACTTGTTAAAACACTCACAAAAATAGCGGGTTGTTTTGCAAAAACACCGAAACTCCATGAAAGTACGAAACTTTATACTGATGGGATTTTTAATTATATCAATCCAAAATTTCTTGTAATTTTAATTTCTTGCTATCGTAAAAGAAAAAGACCTTTTTAGAAACTGATGAAACTGTGTGCAAAAATAAATGGAAAAATTGTGATTGGAAAGAAAACTATTAAGAAAACAGTCTGTGCAGCGTGGTCAATTGTTTAAAAGCGCTTTGATTTATGACGAATTTCATCAACATGTCGCTGTTTAAAACTTTCTCACGTCATTCTGTTGTGTCCTTGGGAAAGATACTGTACTGACCTTCCCTCTGCTTGGCGGCCCTAGGAAGCAGCTATATTTCAGTTATATTTTTAATAAAAACTAAAAAACCAAATTAAAAATTTTTAACCGGAGAGTAATATTTTGGCATTTCCGGAAGTACATCGGGGTAATCGCTTCACGATTGCATTTAGCAAAGTGTCTCCGACGCTTTCCTACGAGTTAGAAAGATAAATATAAAACTTAAAAAAAAAATAGCTGCTTTAGCGCTGTCAAACAATATTCAACAATACTGTCGAACAATACCCAGTCCTGGTTCTCAACAAGGCTTTTTATTAAAACTACGCAAAGAAACCGCCTTGAATGGCAGAATGGCATAAGGCGCGCTCTTACAGAAATTTTTCTACAAATAGACAAGCTACTTAAAAACAAACAATATTAAAATGTCTCATTGAATTTGATTAAATAAAAACTTTAACACCGTTATGAAGTAAATAAGCATGTTCGTTGTACGTTTATACAATCTAGATTTCGTGTTAGATTGAATGGTGTAGCTTGGTTTCTAGCGTTCCGCAAACTTAGTCATTTTTGCAAGCTAGATTATAGGATGGGTTCTCTTCTTTTGCTATAATTTATTGCTTTCATCTTGTGCATATAAAGCTTATGGAGCCCCAAAAATCACTCTGTGGGACCCCGGTTGGAAACCACTGTTTTAGGATACGACGAGACAGTAAAATATTGTAAAAGTTCATATTTCTAAACGACTGGTAGTAGATTTAACCCTTTGAACGTCCCTTTAATTTTCGTGTATATATGTGTGTTACATAAAAATATTTTCTAACCAAAGAAAAACCACTGCACATATTGCAATTTAGTTTTTTTCCTTGATAACTTATAATAATTATTTTATCAAGCATTAAAAAATTCTTCTAAAAAGGTATGTACCAAAATTGGCTCATTTGCATTTCAGTCATGAATTGGCGATGTACCAAAATTGGTACATTGACGTTCAAAGGGTTAAAAGTTTTTAGGGGAAGGATGTTTTCATGACAAAACTCTTTATTGGAAAATGATTGAAAACTGTTTTTGCCTTCGAAAGTCAGGTGAAAACTGAAAAAAATACCGAGAGTGATTTTTTTTGTTCATTTTCATGTGAAAACAATTTTTGTTCTGAATTAACTTTGTGTGCCGCAAACAATAATGTGAAAGTGAAATTGGTAATTAAATTTAACAATGTAGCACGCTGTTGGGGAGTAAGGCCATATTCATGATTTTTATTTATAACGATATAGTAACATCACTATTACATTTGTTGCAACAAATCTTCCTCTTATTTCACAAATCGTCATCCGATCTCCACTCAGTGATAGTATCGACTTTTTTCGTTTGACTTAAAACAGATGACTACGTCCTAATATATCGATTGTATTTAAGAGAACACGAGTGCCAATTTTCAAATTAAAAAAAAAATTATAAACACTTTCAAGTTTACAAAAAAATTAATAATTCAATAGTTAAGCCTTGAAAGTTAATTGATTTAAAGTGAAGGATTTTTTTAGATGTTTTCACAATTTTCAAGCGACATATGCAGATATTTCTTATTGTAAATGTGAACCAAGAAGAATAATTACATACTATTTTTTGCTAAATTTTATTGTTCTTAGTAAGCTATAACAGTTGGAAAATTCCGCGTGCAGCGATTTGTGTTATCAGTTATATTATCTGGTTTGGAAAAAAATTAAAAACCTCAGTTTTAATTTTTATTTTTTTTTTATTTTCATTTTTACTCACAATCAACTTGAAATTAATCATAGTGCATGTAGAAATAAAGATTGTGAATAAGGAAGCAGCGACTAAACGAAGCAGAACTGACGTTGTGCATGGTCGCCGTACCTTTGAACAAAGCGATGTGATGTTAATAAGAAAAGGAAAGAGAAAAGAAGATAATTAATACACACATCCGAGCCATATTCAGAGAATGTTGTATAATCATGGGTGGGAGAAACAACAAACTTAAAGACAAAAGGGTCTGGACCAAAAAGGGTCAGGCAGGCAAAGAAACCCACCAAAAGAAATCCTGCCACGGGTCAAAAGGACCATTTTAAAAGCATGTGGCCGGACAAAAATTTATATACGTAAATTAAAACATACAAATAGCAAACAAGAATAGGTGCAAACGAAGTAAATTATGTGAATTTTCATCGAACTGGATGGGCCGTAATGATCTGGATGTTGCCTTTGAAGTCGCATCGGGCTTTTATCACCTTCAATTTCATTGTCCAATTAGGTGGAGTTACCTGTAATAATAAAAACCAGCAGCAGATGCTTTAAAATTTGTAAAGTGTATTACCATTAAAAATTACGTTGCTATAAGGTGCTTTTGAAATTCTGTTCGAAATTTACTATATGATTTTATCTGTTTAATGCTTGATGGGACTTTATTCCAAGCAAGAGGATCTTAAAGATTGTTTAGTTATATTTAATCTACAAAATGAGGGATAGAATTTGGACTGGCTTCTTTTACATTTGGTGAAATTGTCGCTTACCAGGTTATTTTGAAAAAAATGATCAAAGCATGGTGGTAACATGCCTTTTATATATTTATACATAAAACAAGTTATTTCTAATTCGGTTATTTGATCAATTGTCATTATGTTGTTGTTTCGCAAGATGTCAGTAACGTTAGCTCTGTGACGTAATCCAAATGTCAATTGTATAAATTTATTAGCGATTCGTTGAATTTTTGAGGCTGTGGTTTTATTACCAATATGCCAAGTTGTAATGCAATATCTTATATGACTGATTATCAGGGAGTTGTACAATACAAGCAAAGTTTTTTTGTCAAAGTGTTTTGAAATTTTTTGGATAGTTCCATAACTTACGCAGATTTTTCGTAGAACAAAGTCCATATGCAATTTCCAACTTAAATGTTCATGAAATATTATTCCCAAAAACTTTGTTTTTGGTTGCTGAGAAATAAATTTATTTCTAATTGAAATTGTCAGTTTTTTTGATGGAGGCTTTGTTTTGGGTGTGCGAAAGATCACATAATGTGTTTTGTCAGTGTTTAGAAATAGTCGATTTGCTAGAAGCCACTTATCTATGTTCTCTAACTCCTTGTTTGCAGCTTCAAATAAGGTTTCATAGTAATTACTTTTTAAAAACATGTTAGTGTCGTCTGCGTACATGATGCATTTTCCTAAGGTCAAGCAATTATTTAAATCATTTACATAAATTGAGAATAGTAAAGGACCTAAAATTGAACCCTGAGGGACACCATATTTTATTGACTTAGTATTGGAGCAGATATTATTTATTTCAACTAATTGTTTTCTGTTACTAAGATAGCTACAAAACCAATCATGCGCTACACCACGAATTCCACAATGTCATAATTTGAATAATAAAATTTTATGATCAATGGTATCGAATGCTTTAGATAAATCAAGAAATACGCCTAGTACATGTTCTTTGTTTTCAAAAGCTTCAGCAATATTTTCAATTAATAATGAAGTTGCGTGACTAATTGAGTGATTTTTTCTGAAGCCAAATTGATATTTATAAAAAAAAGTTTTGTTTTTTTAAGAATAATACTACACGATTGTATATTAACTTTTCCAATATTTTTGACATGGAGCAAAGTAAGTTGATTGGGCGATAATTACATACATTAGTTACACTACCCTTTTTATGAATTGGTGATACTTTTGCAGTTTTAAAGTCAGAGATAAATTCACCACAAGCTAATTTTAAAGTATAAGTTTTCAATTCGACAGCAATATCTTGGAATTTCTGCCAGCAGGTTGAGATGATGGTTAAATAGTTGTTCTTAAGTGTAACGCTTGGTTTCAACGTTGTCCTTCCAATTAAAAGTGATCATCAGAGGTGATGATGATGAACTTGGCCAGCAAAGTTTTAATCCATTTCGTAGTGATAAAACAAGGGCCTCAATTAATTTTTTAAATTAAATTCGTTGAAGAGTTTTGGATTTCATTCATCTAGAATAAAAACTTAATTTTTTTTTAAATAGTAACATCGTTACATGTATTTTGGTCTTCACTTGACGTTGTGAGTATGCAAAACAATTAAAGCTCATTAAATGTTCTTGCGAGGTTAATGTTGTATCTAGATAATCAACTAGAATAACTGACTGTATTATAGTTTGGTTACTTCAGAAGGTCATTCTGCCTATGTTCGTTCACCCTCGTTTACCCTTTCATTAGTTCACCCTTGCAAAAACTTTATTTTCCCTGCTGTGCATCATTCACTCGATTAAAATATTTTGGTTTTGACTCTACCCTACAGATGAATTTTACCGATCTATTGTGGCTTCTAAATTTTAGCTGATGCAAGGACACACGTCTACCGCTCTGTAAAGCTGGGCCCGAAATACTGCAAATGCGTCTAAATTAAATTTGTGGCTGGAAAAGGAAGCAAGTTTAAATACACTAAATGACCAAACCACGCAACCAATTTGTTTAAAAAGAATTTAGATGATAGTTATTATAATCAAGATAATCATTATTACAATCATCATTATCTATAATGATAGTGATTAAAAGATTACGGCATTAATGCGACCACGATTTCAAAGAATAATAGTCTTTAGCATTAAATTACGCAAACCGCAAATAAATTAATTACAAAATCAAAAAAAATACTAGAAACTAGAAAGTACTCAATAAAGTTGCTTACCGTAGATAGATGAACACGTACACCAACGGCAATGTAGCAAGTAGTGAAGACTCGACTGATTGCTTTCGATTCACGTCGTAAATGAAAAGTGAAAGCGATGAGGGCGCCAAAATAATCCTCGCTTTAAAGAAAAGCTTGGTGGCAGAAAAGAGTTAAAAAAGCAATGCTATGAAAAGGAGCAATTTGGCTGAAACAACGATAAAAAATCGATTTTTCTCAATAAAAATTAATGCATTTCTGTTTCATCTTATGTGACATGTTGTTGTACTGGAATAAACATGGCATCCTGCCACGTGACAAAAATGAACCCGAGTCAAGCTTTAGTTTAAAAAATGTTTCAGAAACTTAAACATGAATTTTACTCGAAAAAACCGGCCAATGCAAAATCTCTGTATCAGAAAATAAATAATCAATTATTTTTTATGAAGTTCTCTGCATTTTGAGGGGTTAAACTAAAGTAGATATAGCTTTGGTTTGCCCCTCTGTATCCCCATCCCTGGAATTGTTTCTAAAACAGTAGCACAATAATTTTTAAAAATAATTTATAATGCTTTTTAAATCACTTTTGCAGTTTTTTTTAAGAATTCCGATTTTTAATCATATGCAAATAAAGTTTTTTTCGGGCAATCTTTATTTTCATTCCGTAAATTCCAGTGTTGTTTTTAAACCTATTTTATTGATAAAACAATTAAAAACCCAAAAATAATGATTGTTTTTGACGCAATTGTTAAGTCAAAATTCCTCAAAAGCTGAAACTTTGCTTTTTGTTATTTCCTTTATGTCGACAAAAAAATTTTTTGCGGGTAAGTGTGGAGCTTTATCGTGACCAGATTTTTATTTTTATTTGATAAAAAAACATAATGGGGCAAAATACCTCATGTAAAGGTTATAACGTGTACAAATTTTATAGTGTCTCAACTGTACAGCTCTAACCTCAATGCTAAAGACAGCTGATATTGACAATTTCGATTTAACATTACAGTAAATGATTCGTCATCAAGTAAAAAGTAACATGCAGCAATTTAAAAGTTAAAACATCATATTGCTTTATCTTTATGTAGCCTACTCGTACAATCTCAACATATTGAAAAAAAGATAAACAAAACGATTGTTTTTTCAAAAAATATTTGAATTTTGAGAAATAATGTTTAAATTGTAAAGTATAGGTAAAAACAAGACGATAAAAAAAAATTTACAAATCTCTTTAGTTTTTTGTTGCAAGGGTAATTTTGTTAGTAAAATAAATAACTATTTCTCCTATCAATTATGCCAAAAAAAAAGTATTTAGAGTTATTTTGTCCACAAAAACCGCTTTAAAAGTTATAAAACGTATTAGAATAATATTTATGATCTTTGTTTCTTTAATAACTTGCTATTATATCTTGTTTTTGTTTAAAACTAGAGCCTGAAAACATGTCCAATGGTATGGACGAAATCAATACCATTGGTCATTTTAAAGTTTTGTACAATTTATTGAAAAAATGTCTGTTTAAAATACGCTTTTAGCGACCATTACAAAGTTTGAAGAACAACAAAAAAACTATTTACAAGTACATCCATAATTCAATTAAAGGTCAAATTGCCATGTTAAACGTGTCACATTTTTTTTTTAATACCAATTCACTAAATTTTAAAAAAACATTTCTGATCTATTAAAATAACTCAAAACATTCCACACTTTGGTAACGGCCAAAAATAAACAGCAGAGTTTCCATAATCAGAAAACTGAAAACAAAACAGCACAACTTTAAGCTATTCATAACCATTTAAAATTACGTGGAAGTACAGAAGATGTGCAACAGTAAATTGTAGAAAAAATAAAATTGAAAACCCTTAATTTTTAATACTGAAATCATGTTCGGCATTATTCGCACAGCCAGCACAGAAGATTTAAACAAATCAAAACGAGTTACCAACTTTTAAAAACACTCTAGTCACGACATTAAAACTCGGCTTGATGATCATAATGTACGTCATTCGAAAGCAAGAAAGGATGTTTAACAAACGGAAACTATAATTAAAAAAATCAATGCATTATGGGCAAAAATTGTAACGACTAAATTTGTTAACAAAAAATTAGAAATTAAAGCATTGTTTTTTACCTAACACTGTCTATCATAATCTTGGCGGCGATCAACAATTCATGCAAACAATTGGTAATGTCAGCAAATCGGGTAAAAATTTTGCAAGTTAATTAACCTTTCCAAGAAACCGCCTAACCCCACTTACGTCTGCAGGAAAATTCATATCTTTGATTGCTGAAACTTTGCTGGGTCAACTTTAATTTTTCAATCGCGGGGTCCATGTGCTTAAGCTACGCCTCTAAATTTCAATGCTGGTTTGCGTTTCAGCAGCAAAAAGATAACATTAATAGATAAAATTTAAGTTGCAAAATAGGCTTATATAGCAAAAGATCAATTTTTATTACAGTATCAGCAAAGCTTTGTATTTAATCGGTACTTTTCTTGTAACAACCGCCACAACAGAAATAACGTTTAGCTCTTTTCAAAGGAACTCAAAACGTACGTTAGTTCCGCGTGTCGACAACGCAGCCGAGTGGTTAAGAGCGCCCTTCGATGGCAAACACGTATTAATCGACAAGGTTACTGTTCAAAACCTTGTGGCATCACTTGGTAGTATTGTTCGGAAAAGCTTTAGAGCACTTTTCTCTCCTCGGCCGTCTTATCAAGCAACTCTACATTTTATATATATCTCTAAATAAAAACTAAAAAACCAAACAGGATATTTCCACTGACAGCAATATCCTGATCTCTTTGAAAGCAATCGGCGTAATCACTTTAAGGTTGTTCTAAGGGTGACGTTTCCGACGTTTCCTAGTCAGTTAGGAGAAGAATACCAATAACAATAATAATAAGTGTAGACAGGACACTTCAATTCTCTGGTTTTCGTGCTTGTAATCCCACTCTGCAATCTGCATATAGACGAATGGTTCGTATGACCAGTAGATAGCCTCAAAAAACTAAAAAATTTTATTTCAATTATTTTTGTTTCATGATTGCTTATTGCTGTTTGTCCAATGTTTTTGCAGTTTTCGCCTTTGCAAGGGTAAAACTTTTTGTAGTGTTTTACCTTAACTTGAAAGGAATATTTTCTGACTACTATCAAATATAAGTTTATCAAACTTCTGCTTTCGTCACAAAACCAAGCAATTTTATTTCTGCTTTCGTTTTTTTCATTCTTCTTATTTGATTGATATTATAAATTTCTGCTCCTCCCCCCTCGAAATAAAACTCGAAATCTGCGCCTGCGCGGAACAATGGTGCTTTGCGAACTCACTTAAAGTGTTTTGCTAATTAATGAACATGACGGTTTGCAAGTACGTCATAATGAGGTGATATAACCTTTATTTTCTTTTCAATTTTATATTCTTATTTCGTAATTACGTTATGTTCCGAATGTAACTTAAGCAACTTTAGTTTTTTAACGTGCGAAATTTAAGTCCATTTATTTTCTTGACAAATTTGTGATTAGAATTTTTTTGACTAAGGAGTTCCGTGTGCTAAAATGATAAGACTAGGTCAACGGTTTTCAACCTTTTTCATTCCGCAACCCAATTTTCAACCCAAAGTAACTTAACGACCGTCTTCGGTGTGCAAAACTAATTTTCATCGCAAAAATTTTGTTCTCTCTAAAAAAAAGTCTTCATTTTGAACTTGTCTCCAAATTTGATTTTCGTCTCCAAAACATAGTAACATAGTGATCTTAAAAAAAAGAAAGGTCTTCACTAGGGATATAACTTTTTTTAGTTTTCTAACCCTGTGTCATTTTTCAATGAATAATATTGAAATAAACTAAAAAATACCATTTTTTCGTAGATCGGTCTTAAAAACGTCGCGCGCATCGATCAAAATTTATTAGTTATTTACGTTCTTTACTAAAACAAATTACAATCATGCTTATAATGTTTCGTAAACAATTTTTTTGGAAAAAAATAAAATAAAACTTTTTATTTTCATTGAATAATTTTCAAACTCATTAAAAATGGTTGGTAGCAACAAATTTGCTGCTTACGAGGTAGATGCTTTTTTGATCGGCTATTTTCAATAATTTCCTGCATTGTTTTAACTGCTCTCTCCGCAATTATGTTTGTTCTCGGGATATTAATTTTTGAAGACTCCTGATTATAAAATTTCAAAAATGTTGACAATGCTTTTGGGCAATTTTGTGACTTAATTGCATCATGAAGACACTCATACATACTTGTATCATGGATCTGATTGTGGAACCAAAACCTAGACCAGTCTTTCGAAATGAATTGACAAATGTTTTCCAATCGATTTCTGGAATTCGGTATGAGAAAATAAGCCATTAGAGCATATGAACCATGAGAGTTCCACCTGGCGTTGTGAAGAGCTGGAAGGTTTTTCTATTGAATTTTTGGCCATTTACAAGTATCTTTATTTAATTTAAATGCTTCACACAGCTGATATAAAAACCTGAAATCATCTCTCCAACCAGGGTTTTCATTCAATGACAGTTCAGAATCATGCTCGTAGTTAGCTTTCAAAACTTTATAACTGTTGGTGATTTCATTTATAAAATCGTATGAAAATTGAAGGCTTCTGGTTGAACCACCTAATTAAAAATCCATTATATGCCTCAAAACAAGATCGAGAATATGGTGCTGACATGCAATTAACTGAGGTTTTTCATATCCTTTTTCACTCATGGCTTTCTGAAACTTCACTACAACTCCATTTTCTTTGCCAGTATTGACTGCCGTGGTGTCGCATATTATCATTTTAATGCTCTTCCGGGCATCATATTCGTCCATTAAAATTTTGATTTCTTCGCAAATAGCTCTAGCTTTTTAAAGACGGGGAGATCTGTGCGACAGATTCATGCATTTTGTCGCCTAGGCGGGGAAATCTATCTCATAGACTTCCTCTTTGCATCGCGTGCATAGAATGCAACTTAACGCGGTGATACGCTTAGCGGTTTACGTTTACGGGATTAGCGGTTTACACGGGATTAGCGGTTTGCACGGGATTAGCGGTTTGCACGGGATTAGCGGTAGTGCTAACGATTAGCTGCAGGCACAATTGTCGGCGTTTAGACGCGATTGTATCGTTTTGTCATAAGTAATCATTTTTAGTTTTATTTGTTCAATTACTTGTCGTGCCCTAAAACTAAACGGTTTTCGATGTAAAAATATACGGTGTGTCATAAAAACCGGGGTGCCCAAAAATAGATTGAGATATACAATTGTAATAACTTTTTATAAATATTTTGTCACAAGTAATCATTTTTTATTTTTATTTGTTCAATTAGTTGTCGTGCTTTAGAATATTATAGTGTACAATAGAACACTGATAAAAGCGCAGCCAAAAAAGCAAACCAAGATCTCATAGAGCATCTAATACGTTAATCGCTAATAAAAATGAATAACATCGGATCTATGAAATAAATAGCTTTGGGTCTATAAAACAATGAAAAAAGCTTAGTCGGAAAAAAAATTGGGTTAATTGAGGTTTTCGAAAGCAATTACGTGAATTTGGCGATAATTGACTTTACTATGAAAACTGAAAAAGCGTAGCCAAAAAAGCAAACCAAGATCTCATAGAGCATCTAATTTGATAATCGCTAATAAAAATGAATAACTTCGGATCTATGAAATAAATAGCTTTGGATCTATAAGACAATGAAAAAAGCTTAGTCGAAAAAAAATTGGGTTAATTGAGGTTTTCGAAAGCAATTACGCGAATTTGGCGATAAAATATAATCAAAAGTTTTGATTGACTGTACTATAGAACACTGAGAAAAGCGTAGCGGAAAAAGCAAACCAAGATCTCATTAGAGCATCAAATACGTTAAATACGCTAATAAAAATAAATAACTTCGGATCTAAGAAATAAATAACTTAGGATCTACAAGACTTTCTATAGTTTGTCGAAAGCAAACTAAGTGAAGAATATTTTTTTTATTGCAAGCATCAGATAAAAACACTAAAAACAATTTATAAATAATAATTATATAAAAAAATACACAAAAAAATAATCACAAAATATCAAACGAGAAAAAGTCGGCAATACGAGTGTCGCTCCAGGCCAGGGGTGAGGGTCCTTTTTGCACTTACAGGCCAATTTCAAAAATTAAAAGTTAGGGGAGCAATATAGTTTTGAATTTGAAAATTTTTTGATTTTGGTTTGACAATATCAGGGTGGTCCAAACCGTGACGTAATTCTATGTGGCCCGCCGAACAATTTTATACAATTCAAGTCTTGTCGATCGCGCGCAGTGGCTAATTTTTATAACAATGTTTCTAAATCACTGGGTCGTGACCCAAAATGAGTCGCCGTGTAATTTGATTAGGTCGCCAACAAGTCCAAAAATTTAGAAACAATTTGAAACATTGTGCGGTTTTTTGGAGAACAACATGATATTGGGAAAAAATAGAAAAATCCGAAACCGATTCCAAATGAAGACTTTTTTTTCTTTTTTTTTCTTTAGAGATCAATCACTAAGGTTTGGGGACGAAAATAGAGACGTTTATGCTTGATTGGATCGACAAAGCTTTCTCGTCCATTTTCGACCAAGATTAGGGTCGCTACAAAAATAGGTTGAGAATCACTGTTCTAAAACAAGGCATGACGGTTTCTGGGACAGAGTCTAGCGTTATCGTTCAGTCCAGAAATTTTCAAACATCCGCGACCGATTCCTGGTAAAGACGTTTTTTTAGAGAGCACCATGATTTTGAACAATTTCTATCCGGCTCAGGCCCGCAAGCTCGAACATTTTTCAAAAGTGGCCCGCAAGAGTGAAGAATTCGGACCACCCTGAAATCATTGAAATTTTGTATTTCTTGCTAAATTTGCACTGATATTTGGTATGTGGCTTCTTTCTAAAAATTTTTATGATCCCTAATCTAAATTGTTGTTTTACTGGCATCGTCCTATAACATTTCGATCGAGATTATATAGTTGTATACAGATTTAACCCCATCGGTTTGTCATGCCAATTCGTAAGGACACTATCTGCCCCTTGTGTCACGGAGTTTTACAAATATTGCTGGCAAGGAGGAATTGCCCTCCAATTTCTCATCTTCCGGACCCTCAAGTTCTGCTCAGCATTTCAAATAAATAATTTGTGTTCATCAAAAATTGTATTATTTTGTGTGCAAAATAAACTGCATCGAAGAATTGCCAGGTCTTGCCATGCGTTTACTATTTTTTGCATATCTCGGAAATAGCTTTCTTTCTCGTAATTCTTTACTAGCTACTAATCCTATTAGTTTAGAAGCTGATAGTTAGTTTGGATTTTCCGCTTTAATTGGATAAAACCGCGTGCAAACACATACAATCTCGTCGAGATCACTCGCGTACACGAGAATTTGTGAACTTGTCGACTGCTTTTTCTCGAATAAATCGTTCATTTTTCTCTCTTTGAGAAACTTTTTTTTCGAATGTAAAGTTTAGATCTTTAGCTTTCGCTAGCGACTAAGCAAGTTAAAATATCTTGCCACACGGTGACGCAAGAAGAAAAAAAACGGTAATTTTTGAAAAATAACTAGGGTCAATACTTTTATTTATTACTAATTCATTTTTCATTCAATTTTTATAAATTTTATATCGTTTTAATCACAAAAAAACAGGCTTTTAGATAATATAAAGTTTTAATTGCTTTTTAAACAAATAAAAGCGGAAATATTTAATAAATTTAGAGTACGTTTTTTTCTTGTTTTTTTTAAACAAAAGAGCCTGCCTTTTTAGAAAACGGCCGAAAAACCAGCCCGTACGGAAAGAGCTAGAAGAACCATTTTTGCAGGTAAGAATTTTCAAATTTATTATCCTATTTTCATTTTGAAGACACACAACTTGATATTCCGTTTTCAATATAACTTTTCCATCAAAATGAAGGCAAAATGTTTCACTTTGTAAAATTGCCTTGATATTTACTTTTTTACGCTCTGCATCTTTGATAACATGTTTCCAAACACCAACCTGAGTCGGTGAAGCTATATCAACACCATTTTCTTTAAGCGATTTACATACGATTGCTGCCTTTTTCGTTGATAAAGAGTGCTTGCTTACGAGCCTAGCTGCAGACGCCGCTGAACTATATTTGCTGAATTTTTCCTCCACTGGTTTGAAATCATCATCGCTTTTATTGTCATTACTATCAGAGATCACATCATTTTCTTCGTTTATTTTACAACTTAAAGGAGTTGAATGAGAGCCATAGGTACTTGGTTGACTTTAAATGAACTTTCTTTTTGAAGGATGAATTGAATTCAAATCTGCTTCTTTTCTGGTGCTGTACCCAACTCGACCTGACGTTTGAATCTGCGTGGTGTAAAGTTTCTTATCTTCTAAACATAGCCAATTACCATCTACTTTAGTTATGTCAAAAAGACCTTTCAATTCCTTTTCTACTTGCTCCGATTTTCTTTTTCTATATTTTTTATAAAGATCAACAACACTTCTTGTTTTAGACTGGACTTGCTGGTGTGATACAATGGGAAAGTTTAAAGATTTCCATAAATTTGTCAATTCTTTAGCAATCATCTTTATTCTGATACTTCTACTTTTTTCTGAATCAAATAATTCAAGATAGCGACCCACAATATGTTTTTTTGTCGGCATTTTGTATAAGTCAGATAAACTTACTGTTACCAACGAAAGGTCTGGTCTTCTTTTTACAGAGTATGTTTTGGGTAAGTTTTTACTATTCATTTTTTGACTCATGTAAAAAAAAACAATAAAATTTATGGCTCTGAAACAAAGATGAAAAGTATTTGTAAATTGGCATCATAGTTTTGCGAATTTCAAATGTAATATAAAAAGAAACAAGGTCAATTCTGTCAAATATTGTATAAAAAGAAAAAACTAATTTTTAAAATAAGCATATAAAAGAAGCTTACTTGTACCCGGAGCGAAAAAAATAAAAATTTTGGGCAAAAGTAGCATTTTCAGGCATATTTTATTAAGCAATGCGCGCGGACTTTTCTGCACGAAAAGCAAAAAAAAAGCCTTTTTAGGCTCAAAACAAAAAGTTTCATCAAGTAAAGTAACAGGTTTTTTGATTTGAAAAAAATGTTTAAAAAGTTATATCCCTAGTCTTCACCTTAATCTTAAACATTTTTCTGCCCTAAAATTCCTGAATTTGCTCAAATTTGCCCAAATTTGCCCAAATATTTGCCCAATTTGCCTAAATATTTCCTTGTCGCTGCCCGAAAAAAGTCTGATTTTGCCCAACTTTTTGAGACTTGCCCCTCCGACAGGTACGGTTATTGGTTGAGAGCCACTGCTTTCTGAGTTATGTCAAGCTCTGTGGCCCACTGAAAATAGCGCCACGGCCCACTGGTTGAAAACTACTGGACTAGTTGTTCTGTGAATAAAAAATTTGAGAAATTCTGGTCTAGGTAGTTAAACTCGTAATGCTGTTATTGTATAATTAACAATTTGATTGGCGCTTTTACTTTTCTTAGTGCTTGTGCTCATTTCTGGTCAAATTTATTCTTAGGTTTTTTACTTGTTCTTTGTGTAACTGTTACCCGTAAAGCCTTTGTGTAAGAGTTCAAGCTTCAGATTTGATTATTAAATATTTTTTTATGTGTCTGCTAGCGTTATATGCTTTTACTTTTTTGTTTTTATGTTTGACAACCAATAAATAAATCCCTTTACAATTAAATTGTTTAAACGTGACGTTTAACTGCCGATTTAAAGTGAGACTTCTTTTTTTGGTCTTCACTAGTTTTATAAGTGGAAAATTGGTAGTTTTTGCTTCTATTCAATTACGAAACCTGAAGAAGACAAAAAACACCGATGTGACACTTCGGAATCTCCATGAAATGCTACACAATCATGATTTGGACAATCGCCGAATAAATTTGGGAAAAAATGTACTGCTATGCCTTTGACTATATTTTGAACAATTAACTTTCCATTTCAGACGATTCTATTTTGTTTTAAATTCTCGACTACAGTTTTTTCTACCCAACAAAAACCAGATGCTTTTGTTTTAGATTTTTCCTCTCCCGCCAAAACATTTTCCACGCGAAACATTACGAAAATAAACCAACATTATGAAAATAAAATTATAAAATTTCAAAAATTTAGTTTGTCTAGCTTTAGTTTGTCTAGATCATTCGTGTAAAGTGGTTACTAGTTTAATGTTGTTTCCTTATTTGATTGAAGAATACGTTTATTTTTAAGTTTATTAAAACCTTAAGTATTTACTAACTTGTAAACAAGCGAGGTTTTCACAATTTAATAAACTTAAAAATCACCAATGGATAAGTTGTTACGGCCTAAAGATTTAGAGGTGGATCCTAATGCAGCAAACACTGAAAAAGTATTCAAGTTTTGGCTTCGTACAGTTGAAGATTTTATCGAAACATTAGTTGAGACACACCCGGAACAAGCTCGAGCAAATTTTAACAGAAAGCGTGTGGTTGTCAGTTATTTATCCCCGGCTATCTATGAGTACGTTGAAGAGGCTGAAACTTATGAACGAGTGATCGAAATTTTAAAACAAACATTTATCAAACGAAAGAATAACGTTTATGCGCGCCACCTACTAGTGAGTAGACGTCAAAGCTCTAATGAATCTATAGCCGAATATTTACAGGCTTTAAAAACTTCGTCTAAAGATTGTACGTTTAGAAATGTTACCGCACAACAGTATCGAGAAGAGCTAGTACGCGATTCCTTTATCAATGGCTTGTCTTCGGCCATAATTCGACAACGCCTTCTTGAAAATGACGAACTAAGCGTAGATCGCGCGTTCGAACTCGCCGATAATTTGGACCGAGCGTATCAACATGCAGTTTCTTTAAATACTTCCCAAACGCCTTCTGCTGGGTATCAGGCAGCCACCGCTATTCCTTTAGAGAGATCCACTTTGACTAATCAAAGTAGTGAAAGGTTTAAGGACAAAAGCGTGATATTTGCGGCTTCTACTAAAAAAAAATTCAGCGCAAATGCTACTTCTGCGGCGGTCCAATGCACATTAGTAGAGCAATGTGTCCTGCTAAAAATGCTGTATGCCATGGATGTGGTAAGCAAGGTCACTACGTTAAAGTTTGTCGTAAGATCAAGTCTAACACAGCTGCTGCGTACTCTTTAAGCGAATTCGACCATAACCCCGAAACCGAATGGGAGCAACCCCGTTTGGCTTCAGTTCTTGCTACTGCACCCGAATGTCTTAGCTATGCATTAATCAAAGCGAAAATGAAAGGAAAAGAAGTGAATGTTCTCATCGATTCCGGAGCATCTGTCAGTTTTATTGACAGTAAAGTAGCGGCGGAGCTAAAAATAACCATGCATGGCGAAGGATCGGAAATTTCAATGGCATCCCAAGAATTAGTGGCTAAAACTCACAGAAGCCTAAAAACTGCAATACTAGTATTAAATCGTAGCTACCTTCTGAACTTTGAGGTTATAGACAAACTCTGTACGGATGTGATTCTAAGCCAAGATTTCCTGCGTAAACACTCAGAAGTTACCTTTTGTATGGGAGGCAGTGACCCTCCCTTGAAAATTAACGATAATCAATTAAATGTCGCTGTGGCCAAGGTGGAAGCACCCCGTTTATTCGAATTTTTGTCCCCTGATTGTAAGCCTGTAGCATCGCCCTCTAGAGTTTATTGCAAAGAAGACCAAGATTTTATAAAAACAGAAGTCAAACGGCTTTTAAAAGAAGATATTATAGAAACCTCTAGATCGCCGTGGCGAGCCCAAGTCCTTGTGGTCAAACGCGGAGAAAAGCAACGTTTAGTTATTGATTATTCATCTACAATAAACCGTTTTACTATTTTAGACGCTTACCCACTGCCGCGTATTGATTCGCTTGTAAATCAAATAGCCAACGATCGATTCTATAGTTCAATCGACCTTCGGGCTGCTTATCACCAAGTTCCCCTTCAGGAATCAGAAAGAATCTTCACCAGTTTTGAAGCATGTGGTAAGTTGTATCACTATAAGCGATTACCATTTGGTCTGACAAACGGGGTTCCGCTTTTCAACGAGTCGTCGTCGTCGTTTGAAGGGTATCGACTCCAGGTCAGACACAAACAGGACTGGGGCCGAGGGTTTATCCTTTTACTACCCTAGACTGCTGTACTGCCTGGATCAGATGCTGGCAGTGATGTCATTAAGCCAGCATCGAGTTTCGTCATCCAAAACCGTCAGACCTCGTGCTCCATGTGGTGCCCGATGTATAGGGCACGCTGTTAGTACATGGTCTGCGGTTTGATCAGAGGCGCCACACTCGCAATTCGGTGAAGGAGCGAGACTCCATTTGTGCATGGACGAATGGAATCGCCCAACACCAGTCCGCAGGCGGTTGAGCTTGACCCAAGCTGCTCGGGGTAAGCCCATCCCAACAGGCCTGACACTGGTCTCGGGCACAAAAGCACGGAGCCTGGAAGCATTTTCACAGTACTCCGTTTTCCATTTGATTTGTCCATTCAGAAGCGCGGATGCCAAGTCTGGCAAGATTGTCCAAAATATTCCGCGCATCTGGCACAAACAGGCGTCTGGATCTTAGTCTCACTTGGCCAGTATCTGAGGACCCACTTAAAAGACCATACAAGATATGATCAGGATCCAGAGATCCACGGTAAGCCAAGGAGAGTGTCGCTCCCAGTCGGCGAAGCTCAGCTGGCTGGATGCCTGAAAGTACAGGTAGCTGGTCCGTTGAAGTGGGACGCAGGCATTCAGTAACTATGCGCAAGGCGTCATTCAAGACACTGTCAATGAGACGAGTATGAGCACTGCGACACCAGACTGGCACACAGTACTCAGCTGTTGAGTAGACTAGAAACAAGGTAGCTATGCGTAGTGTTTTAGCACCAGCACCCCATTCCGAGCCCACGAGTCGCCTCAGCAGTGTGACGCGCGATGATAGTTTTTTGCGCAATGCCACTAAATGGTGACGAAACGTGAGCGATCTGTCCAGTTTTACCCCAAGGTAAGTAGGGGTTGAACAGAACGGTAAACGTCTACCGTTGTTGTAGACCTTTAGCTCACGTTTGGCCTCTCGGTTATTTAAGTGAAAGGCTGCCGTCACCGTCTTAGTGTGACTGAGCTTCAACCTCCAAGTCTGGAGATACGCTGAAAGTGTAGACATGTCTTGGCTTAAGGTCCCCTCCATGTCCTTCCAGTTTCCAGAAGAGTGCAACAATGCTAGATCATCAGCATAAGCAAACTTTCTGGAAATCATGGAAGGAAGATCGTATGTATAGATGTTAAATAGGAGGGGAGCCAAGACCGATCCCTGAGGAACACCGTTTTTAAGACGGCGTAGCCTGCTTTGCTTGCTGTCACCGGTGGTAACGGTGAAACTTCGATTTCGGACAAGCTCCATGATCATTTGGACCATGTGCTTATCCGGAAGTAGTATCAGCAGCTTGCAGGTAAGGCCACGGTGCCAGACAGTGTCATAAGCAGCTGTCAGATCGATAAATACGGCACCGGCCTTCTTTTTAGCCTCGAAAGAATCCTCGATGTTCCGGGTTAGCAGGACAACTTGATCTACGGTTGACTTCCCGCGTCGGAACCCAGCCTGCTCTGTAGGGAGCAGTGGATCGATTAACGGTTCAACGCGGGCGTAGATAAGCCTCTCGAGGATCTTGTAGGGGACACAGAGCAGAGATATCGGTCGATAACTCTTTGGTTCCCCCACGGGCTTTCCTGGTTTTGGGATCGCGACCACAAGCGCTCTTCTCCAGATCTTGGGAATTTTGAGTCGGCGCAAACAGGAAGAAAGGAAGTCACGTAACCAGGACTTCAAAGCAGCTCCAGCATGGAGTATAAGCTCGGGGCAGATGGAATCAGGTCTCGGAGCTTTACCTGGTTTTAAGTGTTGAAGGGCAGCAGCAAATTCTCTCTGTGAAAAATTGTCAGAGATATTTACTGCGTCTGGTGTTGTGGCCCTCCAAAGTTCAGACACTTCTTTACAGACAAGTCGAGATGACTTGCGATCAACAGCCTCGTATTTCCCATTTTTAACCAGCTGAGATGCAATAGCATTGGCTGAAATGGGACAGTGACGAGGAGAGTGTCGTGACCTACCAGTAAGGTTGTTCAAAATACTCCACGCTTTTCGACTAGAGTGTGAGAAGTCAATGCTCCGAACTGCTTCGGACCATCGATCCTTCCGCTTTCTGTCAAGCTTGGCAAACAGAGCTGTAGCAGCCAAACTTGAGTCGTCTCCCTGAGGAGACTGCAGAAAGGTTTTATAGAGGGATTCACACTCTGCATCCCAACACGGAATGTAGTTATTTCGATACCCGCGTGGGATAGTCTTTTTGGCTGCTTTCTTAATGGTGTTACAGAAGTCCTGGTAAGCCGCATTCACATCAAGTGAATCAGGCGGCAACAAAGTCTTTGCGAATTTATTCGTCAAAGCAATGTAGTGACTCCATTTGGCCTTGCGGAAGTTCCATCGCTTAACAGACATGCTTGGCACTGCCATAGCTAACCTTGGTGGTGTAATAAGCGAAGGTCGATGTTGTGACCTGGGGAACTTGTCAAGGACACGTCTATCCGGTAAGCGACTGTTTGGACCTACGCTAGCGAAAGCTAGATCTGGATTGGTGCCAGTGTTCCAGCGGCCGGAATAAAAACTGGCAGCGTCCTTGGCATTATATAGCAGGGCAAGACAATTAATACTTGCCCATCCAGCCAAGCACTCACCGTCCGGACTGTTGTCATCGTAACCCCAGTCAGCATGACGACAGTTAAAATCGCCAGCGTACAGACAGGGGTGAGGATACACTGGGAGATGCAGGGTTCGCAATCGCGTTGGCGGTGGTTTGTAGACGTTGACTATTTTATAGCCATCAACATCCACACACAACCACTCGATCTCCGATGTCGGTGGAGATTGGTCCAAAAGCATATATCTCAGTCGCTCGTGGACAAACGTGGCAAGGCCATGCTTCCTGCTTAAAGAAGACCCAGCTAGTTGGTAGTTTGGAAGTACCAACTTCTCTGCATCAGTGCAGTGGGTCTCCTGCAGTAGGATGACGAGTGCCTCAGACTGCATAGCGAGGTGATGAAGAACGTTCATCTTGCTGGCAGTGAGGCCTTCGATGTTCAGCTGAAGAATAGTGGGTCTTCGGAACTTGTTGGCAATGTGCCCTGAAAAGGGCAGTTTTATCTTAGCATTGCCCCGTCCTGAAAAGGGCGTTTGCCGATTAGCAGACCCACACTGAACATCGGAATGGGTGGATACCCTTCCGTTTTGGTAGGTTCGGTTTCGGTCTGTCATTTTTAGAATTAATGAACAGACTTACTCGCGGCCCAGGCTGCGTGAAAGCACCTACCATCTGGACCTTTCAACGAGTAATAGACAATTTTATCAAACGACATAATCTTAAAAAGGTTTACGCTTATCTTGATGACATAACGGTCACGGGTACCACTGAAGAAGAACACGATCAAAATTTAGAGCGTTTGCTAAAAGCAGCGCTATCAGACAATTTAACATTAAATAAAGATAAATCTAAGTTTAAAGTTACATCTTTGAACTTATTAGGTTATAATATTTCGTATGGCGAAATTAAGCCTGATCAAAATCGACTTCAAGCGTTGCTAGACCTATCGCCCCCTATAAATGCAAACAAATTAAAACGTGTTGTTGGACTTTTTGCGTACTATGCACGGTGGATAGAAAATTTCTCAAAAAAGCTGCACCCCTAATGAACTGTAAAACTTGCCCTTTAACAGACGAAGGCCTTAAATCATTTATTCAACTAAAAAAGGACCTTGCTAACGCCAGTCTAAGAACTATTAGAGACGATTTACCTTTTGAAGTTGAGACCGATGCCTCTGATTATGCGATTGCCGGTATCCTATCACAGAATGGAAGACCTGTAGCTTATTTCTCTAGACGATTAAATGCAACTGAAAGAAATTATCCGGCAGTAGAAAAAGAAGCTACTGCCTGTGTAGATGCGATTCGAAAATGGTCTTGCTTTCTAAGAGGAAAGCATTTTTCACTTTGCACAGATCAACGCTCTGTCTCTTTTATGTTCGACCGAAGGAGTCGAAGCAAAATTAAAAATAATAAAATTCTTTGTTGGAGAATTGAACTGAGTCAATATTCTTACGATATAAAGCACAAACCTGGAAACAGCAACGTAGCGCCGGACGCCCTCTCAAGAATAATATGTTCTACTATTCCTTCCAAGAACAGACTGTTGGCTTTGCACAACAGTCTTGGTCATCTTGGGTTTGCTCGTATGTACCATTTCGTAAAATGTCGAAATTTACCTTTCACAAGCGAAGAAACTAAAGAAGTTTGTCGTCAATGCCAAACGTGTGCAGAAATCAAGCCTCGTTTCTTTAAGCCTCCTCAAGGTCAATTTATAAAGGCCACTCAAACTTTTGAAAGAATTAGTATGGACTTCAAAAGACCGCTCAAAGGAAAGAACCCATATATGTTAGTAATAATTGACGAATTCAGCCGATTTCCGTTTGCTTTTTCATGCCGGAATATTAGTACAAAAACTGTAATGTGCTGTTTAGACAAACTTTTTTACGTGTTTGGATTTCCATCTTATGTACACAGTGATCGCGGTAGCTCGTTCATGAGCCATGAACTGAAATCGTATTTAAGAGCACGCGGTATCGCTTCAAGTCGTTCTACGCCATACCATCCATGTTCAAACGGACAATGCGAACGCTGCGTTCAAACCGTGTGGCATACCGTAAAACTTAAATTACACGAACGCTCGTTGTCTGAGGAAAGATGGGAAGACGTACTTCCCGAATCGCTCCACGCGATACGATCTCTTGTGTGCTTGGCAACTAATGAAACTCCGCATGATTGTATGTTGAAGTTTAATCGCAGATCTATGACTGGTGTTTCTATGCCCGCCTGGTTGTTAAAAGAAGGACCTGTGTACTTACGCAAATTCATTAGAAACAAAAGTGATCCGTTGTGTGAACGTGTTTATTTATTAGATGCAAATCCTTCGTATGCACATGTTCGTTTATCCAATGGGAATGAGACTACCGTTTCCACGAGTGATTTAGCACCAGTACCAGAAAATGCGTATTTTGAAAATGAAAACAATTCGTTAATAAGTTCCCCTGACGCCACTCCACCGGCCTTGCTAACGAATGGCGAGAGTTCTAAAATGACGTCAGTTGTGGTAGACCAGACCGACTGGACGCTGCTAACTGCTGAAGCCGACCTTAACAACTTACCCACTCCGTCTGCTGATAAAACCTTTGATGTAGATGCAGTACAGCCATCGGTAGTAATACCCAGGCGCTCTGAAAGAATAAGGCGTCACCCAGAAAGACTTCAAGCAGAAAAACTTGGGGAGTGGGTCAGATAATTATATAGGTCAAACAGTTTACAATGTACATTCGCTCTCACACTCCTTTGAGTAATCTAATTTAATTTGAGTGTACTTGTGCTTGCATTTATTTATTTCTATATCTACTACTTAAATTGATTTGCTGTCTGTGTTAGTGCTTGCATAATTTCTTAAAGTGGGGGTGAATGTGAAGATTTTAGTTGCATTTTCCTGTTCATTCTACTTCGCAGTAATTGTACGCGTTTCCCGAGGCCATCGCGGTTGCTTGGCGCGCCGATTTGAGTTTTGTTGTCTGCGTGGTTGCGTGTAGTTTGAGACAACTGAAGCTTTAGTTTGTCTAGATCATTCGTGTAAAGTGGTTACTAGTTTAATGTTGTTTCCTTATTTGATTGAAGAATACGTTTATTTTTAAGTTTATTAAAACCTTAAGTATTTACTAACTTGTAAACTAGCAAGGTTTCCACAGTGCTTTTGTGCCCGGGACCGGTGCCAGGCCTGTTGGAATGGGCTTACCCCGAGCAGCTTGGGTTAAGCTCAACCGCCTGCGGACTGGTGTTGGGCGATTCCATTCGTCCATGCGCAAATGGGGTCTGGCTCCTTCACCGAATTGCGAGTGTGGCGCTTCCGAACAAACCATGTACTAACAGCGTGCCCTATACATCGGTCACCACATGGAGCACAAGGTCTGACGGTTTTGGATGACGAAATCCGATACTGGCTTAATAACATCACTGCCAGCATCTGATTCAGGCAGTTCAGCAGTCTAGGGTAGTAAAAGGATAAACCCTCGGCCTTAGCCCTGTTTATGTCTGACCTGGAGTCGATGCCTCTTCAATCGACGTATTTATCTTTACGGTGTAAAAACGGAAAACAAAGGTGATTTAAGATTATTAAAAACATACGTCCATTAATTAATTGCTACGAAAAGTTTTGTTATTATAACGACAATTGTTTTTTAAACCTGGTTCCCAAATACCAAATTGGAACCGGACGAATTGAAGATATTCAGTTTAATTATTGTTAAAAAAAAGATTTAAATTGTTATCCAATATGACAAATGATTTAATTCAATAAAAACAAAAAACATCGTTAAAAAGTTCTTTTTAATTTTCTTGAAAAAAAAACCATGATGGCTTTGCAATGTTTTGTTAAAAGGTTTTTATCATGATTCGGTCAATTGTCGTTGCGATCAAATGTCGTTTCGATTAAGTGTCGTTCGATCAACTGTCGGGTCACGATTAGAAATATGTGCACTGAAGTTGACTGAGTTTTTATTAATGGCATATGGTTTCGTGAAATGCTGCTCACTTCGTCAGGTACAACGGAATATGACTTTTTCGCCTAACGAAATTCCGCGTTAGCGCTAATAGTTATTATTTTATAAGTAAAACAATGCAATTGTTATCAGTTTACTAAAAATTTTAAGCCAAAATGTTGTAATTTTTAGTTAAATTGTATCATTTTTAGCAAATTTGCGCCGCAAGTGCCCTCTTCTGGATCTCGGTTTCGGAAATTTAATGTTTTTTGCACCTCCGTATCCCGTTATTGCCTGATGTTAAATAATATATGACAAAAATAAGCATCTATTTATTGTATTTTTTCTTTTAATTGTGACTAAAATTGTTCATAAACAGTAATACAGTAGACAGTAATGGCTTTAATTGGGTGCGAACGGTGCGGCCGCACCGAGCCCCCTTAAAATACATCAAAAAGTGGCCCCCCAACACAAAAAATTGCTCTATTTCTTATAGTAGCACCAGGATGTTGATGGCAGGTGAAAAAGAAAAAAAAATTTTGGAAAAAAAAGGGTATCGTAGGCTGATGACATTTTCTTTTTTTTTTGAGATCACATTGTCTTGGGGTAGTATAAAGTGCCTTTCCATGCTTTGGATCACCCAATAGTGGCCTCCTCTAAATTGAAAAATTTTTTTTTTTTAGAGATCATTTAGTTTTCATATACTAAATATGGCCTCAGCTACTTTTTTTTAGTACACAAAATAGTGGCCACCCTTCCTTTTCTTGCATTGGGCCTCCCTTTTGTAAGGCCATCACTGACAGTAGACCTAGGTAAATCCGAATTCGGTTAATGTGGAATTTTACTTAACTAGGATAAAAATGAAAGTACAAATAATTTTTATATAATTTTAAATAAGAAACTTTGGATAATCCGAATCTTCGTCTATTTTGGACAAAAAATGCTTTTTTTATTTGTAATCCGGATCTTCCCGCTTTGCCATTAACCTAGAGCCCGGGTTCTTAAACTGGAAGGCTCACCTTCTTGTGAGGCGTGAAAGGTTCATAAGGGGGGCACGAGCAACTGGCTGCAAACTGAATAGATAAAAACATTGACATAAAATAAATGGAAAAGAGGTGTGAGAGTAATTACAGGGTGGCCCAGATATAACCAAACCCAAAAGCACTTTTCATAATAATTCGGGTTCGGTTATATCTGGGCCACCCTGTATATAAAGTATGGGTATATATGTAGATTCCACGTTAAAAAGTCAAGTGGTAGGCCTACCATAATACGTAGCCTAATAAGCAATTACGCAATGTTACCAAGTTGTTTGCAGACTCGTCTTCATACAAAACATCTTGGCCATAAAGAGAAATCTTTATCTTTTTTTCAAAGCAAGAAAGACTACCGTATTTATCCGATGGTAAGCCCCGGCTTATATTGTTTTCTGCTTTTATTTTTAAGCGGCTTACTTTTAAGGCTGGTTTACAATGAAGGGCGGTTAACAATTTTTTCATCGCAGCATTTCAGTGAAAATAAGAATCACACAAAGTGTAACGACCTTAGAAACAAACATTCTAAACACTTACTACGAATTGAGAACTATTGAAGCGTAACTTGTATCGAAAAACTATGTTAATTACCGGTAGCTTTTATTGTTTGAACATGGACTTCAAAATAATAGTACCGGTTTTAAAAGGTGTTGTTTGAAATTCGTTTGATGTATGTGGTATAACAACTTGCGATGCAGCAAAAAACCCTTGCTTAGAAAATGGAAATCTACCGGTGATCAGAGTACTCTTGAAAGCATAATTGAAAATCTAAACGTTATTATTGATGATGGCGTTAATGTGTATCTGATGTTAAGTAAATACGTGATTAAATACTTTAGTGCTTTCTTAAATACGATAGATTTTAATGGTAATTCATAGGTTAAAGAACTCAAGTTTTACAGTTGTAGGTGCGACTTACTTTCAAGGGCGGTTTATAATAATTTTCTATTGCTATTTTGTGCGGTGTACTTTTAAGGGCGGCTTACCTTCAAGGGCGATTTACAATCGGATAAATACGGTATCTGAAAAATTGAAAATAATGTAATGTAATTGAAAAGTAAATGCTTTCGTCATTTTTTCTCTGTAGAAATAGTAAAAGCGTCATTTGAAATCGCTCCCATGATTGCTAAAGAGAAATCTCACAACATTGGTGAAACATTGATTAACCGTGCTGGTTAAAAGCAGCTGGTCTTGTTTTGAGAAAAACTTACCGCAAAAAATAGCAAAGATTTCACTCTTTGAATTCTACAATTAAATCTTCATTGATGAGCTTAAAAAGACATTGAGTGTCAAGTTCTAAAAAATGCTTCACAATAGTAAAACTTAGGAAAAATTTTGGGTGTCTGCAATGATGGTGGTCTGACAATATTTGGGTCTCAAAGTGAAGTCGTTGCAAAGATAAAGGAGAAAACCCCCAATGTAGTTGGAACTCACCGCGTGATTCACCGAGAGGCTCTGAGCTCTAGAACTTTACCTATTGTCATGAAGATAACTTGCAACAATCGTACAAACTGTCAACTACGTTAAAGCAATTGATGTCAATACAAAACCGTTTACCAAGCTTTGCAAGAACATTGATTCCAAACATAAAACTCTGCTTTTTATACATCCTTTCGTTGGTTATTAAAAGTTAATACGTTAGCCCACCCGTATAAAATAAAAAATGAACTTATCCTATTTTTTGAACTCATGGGGACACAAGATTTTCTTTTGTCAAACAAATCAAAAAAGTTTCATCTGACGTTGGCAAACTTCGTGGATATTTTTGAAGCGTTAAATGATTAAAACTTGATTTTGCAGGACAAGAATATCAACTATATTAATGATTATGATGCCATCAACCCTTCCGTGGCAAAATTGGGGCTGGGTATTGTCGAATTTAAAAGGGAAATGCAGCTTTCTTTCCAAAACTACGTATTACTCACGAAAAAACCAAAATAAACTGAAGGGCAAGCATAAAGTCGAGGCAGAGTGTCACCTACGACTTTAAAAACAAAAATTTGAACGCTGTTTTCCAAATTTGAGCAACGTTGAACGTACAAAATGGAAGATGACGAGAAATATTTTTCGTTTGAACAACAATATTCTTTTTGAAAATTTGCGGGAGGTATTTTCGGAAATGAAATGTAACTCCATTGCAAAAAAACAATTTTGAAGCTGTCACTGACTGATTTATGGGCGAAATATGCGTACATATACAAGAGTGTAGATGCTGCTCTGTATGTACACTCCTTCCGTTTTCATCAAGTTACTCATGGGGTATCTGCTAAAAAGTCAGGAAATTAAACTTTTGGTTTCCAAAAAACAGTTACATCTTTTTTATTAACAAAATTTAGTTATAGTTGTTCTGTTTATTGGTGTTAAATTTTTTAATATGATAGGGCTTGAGTTTTTTGGTATCATCAAGGTGACGAAAGTTTTGTTTGCATGATGAAAGGGGGCGCGTCTCAAAAAGTTTAAGAATCTCTAACCTAGAATCTCTCTTGTCGACATCACAATCATCATTTTATATTAAAGTTACAGTAAAAGCGTTTGCTACGTAGCAACTTAACTTACTTAATGCAGTTAACTTAATGTCTTTGAAGGTTTGTTTCAGTGATAGATTGCGGTTTTTTTGTGCATAATAACTACTTACTGTTTGATGTTCAAGGAGAATCAAATTAAAATAGAGGAAAACTCAATCCGGATACTGAATGACGCTTACGCAGCCATGAGAACGTTGCAGCGCTGTGGGGTTGGTTGTTCATGCCTTGGCATGGAAAATATCGTGTTTCAATTAAAGGAAAGACTTAATGACCAGCGGCCGAAATGCCTAAGATAATCCGAAATTACCGATTTTTATACAGTGAAGTGCGTTTGATCTGTGTCTCAGTGTAAATATGTATGATTGGGTTATTTTGCATGAAAAAATCCGTTTATTTCAAAATAACTCATTTATTCGATTGTCACAAGTTTAATTAAGATGATTTTTATCAATATGCTACAACTCTCAATAACTGAAGGATAGAAAAAATAGTCTTTGAATACATCCCTATCTACGCCTAATTTTGATGATTTTGTCTGTCAAATCGAATCCGGATTAACCGAGGTCCACCGTATTTCTGATAAATTTCAATTTCAATCGGCTAATTTGTTGCATCACTGTGATTATATTCTTACGTCAACCGTTCAGGAGAATTCAGCTTTAACTGATTACAAAAATTACTGTTGTAGTCAAGTTAAGCACTGAGGCGACGTAATATAGTGCTTCCTTGATTATCCATACCTCGTTTATCCAGCATTCAATTATCCGGCCGCTATATTGGTACATCACAGTAGTAGTGTACACCACAATACATTATTTCAATATTACAGTATTTTAAAATCTACTGAGAAAACGTAGATCTACACGTAAAAATCCGAAATTGATTTATTTTTTAGTACAGTGTAGATCTAAACAATAAATACAGTATATACGATAATCGTGTACTTTTGTTGGTTTGACTATAAGAATTCAATTAACCGTTTTTTTTTGTTTATCCGTTCATACACGTATTTTAAAAAGTAACAACCCAACTTGACCGAATAATCAAGATAGCATTGTAACAGTTATTTTTAACATGCTTACTTTTAAAACTTCAAAGAATCGGAAGGAATAAAAAATGAAAAAGCCCGTGTCAACTATTGAAATCAACCTGAAATATGTGCACTGAAGTTGACTGAGTTTCTATTAATCGCACAAGCTTTCGTAAACTACAGTTCACTTCGTCAGGTGCAACGAAATTTGACTTTTGCACCAAACGAAATTCTGCGTTAGCGTTAATAATTATTATTTTACAAGTAAACAATGCGATTGTTGTGAATTCATTAAAAATCTTCAGCAAAAATGTTGTATTTGAGGCTTTTAAAGCACTAGAAAAAACCAGATGCTACTATATTATTTGAAACAAGAATTGCAATTACTCTATTCATTTCTAAAAAAGATCGACACAAACATATAAATGGTTAGTATTTGTAAATTAAATTACCAAAATATGTTTACTTTAATGTAGTTACAAAATAGTTTGGTCGCCTTGCTAATTTTGGTTTTACTTTAACCTATGCAACATTGGACTTAAATCAATTCTAAAAGCAAAATTACCGCGAGCTACAGTATGAAAGATTAAAACAATTTCTTTAAAAAATAACTAAAGTATCTGACTTTCAAGCAAAGTTTAGCTGAATAAGTGTAAGAAATTAGTTTTCATTACATAACTAACAGATCGTAAAATTCAAACTAACTTTATATATGTAGTACTTTTTTACTTAAACTCTCTAAAAATTGTAAAAAAACAAAGTAACAAATCTTTAGTTTAAAAAAAATCTTTTAAAAATTGCATTTTGGAAATATTTGGCAACCTCCTTAACAAGATTGTTCAACGCAAACATACTGTACTGCAAGTTACAGCATGATCAAGTTTTTGAATTTGTTTTTGCAATCTGACTAATCTGACTATACACCCAGGCCTACCACTGTTGAATTTTTGAACCCAGATCTGGGTTCCTGAGAAATTGTCCAATTCTTTTTCATAAACAAATTTAATATTGGCCAATGAGAATCTGAGTTTTTTAAAGCGAAGATTTTCATACAGGAGAAAAGGAGAAGTAAGACCTTTATATAATTACGCCTTGTGTAAACTGTTAATTTGTTAAAATAGTTTCATTTATAAGCCTACAAGCTTCTCGATTTCATGAAAAAACACAATTTCTTTATAGAACAAAAAACAGCATTTATTTAAAATCTGAATTAAAGGAAAATCTACCTACAATGCATATAAAATACAACCAATTAATAGCAATGAACAAGAACTAATAATGTCCTAACATTTAGCTTATCAAAAAATAGATTAGTTTATTTAGAAATAAGCACACATGCGTTTTCTTCATTCCTTGTTGTGCCATTGAGACAAATCACTCTTGATGTATCTGCATGAATCAGTTTAAGTAAACCATCACGGAAGGATTTTTTTAAAATAAAATTTACACTAGAGTCCACAGTATCGTTAAGAAATGTACTTACTATTAAGGTGTCATTTTGGACGGTAAGGTAAAAGTATAAATTGCCCTCTGAAACTGAAAATGTTCTAAGTGTCTTATTATTTGGGGACATTGAGATTTTCCATTTTGCATCAATAATCCTGTTCTTGAAAATATATTTTTCAAGACTATTCAATTGTCTTGTCTCCGGTGCGATTACCTTCAAGGTTACGCAGTCTCTGATCAGTCCTCTTTTATCTCCGTCGACAAATAGCATAAAACAAATTACTAAGCAGCCAACAACATACGTAATTAATGTTGACATAATTTCAACTATCGTTTCAGACAAAGAAGCTATTATAAAAGTAGGGAAATATTCTTCTAAATATTATCTAAATATAATAATTATTTTTATTTTGTTGCAGCAAATTTACGTTTTGATTTTTATTGCATAGATAGAACATAGCCGTTTAAACAAAAGAGGCGGGAGGAACAATTGCCTCTCAACTTGATTTGCCTTCAAAAAATTTCGCCACAATTAAAATTTTCGAGCACTTGGTAAGTTTTTGTTGTCATAAATTCCACCTATAGCTTATAAAATGTTTCTTGCGCAAAAAAAAGATACTTTCGATCAAAATCTTTATTTCAATACGTTGTACACAAGATTAAACATTACAGTTGCCTTTTTTAGGATACAGCTGATTATTTCAACTGTAAACTTACGATGGCGGTAAATTTTGATCTTTCGGGTACCAATTAAGAAGATTTCGCGCACGTAAAATATTAAAAGTATTTCATTGTTTATTCATAAAACACCAAAAAGATATCAAGAAAAGATGTGGGATGAGCTGGTATGAGTATTTAGTCTATTTAATACATTTAGCCTTTTATGTGCCCATGCGAAATTATAATTCGGGCAATGGTCATGTAAAAGTGTGATATCTTTTCTCCGACATATTTTTGTCAAGTATACCTATGATATAGAATGCTCTTTAATTAATTTATAAAACCGACATTAGTGTAATCAGAGAGTTGGCACGCCATAAATTTGTGATTTTTAATTATTCAAACAAAACATTTTTCCAAACTTCAAATTTAAAATAAAGAAATAGCACGTAACCATGTGATGTATAGGCTAATAAATTCATTGTTTCGATTTTCGTATCAACTAATTTTTAAACTTTACAACGAAGCTTACAAGACTTCAGTAAATGCTTTTTAATCTTTCAAATAATGTGCTTCTAAAACTTGGTCAATCTACTCTAATACTTTTAGAAGTTGAAGTTTCTAAAAAGGTTTAAAGAATTGAAGTAGGTATTTACAACTTGATCTTCAATGTGATATTTTTAAAATTCGGCTTCAAAATTTTATCACGAAAAAAAGATCACAAAATTATTACATTAAAAGTTAAAATTTAACTGTGATCTCCTCTAAAGAAGCGTTAATATAAGTCAAAACTTAGGGTTATTATTCGTCCCATTTAAAAAAATTCGTCCTCTTTTTCAATAAAACAAAAATTAGATTTCCGAAATATTCAAAAATTCCCAAATGTCCTTTTCAGTTTTTATATTTTGAACAATTTGAATATTGGCTCATGCAGCTTGATTTTTGAAAAACTCGAAGTCAACCGTGGCCACGAGCCGCATGCGTTTCCGCTTGCTTTGTTTGTGGTTCCTGCAAATTCTTACAATGAACGCAAGTTGTTTTTCTACTGTCTTAAATTTTCCTAGATGTCGCATTACGTGTTTATTAACGAACTCCAAGCTTTGAATACATTTTTCGCGAGATATTTATTAGGAGAACTGCACAGTAAAAAAACTGTCAAAAGATACTAGTCGTTAAAGACATTGAAAAAGTATCTAGCTGAGAAGATATAACTATAACTGACATACCGCAAATACCAATGAACATGTAAAAGTAAGCAAAATATCGTGACCTCAAAAGTATTTTTTGATTGGGAAATTTATCCATTCACAGTCAGCAATATCAGCACGGTCGGTATGTTCACTATTCTGTGAAGGCCATCGGTATTACAGAGTGACAAAAAAAACGACTTGTATTTTGTTCATACTTGGATATATTACATCTTTATAGTATATAATAATAATATTCTGAAAATTTCTTTAATTAATATGAAGTACAAAATATGATATGCAATAGAAGTTAAAAACTTGAAAAACCATTGGTGCAGAATTGTAAAACCAGCTTAACTTTTTTTAGTGAAATCAATAGAATCAATATTGACATAACGACTAATATTTGGTCGCTTTTCCATGATTAGTTATGACTTGATGTACTTTTTTTAAGGACAAAATGAGTTCTTGGAGGTCCGATACCTTAATTTCATTCCAAGATTTCAGAATAGCATCTTTGAGGTCTTTTTGTTCTTTTTTGTTCTCAAATTCCCTCCATTCACATACACTTTCTTGAACAGCATTTTCCAAAGATTTTGAAATGGATCGATATCTGGGGACCTCGCTGGCCAGTGCATAACTTTGATGTTATGCTTCTGAAACCACTGCATAGTCGTATTGGCCTTGTGAATGAAGCTGTTGTTCTGCTGGAACATCCATTTTTGCCAGCAATATGCCTCACAGATGTCAGAAAACTAGTGGACAGCATTCACAGGTAGCCAGAAACATGAGATTGAGTTCGGGCAATTGGGGGTTTTGCCTTCATGCCCCATGGCCGCTGAACAAACCATAAACATTATATGGCTGAGCGTGTTGGTTGGGGCAAAGACAATATGACCTAGTACAAAGGTATCCAACCTTTTTTCACAATGGGCCAAATTAAGTATATTCAACCTGCTGTAAAATTATAGGTATTTGAAATTTTCTTTTTTTATTGTTAGATGCCATGACCAGATGACGAGTATTAAATATATATTTATAATTAATTAACTAATTAGTAATCTAAGTGAAATATGAAACTATCAAAATCATTACGTGATTAGTATTAAAAATGTCCATGTGGAGGTGTTTGGAATCCCAATTACGTGAGTTCCTTTTCTTCTGCTTGCACCGACTCAAAATTCCCAAGATCTAGAGAAGAGCGCTTGTAGTCGCGATCTTAAAGCTGATAAAGCCAGTAGGGGACTCAAATAGTTATCGACCAATATCTCTGCTCTGTATCTTTTACTAGATCTTTGGTAGGCTTATCTACGCTCTTGTCAAACCAATTAGTAATCCATTATTCCCTAGACAGTAGGCTGGATTTCGACTCGGAAAGTCAACCGTGGATTAAGTCATTCTATTGACCAAAAACATCGAGAATTTTTTGTCAATTTATCAATATGACGGCGACATATGACTTTTTCTGGTACCGTAGCCTTACATGCAAGCTGCTTGAAACTTCTTCCAGATAAGTACATGATCAGAATAACCATGGAACATCCGAAGTTTTACTCTTATTGTGGAGCAGCAAATAAAGGCGGATTCTCCGTCTAAAAAACCGAGTTTTTTAGAGATCGATCTTGGCTCTCCTCCTTTTTAACCTTTTATATTTACGTGCATATCTTCCCTCCTCGATTTTCAAAAAGTTTATCTGCGCAGGCAATCTAGCATTGTGAAACTCCTCCTGAAAAGTCTTTGCGGGGACTTTAAGACAAGGCATGACTAAACTTTTAATGTATTTTCAGACTTGGAAGCTAAAGCTCAGTCACACTAAGACGGTGACGGCAGCTGTTCAGTTAAATAACAGAAGAGGCCAAACGTGAGCTATATTACATTAGACTTTTACCATTTTGTCCAAACCATACTTAGTTTGTGGTAAAACTGGACAGATTGTTTACCTTCCGTCACCATCTTGTGGCATTGAAAAAAAACTATATTAGCGCGTCACACTGCTGAAGCAACTTGCAGGCTCAGTATAGGTGCTGGTCTTAAAACGATGCGCACAGCTGTCCTCTCTTTGGTCTTCTTAACAGCAAAGTACTCCGGACTACAATCTTATGGATGAAAATTTTAAAAAACTTGGTTTTTACCTTTTTTTGCCTGTTACATTTCAAAAAAAGATGGCAATTTCCATTCAGCGATGATGTAATTACAATATATGCTTAAGATGGTTTTTTCATCATTCGTGTTGTCACGAACAAGCAAACATCCTTGAGGATGGATATTAAAATGCTTAATTTTTTTCGAAATTCACTTGTCTATTTCTAGATTTGTTTTCATAGGCAGATTCAACCAATTAACATTTTATTGCCGGCGACGTTTCGGTATACGTTCACATACCGATTGATTATGAGATTTATTATTGTAAGACAGATTCAAGCAACTAGCATTACCGGAGGCGGTTCACTATATTTGTTGAACATTTTGATTTGATTTAGCCTATTTTCTTTTTTAGTAGATTAGCCGCGTACACTAATTGACGAAGCGCTCAATTCAAATTTGATTTGCAAAAATCTATTGAAGCCTAATTCATAATTCTAACTAAAGAAGCAAAATTTAACAAACACGACAATTAAATTTTTAGAATAATTAAACTAACTTACGAAAAGGCGAAAATTGTTTTTCAATGCAACCCAAATTTAGATTTTTACAGATTAAAACTATTAGTAGTTCTGAAACAACAAAAAATTATAGATCACACTGATTCAACGTACTAAAAGACTTCGTACGTACTAAATTCAACGAATTAAAAAATGCTTTTAAAGTTGCTGTGGCTTTGTTGCACTGAGACTATAATCAATTGGCAATTTATCATTGAGATGGCGTTTTTTCTGAAGTTAGGAAATGAGAGGTAAAATTAAATAAACGAACCCAAACGAACCATAGCAAACAACTCGGTGACATTATGAACCAAATCACTCACGCCCAGCGCGAAATAAATGAGCTGCGATAAGTTTCAATCTAAATAATTACACAAGATTTTAGTAATTTCTATTAAAATTATGTATAAACAACCGGAAAATAAAGAACAGCACACATGAAAATTACAAAGCAACACAATACACAAAATACAACAATTTAGACAGAAAATGTTTGGTCTTGGTGTAAAAAAGGTTTAATTTAATTATTGTTTCGAAGTTCTTCTTCCATTGCCAAAAGATAAAGTTTTTAAATGGGTCTTAACAATTTGCGTTGACCGGAAAGACGTAGTTCAACCTTGTAAACAAACCTATCGGGTCCTGAAAAATCTCAAAAACGATGACGTGCTGCCATAGTCCTCGGCAAAGCCGTACATGCAGGGGGAGGAGGGGAAGCAAATTTCCAAAATTTGGGCAAAATCATAATTTTTTGGGCACTGACAAGGAAATATTTGGGCAAAACCAAAATTTTTCGGGCAGTGATATGAAAAATTTGGACAAAATCGGGAAGTTTAGGACAGCGGCAATATTCAAATGTACAGGAAATAGTTACCAAATTTAGGTGAAGAACTTTTTTTTTAGAGAACACCATGAATTTTGGGACGAAAATCAAGAAATCTGAGACTGATTCATAGTGATGAACCTTTCTTTTTGGTCTTCATCCTAGAATCTCAGATTAGGTAGTTTCCTAGAATCGTTTACTGGAATAGTTAGTAGTTTATTAGAATCTCAGTTAAGGTAGAACGGTTAGGAATGAAGATAAGGGAGGGCTGGTTGAGGTGGTATGGACATGTCATGAGGAGAGACTAGGAGTATGTAGGAAGAAGGGCGATGAAAATGGAGTTACCAGGAAAGAGGAAAAAAGGGAGGTCAAAGAGAAGATTTCTGGATGTAGTAAAGGAAGATATGGGGGAAATTGGTGCGAGGGAGAAGGACATTGGAAACAGGACGCTGTTGAGAAGCATCACACGGAAAGGCCGAAAGAAGAAGATCCTAGAATCTCAGACAATTTTTTTGTCCTTTCCTTAAAGTACTAGAAGATCATGTTTTGGACAAGTGTCACAAAATTTTGGAAAAACTTCATTGCCCTCACAAAATTTTTTGGCTGGTATGCCTATGGTCCTCAGGTGCCGAATGTCCTTTTAGATGAGGTTTTATGACAATAACATAATCGCCTTTTTCAAATCTTTTCTCCGTCTAAACCACTGTTGCATAATAAAAGATGATGTCACACTTCATTCGTGATCATAGCCGTACCAGCCCAAAAAATTTTGGGGGGGCAATGAAGTTTTACCCAAATTTTGCGACGTTTGCCCAAATCATGATTTTATGGTACATTTCGGATATGACAAAAAAATTGTTTGAGATTCTCAGACGAAAAACCAATTTTGTCCTAAAATCATGGTGATCTCTAAAAAAAAAGGTCTTCACCTAAATTTGAGTTATTATTTTTTGCAATTCATCATCGTCACCTCTCTAAATTTCCTGACTTTGCCCAAATTTTTCGTATCGCTGCCCGAAAAATTATGGTTTTGCCCAAATATTTTCTTCTCACTGCCCGAAAAACCTTAATTTTGCCCAAATCTTAGAAACTTGGGGGGGCAATTGCCCCCCTGCACCCCCGGCAAGTACGGCTATGTTCGTGAAAATTGTAATTTCACGAAGCTATAGTTTATTTTCTATTTTAGAATAATTTAAATTTTTATTATGATGTAATATACTCATGGCCAAATAATAATCGCAATGGCGGTAAAGCTTGCCTTTATCTTACTTTAATTATATGCAACCTTTTTCACGATTGTTCTAAATGTTTTTCTCTTCAAGCCAAACAGTTAATGATGTAATGCGCTTTTGTTGGGATTCTCCGATTGGTCGTTTTCCCTATAGCGCATATGATGACCGAGTATAAACTTTGTTGTAGCAGATAGTACAAAATTCGATCATCAGATAGCGCTCGCTACTGTAATGAAGCATATAGCTGTGTCGGACGGATTTAAGTTTCAGCGCTGGAACCGCTTTGAAGTTTGGCAAAGCGGGGAGAAGAGTTTTCGTTAATTGTTAGTTGTGTGGATTTTTGTAATACATTTGTTTTAGATAGAGACAGTGGTCCCTGTCTGTTTGCGGAGAGAAGTTTTCAACGAATCAATTCAAACTTAGTTGAAGCCAACTGCATAAAAACGCTTCAGTCTCGCAGCAAACTACTTCTTGAGCCGGAATAAATAAAAAATAGACACAGCTTTACTTCAACGCAGGTATTCTGGTTACCTTGTTCAACTGGTCCTCTAGGATTCCAAAGTAAAGTATGTACAGATGAAGAAGCAAAGCATCCACAACTCCCAGAAAATGCTAATGAAATTTTAAGCCTGTTTGATCTATTTTCTGGGGTGAGTAAATTTAAATGAGGTACAGGATGTTGTCCATAGGGTAAAGTAGCGTGTTGCTACTAAAAGGCTCTTCTCTAAGTCTTTAACGGTTTTAGAAAACATGGGTCGCAAATTTACAAAGTAGTTTATCTCGGCAATTATATTTTCCCATTCAGATTAGCTATAAGAGTATTTTTTGTAATTACAAGAGTAATTTAAAGCTTTACGACAACTCCACACTGAGGATTCAATGACACCGTTTACGTGAAGTGGCTTGGGGTATATTAAATTCCCAGATAAAATCAAATGTTGAACTTTTTATGAATCTGATTTAATCTACTATATGAATTTAAAATTGCTTTTAAAGTTGCTGCCGTGTTGTCTGAGACTGTAATCAATTAGCAATTTATCATTAAGCTGGCGAAGTAAGAAAAAGAAACGTTTTTTATGAGCTCGTTAAGAAAAGGAGTTAAAACGACGTAGAAGGAAATAAGTGAACCAAAGCGAATGAATTTTACAACTCGTTAATTTGAACCAAAGCAAATTTTGTTAGACATTTTATTTGGTCTTTATAAAAAAAACTGGCGAAATGAATAAACCTGGCCTGAATGTAATAATCAGTCAGATCAAGCAGTCGGAATGCGAGGATGCAAAATAATAAAGGTAATAGGATGACAGAATGTAGTTTTTGTGGGTGCATGCATGCATCTTTTAGGCTTTCATAGTCTGCGCATTAATTGCTATGCAGATGTGCTATTTTTGTAAGGTGCGTAATCGTAAATTACCAATCTACTAGGAAATTAGGGAGATTTTTATTAAATTGCCAATAACCAATCGTATTCATAAGTGGTTCAACCTAATTTAAAGTGCAATTAATGTCCGGATTGAAATACTTTAGCAAAACATAAGAATAAAGTTAAAAAGTATTTAAGCAATTGGCCCATTTTAGACCTTTGCTCCAGCAAAGAAACCTTTCGTTTGGAGTCTCAAAAAGCCCCTTGGTTGTTTTTGCATCGATGTAATTTTTTTTAGACAAAATTTTAGTTTAGTGACGTACAAGTATTTTTGAAAAATTTTATTTTTTTATCGCGCTAACTTTCCTTTTATAGCCCTAAGACCTACTAAATTCATAGAAAAATATTTCTTTCCTATTTAAGAGTTTGATTTGCATAAAAATGCTAAATTAGAAGTCTAAAGCAGTGCTACGGATCCTTTTTTCTCTCATAGCACACTTACAAACTTCCAAAATTTAGTGGCTCATCTTGATAAGATGTAAAAAATATTATTAATTTAAACAAAAAATATTTTTATGATTTATTTTAATAAGCTGGAGAGTCTTGCTGGTGTTTGAGTGAGCAAGTTGTCTAGCAGTTGTAAAGCTTAATTTTTGAAAATAAACATTTTTCTCTATTTCAAAGAAATATTTACAATATATTATATATATTACATAATATCATTACCTGTGACACACCAAGCATTCTTGCCGCACACCCCTGTGCCGCAACATACCAATTGCGGAGCACTACTCTATAGGGATATCGCTTTGCCAGAAAACTAAAAACGCTTTGCAAATTTGTAACATTTTTAAAAAAATTAGTTTAAGAATTGCTACATACTAAAAAATAGTAAGAAAGTTACGTTTATTTTTGATAGCAGTCATTGATGGGTTAAAAATGGTCGTATAAGGCAGTTTAACTTGGCCTTTTGTTGGCTAAAGTAGATTTAGTATTGTGAACAATCAAAAATTAGTTGGTGATTGCAGAAGAGCTATATTTGCTTTTTAGTTGCCGTTGCATGATCTTGATTTTGGCATAGTTTGAAAGTTGATTATGGATTTTCTTTGCCCTTTACCAAACCGCTCAGTTGTGGCAAAAAAAAGCTTCTATTGCATCGCTTAAGACATGACCATGTGCCGCCTTTGGCGTACACTTGCCAGTTGAATTCTTGTCACTTTACATATTTAGCATTCGAAGTTAAGAAAAAATTTACAAAGGACCATTCTGATGTGCTATCATGCTATAGCCATAACACTGAAAAGATGTTGATAAAGACAGAGATACAAGAGTATCTGTAAATACAACTTTTGAAAATTTGCAAGAAATTGAAAACAATTATTTAGAGCCAAATTACCAGCTTATGCTGTTCAAGCATTGACTAGAATTGAAGAGAAATATATTCTACCACATGCAACATATTTAAGCATAATGGATGATACAATAGCATTACTTACGTCGATTCAGAAAGACATTTCTTTTGAACTACAAAGCCGAAATATAGGCTACAGCAATATACGAATATTGATGATATATCTGCATTAGAGAAAGATAACCTGGTAAAGAATCGGAGTGATTTAAAATCAAAAGAAATATTTAATAAACGTTTCATCGAGTTTGGAATGGTGCAGCCAGAAACAATTCGGTGGAATAACTCTTTATTTTAATATGTTCCCATACTTGCTACCTTGAAGCAGTATTTTTCCGACCGTTATGTATTAAGGCGCGTTTACAGCCGTTTATAGTACTTTTTTCTTTCAGCGCGATCTTGGTTTGTTTTATTGACGCTCAAATCCACTCATTTTTTCTCGAAAACATGAGTGAATTTGAGCGTCAATAAAACAAACCAAAATCGCGCTGAAAGAAAAAAGTACTGTAAACGGCTGTAAACGCGCCTTTAGTGGCCATTGCAGAAAATAATCTCATCGACAAATCAAGAATTTCAGACTTTACTTGTGGTAAATATATTAATGAACACCCTTATTTTCTAGAAATTAGGTCTGTAATCAGATTTCACTTTTACTTCGACGAATTAGAAGTATGTAATCCATTGGAATCCTCTAAATCTAAAAACAAGCTTGCATGTTTTTATTTATGCCTCAAAGAAATAAAACTTGAAAGTTATTTAGTTCAACTAATGGAAGTAAAAAAAAAAATTACTTCAAAATATATAACACAAGACAAGTTTTATAATTTTGATTCAGCTAAAAACTAAGCAATAATCAAAACAAGGTGATCCCTCAGTTGTGAACGGTATACGACAAAAAAATTGAAAAAGCGAAGTGAGAAGAAATTAACTGTCACGATATTGATCATTCACTACATCCTAAACTACAAGGTCTTGGTTGAAATGTCATAAATCATTTGGATGCATTTTTCTACAATGCGGTACTTTAGTCTCAACTTTATCATATCAACATCGTATAATTAAAATAGCTAAAAGGTTGGAAAAACCATAATACAAAAATATTGTATATACTTAGAAACAATACGATATTCGACTACGACTTAAATATCATCACAATTCAAGTTTACAAAATCGGCAAGTAAAAATGACAACAATTCGATAGTTCCAAAGAAAAAACTTCAAGTAGATCTTTTAAAATATTCTATGGTGATACAAAATAGTTTTGAAAATGACATATTTTTTTAGAGAACCTTCTAAAGAAAATTTAATAAGTTTAATTAATATAACTATTTCCAAAAACAGCAGAGCCGGCCAATAAAAAATTCTTACAGCCATAGCAATTCAAAAATCAATGAAACCAGCTTAGTTAATCTTCATAATTACTTTTAAAGTGTTGCTAAAGATAGTTAATTACAAAATATCGCAAACTTATTACAAAAAGTTTATTTTCTCCAAAATTTGATCACTGAAAGGAATTCAGGTCCAGTTCTTCTATTCAGAATTACGCAAGCTGCAAAGCCGTAACCAGAAAATATGCTTTCGATTTCCGATGGTTTATTTTCGTTTAAAACCAAGAGAAAAAAGATGCCTCTAAAAAAATAATAATTGAAGTTGAACAAAACACCAAGGTTGGTTTAAATCAGTGGTTCTCAACAGCCGGTCCACATTAGTTTTTCTGCCGGTCTGCAACAACTTATTTCAGTTTTATTCTTTAAGGAGGCCCTACGAGTACAGAAGTAGAACAATGTCAGAAGAATATTAACAATAATTACTGATTTTCCCTACTAACTAAATGCAAGATCAAGGCTTAGATTGGGGAAAATGTGTTTGGTTGTGTACTGACCGAGCTGCCAGCATGGCTGCTTGTCATTTGGGTGCACGTCAAAATTAAAAAAAGTTGTAAAAAATCTGCTGTCTACACATCGCATATATCACTGTGAACATATAGCTGCCCAGAAACTGTCAGCTGAATTAAATAACATTATGATCCGACCAGATATGATTATCAATTACTCGTGACCGAGTATTGCATTTGAGGCTTTTTGACGCACTGTGTGTGAGTATGGCTGCGCAAAATCGCCATCTCATTTTTCATGCAGAAGTGATATGACTTTCAAGAGGACGCGTTCTTGCACGTCTTTTTGGGTTAAGGGAAGAAGCAAATTAATTTCTACATAAATGAGCATTCCCCATTAAAACAATTTTCATCCGCTAAAATGTGGATAAGCAAACTTGCATATTTAGCAAATATATTCATCCGCTTGAATGACCTTAATAGCTCTTTTTAAGGTTATTGCATCAATATATTTACAGTGTGCAACAAAACTAATGGTTTCAAAAGAAGTGGTGAAGAAAAAGTATGAAAATGAATTAAGAAACCAGTCTCTAGTTATTGAGAGGAATGGTGCCAGACTATCCTTCAACTGAGTTAAGACAGTCGTCCGAAAAAACTAAGCAGAAAAAGATAAGAATTCCACGAAGTAACTTTTTTGAAAATTCGGAATTGTAACCAAAAATCGACAATTTCAAACTTAAATAGGAATAGTAAAGATGAAAGGTACCGGCATTGTCATAAAAGAAACAATCAAAAATCAACACAAACCAAGAAAAAAAATTTCGAAAGTTTGGTTGTGAAAAAATTATATCAAAAAGTACCTTGTAACTTCTTGTAAATTTTCTACCCCACTGTGTCCCCTCGCTTCTGGCGCCCCTGACTTTGCCATTCAAAAACTTCAATAGAGCCATGTTTACTACATATTATATCAAGAAGACAGCAGCAAATTTCACATTAAATAGAGTTCTTCTGTTGCTAAATGCTTACTTTTGTTTTAATAAAAAAATTTTTTATCGATTTATTGCGTTTATTACAATTTTTTCAGTCATTAAAAAGAATACCGGTCAGCAAAATTTTTTTTGATATATTACCGGTCCGCAGGCTTAAAAAGGTTGAAAATCACTGGTTTGAGTTGAAAGTGGTTGCACAAAAAGTAAAACATATAGATGAAAACGCAAAAGAACAAAGCGGAAAAGTGATTCTCACTAAAAGTACAAAACGGAAACAAATCGTCAAAGCGCAAAATTTTTCGTGCTTAGCAGAAAAAGAATAAATTAGAAATGTTTTAACTTTTTCGCTTGATTCGGAATGAAAGCGGTCGCGAAAAAAGTTTTCAAAAATTACACTTTCCGCTGGCCTTTTCGCAACCGCTTTTAGTCTGAACCAACTTTTAAAAGTACTCACTTCGGTGATAAAAGTTTTGGAATTAACGGAAACAAGCGATCCATAACTTCGCGACCATTGCAGCCTCCGGCCCAAGCAGAAGTCAATCCGTTCTGCTTCAACTCGACAGTGGGTGTAACAACATAAGGGGGGTTGAAAACAATCACGTCAACTTGTTGTTCTAATCTTGGTAGCAAACCATTTACCTAAAGAATAGTATATATAACAGGGTTATCCAAACCTGCCAAAACACGTGAACCCTTGGCTAATTTTGTAAAACTATATATGGACCCCAAATCTAATTGTTTTTTTCGGAAGTCAAGTGAAGATAATAAAAGGGTCTTTACATTTAGCAGAACCTATACCCGAACTTCAATTGATGGTCTTTTCTGGTTTCCACTTGACTTTAGTAAAAATTTTAAACATTTAACACAGAGTTAAGACTTTTCAAAGACCTCCAGTTTAGAAACCTTGATATATAAGAAGACTGTAAGACGATTTTTTTTCAATTTTTTATCTCCATATTTATCCTCCTGACTCGCAGGATAGCGACGGAGGCGCTATACATAGGGTAAGCAATTACCCCGACATGCTACCGGAGATGCCAAGATATTGCTGTCCGCTAGTAATTTTAGTAGAGATATTACTGTAATTTAGAACTGCTTGTCAAGACCACCAAGCAGGGAAAAGTGCCGTAAAGTGTCTTTCCCAAGGACACAACAGAATGGCGCAAATGGGTTTTGAGCCGAGACCATGTTGATCATCAGTCCGGTGCTTTAACCACTTGACCACGCTGCCGACACACGATTTGTCAATTCTATTCAATTCCAAGTTGTAGCAAACCAGAAACTTAAAAATTACTGTTTCTTTCTTGACTGTTTAACATGAAGCCTTGGCAAAAAGTAGAACTTTTTGATTTGGTGGCAGCAAAAATTCTTCAAGAATCTTTTAAAGTATTAATTTAAAATCAAAGACAAAAAAGTAGTTTTGTCCCTGGAAAAGCATAAAACATTGCAACAAAACATTTAAGCAATTATACAGCCCTAATTTTTGATTTATGGTTGGGCCCAACATTAACTTTTGGTGCCTGCTGAAAAAAGCAAATTATAACAGCAAGAAAACAACCTTTTTTGCTTTTATAAAAAAATTTACAAGCAATTTTTATAAAGTTTGACTAACTTTAAAAGCTTTTATGATATTCAAAATAATTCCTTACTAAGTCAGTAGCAATGCTTTCAACTTGAAATCCATTTTTTTCAGCTGTTTCATTGCAGCAACGAATGGCTTCGATATTTTTATCTGTACATCTGCAACAAAAAAAGTTAAAAATTTTTATGGGATTAATAAAACAATTCTTGTTTAGTTTTTAAATTAAATTGAAGAATTTACACTACCAATGACATGTCTGCTAGTAGTGAAAAAAATAAGACAATTTTTTTATTGCTTATTTTGAATGTAGCTGGTGATTGTACAAACAAACTGTACCAAGCAAAGCAAAGCAAATCTACCAAGTACAAATCTACCATGTACAACTACCAAGTACAAATCTACCGAGTACCAAGCAAAGCAAATCTTTTCCCAGAAGTTAAATTATTACAACAATGCAATCACAATTAAGTAAACACAAATTATTACTAATTAAAAGCTTAATCAAGAGATAGGACAGATTAGATTAATCAAAAAGCCTAGTATGATTGTCAAGTCGGACACAACTTACAAAAAAATATAAATACACATTGCATAAAGCATCAATACAAATTTATGCAAAACTAGAAAATAGCACTACTTTGAAAGAGATTTTAAAAAACGAAATTTTCACCAAAGGTAGTTACATCTGTCTATGTTTGGAATACAATTGTTTGTACTTTACTATGGCAAGCAAGGAAATCTCAATATACAAAAAAATATAAGGCAAGCATATACACTTGGTGGCAGATGATGAGCTTTTTTCAAGGTGTGTGCTTAAACTGAAATATATAATATTGTGGTAAATTCAAGCCAAAACCAAATAAATAAGTTATTTTTGTTACATGGGCGATACAACAGCTGTAACATGTATGTATGTCAATCAACATCTTGAAATGCAAGCTTTTTAGTTGTTGACACCAAGGTAAATACTAGGGATGTGCCAAAGCCAAATAAGATTCTTACACCCTGATAGCTGATATAATTCATTCATTTTATCAAATACAAAACTTATTATAAAATTACACACTATTGCTACTGTGATGTGTTATTCATCCGTTTTGAAACATGTTTGTCTACACCAGGGCTGGGGATTAGTGGCGATTTTAAGGTTACTCCTATTCCTACTCTGGAGTAAAATGTTTTTTTTAATGCTACTCCTACTCCTGAGTAAGATTTTTTTTATTAATGTTATTCCTTCTCTAAAAAAGATCTCCACTTAGAATCAGTCTCAGATTTTTCAATTTTCATGGAAAATCATGGTGTTCTCTAAGAAAAAAAAGTTTTCACTTGGAACAGTCTCAAATTTTTCAATTTTTATCACAAAATTACGGCTTCCCCCCCAAAAAAAAAAGATCTTCACTTAGAATCAGTCTCAATTTTTCAATCACAATGCTCTAAAAATTCCAGCTGGTATGGCAACCCAATAATACAGTAGAGGAGTAAGGAATAATAAATATTTTTTGTTACTCTTACTCCTTGGAAAAACTCTTGACTCCTCTTACTCCTTATTCCTACTGCCCAGCCTGGTTTACACCAACTTACAGTTAGCCCCACTTTGTTCCATCTTTTCTTCTGTTGTGCTAGCACTAAGCAAGGAGTATGGCAGTAAGATGCCTGACCTTCAGATCGATAATAGTGTGTGCTGTGTTATCACTGTCTGAACTTTCAATTTCTAACTTTCTATGGTTTTAATATAAAATTTAAAAACTTCTCATGTGTCTGAGTGCTCAAAAAACATGTGTTATAAACAATGTTGTTTTATAATTAGTCAGTTGCTAATTAATTATATTGCTGAAGTGTATACTGTATTATATAATTGTTATAAACAACTGCATCTTTTTAAGTGTATAAATATCATCATGTTGATCATTAATATTTTAGATCTTAGCATTAACAATATGGAGAACTAAGCTAATCATTATTCATAATGCCTAAACAAGATAAAAATCCCTTATGGCATAACTTCAAAATAAGTAATGAGGATGTTAGCAAAGCAATCTGCATACTTTACAAAAAGAATTTATCAAGAGGGAGCAAGGACCCTCACAAAGTGACAACAACGCCAAAGCTTCAGTAAAGTGGCTTGCACAAAATTCTGGCTTTGGCACATCCCTAGTAAATACAAAAAAATTTTTAGGGTTACAATCCAACACATTGAGCTGTAACTTTTAAATTATTTAAATACAATTTAAAATTGCATTTAAAAAATTAAAAAAGGCCTTTTTCAGGGGAGTGGTAATTTTAAGGAATTCAAAAATCTGCAAAAAGGCAAAAAATAAGTACATAATTGAATAAATACAGTAAAAAGGCAAAAAAGCATAATCAGATAAAAATTCGAGTGTTCATCTTTTCTTTTGCACAAACTGTAGTAAATAATGTCATAAATGGATTTGTGGTAAATTTTTGAAGTTTTAGTGGACCATTAAAAGGTTTGGTTCTTGGCTAATTTTGTGAAACTGTGTAAGCTAAGTCTAATTTCTTTCTGGAAGTTGTGAAGACAAAAAAAATCTTTACACCTATACCTATTTTACACCTATTTTTGGCCTGCCATGATAACTTTTGAAAAAAATTTAATAGTTTTAACAGAGTTTTTTTAAAAGGTGCTCCATTGGCAAGTTCTTACATTCTTAGGAATGCTTTTGAATAAAGTGGAATGCAGATACCAAATTATTATTTCATAAAAAAAATCTGTGGACCCCTGGACCCTCTGAATAGGTTGCTATGGACCTGCAATTAAAAAACCTTGCACTAGGCAATAACAGAAAAGTTTACTTGCAATCAAAAGTGCAAAAACCACATCTATATTTTGACCACAGGGGAAAACCCTTTTTTTGGTCTTTACAAAGTTTTCCAATAAAAGTAAACTCACTGGTGACCTTTAATTACAACTAATTCTGTACAATTGCTGAACAACGAAAAGATTGCACACCCCTGGGTTACAGTAATTTTAAAACAGACAAAAGTAATGCTAATGATGTTGGTCATTTCTAAAATGTACAAAGTTGGAGGCATTAACATATTTCCTATATGGTGGCACACTCATGAGTTCTCATTAACATACAATTACTGCTATGGGATTCACCAGTGGGACACAATGCAAAATATAATACTATTAATTTTAAGAGCTTACATTAGTTGTAAAATTGCCATATTTGCTATCACAAAAATATGTTAATTTAGGGCAATTATAAGCAATTACTTGAATAGCTTTTGAAGATGCCAAATTATTGCTGTCTGATTGAAATTTTTGTTTGGATTTTTTAGTTTTTCATTTAGAAAAATGCTTCTTGTAGCTGCTTGTAGACAACAAAGCAAAATAAAATGATGTAAAGTGTCTTTCACAAGGACAAGAAAATGATGAGAGTAGGTTTTTTATTGTAACTGTGTCGTCATGTTGATTACATTCATCATCAATATAGCACTCCTATCTACTTGGATGTTAAAGATATAATGGCAAAAAATTAAGTAAAGAGTTGCTGAAAAGGTAAAGAATCCAGCACTTCTAGAATCAGAGAACAAATTAGATAAAAGAAAATAAATAACAAAGTATTTTACTATATATAGTAGTTTTTATTAAATAAGTACATCTATTATTAGTTAAAAGCTTACATATATGCAGCAGCTGGACCAATAATCTTGAATAAGAAAGCAATAACTACACCTGAACCACAACCAACTTCAAGAATTAAAGACGGCCTGCAATGCAACAAAAATACATTCCAGTATTAAGACGTACACAATTGGTGAGATTAAAAGTTTGATTTTGATGACTTTTTGTGCATCACACCTCTGCACTTTTTATCAGGGGGTGGCAAGAATTTAATTCCCAGGATAGGCACACAGTGAATTTGGTAACATACAAATCTAGTAAGTATAAATTTGACACCTTGATATATTTTTAGAAAGGAATAGATGAGCCAGTCTTCTGTTTTTCTCTAAAAATTTATTGGACTAATACTATATAAATAGTAAATGCAATAAAACGTAAAAAATATGTTGGGACAATTTTGGCAAAGTCAAGATTAATTTTCTACTCATCTTTTTATATAGTAATTTTTTGCTTGCCAAAAAACTGCAAATTTTTGGACAAGTTTGTGTAAATAGCATGTTGAAAAACTGATTTGATTGATTACAATAAAAGGCTTGCTTGTTGATTCTCAGGACTTCAAAGCACAAAAAAACAGTTTATGGACTGTTAATAAACCTTGAAAACTTATATGTTCTTCAGTGTGACAAAGTTTAAGCAAGTACCTAAGAAACGAAACAAAAAAAAGTCAATGTCAAAGATATGGCTTGGTTAAACTAATATGAAACATTATTTTAGTGCTTACTTGTAATGGAGTTTTTAGCAATTAATTACTTTCTTCAAAAACTTGAAAAATACAAAATAACTGTGTTTTGAGGGCTGATCATGTTTATTAAAATCACATAGGTACATAGTTTTCAAAAAACCACGATTAGTACCACAAAAAAAAGTTAACTTAAACATATCATAAATTGCATTAACCTAACCAAACAAAAACAGTTAATTAAATTGCATTTGTAATAATGATTTTTATATTTTTTTTGAATGAAAAGTTTTGAAATCCAATTCTTAACCTATTGCAGATAGAGATTATTTTAATTTTTGCACTTGTAATGCACTTCACACTAGTGTAAAATTCTTTTTTGCAAAGTTGTAGGCATAATTTTACTGTATAATTATATGTGCATTGTTTCTTCTGTCACTTGAAAACTACGAGTATATCAATAGAATTAAGAGGTATGGTAGCCTTCTTTATATTTTTACCATTTTTGAAATTAAAATGCCTGTGGTCTCAAGTGTAAAAACATTACACCTAAAAATTCAAGTTCATTATGACATCACAAAAACGTGGTAAGCTACGATTGAAATTTAACTTTAACATTTTTAGCATATTTCACACATCTCACAGACCATTTATCATAAATGATGAAATCAGTATAAAAATGTCTGCAAGGGTCAACTTCCTATAATCACTTAATACATTTTATAGCTTTATCTGCAACAAAGAAATGAGTATTTGGATAAAAAGTTTTTGTGCAATTTTTGATAATACAGACGAATCCAAATTATTTGCATATCAAATAATCACATAATCCACTTTATCACATAAGGATCAGAAATCTCAACCAAAGTCAATCTTTTGCTAAGAAAACACTTTAGTTAATCACATATCAGTTTATTGCATAATCCAGTTAATTGAATAGAAATTCAAAGCTATTTATTTGATTTATCAAACAGTCCTGCACACCAATGAAAGTAATCGCTAATTGAAAATGCATTGTGAGCACACATGCCCAATGCTCTTGCCACACATTTATGAATAGACAGCAGTTGATATAAAATAGCACAAGATCAAAGTTGCTCAAATGCTATTGCACTTTTTTAAAACATTTGCCAACATCTGATTAAAACAACAAGAGTTTAATGTTTCAAACCAATTGAAAACAAGACATGACCTTGTCAATTAAAAACATGTGAACACTTTCGATTGATAATAAGATGTGACCCTCATTGCAAATTAACAACCTATTTAGTTGTAAACATAGTAAGTGATTTTATTTTAGCATTAATAGTTTGCAATACACAGTACAGAACTTTATGTTTTAAAATAACAGAAGCAGGATTAAGTAGGCAAAATGACTGATTGCTGTCTGACAAAATCCTTGTAAATGAAGAAGTTGCAAAAAAATTATTTCAAAGCAAAATCGCTTTTGAAATACCACTAAAAAGGATTTAGAGAAAATAAGAAATTATGAAATATAGATTCTATGGCAATGCTATAATAACTTCATTCTGAAATGCCAGACATGAACTGGTACACATACTGATATGATTCAGCAACAATTACAGTTAAAAGAGGGTATTATTACTACTTTCATATAAATGCTAAATCTGCTTAATCACCTAACAAAGCTTGCAAAATTGACTATGCAATCAATTGGATTTGTCTGTATTGTAACGTACTGGTTGTTTGGTTTTCTTTCTTGTAAAATATTTGATACAATAATACAGGGTGGGAAGGCAAAATTGTCCTATTGACAAATTGCGATTTTATTCATAAAAATTAAAAAAATTACTGGTAATCACCACAAACTTTAAACATTTTTTCCCTATATTTAACCAGGTTAAATTATGAATTTATGTTTTTAATATGTTTTGAAATGTGTGCACAAGAAGCAAAATGCAGTTGGATTACTGATCTCTTAGATGCACATACACCCCTGAAGGAAACTGCCAAGATCGTTGGTGTGAGTGAGAGAACTGTGTGGCACATCCAGCATGCCAAAAAACTTGGTAGAGGTACAAAGAGATCTGCTGGCTGTGGGGGCCACCACAGGAAGAGAAGTAAGGTCTTGCTTGAGACTCTCAAGGACAAAATCATGAAAGACCCTACAGTCAACATGAGAAGACATGCCAAGACTTTAAATGTAGACTCAAAGACCATAAGAACTGCTGTCACCCTGGATTTGGGCCTCAACCTTTTTTCAGGCAGCCACGACATTCAGCCATAACATTCTCACCAAGAGCATAAAGAAAAAAAGTTTGACAGGTGCAAAAGATTCTCCTCTTTTTCCTTAAACACAATGGTAGGACCATCAAGGTTTTCAGCAATAAGAAAATATTCACTGTGGACCAAGTTTATAATAAAAGGAATGACTGCTGAATTATACCCACACAGAAGATGTAAAAAGTCTTTCTAGAACAAAGAATCCAGCTCAGGTTATTTTTCTGGAAATCTTAGGGTCAGATGGCAGTAAGATCCTTCCATATTTCTTCAAACCTGATCAGAAAATTGGATTTGATGTGTACTATAACGTTCCGAGGTACACAGTACTACCATGGTTAAAGGCCACCTACCTTGACAACAATTATGTGTGGCAACAAGATGGAGCTCCTGTCCATACATCTAAAAAATTGCAAAAGTTCTGCAGTACCAATATGGCAAGCTTCTGGTCTAAGGACTTTTGGCCTCTGAGTTCATCTGATTTAAACCCCTAGATTATTTCTGGTGGTGCACCATTGAGAGTAAAATCAATCACACCTCCCATGGCAATTTGGACTTACAAAAGGTTGCAATCACCAGGGAATGGAATGATTTTCCTGCAGGAAATATCAGGAGCACCAGTACCACTTTCAGCACCGGTATCAAGTCATACATCACAGCAAATGGAGGCAAATCAAATAAAAATGTTTGGAATGCCTACACCATATGTTCATCTAAATTTTAAATCAAATTGAAAATACAAAAGTTAAACTAAATTAGATTTTTTATTATCTGGCTAAACAATGTTGTTGCAATGCTTAATTTAGACCTACAGCTTGCACAATACAATTACCTGGGACCACCAAAGTTATAGCATGATGTTTTTTAGATTTGACAAACAATAAAGTAAATCAACAAAAATACATTAGGATTTAAAGGTAAACACAGGGCAATATACGCTTTTCTAAAATTCTAATGCAATAGGTCTGGCCTGGCCAATCCATAATTAGGCTCTTTTCCCAGTTTTAAGCAGCTCTTACATTCAGATTGTGTTTGGGCTTTTTAGGGTTATTAGTTTATTTGATTAAATAATTTTCATTGCAAGTAAAAACCTTTTCTTTTTTTTCTTCACATCCAAAAAAAATATCTTTACTAATCAACTTTCTTTAAAACGATATTCAAATTGATGTAATTTGGCTTAAGTATTAAGGCATTAAAAGTAACCTCTGCAATAATGCAGTAACTGCAAACTGATGTAGTTCTTGGTCATTACTTTTACCTGAAAAATTAATTTGTTGACACAAACTATAACTTTTAAAAAAGTTTCCAAAATTTTGAAGTATTCAAACAAATAGTTTTAAGAATGTTTGCCTTATAAAAGATGATCTTCTGATAGTGAGTAAACAAAAGGTGGAGGCCAAGCTTAAAGGTCTGATAGCAGATGTGAATTAGCAGAAAAAAATTTGCTTTAAATCAAGCTACTCTTTTCTCAAATGCTGATTTTTATCTCATATGGCATGAGATAGAGCCAGGAAGAGCTACCTTGCAATCTACAACAACATTTGCTACCAGTACATCAAGCTTGCATCAATAAGCTGCTTTTTTCTCTTAAGCTTACAGTGGATAATAGTTACACGATCTACTACAGTATAACACTGTATAGCATAACACTCATTATGTCTAAGATGGCAAAACTTTTTCATAGAAGCAAAAATTGATAATTTTATCAATATTACCATTAAGTGGGCCATTGCCTCTAATTTTAGCCAAAATTCAAGGTGCAGACTAAAAAAAACGTCTTCACCTCCAATTCGTCCTAAATTGGCAGAAATTTTCCAAAAATGTTCTGAAAAAGCCAGAAATATCAGAACATAAAATGGGTCATTGAATTTAACTAGTGGGTCACACTGGACCCATGGATCAGTGGTTCACCATCCCTACACTATGTGAAGGTATTAGCATGCTTAAAACCACTAGGTACTAACATCCTTAAAACCACTGTTAAATACTTGCAACCTGGAAACTTTTCAAATATAGCAGTTTTTGTCAACAAGTTATTTTTTCAGGTAAAAGTAGTGATTCATTGCATTAGAATTTTAGGGAAACATATTGCCCTGTAGTTTGTGCAAAAGGTGCATAGATTTACCAGTATCAGATTTCAGAAAAATTGTACTATAACTTTTTTGTGGTGCCAGCTGCACAAGCTGCAAGTCTAAATCAAACATTGGATAAAAATAACAATAAACTATTATTGCATCAAATATTTTACAAGAGAAAACCAAACAATTTTCAGATAACTAAATCAGTCTGTTATAATTTGCATATTGTTGAAAAATTGCAAAAAATAACTTTTTTCCAAATACCCTTTTCTTTTTTGCAAATAGACCTACCATATGTATTAAGTAATTATAAGAAGTTGACCTTTAGCACATTTTAATACTCATTTCATTACTTAACATTAAGTGCTTTGCCAAATAAACAACATATGCTAAGTAATTATAAGAAGTTGACCTTTAGCACATTTTAATACTCATTTCATTACTTAACATTAAGTGCTTTGCCAAATAAACAACATATGCTAAAAATGTCAAAGTTGAAGTTTCAACTGTGACAAGCCAAAATTTGGAGTATGAAGTTTTTACCCAAAACCCCATTACTTGAGACCCCAGGCACTTTAAATTTGAAAAATTGGGAAAATATGAAACACTCTAATGTACAGTTCTTCAGTTTATTACATGTGCCATATGTAGAAACCCAATTTCAGTTAATTTGGTATAGGTGCATTACTTTTTTCATGGCACCAACAGTTATATTGCAGTACTAAAACACCTATCTATAAACTCTTAATTAGGTTTTATCTGTGTTTCTATGAAGATAATTAGTGGTCGCCCAGACATAGATTTTTGAAAGATATGGTTGAATAAATTGTTGGGCCCCACTGTATTTGAAGTGAGATGCATTGATTGTTATGCCATCAGCATATGTTGTGATTTGCTATCTTTTGCGGGGAGTACAATGTTAGAAATGTAAATGCTAAAAATATTGTTGAATACAGAACTCCACCTTGTGGTGCTCTAGTGTTGTCAAATGTATGTTAAAAAAGATTACTGCTTTTGGCATTTTGCTGGAGAAAGTATGTATTTTTTAGTTAATAATTAATGTAAAAGTGAAGGACTGTAGGGTATAAATACCATCAACTTACTTAGCTTTTCTAATTTCATCTTGTTGCTTTTGCAAAGAATCAAGCAAAAGAAAAGTATCTTCAGAAGGTTCATAAACATCAAGGTACTTCTTCACATGGCTATAGAATGGTGTTGAAATATCCATTTAAATTCATACTTCATAAAAACTTTAGCAATTTTCATGAAAAACTTTAATCAATTTGTGCCAAATCTTACCTTTAAATCTTTTTTTAAAAATAATAACATAATCAAAAAATACAAACAAAATTAATTAAAATCAATACAGCATGCCTTTCTTTGAACTACAGGCCTTTCTATTATGTTGGATAACCACATTGCATTAAAAGATCAAACCACTAACTATTTGTAATGTAACAAATTAAAATTAATGCTTTGAATGACGAAGTCAAATTGCCAATTTAGTCAACAAGAGTCAGCTGTAAAAATTTAAATAAAAAGTACAAATTATTTTTAAAGGAGTAGCAATATCTGTTGAGAGTAAAATTTAACAATTTCAATTCATTTACAATAAAATAAATTCAAATAAGAAAAACAAAGAAGTAAAAGCATTAAATTTTATAAATTCAACCTTATGACAAAATAACAAAAACAAGTAAAAGTTTAACAATTTATGGCATGTTGAACAACTACACAACATAAACTTAACTGTAAAATTATGGCAAGTATGATTACTGTATTTTTGGGACCATAAGGTGCACCGAATTATAAAGCACAGTATCAATAAACGACTTCTGATGCTTTTATTTTCATACATAAGACGCACCAGGTTATAAGGAACACAAAATGCCAAATGAAACAAAAATTCACTTGGTATTTCGCTTGTATTTTATTAAAAAAAAACAATCAAATGAACGAACAAACGAATGAACAAGTTTATTGCATAACACCATGGTATGGTCTGTTTACAAAACAATTGCTGTGGTTTTGAATGCACAAACAGCAATCTTGAAAATCAAACACATGTAGGTCTCATAGTTAAGCTGTACCTAAATAACTATTACCTTTATATCAATAAACAGCATTGTTTGCTGCATAAAATTGGTTCAGAGTTTTGTTATAAAACACAACCTAATCCATACATAAGACACACCAGAGAATAAGGTGCACGTTCGATTTTTGAAAAAATTTAAGGATTTTAAGTGTGCCTTAAGGCCCGTTTCCACTACGAGCATGGAAAAAAGCATTCTTTGTTTGTTTTATTGCTTTTTTTTTGCGCTCACTTCAATCGAAGATCAATAAAAGAGACAAAGAATGCTCTTTTCCATGCTCGTAGTGGAAACAGGCCTTTATGGTCCAAAAAATACAGTACTACAGACATACTAACACAATTGTTAAACTTAATTACTAAATTAAAATTCTCTTGGTCATTTAATTTAATCATTAAATATTTACTATTACAATAATAAAATTTAATTTGTCATAATGAAAGCTTTTAATTTCATTAAAAATTCAATTAAAAAATCAAAACTTGAAAAGTTGCACTTGTCACATATTTATATATTTCAAAACTGACTTATAAACAGAAGACTTTTATTGTCAAAACAAAACATGTGCAACTATGACAATTAAGCCAGAATCTTGAACTAAGAAAAAATTTTTTTAAATAAAAGCTTTTATTATATTATTGTTTCACATACCAAAGCATGTCCTATGTTTTCAATGCCAATTTTTACATGATGGGTTAAGGTAACCATATTTGTGGATCATACAACCACAATGCAGATCAGCTGTGTCAGACTTTGCCAACCTTGTAAGTATCAAGAGGTCTTTTTTCCAACAAAATTAAAGACCCCAATGGATTTTGAAATGATGATGATAAAACTTAGTTACGAACAAAAATATTAATATTGGAATAAAAAAGTGCTTTTCAAATAAATTAAAAATCAGATACTCTTCCCTTTCTTTCCCAATCTCCATAGCGAGTTGGTTCAGGACCACGAGGTCCACCTTTTTCACCTGTTTTTGGGTTTACATCATTTGGAAAAGGTTCCAGCACATTTGCACCTTTATATTCTGTTGAGGTTGCATTTTCATTATCAAATTTTCCTTGGGGTGTTGTTGGTTTTTTAGGAGGATTTTCTTTCAACAAAAACGTAAAGAAAGAAAAAGTTCTTAAATCTGGCAAAATAAATTTTGTACTTGGTTTTGCCAAAAGTTTGCCATACATTTTTTGATGTACAGTATAAATAACACCTAATTTTAAGCAGAATCTCCTAAAAAAATTAAATGACAGTGCATATATGATTAACAATAATGTTTACATGCCTAAAGTGAGAAGTACAACAAGATATAACAGCATATATTTTACATAAACAACCAATTGTCAAGAAGTAACTTTAAACAAAATTGCATCATAATACAATTGCACCCATGAATAGTGTTTATGTTAACATTGCAAAAAAAAGTGATGAGCTTTGATTGTTACACATTTGGCAAAGCACTAAATATGAAATTTCTAAAATTACACCATGAATAAATAAAATTAACCAAGCATAAATATTTTTAAATTTTATAAGAAAAAAGCTTGAACCAGTGTTTTACTTATGTAGTAAATGCTACAATTAACTTTCTTTAATTTTAGCAGGCTGCATATACTCACAAAAAAATTTTTATTAATTTACAATAGCCTAATGTACCACAATTTGGTAGTCAATGTTTTTAAATCAAGAATATCAAAACTGATAAATTAATCTTCTAAATTCTAATGTTAATGTAAACTATAAAATGAATCAAACATGTCACAAGTATAAATTGAAGCATTAACAACAAAAATCCTATTTTCTATTTCAATATAATATAAACTTGTTCAAAAAAATAAAACAAACTTAAATAACAACTAGAACTTTTTCTATAAGATGCATTTTAATCAAAATATTAAGAGAAAAAATTATGGCATCGACTGTTCACTGAGAATGAACTATAATTGCAATACTTGAAAATAAGTTAAATAGATCTAAAGACATAACAAAGTTTAAAACTTTATACTAAAAACATTCAATTTTAACAGTTTAAATATTTTTTTAGGTATTTTTATTGGTAAGGTCCAGCACGATTTTATGTTTGACTTTGATTTGTAATTTTGCCTGCTGAATAACGTGGTGATACTCCAATTTGTCACAAATCAATAATCATCCCTTTTTCAGCACCAGGATAGAATAAAGAAACCAAGAGAAAAGGATCTCTCAAGAAGTGATAAAAAATGCAAGGGGATCCGGGTTAGTTTCATGAACAAAAATATTGTCAAAATCAACAAAACTTTACTTGTTCGGAGAAAACACAAAAAAGGTTGCATTTTGAACCAAATTTGACTGTTTGGAGGGATAGAGCGGGTGTCCAAGAAAAATGAAAAAAAAAGTGATTTTTAGGTTTTCCTAAAATTTGGGGTGAGGGTTCAGGGGGGTCTCCCCTCTGAAACACTGCTGAAAAATGATTTGCGACGCTTGTAAGTGCCAAAATCGTTCTCAGCAGACACAAAAATGGTAAATTAGTCTCAAAAAATGGCTTAAAGTAGTGCTGGACCTTATTTATAAATTTACCTTTTTTTATTAATTTAAAAGTTTTGTTGAAATTTCATTGAGTTTTTTTGACAAATACAAAATTGCATTGAATACTTAACTTATTTCTTGTCAATATAATCTAAAGATTCAATTTTAAAATTATTAACTGAAGACTAGTGACTGATTTACAATAGCTAATTCCTAAATACTAAAATTAATATTAATTGAATTTTTCTGTCTTATAATTGTGATTGAGTTTTAAAACTGTTTATTTGTTCACTATCTTTCAAACTGCACACACTGTGAGAAAACTATAATGGCTTTTTTGTTCTTTTCAACCAATGTTTTTGATCTTAGCAAGAGTTTACAGTTTTTGATTTTACAAAAAATTTTAAAGTGTTTTTTTCATCTTTACATGATAATCAAAATGTCAGCTATTGTGTTGTTTGCCTTGTAGCTTTTATTAAGGCTTCACTTTGTATTTTTAGAGTCAGGACTTGAATAGAATTATGTTTGTTTGATATAAAAAAAATTATTTTTATTTTGATTTTTTACAGAAACTAATGATGACCTTTATTGGTCAAAATCGATTTTTCATAATGAATTAATTAAATTATAGTTTTTTATTTCTATATTAAATATTTGGCCCATTGAACTTTGACTGATTTTATTACTAATTTATGTATCAAAATTCTTGTTTTCAATGTTTAATTTCAACTTAAATTACAACAATAAAATTTTGGACAAAAAATTTTCTAATGACATCACCAAGCAATTAATTAATATTGCTTACTTTTATAAAGTACAATTATGAATTTGAATGGTTAAGCCTGGAAAGGTAAATGCCAGCATTCTATTAAAAAGTTTTCTACAAAACTCACATTAACAGGTAGGTATTTCAACAATTAGAATGCAAACTGGTGTAACTGATCATTTAAATTTCAACAGTTTAACAAACAAAGAATGAAACAAAAAATTACAGCAATACAAAAATTTTATGAACAACATTTATTTAGAACACGATTTTTTTATTTCAGCTATAAAAAGGAATTAGTTTAATTAAATTTTTTGCTAAAATAGTGAAATGTCAGCTATCACTCAGAAGTAAGTTTATCAACAGGCATGTGGCTAGATTCACCAAAACATTTCAAAGTAACGTGCCCATTGGGACGAATGCTTATCCAAGTAATACTACCATGGCGCAAGCTCATTCTCAGCCAAGCTTGTGGTGGAAGCTGCAAAGCTCTACACACTATATAGCGAATCACATTTGCATGACAAACTACTATTTCAAATGAATCTTGCTTTTGTGAAACCTCTGCACGGTGGACATACTTTCGAAAAGCAGCTTCAATTCTAGGACCATCTCTAAAAGTTGAAATTTCAGGTCTCCATTGGTTAAAAGGAGGATCAGGTTGAATGGGTGAACCCTCTCTTAATAAATCAGTTCTTTCAACTTTAACATTTTTTAACTGTGCTCGAATCAAATCACTGGTTTCTATAGCTCGAGTCATACTTGATTCTATAACACGATCATAATCCAAACCTAACTCACGTAATCGAATTCCAGTATAAATAGCTTGTTCTTGGCCTAAAGGAGTTAGAATACGTTTTTCATCCTCTTTAAATTTGTTCTGATACTGCCCATGTCTTATAAAAATCAGATTCCTCGTAGTTGTTGGAGTATGACCAAGTAATAAATCTTTTAATGCTTCTTTTGTCTCATTAGAACCATTAGTCATTTTATCAAGCTTTGAAGGATTTACTAGATGAAATGGATCTCTTCTATCCCAATTATTATTCCAAGAAGAAAAAGACACATGAGTTTTGTAATTATCTTCAGCAGTAGCAGCATAAGCAAGATTTTTTGAAAATAAAAAACTTTTTAGTTTACCTACATGCAAGTCATTGGATCCAAAAATAAGTGCAGCAGAACCAGCAGCTCCAACTGAAATGATTACTTTTAATGCTTTTGAATTATACATTGCCTAAAAAATAACACCCAAAATTATTAGACATACTCTGCATAGGCCTATAGAATGTTTCTTTTACACATGACACAGCAAAATGCTTCTTTTATATATACAGATAAATCAGGTTAATTTTATAGCCAATTTATCAAGCTTTGTTATGCGATTAACCAAATTATGCATTTATCTGAAAGTAGTAGAAATGAGCAAGCAAGCGATGTAAAACAAAGAAAAAAGACAAGTGCATGCACCTCCTCAACTTACTAAAAAAACACACAAATTAACATTGCAAAAAACTTTAATGTTTAATCATGTGAAATATTTTTCAATAGTTGTTTGTTTAATATTTTTTGCATCCCGTTTTGAATTTCTTTTCTAAACAAAAAAAACAGCAATAAATCTTTTCATTTAGTTAGTCATGCTTTTGTCACTTTAAAACAAAAATTCTGCTTTGTGTATTGCAAACTAAGTAACATTGAAATAAAATGACCTCGGTCAGTTTGAAACATTCAAGCACTTGTTGCTTTAATCTGATGAAAACAGATGTTTCAACAATACAAAGCAGCACTTAGGCAACTTTGATCTCGCCTTGTTTTGTATCAAGTGCTATCTACTTATGAATGTGCCACAAGAGCAGGGGTCACCAAGCTATAGCCCGCTAAGGTTTTTCATCCGGCCCACGGAGCTCCTTTTGAAAACGCATACACTCACTTTGAGCCACAGTTGGATCTTGGATAGAATTATATCGGGAACACCCAAGTTTCAAGTTTTCACCTTGTGCATTCTATTGGAGAGCACACCAACACTTTAGGAGAAAAATAGCAAAATTAGAGCTCGAATAGAAGTGAAAACTTTTTTTTTTTAGAGATTACTGCAATTTTTGGTAGAAAATAACAAAATTAGAGATTGATTCGAACCAAAGACTTTTTTCTGTCGTTTTGGCCCAGGAAAGTCAAAAAAATCTGAATCTGGCCCCGTCTCGAAAAGTTTGGAGACCCCTGCACAAGAGCATTGTGCGTGTGTGCTCACAATTTGTTTTCAATTGGTGGTTATTTTTATTGATGTGCAGGAATGTTTGGTTAATCCAATAAATAGCTTTGAACTTCTATTCAATTAACAGGATTATGCAATAAACTGACCTGTGATTAACCAATGTTTTTCTTAGCAAATGATTGGCTTTGATTTGGGATTTTTGATCATTATGCAAAAAAGCAGATTATGCCATTATCTGAAATGCAAATATTCCAATTTGTCTGTATTAAATCCCGAATTAACTCAACTGCAGCAGTGGCACTATATTTTTCATAAAACAATTAAACCAAGCAATTTGTCTACATCTTATAATTCCTGTTCTTAACTCACAAGTCTTGATTTACACTCACAAAAAACTAAAGATTTAGTTTAATGATTATAATTTCTAAAATTAACATTTGTCAAAAGTTTTTAAGTTTAATACTGGTTTATATCTTATATGGCAAACACTACTTTTCTGCTTATAAGTAAGGCCTGCTAAAGTTAATAAAGTTTTTTTTTTCAAGTTTTGTTATATATTGGGACTCAAATTTGATGAAACTTATATTAGTCTCTGGTCCAAAATTGCTTGATCAAGTTTTTAAAAGGCCAAATAGACTGTCAAAAAAAATCCAAATGTTAACACAAAAAGACAAAAATTTTTTCTGACCATAAGTTTTGCAACAAAATGCCACAACAAATTTTAAATCATTTATAATGAAGGGGTTTAAAATTAAAAATTGTGGAAATTGAAAATAAGACCCTTAAAATTTTATGGTATGATAGTAAAAATTAAGAAAATTACTCTTTTCACTTTACTCACAAACCTTTAAAATTTAGTATATTGCTTTCTTTAAAGTATTGTTAATATTTTACTGTACTAGAGTTGTCTTTATAAAAAAAAACTTTGAAAAATTTTTTATTTTATATGCAAGTGTATTTACTACTTGATGTACCTAGTTTCATGAAGACAAACCAGAGGGCAAGACATTTTAGTACACCCAAAAATTGAAAATAAATAAATAGCTTTAAAAGTGCTTAAATATCAAAAACGAAATTTTTGAAGCCTATTTGATAATATTGTGAAGTTTTTTTATTGGTCAACTATACTTGTTCTAACCCAAGGGCACTGGAAGCAAGGGGTAGGGGGGCAACTGCCATGTCTTTCCAGATTGCTTTCGCAGAGAATAGCTATTAGCTAAGTAGTTTTTTTTGATTTGGAAAGTACTGGTACAGTATATCATTTTAAGAGGTAACTTTTATTCATTCATTCAATTTGTTATCATCTTTATTTATCTTCTAAGTTGCAAGACAACGTTAAAGGTGGTAAACTTAAAGCAAGCGTCAGGTGATTCTCCAAACCTTTTCACCACTACAAGTCTCATCAAGAAGTAATTTAATAGAGATATTACTGTAATTTAGAACTGTTCACCAAGACCACCACAAGCAGGGGAAAGTGCTGTAAAGTGTCTTTCCCAAGAGCACAACAGAATAGCACAAGTGGGTTTTGAACTAAGATCATGTTGATCATCAGCCTGGTACCACTCGACCACCATTAGTTATAATAAAATGTAGTTTAGTAACATAAATGTAGGCTACATAAAAAGCAAGCATGGTACAAATGGTAATAAACCAGTCATCACTTATGTCGATAAGTGAAGCTCTAAATTACTAACAAAATAAGAGGCAGGATACCGGTAATTATCACACTATAGATGTTAAAAACTAATAGATCTTGACTGATAGCGACTAATCTGTTTGCCAGTTGGCTGGTTTGCCCAACTCATAACAAACTGGTGCAAATCAGCTAAATCCCACTACTAGCCACAGGGTAGGCTTTACTTCAAATACTACAGGAGCCATAGGCTATAGTGACACGTTTCAATAGTGTTCATGACTGTGAATCACTTATGTAAGAGATAAACTGGGGTTTTTATCTCACTCTTGACAAAAAAAAATACAATTATTCTTTTGTAACTGATGCAACTAATGTAAATTACCGTTTCTGCGAGAATTTAACCAAAATTTCTCCGTAAAAACATTTTTAACCGACCGAAATTGTCGTGTCCAATAGAGTCAAAATTGAACAAAAATAAAGTAAAAAATAAAATGTTAAAAAAGCCTTTCTTAAAACCGGCCCATATGTTTTGTGTGACAAATATAAATCGTTCATGTTGTCGGTTGATGCTTGGTCCAAGAAAACAAATGCTAAAAAAGATGAATACTTCAATAAATTTTTTGATGACAAAAGTATGAGACTTAATACAATACAACCCAGAAAAAATGCTGAAAAAAATCGGAACGAAAACGACGGCATTAAACAATGAACAAACTTACAAAATAAAGAATGCTGTGTATTTTAAACACTCTTTAAATTAGAATCTTACTAAAAAACTTTTGTTGTAAAAAATTGTCGCTTTATACCAGTGCTTCTCAATCTTTTGTGGCAGTCCAAATCTTAAGCAAAAATAGACAGCAAAGGTTTGGGGACTCAATCTTTTACACAGACTTTATTGTAAGTGTAAAAATCTCTATTTTCGTCCCAAAACGTATTGATCTCAATGGAAATTTTAAAAAGCTCACAGTAGACCGCAAGCGAATCCCTCTCTTCTCTTCTAATTCTTGAACTAAAGGAAAGCTATCCGAGCTTTTCCCAATCACACCGCTGGCTTTTACACACGTCTTATGGTTTTGTGCTATATCCATAGGTGGGCACGGTACTTTTTAAAAGTACCGTTCTCTAAAAAAAAGGTCTTCACTTGGTACTTTTGAATAATACGAATAAATAGTAATAACTAAAACTCTGTCATACATTGGATTTCATTTGACATTTAAAAATTGTATTTAACAAAGCGAAAACAATATCGTACGTATCCAACAGCTCACTTTCAAAAATTAATTATGCTTTGGATGTAAAAACATGCATGAATATGTTTTTAACTTGATTTTTCGCATAAAATATGCCTCGGATATATGAAAAGCCCTAATGAATACGTTGTCATCTGCTTTGTTTTTTATATTAAAAAAAGTTTGTCAAAAATCGTACTAATTTCCATATAACCTATTACAGTGGTTTAGTCAGAGTTATTCTCAAATTTTTTGGGTCACGAACCTCTATTTGCAAATCTTTTTTTATCATGGACCCCAATCTTATGTCACATCAATTTTCTGCCCAACCAACGAGGAAAGATAAAACAAACCCAAAAATAAATAACATAAAATGCGTTAAAAAATAAATGCTTATAAACAGGCATACCATATTTCCGTAAAGGCAAACCGGGACGCTCGTTTATAGACAAAAATTCGTCCCTAAAAAAAGTGTTCTCTAAAAAAAAGGTCTTCACTTTGAATCTGTCTCGGATTTCATGGTATGGATTATTTTACCAAGTATATATGTTGACAAATTTTGTCATATCGTCGCGGACCCCTTGTGCGCTCATCACAGACCTCATTTTGGGAAAATCTGGTTTTGGTGATTTAGTAAAATTACTCAACCTTCGCTGGTCGTTAACTGTTATGATAATTTTTTATATTTTTGCTTGCAAAGCAACAAAATTAAAATTTCATCAAGTCCCTTTGGCATTGGTATGAATATGAAATCTGGTGTTTAGTGGATTTTTGATTTTATGCAAAATATTTCCATTTTTATAATTAGACAACTAGAATGTTCCTTGCAAATGCAATAGGCTACCTTCAGAAAATATTTACTACACTAAGATTGATTCCTATAATTCTGATATACCATATTTAGCGCCGAAAGCGCTAAAGATTTGACATAATTGCACGCAAAAATGCTACTTTTTTCAAAGCTACAATGTCTTTTTGCACAACAATTACTATATGCACATTAAACACGATAATCACTCTTTTTTTTGCACAACTGGTGCGGTGACCATGCACAATTTTTTTTGTACATGTTATAACGTATATAGTTTAATGAAAACAATGCACTACCAGTGTAACTACGATAAGTACGACTAAGCCGCAAGGGCATGCTGACGGTGGTTTCGATATGCTGACCACATCGAGTCAGCTAACACGAATCGGGTAAAGTCAAGCTAAATCCTACAGTTCCATTGCTAGCATTAAGTAAGAATGGTCAACTCAATCAACAAGCAATTGCCGACAGACCTGTTTCATCCTTGTTAGGACTCATCAGGACACTACAGCTTGTTGTTGACTCCAGCTAAAATCAGCTGGGGTCAACAAAAGTGTTATTTAAGGTTGCATAGAAAAAAATTTCATATTGCATAGAAAAAAGTTTTTAAAAGGTAGTCAATCAACTTTCGTAAATTGGCCGAAAAGCAAAGATTGGTTTCAGAAAGTTAACGACTTCGGGGGTTTAATTGATCGTATGATTAAAAGTAAAATTCTTTCACAGTTGGAATCCCCTTAGGGAGGTTACTGCAGTTCACAGAAGAAGAAACTCTATTTCAGCAAAATCTGATTTCATTATTAAAATGCTTCCATCTTAGCAAAAACGAATGTTTTCAAAATTCACTGGACTTTTTAAACAATTTTGGAAATGAACTTTTCATATAATAAAAAGAAATACAATTCATTTCAAGAAAAAAATTGAAGTTTTAAGTGTCACATCGTACTTTTTTATAATTATTTCAAAATGTTATACTAAGCCTAATTTAAAAAATTTAGTTAAGATTGATTACTTTGGTGAAATAAGTTTTTTGAATTTTTGCAAGCTTTTTTCTTTTTAGTAGGTTAGTCTAGCTTATACAGTAGAATATTTTTTAGTTGAACTTGACTAATGCTCTGGCGTATATTTTTTGATTTTAAATTTACCGTACATTGAATTATTTATTAATACCTTTTGTCAGAGCAGGACTGCCCAACCCGAGACCCGCAAAGTCTATTGTTGAAGCCTATCAAAGAATTTGTAATAATCAATCAAATTATTGTAATACTTTGAATCAATGCAATGACTCGCAAAAAAATCGGAATAAATAGGCTAATTTTCGTCCCACTAGAGATTTTTCGCTTTATACGTATAAGAATAAAACACGTAGATATATCAAACTGGTGACCTTTTTTGTTTGGTCTTTAACTAAATTTGTAGTCCGAATTCCTGTTATCAAGTAGGTTCATTAAAAAATAAAACATTAAAAACAAGTGAAAACAAAAAAGAAGATACTTTGATTTCTGCATCGATTGCAACTCGCAATAAACTTTTCGACAAAATTTGGACCATAATGGTTAAAAGATTGAGCATCCCTGCGTCAGAGTATAAAACAACGTAACATTTTCTAAAACAGTCATTATCATCAAAATGAATTTCTACCGAGAGTAATTTGGGATTTTAATATTGATTTGGTCACAACTTACGACACCGACATTGTTTCTTTTAGAATTATTTAATTTATAGTACGAATTTTGACATTAGAATATCGGTATCATAACATCGGTACAACCAATCATAGCCGTACCTGCCGGGGGGGCAGGGAGGGAAAATGTTTACCCAAGTTTCTAAGATTTGGGCAAAATTGAAATTTTTCGGGCAGTGATAAGAAAATATTTGGGCAAAGTCAAAAATTTTAGGACAGTGACTTAATGATCAAACTGCAAAAAATAGTTACCAAATTTAGGTGAAGACATTTTTTTTGTAGAGAACACCTTGCTTTTGGGTCGAAAATTGAAAAATATGAGACTGAATTCAAGTGAAGACTTTTTTTTTTTTAGAGAGATCACAATGATTTTAGGACAAAATTTGTTCTTGGTTTGCAAATCTCAGACAATTTTTTGTTCTATCCGTAATGTGCTAGAAAATTATGATTTGGGCAAACGTCACGAAATTTGGGAAAAACTTCATTGCCCCCATATTTTTTTTGGCTGGTACGCCTATGCAACCAATTAATGATATTTCACTCAAGCGTAACACAATATGTAAGCTATTCGAATGTCTTTTGACTTTGTTTACGTAAATGTTCGATACAGTTCCCAGCATAATTCAAAAGTAGGACGGAAGTCCTTTGATAATTAATTTTCGATCACCTCAAGCAAACTGCAACAAATATTTCTTAAAACTTCACTTTTTAAATGAATCTATATAGTTCGATCTTTTGGTCATTTTCATCAAACGCTCAGTGCAACAAAGAAAAGTAGACTATTCTATTCAAAGTTATTTCAAACATAAACTTACAAGGAGGAAAAACGAACGCACACCTATCTAGTATTGTACTGTACAGAAAAAAACATATAAAAATAAAATACCTATTTACGCCAAGTCATTTATGCTAAATTTTAATACCGGTGACTATTGTTATAAAATATTTTCCACTGCCTGTTCTTGTTGCAAACAAAAATATAAGAAAAAAACTGGAGCAGGGATCTTTTAACTCTGCTACATTTGATATGTCATCTGTTTAAATAAAAACAAGTCAAATAACCTCTGTTGGTGCGTTTTTCGTTAAGTTCAATATTAACACTGAAAAATGATTGTGCCATTTTTTTGTGGTAATTAGAATTTTATTGGTTGATTTCATTTCAGTAACCTCTTTTTATTCTGTTAAAATTGGTCAAAAAAATGGAGTTTGAATAAAGTTTCAAGAAAAACACAGAGTCGAATGACATAGACTGATGCTGGCGTATAAAAAAATAATACAATTAATTATATAATGTAAAACTTCAAGCGCATAAGCAATTAATGATCTTTCTTCAATTTAGTCAAAACAAAACCTGATATTTAAACGGATAAGTTAAAACAATATTTTTTCAACCAATTTTAAAATTGTTTCTTTTTCTATGCACATTAATAACATGATTAAGATTGATTGAAAAATATAAGACAAAATAAGCTTCATACACAAACCCATCATTCGTTTTCAAGATTTAAAATTGTTATTGATTTTTATTGTATTTCAACTCCATCTATTCTTCAGACTTGTACAAAAACGTTATACTAAGGGCAACTTTTAAGCAATACCGTACCTGCTTATTTAATGCTATATATACAGGTCCGTAAGCAACCAGAAGATCTAGCAGATAATTGCTTTCAGATATGCCAAAATATTGTAGTGGATTGGAATTTTTAATTTACTTTTTTAGTTTTTATTTGAGACATAACTAAAATGCTAGTCTACCCAGACTACCCTACTAGCCTGAGTAAGCTAAGCCTAAATAAAAAGTTGCAAAAGGGCTACTGGCTATGAAGTGCATGAAACGTTCCTAAACCTGACCTTACTTAAAATTAACTAGTAACTACTACCGGAAGGACGGGGAAAGTATTGGTAAACACTTAAATTTGACAAATGTCAATTTGTGATAATACTACTGTAAATCAAGAAACTACTTTGAAGCTGCAATCGATCCGAAAAACAAAAACATGTCGCAATGCTTGCAAAAAAGCTTTCAATGACCCTAAAATTAGATGGAGTACCGCGGTACTTTTGTACACGGTACTGCCCACCTATGGCTATATCAGTGGCGTGCCGTGACCTCTGAGGCTGGTAATACACTTGGTATGCCTATTCATTGAATGTATTAAAGAAATTGCAAAATGGCTTCAAAGCAAATGATAAAGTTTTTTTTCACACTTATCATCATTTTTAAAATTCTACTAGTGTAGTTATCTGATCCATAACTATGCTATATTAACTTTTCCTAAACAAACCTAATATAAAATATAAAAAAATATAACATTGAGCTTTAAATATACATATAGTTTGTTGAAACAGTGTCCAGTTCATGGGGATAACTGTTCGTTAAACAGCACTGTTACTTAGGGTTGTTTCACAAATATCTAAATTTATCTAGAAGCCTGTATGCAATTTGAGAATTGCATGCCGGAGCGAGTATAAAAAGATGCTTAAAATGAAGTCACGATAGAGCTCATTTATACGAGTAAAGTAATGCAATTTCTTTGGTGTATGTCATGTTTAATTAAACCTTGCTGTTGAGTTTACGACTTGGAATATACTTTCCTCAGAATTCACATTGTACTAAATTTAATATGTAGTGAATATGCTTAATAAATATAGTATATTTATATATAATATTTATATAATATATGACTGTATGACTGATGTATATAACCAGTACAAGTTACTATACAGACACCCTGCAGTACAGTAAGATATTGTATTAAAATATTTATTTGTAACAAAAGAAATAACACCTTTATGTTTATAAAAATCTCAGAAAATACATGTGTTACATCCGATAATATTAAATGTAATACAATAAAACTATATAGTAACAAAAACTATTACATATAATACAATGAAACTGTATAGTAACTTGTAAGACTGTATAGTAACTTTACGGACACCCTGTATATAACCAATACAAGTTACTATACAGACACCCTGCAGTACAGTAAGATATTGTATTAAAATATTTATTGGTAACAAAAGAAATAACACCTTTATGTTTATAAAAATCTCAGAAAATACATGTGTTACATCCGATAATATTAAATATAATACAATAAAACTATATAGTAACAAAAACTATTACATATAATACAATGAAACTGTATAGTAACTTGTAAGACTGTATAGTAACTTTACGGACACCCTGTATATAAATATTTTTTTGTATTTAGGAAAGTTTGTTGGTCAATCATTGGATGAATCGCATGCCCTAACTGCACGCCACTTTTACTATATATACTGTATTAAGGTTAAAATTTCGATCTCTTAAATTATCACAGGCTTCCACAAGCCAACGACCACAATTATTTACTCGACGACGCAGCCAGACAATAGAGCCAAACGGTGCAATTGCAAAACAAAATTTTCCCAAGTTTCGCTTGCGATCTACAAACTCACTCTTCGAAACTACAACACTGAACCAAATCATCGAACCACAGGATCACTAAAAGACTGAAAGAATATAAATTTACTAAGATCTCAATTTATAGTGTGCTTGCCACCTGTAAGTGAACCAATCAAATTTCATCACTGCACGAGGTCCGCCGATAAGCACGATTATTTTCACAGGGAACACTGCCGTATAACGGAGACTGCAAACAATAGAATTAATTAAGAGACTTCGAAAAGATTTCTATACGGTTAATTAACTTTTTCGAATTACATTGCGAGTTCTATTCTATCTTTTTTATGATTTTAATACTCAAAAAAAAGTCTCACTTTGAATGTGTTTTGGATTTTAAAATTTAAGTCCCTAAAAAGTAATTTAACTTTTATACAACTATAACAGTTGTTGGCGACCCAATGAAATTAAAGGACGACCTAGAAGTTGAGAAGCACTGCTTCACTTTCAATCTGATAAAATAGTAATTTTTAACTATTTGTGACTCATTTTACGATTTTCATGTGTCTGCCACCCTCTTTGCACTTTGTTTAATGTAATTATTTTGTACGTAATATTAATGTAAATATATTTGAAAGTATTGTATAAATTATCGGTGCGACTCTTATGAAAATAGTTCACCTAGGTAGCAACCCTCAGGTTGAGAAACACCGAGATAAAACATGGCTTTTGTTATATGGTTGTTATTATCATTATCATTTAATTTTATTTTTATCCCTGTTTATTCTCCTGACTCGGCAAAAAATGCCAAAGGTGCTATACATAGGGCAACTCTCTAGCAATTACCACAACCTGCTTCCGGATTTGCAAAGTCACTGTTGTTAGGTTGAAATTGGTTATTTCTTTTTTTAGTTTAAGTTTAGAAATATGACTCGAATTGAGTGCAGCTTATTGCTGAGACCGTCTCCATCCTGTTCCATGCATCTCTAAACTACTTCAAAAAGATCTGTATGCAGCTCCTGCAATAGATATTCAGCTCCTATTTGAATGATACCTCGCAGCTCCATGCGTCTGTAGACAAATTTTTAAGGTCTCCATGCGGCATCTCAAGACAACTTTTTATAGGTCTTCATACGGCTGTGACGACTGCGAGGCTCGAATCAGATTTTTTGTTTATGTTCTTTAATAATTATCTTAACTGCGTTTTTTGTCGTTCCTTTTCATTTCCTGTGTTGCTCCAGAAGGGTTAAGTTTTATTTTTTATTCTATCAAATTAAGAAACCAAAGATAGAATATAAGGTGTGTTTTGCGTTCGAATATCAGGACAGAATCAAAATTAAACAAAAGGAGCTGTTTTTTAATTGATTTATTAAAAAAGCTAGAATAAGCTTAAGAATATGATGATGATGATGATGATGATATTTTATTCATGCTTAGTAACAATATTTAAGTATATGCAATGTACATTAAGCAAAGCATGAAAAGGAAACGCGACACAACGACAAACGTTAAACATGCAGAAAGTATAGAGAGAGTTGAGAAAGAGAAAAAATAAGAAGTACGGCCGCGTTACCTAATTCAAACTAAATATTATTATTTAAAAAGACAAAAAAATGACAAAAATGTGCAGTGCAGGAACGGTTATGTAAATCATTGGGAGGCACAACCGCCCTATATTGGTAACTATAAATTTAGCTCAACTGAGCATGGTGAGTAAAAAAAACCTCCCGAAAAGAAATCTCACCAGGTCCGGAAACCTTTTCTGGATGCAGTGCAAATACAAACATAGAAATAAAACAAAATATACTTATATATATATACATTTTGAAGAGAGAATAAAGAAGTATAAAGTTTAGAAAAGAATAAAACATGCCAACTTTGTAAATTGATTTGAATAATCAGTTAAAAATAAGGTTGATTGTCTATTCAACGGTTTAAATTTGTTATATCAATTGATTCCAATTTTCTTGCGTAGCATACATTCTTCCTTGATAGAGATTGAAAATGTTTTGAAGATAGTGGCCTGATTGAGAATTGATAAGAGAACCAATGTTGATGATTGTTTTTTAGAAAGACATGTGCTTGAATTTCCTGAATTCATTTTTATCTGAAATAAAAATGCTTTCCCGCAGTAAGAGTAGAATAAACACGCAAAAGGTAGTAGCGGCCTTTTACCTTTCAGGGTTAGACAATATAAAACAACAAAAAATTACAATCGCTACGCGTCTCCTGCGGCATTTGAAAGTCTTCATGCGGCTCCTACAGCACTTGAAATTTACTCTGCGGCTCCATGCATCTTAAAACCACTTTTTAAAGGCATCCATGCGGTTTCTGGAGTATTTGAAACTTTCTTGGTAGCTCAATGCATATTAAAGATTTACTGGCTCAATGCAATTTTATTAAAAGTTTACTGCTGGCTCAATGCATGCGGCTCCATGCATCTCTACACATTATTTTAAAGATCTTCATGCTTCTCTAAACAACTTTTTAAAGGTCTCCATGTGGCTTCATGCATTTTTACATATTATTCCAAAGGTTTTTATGCGAAGACGAGGAAAATGACAGAGCCTAGGACAAAGGAAGCAAAAGTGGTTGACGAATTGAAGTAATTCTGTCAGTAGAGAAGAAGTGAAGAATGCCCTGAGAAAGATGGAAAAAGTAAAGCGGTTGGGCCAGCCGAGTTGCCACTTTGGAAGTGCATGAGAGAAATGGGATAAAGTTTTTGACCAGACTATTTAAAATGGATGCCAGAAAAATAGAGAAGGAGTGTTTTTATTCCAATCTGTAAGAATTGACAAAGGAAACGCACAGTGCTGTGAAAGCTACAGAGGAATAAAGCTGATGAGCCATACAATGAAGATATGAGAAAGAATAATTGAAGGCAGGCTAAGAGATAGAGTAGAGATCAGTAAACAGCAATAGAGATTTATGTCAGGAAAGGGAACTACCGATCAGAGGTAAAGTCGAGACACGGTGCTTTGACACCGAGACGAGACGAATCTTTGGGGTAGCGAGACCGAAACGAGACGAGATTATGGGGTACAAAAATCCAGACCGAGACGAGACACGAGACTTTACATAAGTTGTTTTGGTTAACCAGGGTTTGCGAAGTCGGGGTCGTATGGAGTCGAAAGTTTTAAGAAGGAATCGGAGTCGGACTCTTAAGAGTACAAAAAGTCGAAGTCAAAATATTTTATCCGAGTCCGACTCCTGATATCCAATTTTTATTTAGAGAACACTACTTTTTAGGGACGAAAATCAAGAAATTCGAGACAGATTCCAATTAAAGACAAATTTTTTCTGTTAACGAACGTCCCGACTCATGACTTCAAAAATGTGGCCACCCCAATTTTAAGCAAATCGTGTTTTGCATAAAGCTACTGCCCTTATTGGGGAGTTGGTGTAGGGAGTCGGTGTAGGAAGTCGGAATCTGGAGTCGGAGTCGGAATCCTAAAAAAATTCAAAAACTGGAGTTGGAGTCGGTATCCTAGAAATTTTAGCAGTTAGAGTCGGATCTTAAATATTTTGAGTCCGCAACCCTGATAAAGTTTGCCATGGTTCAATTCTATTGTGATTAATGCAAATTTAAAAAGGACCATGACGCCCAAATGGCTAAAATACGTGCAAATGATGTATTTTACTAAAAAATCATGATAAATTTACAACAACTCCGAGCTTTGCTCATATCGCTGCCATGTCTCGACCTGGATTCGAGACATAATGGTCCGAGACCGAGACTTCAAAAAACTTGCCTCGAGACATGTCTCAAGGTATCTATCTCTGATTATTAGATTTGAAACTCTAACTTTAATTAGAAAGCCAATTAGAAAACTGCAGAGTATGTAAAAGATTTTTAAAAATGACAGTTAATCTAGAACACAACAGTGACGTCACAGAAGCTATGAAAGACGCTCAACTTCTTACAATAAATAATCTTTACAACCTAGAAATAGCACAAATGATGTTTAAATATGAAAACAAACAACTTTCACAAGCATTTAATAACTTTTTCACACAAAAATCTTTAAAAATGAAAACCTGCAGAAGCATAACAGCCAAATAATATCAAATTGCTTCAGAACTAAAGTAAGTCAACAATTTCTGAAATTTGTTGGACCTAAACTACGGAACAAAATACCTTCAGAGATCAGGCACAGCCATTCAAGCAACACCTTCAGAAAAAAACTCACTCAACAATTTTTCAAATTCCTTATTAAATTAATGCAAATAGTTTAGTATCAATACCAGTGGCGTGCGGTGACCTTTGAGATTGGTCATGCAACTAGTAAGCCAAAAACTGGTCATGCAATTGGATATTTTATGAGTAGTTAATAAATAGAGTATATGCAATATTTTATCGGTAGCAGAAAGAACTCTGTGTGAGATTCTAAGACATAGACCAATTTTTGTCCCATAATCATGTTCATAGGTGGGCAGTACCGTGTACAAAAGTACCGTAGTACTTTTTTAGTACCGGTACCGCCGGTACTTGATACCGAGTACCGGTACCGCGGTACTTTATAAAAAAAGTACCGCGGTACTCCGTCTAATTTTAGGTTCATTGAAAGCTTTCTTTGCAAGCATTGCGACATGTTTTTGTTTTTCGGATCGATTGCAGCTTCAAAGTAGTTTCTTGATTTACAGTAGTATTATCACAAATTGACATTTGTCAAACTTAAGTGTTTACCAATACTTTCCCCATCCTTCCGGTAGTAGTTACTAGTTAATTTCAAGTAAGGTCAGGCTTAGGAACGTTTCATGCACTTCATAGCCAGTAGCCCTTTTGCAACTTTTTATTTAGGCTAAGCTTACTCAGGCTAGTAGGGTAGTCTGGGTAGACTAGCATTTTAGTTATGTCTCAAATAAAAACTAAAAAAGTAAATTAAAAATTCCAATCCACTACAATATTTTGGCATATCTGAAAGCAATTATCTGCTAGATCTTCTGGTTGCTTACGGATCTGTATATATAGCATTAAATAAGCAGGTACGGTATTGCTTAAAAGTTGCCCTTAGTATAACGTTTTTGTACGAGTCTGAAAAATAAATGGAGTTGAAATACAATAAAAATCAATAACAATTTTAAATCTTGAAAACGAATGATGGGTTTGTGTATGAAGCTTATTTTGTCTTATATTTTTCAATCAATCTTAATCATGTTATTAATGAGCATAGAAAAAGAAACAATTTTAAAATTGGTTGAAAAAATATTGTTTTAACTTATCCGTTTAAATGTCAGGTTTTGTTTTGACTAAATTGAAGAAAGATCATTAATTGCTTATGCGCTTGAAGTTTTACATTATACAATTAATTGTATTATTTTTTTATACGTCAGCGTCACTCTGTGTCATTCGACTTTGTGTTTTTCTTGAAACTTTATTCAAACTCCATTTTTTTGACCAATTTTAACAGAATAAAAAGAGGTTACTGAAATGAAATCAACCAATAAAATTCTAATTACCACAAAAAAATGGCACAATCATTTTTCAGTGTTAATATTGAACTTAACGAAAAACGCACCAACAGAGGTTATTTGACTTGTTTTTATTTAAGCAGATGACACACAAATGTAGCAGAGTTAAAAGATCCCTGCTCCAGTTTTTTTCTTATATTTTTGTTTGCAACAAGAACAGGCAGTGGAAAATATTTTACAACAATAGTCACCGGTATTAAAATTTAGCATAAATGACTTGGCATAAATAGGTATTTTATTTTTATATGTTTTTTTCTGTACAGTACAATATCTAGATAGGTGTGCGTTCGTTTTTCCTCCTTGTAAGTTTATGTTTGAAATAACTTTGAATAGAATAGTCTACTTTTCTTTGTTGCACTGAGCGTTTGATGAAAATGACCAAAAGATCGAACTATATAGATTCATTTAAAAAGTGAAGTTTTAAGAAATATTTGTTGCAGTTTGCTTGAGGTGATCAAAAATTAATTATCAAAGGACTTCCGTCCTACTTTTGAATTATGCTGGGAACTGTATCGAACATTTACGTAAACAAAGTCAAAAGATATTCGAATAGCATACATATTGTGTTACGCTTGAGTGAAATATCATTAATTGGTTGCATAGGCGTACCAGCCAAAAAAAATATGGAGGGCAATAAAGTTTTTCCCAAATTTCGTGACGTTTGCCCAAATCATAATTTTATAGCACATTACGGATAGAACAAAAAATTGTCTGAGATTCGGAAACCAAGAACAAATTTTGTCCTAAAATCATTGTGATTTCTAAAAAAAAAAGTCTTCACTTGAATTCAGTCTCATATTTTTCAATTTTCGACCCAAAAACAAGGTGTTCTCTACAAAAAAAAAGTCTTCACCGAAATTTGGTAACTATTTTTTTCAGTTTGATCATTAAGTCACTGTCCTAAAATTTTTGACTTTGCCCAAATATTTTCTTATCACTGCCCGAAAAATTTCAATTTTGCCCAAATCTTAGAAACTTGGGTAAACATTTTCCCTCCCTGCCCCCCCGGCAGGTACGGCTATGATTGGTTGTACCGATGTTATGATACCGATATTCTAATGTCAAAATTCGTACTATAAATTAAATAATTCTGAAAGAAACAATGTCGGTGTCGTAAGTTGTGACCAAATTAATATTAAAATCCCAAATTACTCTCGGTAGAAATTCATTTTGATGATAATGACTGTTTTAGAAAATGTTAGATTGTTTTATACTCTGACGCAGGGATGCTCAATCTTTTAACCATTATGGTCCAACTTTTGTCGAAAAGTTTATTGCGAGTTGCAATCGATGCAGAAATCAAAGTATCTTCTTTTTTGTTTTCACTTATTTTTAATGTTTTATTTTTTAATGAACCTACTTGATAACAGGAATTCGGACTACAAATTTAGTTAAAGACCAAACAAAAAAGGTCACCAGTTTGATATATCTACGTGTTTTATTCTTATATAAAGCGAAAAATCTCTAGTGGGACGAAAATTAGCCTATTTATTCCGATTTTTTTGCGAGTCATTGCATTGATTCAAAGTATTACAATAATTTGATTGTTTATTACAAATTCTTTGGTAGGCTTCAACAATAGACTTTGCGGGTCTCGGGTTGGGCAGTCCTGCTCTGACAAAATGTATTAATAAATAATTCAATGTACGGTAAATTTAAAATCAAAAAATATACGCCAGAGCATTAGTCAAGTTCAACTATAAAATATTCTACTATGTAAGCTAGACTAACCTACTAAAAAAGAAAAAAGCTTGCAAAAATTCAAAAAAATTTATTTCACCAAAGTAAACAATCCTAACTAAATTTTTTAAATTAGGCTTATTATAACATTTTGAAATAATTATAAAAAAGTACGATGTGACACTTAAAATTTCAATTTTTTTCTTGAAATGAATTGTATTTCTTTTTATTATATGAAAAGTTCATTTCCAAAATTATTTAAAAAGTCCAGTGAATTTTAAAAACATTTGTTGTTACTAAGATCGAAGCATTTTAATAATGAAACCAGATTTTTCTGAAATGGAGTTTCTTCTTCTGTGAACTGTAGTAACCTCCCTAAGGGGATTCCAACTGTGAAAGAATTTTACTTTTAATCATACGATCAATTAAACCCCGAAGTCGTTAACTTTTCGGCCAATTTACGAAAGTTGACTACCTTTCGAAAACTTGCTTTTTCAATCCGAAATAATATTTTATTACAACATTTAAGTACCAATATCTCTATCCAAAAGTATAAAATGTTTTCTATGCAACCTTAAATAACACTTTTGTTGAGCCCAGCTGATTTTAGCTGGGGTCAACAACAAGCTGTAGTGTCCTGATGAGTCCTAACAAATATTACTGTGTGCATGCTATAACGTTTAACGTTTTGTTGCTTCTTCCTTTTTCTTCTTCTGCTACAGTCCTATATGTTTGTTTATTTTTTTCTGTTTTTATTGTGGCGAAGCAGAAATAGACTGATACTGATACTGATTAATGTTAAACTAATGTTATTGTCTTTTGGCATTATTTAAGTCAGAATCTTTACACTAAACTTTCAATAATAAGCAAAAATGGTTGATTCGAAATTAAAGTCAAATTTAATTATAACGAAAGTAAAAATAATTTCCCAGCCTAGGCGACAAAATGCATGAATCTGTCGGACAGATCCCCCCGTCTTTAAAAAGTTAATTATAACGAAAGTAAAAATAATTTTTGAAAAATAAAATAACCCTAACAATGAAATAATAAAATTTTTTCATCTGCTTTTTGCAACATTTTAGAAATAATATTTATTGTTGAGTTGAAGCCAACATAATTAAAATAGCGCAAAGACTGTGACAGTACAAAAAAGAATGCAAACAAATTATTTTTTGCTACCCAGCATTGTCCACATCGATTCTCTGCAACAGAACAAAAAACAGCAAAAGTTAAACCGCCACAGCTGTAAATACTGTAAAAACTACGAAGATACAGTTATTAAAACTAAAAAAGAGTCTAGAGTTCTATAAAAGTTTTTGTTTTGTAGCGATTTATTTTGGCTTAGAGTAAAGCACTTTGCCAATATCTTTATTTGTAGTTGCTGAAGCCATTGCAGGAATGCTGGTGGTGGCTGTATGGGCAGCGACACTTGTTGCTGCATTCCATGGTCTGAACAAAATAATTTAAAAAATTACCGTTGCAAAACAATAAACTTTAGTTAATTAATTTGTTGAATGACCGACACGTAATCAAAAGGGCACAAGTTAACTTTTCAGGTCAAAATTATGTTTTATTGCATAGGTGGTGCACTAATGCTTAATGACATACAGTAGTTAATTAAATTATGCGTACGCTACTAGTTTCAAAGCGATTGCTCAGTTAGATAACTTCTTGAACTTGTTTTTTACATCTGGAAACTAAACTTTATCAACATATTTTACTAGGCTAACTTACGCCAGAATAAAAACGTAGACCAAAAAAGCGGCAAACGCTGTACAGACAACAACTCCTGCTACTATCATACTGAGTGTCAGTGGTGTTATAGGACGTCTCACTTTTGCAACCCTTGGATTTGTTCCGTTTGCTGTCAACAAATAAAAAACACGAGCATCTAAAAAAATACAAACGATATTTTTTTATAGTTTCAAAAGCAAGAATACTTTATTAAAACTATCTTCACGGGTTTTTGATAAAGAACTATATCATCTTATTTATCCTGCTGACTGGGAAGAAGACGTCAAAGTTGTTATAATTGTGCCAACCGTCAAGCTGTCTCTTTGTTTTACTTTTAAAGATACCAAGTTGTTTCGTTTTTTTGTTTTTAATAAAAAGATATGACTAAAATTTAGCGCTTCTTCCCCATGCACACAATAGAATGACAAGGATAGGAATTGAACTGCAACCCTGTTGACTTCCTTCTCTCTAACGTACTCGGTCATGCTGCTGACAAGTGAAACGCTGAACTTACTAAAAAAACTTTATAAGGAAATGAAGATACAATTTTACTTTTGCATTCCGGAACTGGAATGTTGAATTCTCCCGAATCCAAACAGATTATAACGTCAGCCCCGTCAAGGAAAAATCCAGGATTGCAATATACTTTGACAGTGGCTCCAAATGGCACCAAACCATTGCTGTGATATGGACTCTTGCATCCTGCAACTGCATTTGGCTATATATGTTACACAACTTTAACTAATTTTTTTAGATGGAATAATTAAATTAATAAGAAACATAATTCCAGCGCACATGATTTCAAGGAAATGGACCAAAGCTATAAAATTAGTGCATCTTTTTAAGAAAAAATCTACTTTAACATAGGCCTAGTTATTTAAAAAAAAGATAATACAGCACTCTTTTACAATTGTAGAAACTGACAAGTAGAAATAAATGAGTCAGAAAGGCAACTTAATATTGAAACATACAGACTTCCTTGTCGCAGTTAAATCCACTCCAGCCTACGTTGCACAAGCAACGATAATTGGTTGAATTTTCCCTCCCTTTGTTCTCGCATTCTGCGTGATTTTTGCAAGGCGAGCTTGAACAAGGATCGTTTATTTCTACAAGTGAAAATTTCAACATTTAATTTCGGTTGAAGAAAAATCAAGTTCAACTTACCGCAATTGCTGCCTGTAAATCCAACGGAACACTTGCACAGGTACGAATTCATTTCATCGACGCATGTTCCATTGTTTTGACAAGGTTCGCTCTCACATTCGTCTATTTCTGGCAACACCAAAAAATTACTTTATATTTTGTCAAATTTCAAAAGGCAAAGAAGTAATTTTTATATGCTAAATATCAAAATGCGCATTCGTACAAAGCGAATATTTTTTTGGTAAATTTTTATAAAAACAAAGAAGACAAAAAGTATTTCATAATGGTGCTACCAGTGACGCAAAATCTATCTTTTTAAAAATTTAGAAATTATTCAACATTTTATTTACCGCTGTTAACGGCCTTATTCGATGTAACCCACCTACGTCACAATCGTCACCAGTAAAACCCTGATCACAGGGCTCACGACAAATATACGCGTTGGGCTTGTCCACACAGACCAAATCGCCTTCGCATGGATTCGAGTTGCATTCGTTTATGTCTGTAACGAAAGCATGTTGCTAAATAAGAGAGGGACATTAACGCAGGAGTCTATTAGGTTGCTGCGTTCAAGTTCTTAATTATTCAGACAACAACTTTGGTTTTTGAGGTAACCTACAAATGATTTAAGAAATACGTCTAAAGGGTGCTCCCTCTAAGGTGCGCAATTCGCAGCGTGACCAAACCATTTGCACAGTGCAATCTTGTTTTTGCGCATATAAAATACGAAAAAAAAATTCACTTTGTTAAAGCAGGTTCGAAAAATCCGAATTAGGAATTTGCAGACGAGGCTTCTAATTATTCGCGCCCGCGGAAAAAACTTTTGCGCAGTATTTAGTTTTCTTAGTGGAAACCCTGCGCTCAAGCTTTTTTGGTCAAGTTTAATTCGAAGAAAAACCGATTGGAGTGAGAGTTAGTTTTAGGGAGAAACAGAGTTAGTTTTAAAGAGAATGTAGTTGGTTAAAAGAAAATTCAGTTTCTTTTGAGCATCTTAACAAATTATAAAAAATTTAAAACATTTTGGGCCCGCTTTGGGCCTGCGAGAATTATTCGCTCGGCGTTTTTTTCTCTTTTATCTCTTAGTGAAACTAATTTTGTTTTTTTTACTCTCACTCCAATCGGTTTTTCTTCGAATTAGACTTGACCAGCTTTTTTTTCGTACTAAACTTTATTTCATCAACTTATCGGCTGCTTCCGCAAAAGATTTGACACTGATAACTTGATATAACTAAAATTTCACAATAATCATTCAGAGGGACTTGTGCCCCTCAAACTCATTGTGGCCAGAGATTTTTTTCTACACGTTAAACGTCGCACTTGAAATATTTTTGAAATTAAGTCATAAGTTATATTTTATTCTTTCCGTTTGGAAGGAAGAACTAGAGAGGGAAGCTGGTCTTGGCAGATCAAAATTTTGGAAGAGCTAAGCACAGTCTTTAAGTCCCATATAAACTTTAGTTTTTCAACGGATGCAGACAGGTAGCACTTTGTTTCGTATATGGGCGTTGAGCTGGGGCTGAATCTTTTACTTTCTATATGATATTTTTTTTTAAAGAAAGAAAAGTTTGTTTTTTTCTTTTTAGTAATGAGATGTATCAGAAGAGATAACGAAAAAAACTAGCTATATTTTACCAACGGTAAAACTTATGCTATGCAATATTATGCAAAAACAAACCATTAAGATATAATAACGTTGCAAGTATTTTACCTTTATCACAATCGGTACCAGTAAACCCAGAAGCACATGTGCATCGATAAGATTGGTCCCACGTAACACAAGTTCCTTCATTTTTACATGGGTTAGGAATGCATGGGTTTTCACCTAAAAAGTTTTGCTACAAGTCATTTTTAATAAATTGAAGGCTGCGAACTCAAACTTGAACTCGTACTCGAATAACTCGTTATTTTTTTCCGAACAGGCTAAAACATGTATGAATTGTTTTAGCCTTTGTGGTGAATGAACTATTAAGTTTAATATTAGCCACCGAAATGCTAATTTATTCTTATAGATAGTCAGTACGAAGTTGTTAGTAACTATTCGCAGTTGTTAACGTTGTGAATTGTTTGAAATTTTGTGAAGATTGAAAATCAAATTTTACAAGAGTTGTTCAAGTTTGTCTGATTCGTGAATAATAGTCAGAAACCATTTGTTTCGCTTTCAATTGAATTTTAATTCAATTCTATTTTAAAGTTCAATTAAAAGCAAAAGAAAGACCTCTTCAAGTGAAAGCGGTTTCGCTTTCACCGTTTCGAAGTTAAAAGATTACTTTTTATTTTTCTTTGTGAGAGAAGCCAAGATCGGTTATTGCTGTTTGGTTAAAATTTCTATTTGTTTTTTTAGCTTTTCATTAAGAATTTATTTAAATTTCAGTCGTAATTGACATAGCCGTACCTGCCGGGGGGCCCGGGGCAATTGTCCCCTAAGTTTCCAAGATGTGGGCAAAATTCAAATTTTTCGGGCAGTAACAAGAAAATATTTGGGCAAAAACAAAATTTTCGGGAAGCGATACGAAAAATTTGGGCAAAGTCAGGAGTTTTAGGACAGTTACAATGATTAACTGCAAAAAATAGTTACCAAATTTAGATGAAGACCGCTTTTTTTTTTTTTTTAGAGAACACCTTGATTTTAGGACAAAATTTGTTCTTCGTCCAAGAATCTTAAGACATTTTTTGTCCTACCCGTAATGTACTAGAAAATCATAATTTGGGCAAATGTCACAAAATTTGGCAAAACTTCCTTGCCCCCAAATTTTTTTTGGCTGGTACGCCTATGGTAATTGACACCAAGCAAAGAGAAAATGCTTTCAATTATTTTACCAAGGACACAACGAAATGACGCGAGCAGGTTTTGAACTGCGACTGTGTCAATCACGTTCACAATCAGTACTGCGATTTTACCCATTTGGCCAACTGCTAACGAAATGACGTCACATTAGCCGACTCTGGTCATTTCTTTATGCACCGGAAAATTGTATCGTCCGCTACTTTTTTTACTCAGCAGCGGTAGTGAGCAGTGCGCTGCATGTATCAATCTGTAGCGATAGTGACTAACGCGCTAAATCTTTGCAGTAACGTGCCCATCACTGTTTGGCACTAGAAGTACCAAGAAATCATTTTTCTCTGTTTTCCATTATTAAATAAGCGATGTTTTGTTTGTTTTAAAATCTGGAGGTTGTGAGCTTCTTACACTGTTATGGAAGTTTATGGTGATGAAATAAGTTTTCCTGTAACCTTTGTAGTTCGTGCAGAATTAAAGGTAACTATTATAAATAACAAGCGATCATTTTTTACCACTGTGTCAGCTTGTACACTCAACCTGTACGGTTTGCTTGTGTTACCTCTTTTTCTCTATAAAACTTTTTTTGTGTGAGGAGGTTAAAAATTAGAAGAACAAAACAATTTTTTTTTTATCTTTGCTTTAATTTTTTTTTAGAAATAGAAACCTTGTTGGCGGTTCCGTGAGAACTAGGTCACAGCTCGGAAGGCGATAAAACTGATTATAAAGCTTTAGGAGCAACAGATAATCAAACAATAGTTTACAGCTGGAAGCTGCAGCAGTAGTACATAAAAATAGAACTGTATCCCTACAAAATTGAGCTATTGTGTAACATACTATTGTTGTAAAACAAAGTTATGGCAGCTTTGTTTTGAACAAAAAGATTATGAAAGCAATTTTGTTTTTCAATTTACAGAACTTGTTAACTGAGCTGAACAGAATAAACTTCGCGTTATCTAATAGTATCTAAAGTTTGATTCTACGGGTTTAAAAAATGCTATCTTTTATTTGTTATTGAACGAGTATCATTTCTATATAGATATTTGTGTGTCTGTAATCCTGCCCACACCCTTCCTCTTAATGTGTGTCTGCAGCTGTTAAGTTAATATTTGAAAAAAGGTTTAAATGTGATCACCGACAATTATTTTACAAGTTGGAGTTTAACAGAACAACTAAAATCTGAGAAATCTACCATTGCTGGCAGCATAAGAAAACAACAAAGAGAGATCACAGATGTTGATGCTATTATAAAGTCGAAAATGCTACGCTCATCAGAAATATGCATATCACTACCTGTTGGTACACTTACTGTTTACGAAGGTAAGAAAACCAAGATTGTATACCTTTTTAGCTCCATAGAAAAGTGCGTTTATTGGATGAAAAACACCGTAAAAAGTTGCAAAAAACAGTAAAGTACTGCAATGCCATCAAAATAGGAGTTCATATTCTTGACCAAATGGCAAGGTAACAGACATGCAAAAGTAGTACTCGGAGATGGTTTGTGGCAGATTTTTTTATGCTCTTGATATAGCGTCCATCAACATTTATATTGAGTTGACTAAGTGCAAACTATCTTGTCGGCAATTTCTCTTAAAAGTTATCAATCATGTCACAACTTTACTCGGGGAAGACCAGTTAAATTAAACAACGCAAATACCCGCGCTGAAGAAAAGCTGTTTTTATTTTTATTTATGCTGGCTCTAAACAGAGTTTGCCGCAGGATTGAAATTCTTTAAACAGTTTGTTCCGGTTAAGTACGAATGGATTCGCTTTATAACTTTTTTTTAAATAAAGAGAAATCACAGTTTTTAATTACTGTATAAGAATATATTATTCACAAAATCAAAAGAACTTGATCAACTCTCGTACAACTTGACTTTCAAGCTTCACAAAACTTCAAAGCAATTCATAGAGTCAACGACTGCGAAAAATCTCTTCTTGTAGTCACTAACTATAAAAATAAATTAGCACCCCGAGAGCAAATATTAAACTTAATAGTTCGTCCATCACACAAGTTAAAAGGCTATCTCTATTAGGGTTGCCATACCGTCCCGAAAAGTTCGGAATTTAGTATTAAATTTTTAAATATCCGGAATCTTTTTGAATATTGTCCGAAATTTCAGAGTTTTAGAATAAACATTTTAAAAAGGACCAAAATGTCCAGAATTTTAAAATCCAATAAATTAACATTATGCATCTGGACATGAAACTTGTATGTTTGTTGCCTTTGGTAGGTTGAAGACCTTTTTTTTTTTGAGAACACCATGGTTCTGGAACGAAAATTGAAAAATCCGAGACTTCATGATTCCTTGTAGAGACGTGTGTTTTTCTTTTTTTTAGAGAACACTATGATTTCGGGATGAAAACTAAAAAAATCTGAGACTGATTCTAAGTGAAGACCTTTTTTTGGTTTTTATCCTAGAATCTCAGGCAATTTTTTTTGTCCGCTCCTTCTAATTTTTTTTGACTGGTACGTCTATGTCTGTCAGGAATTGCGCCTATTCAGATATGGTAACCCTAATCTTGCTATAACTTCCAAGGTGTTAACACTGATGTTTGACTATTTAAATACTTAAAAACTATCACACAGGCAACAATAACACAAACGATTGCAGAGCGCTTTTCAACTGAAATGCCTCAAATGGGCTGAATGAACTGAAATGAATAAAAAACAAACTGCGAGCTATATGTATATGTAAATCAGTCAAAGTTGGTTTCACGCAGCCTGGGTCGTCTCTGTTCTATTTGGCCCAGATGGTAGGTGCTTTCACGCAGCCTGGGCCGTGAGTAAGTCTGTTCATTGATTTTAAAATGACAGACCGAAACCGAACCTACCAAAACGGAAGGGTATCCACCCATTCCGATGTTCAGTGTGGGTCTGCTAATCGGCAAACGTCCTTTTCAGGACGGGGCAATGTCAGGATAAAACTGCCCTTTTCAGGGCACATTGCCAACAAGTTCCGAAGACCCACTATTCTTCAGCTGAACATCGAAGGCCTCACTGCAAGCAAGATGAACGTTCTTCATCACCTCGCTATGCAGTCTGAGGCACTTGTCATCCTACTGCAGGAGACCCACTGCACTGATGCAGAGAAGTTGGTGCTACCACACTACCAACTAGCTGGGTCTTCTTTAAGCAGGAAGCATGGCCTTGCCACGTTTGTCCACGAGCGACTGAGATACACGCTTTTGGACCAATCTCCACCGACATCGGAGATCGAGTGGCTGTGTGTGGACGTTGATGGCTATAAAATAGTCAACGTCTACAAACCACCACCAACGCGATTGCGAACCCTGGATCTCCCAGTGTTTCCTCACCCCTGTCTGTACGCTGGCGATTTTAACTGTCGTCATGCTGACTGGGGTTACGACGACAACAGTCCGAACGGTGAGTGCTTGGCTGGATGGGCAAGTATTAATTGTCTTGCCCTCCTATATAATGCCAAGGACGCTGCCAGTTTTTATTCCGGCCGCTGGAACACTGGCACCAATCCAGATCTAGCTTTCGCTAGCGTAGGTCCAAACAGTCGCTTACCGGATAGACGTGTCCTTGAGAAGTTTCCCAGGTCACAACATCGACCCTCGCTTATTACACCACCAAGGTTTGCTATGGCAGTGCCAAGCATGCCTGTTAAGCGATGGAACTTCCGCAAGGCCAATTGGAGTCACTACATTGCTTTGACGAATAAATTCGCAAAGACTTTGTTGCCGCCTGATTCACTTGATGTGGATGCGGCTTGCCAGGACTTCTGTAACATCATTAAGAAAGCAGCCAAGAAGACTATCCCACGCGGGTATCGAAACAATTATATTCCGTGTTGGGATGCAGAGTGTGAATCCCTCTATAAAACCTTTCTGCAGTCTCCTCAGGGAGACGACTCAAGTTTGGCTGCTACAACTCTGCTTGCCAAGCTTGACAGAAAACGGAGGGATCGATGGTCCGAAGCAGTTCGGAGCATTGACTTCTCACACTCTAGTCGAAAAGCGTGGAGTATTTTGAACAACCTTACTGGTAGGTCACGACACTCTCTTCGTCATTGTCCCGTTTCAGCCGATGCTATTGCATCTCAGCTGGTTAGAAATGGAAAATACGAGGCTGTTGATCGCAAGTCATCTCGACTTGTCTTTCAAGAAGTGTCTGACCTTTGGAGGGCCACAACACCAGACGCAGTAAATATCTCTGACAATTTTTCACAGAGAGAATTTGCTGCTGCCCTTCAACATTTAAAACCAGGTAAAGCTCCGGGTCCTGATTCCATCTGCCCCGAGCTTATACTCCATGCTGGAGCTGCTTTGAAGTCCTGGTTACGTGACTTCCTTTCTTCCTGTTTGCGCCGACTCAAAATTCCCAAGATCTGGAGAAGAGCGCTTGTGGTCGCGATCCCAAAACCAGGAAAGCCCGTGGGGGACCCAAAGAGTTATCGACCGATATCTCTGCTCTGTGTCCCCTACAAGATCCTCGAGAGGCTTATCTACGCCCGCGTTGAACCATTAATCGATCCACTGCTCCCTAAAGAGCAGGCTGGGTTCCGACGCGGGAAGTCAACCGTAGATCAAGTTGTTCTGCTAACCCAGAACATCGAGGATTCAATTCTTTCGAGGCTAAAAAGAAGGCCGGTGCCGTATTTATCGATCTGACAGCTGCTTATGACACTGTCTGGCACCGTGGCCTTACCTGCAAGCTGCTGAGACTACTTCCGGATAAGCACATGGTCAAAATGATCATGGAGCTTGTCCGAAATCGAAGTTTCACCCTTACCACCGGTGACAGCAAGCAAAGCAGGCTACGCCGTCTTAAAAACGGCGTTCCTCAGGGATCGGTCTTGGCTCCCGTCCTATTTAACATCTATACGTACGATCTTCCATCCATGATTTCCAGAAAGTTTGCTTATGCTGATGATTTAGCATTGTTGCACTCTTCTGGAAACTGGAAGGACTTGGAGGGGACATTAAGCCAAGACATGTCCACACTGTCAGCGTATCTCCAGACTTGGAGGTTGAAGCTCAGTCACACTAAGACGGTGACGACAGCCTTTCACTTAAACAACCGAGAGGCCAAACGTGAGCTAAAGGTCTACAACAATAGTAGACTTTTACCGTTCTGTCCAACCCCTACATACCTTGGGGTAAAACTGGACAGATCGCTCACGTTTCGTCACCATTTAGTGGCATTGCGCAAAAAACTATCATCGCGCGTCACACTGTTGAGGCGACTCGTGGGCTCGGGATGGGGTGCTGGTGCTAAAGCACTACGCATACCCACCTTGTCTCTAGTCTACTCAACAGCTGAGTACTGTGCGCCAGTCTGGTGTCGCAGTGCTCACACTCGCCTCATTGACAGTGTCTTGAATGACGCCTTGCGCATAGTTACTGGATGCCTGCGTCCCACTCCAACGGACCACCTACCTGTACTTTCAGGCATCCAGCCAGCTGAGCTTCGCCGACTGGGAGCGACACTCTCCTTGGCTTACCGTGGATCTCTGGACCCCGATCATATTTTGCATGGTCTGTTAAATGGGTCCTCAGATACTGGCCAAGTGAGACTAAGATCCAGACGCCCGTTTGTGCCAGCTGCGCGGAATCTCTTGGACAATCTTGCCAGACTTGGCATCCGCGCCTCTGAATGGACAAATCACAAATGGAACGCGGAGTACTGTGAAAATGCTTCCAGGCTCCGTGCTTTTGTGCCCGGGACCAGTGTCAGGCCTGTTGGGATGGGCTTACCCCGAGCAGCTTGGGTTAAGCTCAACCGCCTGCGGACTGGTGTTGGGCGATTCCATTCGTCCATGCACAAATGGGGTCTCGCTCCTTCACCGAATTGCGAGTGTGGCGCCTCAGAGCAAACCGCAGACCATGTACTAACAATGTGCCCCATACATCGGGCACCACATGGAGCACGCGGTCTGACGGTTTTGGATGACGAAACTCGATGCTGGCTTAATAACATCACTGCCAGCATCTGATCCAGGTAGTGCAGCAGTCTGGGGTAGTAAAAGGATAAACCCTCGGCCCCAGTTCTGTTTGTGTCTGGCCTGGAGTGGATGCCCTTCAAACGATGACGACGACGACGACGACGAGTCAAAGTTTCCAGATAAAAATTAAAAATACGAGAAGAAACAAAATTTTTAGGTTAATTATTATACTAAGTTTAGCAATTGGGCAAAGCACTTTATGACGTTACAATACAATCATATGACAAAGTAATAAACACGTAATGTGTAGGGTGGCCATACGTCCCGTTTCAGCCGGGACAGTCCCGATTTTAGGTCTTGGTCCCAGTGTCCCGCCCGGTTGACTACTTTGTTTCGGAATTTTTATTCGACTTTGCCTTTGTTTAGGATTGCCATACCATCCGGAATTTTATGTTAAATTCTGTGTCCGGAATAAATTTTAAAAAAACACTCAAATTTCGGGAATTTTCATTCCAAGTTAAGACTTTTTTTATTTTTTTTGAGAACACCACGATTTCGCGACGAAAATAGGGAAATTGGATACCGATTCCAAGTGAAGACCTTTTTTTTAGAAAACACTATAATTTTGAAACGAAAATAGGGAAATTTGAGACCGATTCCAAGTGAAGACCTTTTTTTGTTTTTTTTGGAGAACATCATGATTTGGGACGAAAATAGGAAAATCCGAAAATCTCAGACAAATTTATTTTGTCCGCCCCTTCAAAAAAATTCTTTAGCTGGACCGCCTATGTCTGTCAGGAATTCCATCTACTTAGATATGGCAACTTTATTTTGGGGACGAAGATCATAAAATCCGAAAATGACTTAAAGTGAGGACTTTTTTTCAGTGAACAATACTTTTTAGAGACGATTTTTTTTTCTGTTAACGAGCGTCCCGGTTTGCCCCTTCGGAAATATGGTATGCCTAGTAATGTAACTTATAAAACCGAACTTGCTTAACAGTAGTAGAAGATGATAATCTTTTCTTCACTAGTCTAGGAAAAATTACTTCATCGCTGCAAAGCTCCGTGTTTTGGTTTAAACAAAGAACACTTTCTAACTTTGAAATAATCTAAAACTAAATTTCCTTTTAATTTAAAACACAATGATTCAAACTGCAACCAATTCGTAACGGTATAATATTCTATTTAGTGCACTATAGTTTGTCATTATCTAAATTCCTTTCGCCCTTATTAACTTTCCTTCTAATTTAAGAAACAATGACTTGACACATATCCGTCCTTTTGTCCTTATCAATTTCTCATCCTTTAACTCTTTTTTTTTATTTTAATTAACAAAAAACCCTCAAAATATAAATAACGTTCGTCAGAGGAAAAACACTCATTTATTCGTCATCTAAGTGGTAAAAGTAATTTTGGCCGAAGTGCAGCTAATTGTTTTTGAACTTCGGAATCGCAATCGTCTACTTAAAGTTATTTGGCTCTCCACATTCCTAAACTTTTGTGAGTACCTTTATTTGTTTTTTTTTTGTATGTGTTTCGCAGTAACTGTTTTCAGTAATTTATTCGTATGTATATTATTTAGGATTACAAGTACAAAATAAGAGTATTTGTCAATCAAGTTTTTACGTGGGGAGAGAGATTCGCGATAAAACAATCTAAATCCAAAACAGTAATCAAAAGAGGAAATTGTGCTATTCTAATCAAAAGTAATCAAAATTGGAAATCGTGCTATTCTAATCAATAGTAATCAAAAGTTTAATCAAAAGTTTAATCTGAAGTAATCAACAGTAATCCGGTGAGTTCGTTCCTTTTTATTTTGCTATGTCGGAAAAACTGGATCTGTACGAACGCTTAAAAGCTCGCAGAACATCGTTAAAAGGCTCAATAACTAGAAAACTGCGAAGACTCTCAGATTTATCTAAACATGAATTTCCTAATAAAGCCGCCTTTGAACAAAGTGACGTATCTCTACAACAAACTCTTAGCGATTTTCGCGCGACTTTAAAACTGATCACCGATTTATGTTTTGAAATGCCTAAAGAATATTATGAACAAGTTAAGACTGATGTAGATGAAAACGAAGAAATGTTAGAAAAATTAGAAATCCAAGCAGTTGATCTGAAATGTGAATTTGATATTACAATGTCGAAACATAAAAGTTCATTTTCTAATTCTAATGACTTAATCAAACAAAATGCAAATAAACCTAAATTTAAGCCAAGAGATCTCGCTGCGCCAAAATGGAACGGCAATCTAGTTACCTATAATGCGTGGAAACAACAAATTAGAGATTATTTTCGAATAACCGACTTAACGACTGATCCTGAACAACTAATTATTTTATTATATCGAGACGTCCTACCTAATCCAATCCAATTTAGCATAAGGGACTGTACTAACGTAAACGAAAAAAACGGAGTTTGGGAACGATTAGATGCTAAATTCCCAATCGCTTGTATACCAAGGGCTATTCTCCAAGAGCTGAAAGATACTAAACCCATGTCCTCTGGTTCTGCTCGTGAGATGCGCCGAGTTTTAGAACAAATTAAAGATTTTGCTCGACATTCTAAACTTGCCCACCGAACTGAAGAATTAAGTAGCCAAACAACACTTGATTTAATTGAACAAAAATTATCTAATCACATAGTACGAAATTTTCGTAGATGGGTTAATAAAGAACACAAAGATAAAGCTGTTACGGTTGATCTTCTTATAGCCTTTTTGCAAGACGAAACTGAGTTAGAAGAGAGATTACAAACAAAACCACAAACTATCTTCGAAAAACCTAGAAGCGCTACTGTCAATCAATTACGTTCTGATTTCCGTGAAATTTGTAAATTGTGCGATAAATCTCGTCATAGATTTGTTGATTGCGCTGTGTTCTTAAAATACACGCCACAACAAAGAACCGAAGCTATGCGTAGACTTGGGAGATGCTTTACTTGCCTTACACCGATTCACCGCGCATCTCAAGACTGCCGCTACCGACGACGATGTGCGTCATGTAATTGCTCTCATCACTCGATGCTCGCTTGCGTACAGCGTAACGCACCAATAGGTCAAGTTAAAACTGTAAATGCTCCTTCCACATCCACTCTTAATGCTTCAGCTGATGAATTTCAGCCTCCAACTTCAAATGTTCGAACTGTGAGTAGATCAGAAAATAACTTAAAATATTCCCCATCGGTCATAATTGAAATATTAGATAACAATGGAAAGTGGCGTAAAGCAGTCGCATTATTAGATTCTGGAAGTGATGTAACTCTAATAAAACGAGATACTGTTCGAAAACTTCACTTAACATCAAATCGAAAACCTTTTGTCTTTAAATTTGGTACAGCCGGAGGTGGTTCTTATAGCGAAAACTCTGCAACACTTTCTTTATGGATACGTCGACAAAATCAACCTTCTTCGCGTTTTAACATTACCGCAATTGAACTTGAAAAACCGGCTCATAATATACCTAAGTTTAGTGAACAGCTCTTTGAAGATTGTGCTTATTTAAAACCAATTAAAGACTTTGTACCCAACCGGGAAATTTCTATTGATATCGTAATCGGCTTCAACTATGCAAATTTAATGAAAGCTTCAGGCTATTTGCAACACCCACTTAACCCAGATGATAATCCAACAGGTGTTGATACTCCGTTAGGGTGGTACATATATGGCCCTAAAACTCAAAATACTTTAAATGCTCATGAACTTAGCTACGTGCATCATGTTTATGTCGAACAAAACGCCACATATTTTCAATCTTTGTATGAATCTGACGTGTGCGGAGTGAAGCCTACACGAATCTGCTCTTGTTCCGATAAAGAAGTTCTTGAATCATACTTTCTTAAACACGTAAGAGATACTATTCGACAAACTAAAGAGGGAAGAGTCGAAGTGTCACTCCCCTGGAAAGAAGGCTTTCCAAAATGTTTACAATTCAACCGTGACGCGGCGCTCGCAAAATTGACGTCACTAGAAAAGCGATTAAATAAATCCGGTCTCACTGAATGCTACAGTGAAGAAATGAAACTTATTTTGGACGAGTATGCTGAACCAGTCCCTCAAAGCGACATCAACAACAATAAGGGTTGGTATATCAATCATTTCCCAGTTATGCGACCTGGAAAATCAACATCTTGTCGTATCGTTTGGAACTCTGCGGCTGTTTATAAAGGATTATCACTAAACGATGGTCTTTTTAAAGGTCCAGATTTATTAAACAGCTTATTTTGCGTTCTTCTTGCCTGGCGTCAGGACCTGATAGCAATCACAGGCGACATTAAAAAAATGTTCAACCAAATTCAAATATCGGCTGAGGACAGAGTTTATCACAGGTTTTTGTGGCGAAAAAATATTTCCTACCCGCCAAAAGACTTCCAGTGGAAAAGACTACCGTTCGGTGACAAACCCGCACCTGACCTTTCCATCAGCGCCCTACGTTTTCTAGCTAACAAACATTTACAGTCATTTCCCTTAGCTTCTCACGTCATATCCGCTCACTGTTATATGGATGACTTAGCCACGTCCTTTCCATCGGACACTCAAGCACTAAAAGTGAAACAAAACGTCAATTCTATTTTAAAATCCGGAAAATTTGCCGTAAAAGGCTGGCATTCAAACTCTCCGCTTGTTGACGAGTTTACTGACACTGCTCAGACTGAAATCCTAGGTCATTGCTGGAACAAAGCCAGTGACAATTTTAGACCTAACTTCGAAGTAAGTTTGCAAGAGCCAGTCACCAAGCGTTCCATCTTATCTGCAGCTGCAAAGTTGTGGGACCCACTTGGAATATTTGCTCCCCTTACTCTAAACTTAAGGCTTTTATTACAATCATTGTGGCAATTGGGAATATCCTGGGACACTACACTTCCAAATTCGATAATTCAACGTTGTAAACAAATATTAAACCAAATTTCCGCCCTCCAAAACTTTCAAATTCCCCGGCGTCTTAAACCAGATCTGATAACAGGACCTGTTGAACTTCACGGGTTTTGCGATGGTGGAGAACAAGCCTATGGAGCCGTTATTTGGTTAAGGTGGCCATCCGGTCAAACCTACGATTTGAAATTTGTAGCTTCTAAAGCGTACGTCGCACCCCTTAAGAAAAAATCTATCCCGAGGCTCGAATTAATGGCTGCTGTTATTCTTGTTAGGCTAGTAACTACTGTTACATCTGTAATTAAAATTTCCGAAATGACTTTATGGACTGATAGCGCAACTGTGTTACATTGGTTACACTTACCTTCATCTAATTTTAAGCCCTTTGTCTCAACTCGTATACAAGAAATCAAAGAAGCCATACGTGAAGCCCCTAATTGTTTTCGTTATGTTAAATCAAGCCTAAACCCAGCTGACGTGCTCACTAAACCAGTTGAAAAATTTAAACTTTCATCATGGCATGAAGGACCGCAGTTTTTGACACAAGCTAAAGAAAATTGGCCTTGTTTCTTACCTGCCAAAAACATAGCTTTATCCACTAAAGAAGAGAAAAAAATTTAGCATTAAATTCATGTGCCACTATTGTAGATGATTTTGAAGACCACCTGTTAAAGCGCACAAGCTCCTGGTCGAAATTGATTCGAATTGCAGCTTGGTTAAAAAGAGTCAAACTTAATCAAAATTCTAGATCTGTTGTTTTAACTGCTGACGAACTGTACTATGCTAAGTTTAATTTGTTTTGGCTCGCGCAGAGTGATTTGAGAACTGCAAAATATCAAAGCATGAGAAAGAAATTAAACCTTAAATCCTCAACCGAGGAATTAGGACTTTTACGTATTCATGGACGATTAAATAAATTTTCATACGATGAGACTGTTACAAACCCAATCGCTTTAACTTCCAAAAGCAAAATTACGAAGCTGTATGCTGAATACATGCATGAAAACTTAGGACACCAAGGTTACCGTGTGGTAATAATCAACCTCCGACAGAACGGCATTCATATATTGCGCGGCAAACAGTTGCTTAAATCTATAGCCGAAAAATGCATCAAGTGTCGTATCGCGCGACGTAAATTAATGGAACAACAAATGGGTCAATTACCGTCTTTCCGCCTCAAATATCGTAGCCCTCCGTTCAGTTCTGTATCACTTGACATGTTCGGCCCAATAAAGATCAAGAAAACCAGAAATGTGACCACTTTGGGATGTGTACTAGCAATTGCATGTAACACAACTAGAGTCATCCATCTTGAAATTGCGGACACACAATGTACGAATGACTTTCTACTAGCGTGGCGACGATTTGTTACAAAGCGCGGAATTCATCCCAAGCACGTTTACAGCGATCAAGGCAAATCTTTTGTTGGAGCTCAACTTCCGTTGAAAAAGTGGCTATCTGATTGGGACAAACAAATTATTCATGAAAATATGGCAAAAAAGCACACAGAATTTCATTTTCCTTGGGATTTTAATACGCCCAAAGCAAGTCATATGAATGGCTCAATTGAATCATTAATTTCTAGTTGTCGTAAAGCATTTAACGCTACATCAAATTACTTAAAACGCTCTTACACCTTTTCAGAATGGGAGACGATTGTCGCCGAAGCGAACTATCTAGTGAATTCTCGACCATTATTTCCAAAGAATGTCGAAGACCTTGACGAAGAACCAATCACCGGAAATTCATTGTTGTTTCCGTACAAACAATGCGCTATACCACAATCGTCAAAGAACGAATCGATCGACCCGAGACTCTACACCAAAGCTGCTCAAGCCTTCATCAACCAATTCTGGGAATCCTGGCTACGTAATATGCCTCCGCATTTGTTATTTCGTTCAAAATGGTTTCGACCTCGTCAAAACTTAGAAGTCGGCAACTACGTCATCGTGCTCGAACCGGGTCTTAAAGGTCAAACCGCACCGAGAGGACTGTGGGAACACGCTATTGTCACCGAAGTTTTCCCCGGCGATGATGGTCTTGTTCGAAAAGCTAAATTAAGATTCTCAGGACAGCGCCAGCTGACGCGATCAATCCACAAACTTTGCTTGATAGCAACCTTCAAGGAACTAAATTGTCCTGAAAATCAATGATTGTGTTATTATTAATATTTTGTTTTGCTTGCTCGTTTTGTGTTTTTCTTTTCGTTGCTCACTAATTCAGTTAGTTCCGCACTGGGGGGGAGTGTTTTGGTTTAAACAAAGAACACTTTCTAATTTTGAAATAATCTAAAACTAAATTTCCTTTTAATTTAAAACAATGATTCAAACTGCAACCAATTCGCAACGGTATAATATTCTATTTAGTGCACTATAGTTTGTCATTATCTAAATTCCTTTCGCCCTTATTAACTTTCCTTCTAATTTAAGAAACAATGACTTGACACATATCCGTCCTTTTGTCCTTATCAATTTCTCATCCTTTAACTCTTTTTTTTTATTTTAATTAACAAAAAACCCTCAAAATATAAATAACGTTCGTCAGAGGAAAAACACTCATTTATTCGTCATCTAAGTGGTAAAAGTAATTTTGGCCGAAGTGCAGCTAATTGTTTTGAACTTCGGAATCGCGATCGTCTACTTAAAGTTATTTGGCTCTCCACATTCCTAAACTTTTGTGAGTACCTTTATTTGTTTTTTTTTTGTATGTGTTTCGCAGTAACTGTTTTCAGTAATTTATTCGTATGTATATTATTTAGGATTACAAGTACAAAATAAGAGTATTTGTCAATCAAGTTTTTACGTGGGGAGAGAGATTGCGATAAAACAATCTAAATCCAAAACAGTAATCAAAACACTCCGCAAAAACGTCGCAATGGCTTAGACTTCAGTTAGTCGATGCGCTTGAATAAAACAGAAAGACGACTCCATGTAATTGCTAGTTGGCAGTGATGGCCTTACAAAAAGGGAGGCCTGGTGCAAGAAAAGCACTATTTAGTGTACTAAAAAAATGTACCTGAAGCCATTTTTAGTGTATGAAAACAAAGGGTTCTCTAAAAAAAAAGAGTCTTTAATTTAAGGGGCTGTTATTGATTGATTCAAAGCATTAAGAGACAAAATGATCATTAAAAAAAAAGGTCTTTACTTCCACAAGCACAAGTGACAACAACCTGAGGAGCAGAAGCCGGGCATGCTGCTAATCTTCAAAAAAATTTTTTCTTTTTGACATGCTATCGACGTTCTAATGCTACTATGAAGAAATAAAGCAATTTCTTATGTAGGAGGGGCACTTTTTCATGTATTTTAGGGGTCTGGTGCGACCGCTTAGTTCGCATCCTATAAAGCCATCACTGCAAGTAGAAACAATTTTTAGGCAAAATAAATTAAGGGGGTGGTGTACCGATTACGCAATCACTACATAACAATGAAAGACATGACATCATAATCAAAAGTTTAAAAATTGCTATGAAAGGTGAAAATCAACTATAGAGTTATAAGGTTAAGATAAGAATTATGAATGAAGTGTGATAAAATGATTTATGGGCAAAAAGGCAAATCTTGACAGCATTAAGCGCCAAAACTTCCATTAGTCAAACAAAAACCCAAAGCGAAAATAACGTCAATGCCAGCTAGAAATATAAAAAACAAATCAACTTATCAATGCATTATGTGCATAAAAGTGTGCGGTGGTGGCCATATCTCTTCTAAAGTTAGAAACGTAAAATGCTTTAGTGGTAAACCACTATGCAATCAGGTTGGCGATGAATGGTTGTAATCTAAAAAGCGTTTCTTATATTTACTTTTTTTGAAATAGGTTGTCATACAGTATTCTATAGTCATCGTAGCAAATGCGCAAGTTTTGAGTCGAGTTTTGAATTTAAACCCTAAAATGCATAAGAAATATAATAGGCCACCGCATTGTGCAATAAGCAAAAACGTCTTTTCCAAACAGCGGTCAAAAGTGACCCCTAGGTCGTAAAAAATCTCGCTACTTCTGGTGTTAAAGATATGACTGAAATTAAGAAGTGCTGGCTTTGATGTCAAGAAGAAAATAGTTTTTTTTGAAGACACCACAGGATGATGCGAGTTCGTCTTGAACCGCGACCGTGCTTATCACGTTTGCCATCAATACGGCAATCTTCACCACTCGGCCACGCCATGCCGACAGTAAATTATTACTTTGCGACAATGTTTATACAGGTATAAAATTGTTACCGGTAATTCTTTTGTTGAAAATTTATAATTTTAATTGTTAATTGTCAATAGCTATTGACTTTCAGTGATTTGTGTTTACTTTAAAGTAGTTTTGGTAAAATTTAAAAGTTTTTCAAACTGATTTTTAATCTAGGTTTCAGCAGACTAAAATGTAACCTTCTTCACAAAACTCTCCATCAAATCCATCTTGGCACATGCAATAAATCTCTCCATCACCAAGATCTAAGCATTCTCCTTCGTTCCGGCAAGGATTTGGATTGCAAGGATCATCAGGATCTTCCTCAGAATTGTCTGAAATAAAATTGTTTCAAGTTATTTCAAGAAAACGGCCAAGAGTAGTCTGATAGATCAGTGATAACTAAAAACAGTCTTTACTTCCAACCAATCGTCAAAAAGCTAGCCACCAGGTTCTATATCTTAACTAGTATAAACTGAAAAAAGCGCTACCTAAGCAGGCTCTTCTAAATATACTGCTGAATTAGTTTTAAACGAAGATGAAAAAGAATGTTTAAATTGTTTAGAGTAGAGTTTACCAAACTGTGTGCCGCAAAAGATATTCAAATTTGCCGCAAAATTGCATGCCTTAACACAATGATTTTTAGCCCTTTTAATACATTTTCCCATTTAACCCTTTTTGAGACCGTAATTTTTCTCCACATTCCACAAAAAATAAAGCTATAAACAAGTGAAGAAAAAAAAATCTAGGCTGAGGAATAAACAATTTTTTGAAATATTTTAAAAGGCAGGAAAACGTTTTTGTCATTTGCTGCTGTTACCCGAACCCATCCTGTAAATGAGACGTGAAAAAATTTCAAGCAAACTCCATAACTGGGCGACTCCCCACAGTCTAAACAAGCGATTCTCAATCTGTGTATCGCGAGAGATTTTCAAGTGTGCTGCAAAGCTTTTTGAAAAAACTTAGTCCATTGCTCAGCAGCCTTTTTTAATAAACACTACTTTTAAGATACGAAAATAAGGAAGTCCGAGACAGATTTAAAGTGAATACTTTTGTTTTTAGAAAACACTACTTTTAAGGACAAAAGTCAAGATTTCTACTCTGGTCCAAGTGTGTTCAGCAAATTTTGAAAAGGTCCAAAGTGTGTCGCAGGTGCGAAAAAGTTGAAAAGCACTGGTCTAAATCAAAAATCCAAAAAAGAGAAGGAGATGCTAAATTGGGGGCGTTTTACAGGGAGAAAAGATGCCTAAACGAAAAGGTTTTCTGGGCGAGCCAGATGAACTAAGAGAGTGTGAGTGAGGTCTTGTTGTTGACGCACAGATGTGCAGAACTGGAGCTTGCGGCGGTGTTTGATCAACAATTTTTGTTAATTTTTGGTTCAATATTGTTGTATTAATATTTTTTGTAATACAATAGTATTAAATCTAAAAATAGAAAGATTGACAGCAAAATTTTAAAGTAAAATTTCTGTTTTGAATTGATAAAATTTCCTCCGGATTGCTTTGATACAATGGTTCGCAACCGGGGTGCCATTTGCGTTTCGCTAGAGTGCCGCAAGCTATTGCACATTATTTACTAGCTTAGGAAAAAGGTTGAGTGTTGTAGTGTTATTTCGAATTTTAAACTTTTATGTTACTACATACATCAGTGTTTCTCAACCTGTGTACCGTAAGAGGCTTCTAGGTGTGCCGCGAAAGATTTTGGAAAAAGATTATTCAGGGACGTCGAATATTGAGTTTTCTACATGCGAAATATGTAAGATTCAGAGCGAACACCGTTTTTATTTAAGAAGAACTGATTTTGGGAAGGAAATTGACAAGAGAGAGCGTGAATTCAGGTGAAAACCTTTTTTTTAGAGAACAGCTTATTGTTGCGGCGAAAATGAGGAAAACAGAGCGGAAAATTGTGGCGAAAGTGTATTTATTTTTGTTTTTTCAGGAAAAACCTATATTTTAAAATGAAAAGCAGAAAATCGGTACATAAAAATACGTAAAGACCTTTTTTCTTTTTTTTAGAGTTAACATAATTTTGGGGGCATTAATCAAGGATCCTAGCTCAAATGTGCCGCGAACTTCGGAAGTTACCAAATATGTGCCGCGGCCAAAAGAACAGTATTTTTTGAATAGAACTGATTTTAGAAACGAAAATTAGAAATCTGCCTCCATATCTGGGTGAAGATCTTTTTTTTTTAAAGATCACCTGATTTTGGGAACAAAATTTTTGGAAAAAGGTTGAGAAACAGTGGTTTAACAGAATACAATTAAAGTTTTGGTTGAAAGATGACTGTTGTGTTTTGAATAGTTTTGATAATGTTAAAAGAATTTAATAATGACTGCTTCAGCAAAAATGTAACGTGAAAGATCGAGGCTCCATTTGCATAAAATTGTTTGTTTGCTGAACATCAACGAACGAAAAAAAAAAGATTTAACTTTATAAACGTTAAATCTTTTTCTATTTCATTTATGCTGAAACAGCCTGATTGATGATTTTAATTGTTAGTCAGTAATAATGTGATGTTGCATTATTAATATTTGACATTAATGTTTTTAAGCTCTTAGTAACAAAACTAAATGCTGATAAATGAACAAATTAGCTAGCTTAGCGGTTTTTTTATTAGTTTGTTTTTTTTAGCTTTTTGTTTATGATTTTTGATTGTATTTAAAAGTAACAGTTTTATTACTTTTCCATAAAATCATTGTGAGAATAAAATGCTTTGTTAAAAACGTTCCTAACATAATTTCAACAAGACATTAAATACAAAATTGCCTGATGTTATCAGCAATACTAATTCTTATTTTAATATCATGTTTAAAAGTAATTGATAAATATTAATATTCAGCTAGAAAAATGCAATAAAAAAATACTTTAATCTTATATCCAAAAAAAAGAGCGCGACTGCAAGCAATGAGCGAGTGCTTGTAAAAAGTAAAAAAACAAGTAGACGGCAATACATTAATAGCTATTTACAAAATGGTTTCGCGTGAATGGGAAATTTTACTCTTCTACTACCACTATTATGTCTTGTTTGGAGCATTAAGATTAAAATGCAGTAATGGTGCCTAACAAGCAATTTGTGTGTGCATTCACGTACACCCTACTGACTAAATGTTTCTGTTGTCATGTATTAAGTGTTTGTTGTGAAATAACATCAACCTTCGTTGAATAAACGTTGGCTTCAAAAGTGTATCAAGTCAGTTTTCGCCTTCATGAAGCTGATGTGTCGCGGGCATATCCAAAATTTATTAGAGTGTTTGAAAAGCTGGCTTTAAAAAGCGGCAAGTCACGTTACTCGCACATGCGGCCCCACGCTATGGTTTGGACCACTCTTGCCTAGAACATTACAAAAAATTAATTAAATTGTTTGTTAACATATAGTAGAAAATTTTATTTAATTTGGTATATTATCAATCAAAATATTGTTTTCATTGATAAGATATAATCTTATGGATATAATCTTTTGGAAATACCATGTGCAAAAGTACATAAAATAGATAAATTAATTCGACATTAACCTTTAAAAAATGCCATTACTTTATAAAAGCATAACACGTGACTTTAAAACATTGAACAATCATTAACCACCTGTTGTCGGGGTTGGAGCACTCTGACATCGATCCCCAGTGTAGCCACCGACGCATTCACACGTGTATTTATCAATCAAATCTTTGCATTTGCCGTTGTTTAGGCATGGATTCGAGCCGCATTCATCGATATCTGTTAACATAACAGCAGCAATTTTAAAAGCAAAAGTTTTTTCTGCAGGGTCATTTTTGTAACTGCAAGCGGTGATTAGTTGATCACAAAGAAACATTGTAACGAAAACAACTTCGCGAAGGTAAATGTACAGTAAAATGGCCTGCAATATTTTCTTTTCTTTTTCGACAGTTAGTACCAAAAAAATTGACCGTAAACGCAAATGTTTTTAAATCTTTGGTGGTAATCAATTTTAATTTTAAACCCGGCATATATATATTTTTTTGTATAAAGTAAGGTTAATGGTTACAAATCGCAAAAGTATCTATACACTTGTTAAAATTTGGTATCTAGCTACGTAAACTACATTGGCCAACAAATTTTTTAGCATGAATGTTTTCAACTGATTCTATACAATTTTTGGTCGCTAATTTCAAACCTGTCATCAGTTTTTTGCTGTATGCTTTAGTTCTTATGCAATCGGCCTGTTTATTATTCTTATATAAGGAGTATTTTGTACATAGCTTTTTGTAAATTTTTGTTTAATAACTATGCACTGAGCGGTTCTTTGCATAGTTTTATGCATTTTTGTGATTTGTTGTCACCATTAGCTTGTCATAGTTGACTAATTTTCTGTTGGTAGAGCCGGTAGAGCGCTTTTGCAGGTTTGCGGCAATAGTCTACAATACATGTTACCAGTACTACTTTGGTCTCCAGTGTCTGTAGTTTGTCTAAAACATGGCAAAAAAGTGAAAATCCATACGATCAACTCAGCTTCACCCGCAGCCTTAAATGTGTGCTTTTACACAATGGGAAGAGGTATGGAGCGGTTCCTATTGGTCACTCCATTGTACAAAAAGAGCAGCAGGATGACATTAAAACAGTAATGGATCTACTTAAATATCATAAGCATGGTTGGATCATATGTGTTAACATTTTTTTTTCATCTCTATATTTATCCTCCTGACTCGCAGGAAAGCGACGGAGGCGCTAATACATAGGGTAAGCAATTACTCCGACCTGCTTCCGGAGATACCAAGATATTGCTGTCCGCTTGTAATTCAATAGAGATATGACTGTAATTTAGAACTGCTTGTCAAGACCACCAAGCAGGGTAAAGTGCCGTAAAGTGTCCCAAGGACACAACAGAATGACTCGAGTGGGTTTTGAACCGAGACCATGTTGGTCACGAGCACGGCGCTTTAAACACTCGACCACGCTGCCGACATGAAAATGGTTAGTTTTCTACAGGATCAGCAAATAGTCTATGCTAAATTTCCATGCTTTCTTTGCTGGTGAGATAGTCGAGATCATGAAAATCACTGGGCTTAAAAGGAATGGCCCAAACGTGACACCTTTAAAACTGGCATACCAAAGGTCATTTATGATCTAATTGTAACCAGAGAAAAGATAATTTTTCCTTCTGCTCATATCAAATTAGACTTGACAAAACAGTCTCTAAAAAGCATTACGTTTCTATGGCAAATGCCTCCAAGATCTTCTACGTAAATTTCCTGGCTTATCCTACGACAAAATCAAAGCAGGAGTATTTGATGAACCACAGATTTGTATAATTGTGTGTGGTCAAGCTTTCGTCCAAGCAATAAATGAAAAGAAGGCACCATGTTTGTCTTTTGTGGTTGTGATGAAGAATTTTTTCGGAAACAAAAAGACTGGAAATCATGAGAATCTAGTAGACAACATGCTCTTAGCATTTCATGATTTGGAATGCAAAATTAGCATCAAAGTGCGCTTCCTGTTCATTCACTTGGGCAAATTTCCAGCAATCTTAGAGCTGTCAGTGATGAAAAACAGAGAGAGACTCCACCAGGACTTAATGGCAGGCAATATGAGAACGCTACCAAGGTAGAGGGGATTGCTGTATGTTAAAAGACTATTGCGGGAGTGTTAAACGCGACTGTCCAGAAATAGTCTACAAGCCCAAGAGTTATAAGTGCCAATTTGTTCCCTGATACATGTTCTTATAAATAATTTGTATCTTAACCAATTCTTTGCACAAGGATAAGTTTATTTTAATGTCCACCCTTTTCTTTAATGGCGTTGATGTGCAAGTATTGTTTGCTGGATTTCCTATCGTTTTACTTGTTAACAATCTTTATGTCGTTATTTTTCAATAATTTGTTTCTTTTTTACTGCATTGGTTTTACATCAAAAGATTTGTATCAGTTTATGTATTAAAATACTTAATTAATATATATGTAAATTTTGTTTTTTGACTGTATTGGATGTGGGGGCACTTGACTTGATAACGTATGTTCTTCAGTGCCCCCTGCCTTTACACATATTTCAATTTTCTTTTAACATTACCGTGTGTCTGTATCATAAAATTTATGTTTGTGTGTTTGGCAAAATAAATATATTCGTTATTATTCTTCTCATATTTGATGTAAATTTGCCTACAAGTGATTTTTCTTGTAATTTTATTTTGCTCCATATTGTTATTTTTGGGATTTTTATTTTACATGCTAACCATAAATTCAATTCATAAAAAATTCGCTCGGCTAAAATTTTGCCTTGCAGAAAAAACTAAAACTTTGATTTCAAAAAAAAACTTTAGCTTACAGAAAAAAACTAAGATTTGAATTCAGCATCCCCGAATTGGGTTAAAACAGTGTTTGCATAACTGCAATAAAATTTTTGTTCATCAGTTGTTCTAGATAAATCCTTGTATTCTTCTTTACGATCAAACTCAGTTGAATAAATAGTAAAAGCTAGTAAGCAACAAAACAATTTTTAAAATTTGTCCGTGAATCCCTAAGTCGGTAGAAGCGCCATGTTGGCAAACGAGATCCACGCGGTCTTACTTCAAATTTACTCGCGCCATTTTTTGTGTCTTAGAAAAAAACTTTCTTTACTTGGCGACTTCAGAGACTAGCTCTAAATTTCCGTTATATCACAATGTAGAAAATATAAAAAAATGAAAAATTTTAACTGCTCAACAGCACTATATTTCGGTGTATCTAAAATCAGGTCGGGGTAATTACTGGATGGCTGCTGCAAATTTAAAGCCTCTGACGTAGTCCTGCAATTTAGAAGAATAAATAAAGATAATGATGATGATGATGATGACGTTTATCGAAGTAGCACACATTAACAAATCTAACCAGTTTCGCATGTTTTTCCGCGATAACCACGAACACATCGGCATTTAAATCCTCTATTGTCGCTTTTGCATGTTGCCCCGTTCTGGCAAGGATTTGACGCGCAGAAATCTTCTACTTCAATTTCAGGTGCTGTTGCAATGAAGAAAACTTTGGTTAAAAAATTTATTTAGAAGGATTCATAAATTGAAAAATTCAAATCATAACGCTTATAAACATTATCTCGGACTTTAGGATTTATCTGAAAAAAATTGCCAAAAAGTCAGTAAAATGCGTATACGATTTTAGCTTACACTGTTTCATAAATGATTTTCGAAATTTATCCAATTGATTTAAGAAACAATTTTTGTAAATTTGCTTTTGGAAGGGGTCGTTTTTAAATAGAAGTTTAACTTACGTTTCCTGTATCTGTAAAAATGAGTGTTACAGCGCTTTAATAAAATGACTTTATACTAAGGTTTGTAACTTTTCAAACTGGTTGTAAAAACCATTCACAAGCATAATTATATGTATTAAATCATAGCAGTTTAAAAGAGGCTATAACTAATGGTATTTGTGCTTTTTTTAACAAAAAATATGCTACCAAAATGGTTTGCAAAATATTTTTAAGGAGTTATTTACTGAAAATATAAAAACTTTTTAGTTTTTATTAAATTTATCAACAAACATTGGCTTCGGATTATTTAAGATATCTATGTGTTAAGACTAAAATATACTTTCCACAATAGCTGTTTCACAGTTATCTCCGGTCCATCCACTTTTACATGAACAGGAATATGAATTAATCTCATTTTGACATTCTCCTTCGTTAAGGCAAGGATCGGAAGCACATTCATCAACGTCTTGTTTCAAAAACAAAGCATGAAAAAGTGAAAAAAACTTTGTTTTTAAAAAAGTTAAATTAGAAAAACCATCATTGTAATTTTAAAGACACTGATTGCGCTCATACAAAAAATCTTTTTTAGGTCTATGTTAAGTTTTTTCAATTAAAAAAAAAACATGACATGAAAACTTAATTTGTCTATTTTTTAAAGTTAAAAAGTTCTATGATTCAGAGTAATCTATAATAAAAGTGCTTAACAGATTTTTAAACTTTAATTTAGTTTTTTTAAACTTTACCAACGAAAAATAAAACCTCTTAAAATATTTTGTATAGTTAACTCTATTGCTTTATATAATTTTAATCAAACAGTTTTATCAAAGTTATTCACTTATTAAAAAGGTCGAAATTCCATTTGGTTTAGATCGTAAAAAGTTAAAACTTTATGTATAACATTTTGACCTTAGATTTACTGGAATTTTTCTTTTGTTTACTGTTTTGTTGCTCCCAAAAAATATTTACAGAGCATAAAACTATTATCCCAAACTTCTTTTGCAAAATATATGAAATAAAAAATTTCTTTACTCAAATGAATTGTTTTTCATCAACTTTTCAAAACCATTTCATTGTTAACGTTACACCAACAACCAACAACATAAAACACCAACAAAAAACGAAACGTCCCAACATATCACCTTGACTACACGTCACACCCGTCCATCCGGGTTGGCAGGAACATATGAACTGGTTGGCGCCATTCGTGCACTCGCCGTTACTGCACGGGTTTGAAGCGCATTCATCAACATCTTAAATATTAAGTTAATGTGGGTATCGGACAATGATAACAAAAACATTAAATTTTGAAATTAGTAAAAGACATTTTCTTTGTTGAAAAATAATTATAGGGTAAATAGTTTTTTTGGAAAAACATTTATTTTAGCTATAGGCTACATAGAAAAATTAAATAATCTGATATTGATAATATTAAAAACTATGTAAAAAAATTATTCTTAATCGTAAATGCCTTCTTTCGTAATAATGTTTGCAATCTAGTTGTATATTTTTTTTAATTTATTGAATAAAAAAATCCATATTTTAAAACCATTTCTATAATAAAAAATATATCTTCAACCTGCATCACATGTTACTCCAGTCCATCCGGGAAAGCATTGACATTTAAACCGGTTTGCTCCGTTCGTGCAAGTTGCTCCGTTTTGACAAGGATTGGAGAGGCATTCGTCTATATCTGCAATAAAAAATTTTTTATCTATCCAATTAGTATCATAGCATTGCTGAATTATCCATTAGTTTGCAAAACAAATTCAAAACTTCAAAAGTAATTTCTCTTTTAATGTTTTTTACTATTTATTTAGTTTAAGGAAGCAGTTTTCGTGTTACCTGCATCACAGGTTATTCCTGTCCATCCGGGAAAGCATTGACATTTAAACTCGTTTGCCCCGTTTGAGCAAGTCGCTCCGTTTTGACAAGGATTAGAAAGACATTCATCTATATCTGCAAATCAAAAATCAAAAAAGTAGTTTTTTATCGGGTATTAATAATTTAAATAAACTCATACAAATTTTAAAACGAATTTAATTAATTAATACAATTTTAAATAAACAACAGTGAATTTAAATTTTAAACACTCGTAAATTCTTATCTAGACCAAAGTCAAACTTTTCGTCTTACGCGCTTTATACGCCAAACTGTGTCACGAGTTCGCCATTTCTATCTCCCCAAGGTTGCAAGGGCAGTTCAGGGTAGAGTCATTTATAGAAAATTGGCTGCAAAATGGGGAGCCGTTGACAACCATGTGTTACTTGATGGCAGCCAGAAGCTGCACATAGTTTAATTCGTTGAAACCAATCAAAGTGACTAAAACATAAACATCTTTCGACGCAAAACACTTCAATATGTGAATAAAAAGCTTTTTAAAATTTTTCTAGACATTTTGATATAGGAAACTAAATTGTGAAATACAGTTATATAAAGTTATAAAAAATTTTGTAAAAAATTTTTAAAAGCATTTATTTTGCCATGATTGTAATAAAAAATAGTTTTTTTTTCTGGCATTCATACTATAATCATACAGAATTTTCGTTTAAAAAAGTGACAAAGTTTTTTGCTTAGAAGTAATATTGCCTTATCTTCCGCTCGGTGGCGCTATTTAGACTATTTCGCACAGCTTTTGCATTAATATTGGAGCTAAAAATGAGTTTGAATTTGTAAGAAGAACATTAGTTTATCAGTCGGGCTGATAATGTACTTTTGTGCAATTTTTTCAAAAAAATATTTTTGGAAACCATTAAAAACTTTGTAATGTTAGATTGCTAAAACTAAAATATTTGATAATTTGTATCACCTATTAAAATGAAAACTTTCTACTCAACAATAAAAAGATTGTCGTTTTAAGTATAGAATCTTTTGACTTTAAAACTATATCAGCGTAATCTGGTTTAGTCATCACCTTCGGAGCAAGTCTTTCCAGTCCATCCCGACGAACACGTGCAAGTAAAATCATCATCCGTGCTGGAGCAAGATCCTCCATTATCACAAGGATTCGGATCACATCGATCCACTTTGACATCGACTATGAAAGAAAACCTTATTACAAAATTTTTAGAATAAAATATTTGTTTTTAAACAAATTTCATGCTTTCAGCAATTTTTTTAACCGATTGCTTATGATTACAATGTTTTTTTTTAAAGTTTCGAAATAAATTACTACTTTTAGAATAAATTGGTTTACAGCAAGACAAAAATTTTGCTTGTACTTGCTAAACTAGACTAACGATTTCTCATTGCGATTTACGTATATTTTGGACGAGATTTTTTATTGGTTTAGATGATAAATTTCCGCATTCAAATCAGTCTAAAAGCATGAATGACAGAATAGTTAGATGTTTTTGATAAAATAAAAGTTTGATAAAAACAAAGGTTGTGGCTGCCAACGGTTAATTAATGATAGTAGAACGGATCATTCCATTTCATAACGATTCGGGTCACGAAAATGTAGCAATTTTTAATTGTGCTTATGACGCAAGTGATTTGCCTAATTGTTGCAGGTTTTGATAAAATTCCGTTGCTTGGTTATTGCAAAAAAATTGAAAATCACAGCCACAAGTACGCATTTTACAACTAAAAGATTTTCGGAATTTTTCACCGTACTGGACCGGCAAAATTCAAAAATATTTACAATTTTTTTTATGAATAGGTCTGCTTTGTGGCCAAGTGGTTAAAAGTTCCGTATTGATGGTAAACCTGATCAGCAAGGTCAAATCTTAATCGCCTTAGTCTGTTGTGTCCTTAAAAAAGGTATTTTACGGCACTTTCCTCACTTGGCGGTCTTAGCAAGCAACACTTGATATTAGTCATATCTCGATATAAAAACTAAAAAAAATAAATTCAAAAATTTCAATTGGACAGCAATATCTTGTCATCTCCGGAAGCAGGCTGGGGTACTTGCTGTACGGTTGCACTATGTACAGCGCCTTCGACGTTTTTCTGGAAGTCAGGAAGAAAATATAGTGATAAAAATAAACGTATTTTTAAAGGATTAAGTTAGTTACAAATGTAATACAAAAAATGATTAAAGACGGACTTCTTAAATTGTTAAAACTTTTAAAATTTTTAAGCCGACTTTTAAAATGCACGTTAGATTCTGTTATCAATGAAAATTGCAAGTTTAGTTTTTGTTACATAATTTGAGTCATTCTAATATTATTTTTTAGAACATTCGGTTTTAGTTAATTACTGATTGTCAAATTCTCAAGCAGAAAAGCGTAAGCAACACAAAACAAGGACTGCCGAGTTCAGAACCTAGCGATTACTGATTTATTTGGTTTTTGGGACTCCTAAATTATTTTAGTCAAGCTTACTTTTGGCGCATGTAAAATTATCTTGAAACTATTGCGACACTTTAAAAAATCACAAAAGAGAAAAAGAAAGATTTTAATTGGGTTTATTTAGTTTAGTATAGATTTAAAAATTCTTTTGAACCCCGAAATTAACAAAGATAAAATTACGGATAAAACATTTAGTATAAACTGGGTGAAAATTAAAATTGTAATGCCAAAAAAACCAAAGGGGGCTTAATATTTTAAAATAATCCAAAACTGCCAAAAACTAAACCAGGTCCAAACGTGCAATAAGTGGTAGATCTATTGTAGGATACATTGATAGGAAAAATTAATAAAAAAAATTTCTTACCAAGAAACCCCAGCTAAGTATCACCCATTTTATAAGCTTTCATTTATTAAAACTTCTTCAATACTCAGATACTTCTGGTTCTAGTTAAATAAGCATTTGAAGAAGTTTTAATTAACAAAAGCTTATAGATTGGATAGTATTTAGCTGGGATTTTTGTTAAGAATTTTTTCAAATTTTATAAAACTGATAATTTTTTTTATTAAAAAAGCATCATTTTTTTCCACAAACTCGGATCTAACGTAAGAGCCAGTCGCTCCAATCTCAATGATTTGTTTTATTATAAGATTTGTTTGTGTAGTATGAGAGTTATGGCATTGGATCGCAAACCAAAGTTTCATTAGAGTCTTAAGATTGTGACAAAAATTGTAAAATATGATAGAAAGTTACCTAGTCGCAAAAAGAGTGTATAGGTTAGTCTATAAATTGGTTAGCACTGCGACTAGATTGATAACTTGAAGATAAATAAATAACCCTGTTTAAAACAATAGTTATACAATTCTAAGAAAATAAAATTAAATTTAATATTTACCTTCGCAATTTGTCCCAGTAAACGCAGAAAGGCATTGGCATAGATAGTTGTCTCCTTGGGCCTGGCATGTTCCTCCATTCTGACAAGGGTCAGATTGGCATGGATCTGCCACTTCAATAACTCCTAGCTGAACTAAAATAATTAATCTTGTGTGTTTTTTCTTCAAGAGAGTAAGATTAGAGGGCATTGTACAGTTGTGGCAAAGTTAAAATTACTATTATAATTAACTATCTTTAAAATAAGCATTTTTGCCTGACTTCAAAAGTAGAAAAAGAATTTGTTTTAAATCAAGAAGTTATTTGTAACTATAACAAACCATTTTTTTGGTTGTTACCTTGATATTGCAAATAGAATCCTCTATAATTTACTGCTGCATCACTCTTAAATACTATTTTTGCTGGTCCTGCTCCACCAAGGTAACCACTGGGTTTTCGATTTCCACAGAGTCGAAAAGATTTTTTGTCAGAAAATTGAAATTCGAGATAATCATTAGGGCACGTGTTGCCATTTTGAATTTCTATGAAATTAATTTGAACCTGAAAATAAAAAAAGATAAGCATAATTTTCAAATTAAAACAACAAAAAGAAATGTAAGGATCATGTCGAAACAACTTTGTGTCCAAAACTTTGCAATAACGCGCTTTCACATTTCAATCTCTTCTAACCAACACGATTTTTACATAGTTAACCAACCAAGAATATTTTCCACATAACGTTGTTATACAAATTGCTCATTAAAAGACAGCGAGTAACTACTAGGTCAGGGATGGTGAACCACTGACCCGCGGGTCACGTTGTGACTCACTAGTTAAAATTCAATGACCCACCTGATGTTCTGAAATTTCTGGCATTTTTAGTCTGCAACATTAATTTAGGATGGATTGGACGGTGCAGACCCTTTTTGTCATTACCTTGACTTTCGGCCTAAATTAGAAATTTTAGATACTGATAGGAAGTGAAGACCAGTGGTGGATATTGGGTGAGGCGAATGAGGGAGTCGCCTCGGGCCCCCCTCGAAAGTAGCACATACAGTTTCAATTCGCTGCAGATGTTTCTTTAGACTTTAGAGATTATGATCAAGTCGGGACGAAAAGTGGGAAATGTAAAGAACGATTCTAGGTAAAGATCTTTTTTTTTTTGGAGAACACCTTAATTTTGGGAGGAAAATAGGAAAATCAGAGATGAAATCGAAGTGAAGACCTTTTTTTCTTGGAGGACACCATGAGTTTTGGAGAAAAATGTGAAAGCCAAGATCAAAGCTCTTTTTTTTTAGAGAACATCAATTTTTGAAAATTCTTGCCTCGGGCCCCTAAATTTGAATATCCACCACTGGTGAAGACTTTTTTTTAGTCTTCAACTTTTTTTAGCCAATGACCCACTTTATGTAAATTTTAAAAAACTATCGTTTTTTGACCCGCCCTATAAAAAGGGTTCGCCAACCCTATCCTAGGTATCATTCTTCACAGGAGTTTTAGAACCACTCCGGTAACTACAGGTTGTTTCTGTTTATTGTTCCCTTTGAAAATCAAGTTATCATAGGCCAAAAAAAAGAAAAGTTGGCTTAAAATAATGACTGCGAAAAAACATTTTTCAAAAATAAAATCAACTTTTGTATTTCTGCTAAATTAAATCGTGATACAATCTTTATTGAAGTATTTCAAATAAAGATAAAAAATTTACGACTTTTTATGCCCTAAAAAAAACATCTCAAGCCATTTGTTGTTGAACTTTGTCATATATTCAAAAGTTATTTGGAAGGTAAGTTTTTCGGATTGTTTAAGCTTTAAAATATGACCAAAACACTATCTACTTAATCAATTATCTTTTTGGCTTTTTACAGACGAGATCACGAATAGTGTGACTCTGCTAAATGTTGATTATCACACACTGTGTCAGCAATTCTTTCAATCAAAAATAAGCACCATCAAATAATATGATGTCTTGATTAATCGAAAGTTCTACAAACATCTAAAGTTGTTACGATTGTTCAATGAAAAAACTTTTTTTATTTAACAATTTTCAAAAAAGTATGGTTTAAAGACATGAATGACAACAAAAAGGTCATTTTTTGTATGGGATAACCTTATTGAGTAAATAGCAAAGTCCTTTTTGCATATTCTTCCTTTTAATTTGTTGATTTTTTTCTCAAAAAAAACCAATGGTACAAAAAAATTGTTATAAATCACTTATTAGTCTAAATTCTGAGTCATAAAAAGCACCCAAAAAAGGCCTTGTAATCCCTAGACGGTGGAAGAAAATCGCCAAAACTCCTTTTGTTAGTGTTGCTGGTTTTTGATTTTATTTCAAATGATTATAAATCAAAAACTGACTTTTACTATTTTGCGTTTTACCGCGTCGGTATAATGGCAGATATTAAAGATATTAACGAGAAGCAAGACTGTCGTCATTCAAAGTCATAAGGGAATCAGGGGTAAAAATGTTCAACGTAATGGTTTACGTGTTAGTGTAAAATCACATGATTTTCTCATCATTATCATCATCACGGTTGGAAGGTATCAAAGAATGGCATAAAATTTTAAAGTTTTCATAGATTTTTGGTTTATTGCCACTCAAGTCAGAATATTTTCTCCACTAAATTTACTGGTTGTTCAATTAAATTTAACCGAAAAACCATTTGCATATCGGGCTTAATCCATCTCAAATTTTAAACTTATTGATTTTTTCCTTTGATTTATTATTAAAAATTTCTACTAAAAGAAACAATAAAAAATGATCGAAAAAATTAATTTTTCATGTTTTTTGTAACAAATAATTATTTTAAATAAACAAAATCTTGTATAAAAAATTTTATTTTTTGTAGTTTTGATTTTACAACAACCGAAGCATTAAAAAAAATTGATTCAACTTACATAAATCATATCTCTACGACTAAAAGGAAAGTCCCAGACACAAACCAAGTTGTTATCATACTTTTGGGGGTATCCAGGAGAAATAATATATCCGGACGGATTTCTCATTACTCCACCACATTGCGAGGAACTTTGGCAATAAGAGAAATCTTTAAAACAAGTTACAATACTTATTTCTTCGGTAATTTAATTAACATTAAGGTATACTGTTAAAAAAACTCAAGTTTACGTAAAATTTTTTCCCAAAAATTCAAGTTCATGAATTGAACTACTCTAAAATTTCAAACTAATTAATAATCTGATTAACAAAATTTTTTATTAAATAACAAAAAACTACTCTTTTGGATCATTCCCACATTCATTCGAATTTTCAAATCAATACCATAATGAAAATACGATCATAACTGAACTTATATTTTTGTTACTTTTATTTTGTTGCTTGTAATTATTTTTTGCTGCTTAATAAAATGAATCTTACCAATATTATAGGGCTTTAATTAAAATTTTTCTTTACTTACTAAAAAAATTTTTTAAAAATAGAAGAATGAACCAAAAATAAATGCATCCATTTCTTGCTCTTGTGAAAAACATCTTGCGAATTAGTAATCAAAGAATATTCTAAAACTTATTCCATAATTCCAATTTACAAATTCTGTTATTTCCAGTTTTCTTTTTGTTGTTTCAATACATGAACAAAAGTATTCATCAAACCAAACTCTCAATTTACCACTGTGTAAATATGTATGAAGGGCTTTCTGAGCTGAATTTGATCAGGCTGCAAGTCAAGTACTTTTTCAAATATGGCCTTATAGTTTTTTGTTTATAAATCAAATGCTTTGAATTAAAAATTCTGCTTCAGTAAACTCTGGCGACATGCCCAACTGATGTAATTGGGTATTTTTATCTAAAAAGAATCTGGTCGACTGCGTGGGAATCTACTTTGGGGTGGTCTAATAAACAGTTAAGTAAACAATTCAGCTTAATAAATCTTTTTATCTTCTCAATCGTTTTCGAGTGCTTTGATCTTTTATTATAAAGTTCCGTTATAAGTTTTGGTTTTCATAGTATATTCAAAAAAATGTTGTAGCCTACTAATGTTACCGAACGTTGAATCAAACTTGGGTCGCATCTTTAATAAGATGAATTGCAAACAAAAATATTTAAGATTTTTCTGGTCCATATTTTATCAGGCCGTTCAAACAAGATAAAAAGTGTACTTTCAAGTTGTAGGCCTACATAACTTTAAAATAGGTTTTTTAAGTTCAATGCATGACGACTATAGGAGCCTCCTAATAAAAAGAAGTTTATGATTCTATTCTAGCTCGAGAGTAGCACAAAAAAACCTTATTTTTTGCTCAATGTTTACAAATTAATTATTAAACCACAAATTAATTATTAAAGCTTGCTAATGCAGTAATTTTACTTTTCTGTTAAAAAGTTCATTAAGGCTTTAAATGCATTTCTGGTAATATTATTGAAACACCGAGCTACTATAAGTCATTTTCTTATTCATTTTTTTATCTCGACCATCGCTGGTTGCAATTGATTCATGGAGTGCAGAAGACTGGAATAAAAAAAATGATAAGCCCTCGGTCCCATTTCTATCCGTTTGACCCGGAGTGGAAGCTTTTCCAAACAATAAAAACAAAAAATATGGATAGAACAAAGCTTACAAAATGTGAAGATGATTGAATATAGATATGAACAGTAATTTTTAAAAATTAGTTTAATAATGTTTTTGACAGCAACAAACTAACTTCTTCGTAATTTTTTGAGATTATAGTCAGTGAAAATAAAAGGTTTATTTTCTTTTAACCATTATATTAATATTTGGTTATTTTTTTAGCCTAAATATTGCCTGCTTTTATTATATAGTTTTTCCGTCCATGTTGCTCAACGCTATTAAAATCTACTGTATTAATTCGTCCATCGATGAGCTAATCAAAAAATAGACCTAAAATTACTTCAACTCTCGTGACGGATTATCACGTGACGGCAACAACCAAACTTTGACTCCGTAAAAGCACTGAAATGCGTCGGTTAAAGTATTTGATAACTTTGTCCAAAGTAGTACATTGATGTTGACGTGCATTGTCAAGTTGAAAAATGACTATATCAGAACGATTTTGTTCAATTAATAGACGACTGCTTCCAAATTTGCATTAATTAACATTCGTAATCATCAGTTATGCCGACAGATAACGGAAATGTGTAAAGAATTTCAACATGTGCGTAAAGTGGATTTTAGCCGCAGCGCATTCGAGCTTGAACAAGTTGATTGACGCGACATAACATGAAAAAATCTTTTATTTTGAAAAAAACGTAAGTTGAAAGAATGATAGTCTTTGCTCTGGCACTTTCAGTTTCTTTTCAAAACATTTAGGCTAATTAACAAGCAGTTTATATGCTCGACATTAAACAGCAACTGAAACAACGATTTTAACCGACCATGGTATTAGATAAGTCTATAATTTGTAATTCTATCAAGCTATAAATTATTCTTTATAACCAATATAATTTAAAACTATAAAACATCTAGCTTTGCATATGACCAAAGAAAAAAATATCAAATACAGTATGGGCCATTCATTTTTCTAAACGAACTTTATAATTAAATAAAACGAAATATTTTCGTATTTTTATTGGTTCTTCCCAAAAGCACAATCACTAATTACATAGCACGGACCCGAAGTTAGCGGAGAATACTCCCGAGCTTTTAACAATAAATTTATCTAACAACAATTATTTTGATGGCGTCCTTTTCAACAGAAAAATAAGTTAAATTTATGCTTTAGTAAATTTGCAACATACGGGTTAACAAAAAAGGAGCTAGTTGAGTTCAGAAACCTTACCTGCCAACTAGCGTAATGGAAACAGACTCAGGCTAACAAAGTGCTTTCTTCTTGAATTTATAGGATTGGGAGTTTTGTGATAGCAAACGAATTTTCAAAATGACCTTTCAAAAAACTTCAAATTTTAGAATGGAAAAATTCTGTTTAAGGTTTTTCTGCGCTCTAAATTAGGCCTTTGGTTTCAGATAGTTCGTGCCTCGAGTTGCAGGTTAAGACTTGGCCTACAGGACTTGTTAAGATCATGCCGTGGCAACCATTTTGAAATCTGGATAATCAACGTCACGCGATAGTCTAACTGTATTTGTTAATTCTAAAAAAGTCTGTACAAATGTTGGCAATAGATTTTAAAATAGAACTCTCTTCTTTTTGGCTTCGACAAAGCTAAATCTGATTTTTTGGCTACTTTAAGTTTAGGAATAAGGCCTTTTGTTGTATGGTTTTTTTTCGGGCATGACTAATTTTAAATCTTCCCAAGGTGAAATGCATAATTACAGCCTTGACAAAACACGCATTAAAATGAGATAGAACTGGTAGTTACAAGTGTGGAAAACAATTTGTAATGCTTTTCAAGAAAAAAAATAAATACAGCCAAAAAATTTTTTAGCCAGCCATATATTGAATTGCACCCGCAGTCAATATTACTAAAAAATTTTTAAAAATTTAAATACTTAAGAAACAAACAGATTACTGCCAATTAAGGATCAAGCCCTCTTATCGAAAACCCAGAGGCCCAAAAAAGCTGTCGGTTTTTATTTCGTAATTGAGCGATCCAAATATACCTTCTATAGCAATTATAGTTCGGAAAATAATTTTATTTTGTGGCTAACCCAAATATACTATGTCCATCATGAGGGTGTAAGTCAGTAGTCAGGCTGTGCGTCATAAAGGGTTCCACTGCGATTGTGGATCTACATGTAAAAATTCAAAGTTAAAAACAGAGCGATATGCTTAATATAATAAATTTAAGAAATCATTTTCGTTCAGCTTTATTAGAAAATCAAATAAACTTTTCTTTCCATCATTCCGACGTTTGTCTTCTGACGAGTTTCGAACCAAAAGCTTAAAGATGAGTTTTTTGTTGGCTGTTTTCAAATTCTGTACCACAAACCACTTATCGAACTTGTGTGCTTTTGCTTGCACGTCAGAAGGTATCAAACTGAGATATCTCACCGCCATTTGAGTTATTGTAATAATGTTTATATTTATATAGTAGCCCTAGTATAAAACATCTATTTGTGTTCTCGTCACATGGGATTATTATAGGTAAACAGAAGAACTTTTGTGTTTACTTTATTACAGAAGTCCAGTCAAAGATATAATTTGCATTTCACTGGTTAGTGCACTAGAATGGTGTCAGAATTAGATATAAGTTATCGTAGTGTAAAAACTAAATCTTCGTCTTTTTTTAACATAGCATATAAAGTTTGACATCTCTTACTTTCGACAAATTCATAAACAAACCGTAGGATAGTTTGCAATAAAATAGCACTGAATAAAATTTGTTTAAAAAAAGATTATTTTTGTTTTTTTATCAAAAAATTACCGCAAAATACCAACTTGCAAACTTAAAAAGTTGGTAGACTTAAAAATTACAAAAATAAAAATTGCAATTGACGCGTTTGATCCTATTGAAGTTGAAAAACATTTTTTTGCATGCAAGCATGGAAGATCCATATAGTATACATCAAAGATGCTCAAATTTTTTCAGTATGTAAGTTACTTATAAACTCACCAAGTCAGAATAATCTACCTACAGTCAAACCTCGGTTTACGAACGTCTCGGACTTCGAACAATTCGGTTTTCGGACAGAAATTTTGAATTAAAAATGACCCGGTATTCGAACAAAAATTCGGTTCTCGAACAACTTTTTTTGTTCACCAGCATACGAGTTACAGTATATTCATGTTTACGTTGCTTTATTGTTACTTGTGCTTTATTGTTACGTTTATAACATTCATTGTTACGCTGTGCATTTACAATTTTATTGTACAAAACATTCTTTTCTCTTCAAGCCCTAAGTCATGCATCCAATGAAAGCGAGAAGTGATATAGGTCAAGGAAAAAAAAAAACATGTATTATTAAATAAACATTGTTACGTAAATTTTTATGCTATATAAAGTTATGTAAATATAAATTACTTGTTATGTTTTGTTTTATTTACTCTTGGAAGAAATGGTTTTATTTTATGATATTCAAGGTATATTGTAAACAGGTAAATAAGTTATTCTTTTGGTGCGTAAAACGAATTAATCTTTTTTACATTATTTATAATGGGAAAATATGAATCGGTTTTTGAACAATTCGGTTTTCGAACAGCTTTCCAGAATGAATTGTGTTCGTAAACCGAGGTTTGCCTGTACTACAAAAATACAAAACATGTTTTTATTTCTAAACACAGAGAATGTTTTATATGTATAATGTGTGTTGATTATATGGCAAACGCACTTGGAAAATGTCATCGTTAAAACTCCTTCTCCCATTCAGTATGAAAATGATACGTTTTTGTCTTCTTGCTAGGTCCAGCTTCCATTTACTTTTAAGAGAAAAAAATTAAGTTTAGAAAAAGAAGTTACTCGCTTTCTCGCTTGCTAGTTTTGCAGCACCGCTGTTTGCATATAAGCATTGATCTAAATGTCAGAAAATGTCATATGCAATTGACCGGCTGCGCTATATCTTAATCAAGTAAAGGATTGTATGATAGGCTGACGTCTTAAATTTTATTTATATTTAGTGCTATGCGATCAACCCACACTAGCCTTGCGATCGTCGACTTTTCAAGAATTCCTGCTATACGCCAAAGTAGAAGAGGTCTTTCGTTGTTCGTTGCTTTGTCTCAGATTTCATTTCATGTGTGATCGTGATTTGTAGGTTAGACACTTGTTTTGCCCATGAGTACAAAAAGTAAAATGTTGTCTGAAGTCAATTAAAAAGACACTCTGTATCTTTTGTCTTTCAAAGTTTAAAGATAAAAAAAGATGAAGGTATTAGACTAAGAAACTGTAATGTGGCAACAATTTAGTTTTGAAGAATTTACTAAAATACATTTATTTTTATATTGCTTTAAAGTTAGTAAATATTTTGAAATAAGAAAATTTTGATGTTGTGCGATTTGCTATAAACCTTGTTTTTTTTTTATCCGACCACTTCAAATGCCAGCGATTTGAAACGATGGCCACATCTTGTTAAATTGCAGACTAACGATTTTCACTGTAAAGTTTTATCAAAAGTAAGTATCTTGCAATTCTTCTCAGTTTTTTCATAAAGTTTTTTTCCAAAGCGAATAATCCATTTGCATTCTTAAAATAATTGAAAATAAATGCTTTGTTCAAAAATTGGATCATGTTAAAAATATGCCCTCGAATCATACAACTAGAAAGTTTTAACCATATACACTGCGAGCAGGCCCAACAGTATTGTGTGATGATTGCTCGTTTGAGTTTGGCCTGTGTAACCACGATACCTGACTTGCCCGCTGAAAATACGAAAAGTGTGCCATTGTTTTTAGCAACTTCTTACAGATTTAAGTTTATTTTAAAAAAGTTGCAACGCAGGTTGGATTGTTTTTCTTTCATTACTTTATTGATTTTTAAAAATTTTTATAAAAACTCAAGTTTGCATTTTTATCACATCAACTCATTCTTTCATTCAAACTGAGCAATTAACTGGTGATTTCTTTTTTTAGTTTACATCTGCAGCAGGGGTTGCGAACTTATGGCTCGCGAGCCAGACGCCTTTAAGAAACGTAAGATACGCAACTTTTTAAATGCTGTCCTTTTAAGAAACGTAATTCTTGGACATTGTGCTGGTGGGCTAAGGCAAAGTTTTTTTGCCAAAAAACAAATTTTATTTTCACTCTACTATGGTAACATTCGTTTTATTCTCGGCAAAAAAATGTGAATGGCAAAGCAATTGGCTTGCATACAATTGTTAAAGATTTTCTTGTGAACTTTAGGAACAACAAACAATTAAAAGCGATATATTCAACAATAAATCTTTTTTAATCTTTCATATCGGCTGCTATTTGACAGTTTTTTTTTATTCCTGAAGACACCAGTAAAATTAAATATTAAAACGAAAACAATTTACGCAATAAGCAAAAAATTCAAACTCCTAAAATAATCTTGTAATTAGTGTTTTCTTTTCGAAAATAAACTATGTCTATTTACAATTTTCTGCATTCTTCTGGTAAAAAAACAATCGATAATCAGAAGAAAGAGCAAATTTTCAATTAAAAATGCAAGAAAATTTACAAAATTAGTCAAAAACAAAGAAAAACAAACACAATAAGTTACACAGTGACCGCGACTTTTCGAAATGTTCGACCAAATCATCAACCATGGTTAGATTTTTCAATAAAACGTGTGACGTAATTTTTTATAATTATATTCAATTTAATATTTTTAGAATAGTTATTACTATTTTTTTTTGTGAAAAAGCGTCAAGTATAAAAAATTATCCAAAAATTTAAAAACAAAGCAATTGTTATTAGATTGTCTTTATAGCTATAAATTGAGTCGTATAGCACCTCAAGCTGGTGCTGAAAAAAAAATTTGACAATAAAAATTTCGGCGCATAATTTCCAAAAAATTGTGAAATATTTTTGTAATCTTCAGTCACTACACTTTCCTTCCCACGTAAATTGAAGGTTCAAACCTCGACAACAGACTTGACTTCAACAGGTTCTTTCTCGGGCGAAACAACATAAGCTTCGGTTGTAGCAAAGAGCGGAGTACATTTCCATATTAGGAGCAATCCAACCAACACAAGGAGAATAACTAAAATTATCGCTATTGGAAGCCAAATGCTGCAAAGTTCAAAGAGTTCATTGAGTATATTGGTGACGAATTTATTGTTGATGCATTAATTCTAAGTGGTAAATCTATGAAAAAAGTTATCTTTTTTGGTTTGAAATAATGAAATAATTAAACACAATTGCAACCACATATTTTCATTGCAAAACGTTTGTATAAGGCACTTTATTGTATGGTCACAATAACTTAGTTTTATTTTAATTTTTATGTTATTTCTTTATTATTTTTTAATATCGCAAATCAATATTTTATTTATTTATTTATTTATCTCAGACGCAAAAACGTCCATATATATACACACACACAAAAAAAAAGAAATATCAACCCTAAAACATGCACAATTGAAAAAGACAAGTTTAAAACAAAGTTAGCACAAAATATTGATAATAATACAATTTATACCGTAAGTCAGATGACATCAAGGATACGATGAAAATATTTTGAGAGTTCATACCACGATTAATGAAAGAAAAATTATTAAGATTAACTTAAGAAAGAAAAATTAATAATAATATTAAGACATAAAAATGAAAGAACTCTGGGGTAGTTACCCCAACTTGCTTGCGAATACACATCGACACCGCAATCAAGCTCATTTTTTTAATGTTATTTTTTAAGACTTTTTAGAAACGTTTCAAATCAAGAAACCAAATTTATAAACTAGGAAAGTATCGTCGGCAGCGTGGTAGAGTGGTTAAAAGCGCCGTGATTGTGGTCAACACGGTCTCGGTTCAAAACCCACTGCACCATTCTATTGTGTCCTTGGGAAAGACACTTTACGGCACTTGCCTCTGCTTGGCGGTATTAGCAAGCAGTTCTAAATTTTAGTCATACTCTATACAACTAAAAAACCAAAATAAAAATTTTTTAATCGATAAGCATTATCTTGGCATCTCCGGAAGAAGGTTGGCGTAATTTTTTGCCCTATTTATAGCGTTTCTGTCGCTTTCTTATGAGTTAGGAGCATAAATATAGAGATGAAATAAAAAATAAAATGAAATATTCAAAAGCAAAAATAACTGAGAAGAAAAAGCAGCAACATCTTTCTTAACTTCAACATGCTTAGACTTTGGTTTGATTTTTACTATCACTTTATATTTCATTTGTATAATTTAACGTAAATGAGTAAATTTTTTTGGTCAAAAGTAAAAAAGTGTTTACAACCAGACCTTCTTTATTAATCACGCAAGCAAAAAAGCTTTAGTTTACTCTTAAATTTAGTCAAAAATAATTAGCTGTCTTACGTGAGTGCATTTCCGTCATCTTCATCGCATGGTGTGCTGGAGCAAGATTCATTTGTTTCTTCTCCACAGCAAAATGGTTCCGGATCAGAGCAGTTAAGCATCCGACACATCGATGACATTAAAGCTGCAAGTAAAGATTTGCTTTCAAAATTTCATTCCACAAGAACAGTGTTGCAATATAAGATTATCCAATATTATTTCGTACCTTCTGCAGAGGAATTTGAAAAAACTATTGTTGTCATTGCTGCACTCATTAAAGAAACTTCTTTTGTTTGACCGTTGTCACTGGCTGCTGAGGCAGTCGTTGTTTGGACAGTAGTAATTGGTTGAGTGGTGGTTGTTGTTTGAGGAACAGTCGTCGGAGGGTCGCAAGGGTCACTGTTTGTGATGCAGCTGGGAGGATCTGTAGCGTTACAACAAATCGGCTGGGTTTTGGGGCAAAAAGAATCACCACACTTAGTATCCGTAAAATCACATTCACTTTCATCTGTTGTACAACTATTTTGATCTGGTCCACCCCGACAGCAATAAGGTCGTTCTCCACTGCAAAATAAGCCTTGACCGCATCTTTTTCTAGGAACACATGTTTGGGAATTTTGGGTGCAGTAGGCATCTGGTCCGTTTCCACAACATAATGGAGAAAACGCACTGCAAGTCCCACTTCCGCAAATTATAAAAGATGAGCAACTTTGAAAGCTGTTTGTGCAAAATGCAGAAGTTCCATTTCCGCAACAGAAAGGTGAGCTTATGGGGCAATATTTACCCGCGCAAATTCTTAAAAGACAAGTATCCTTGCTGGTTGTGCAATAAGCTTCGTTGCCGCTTCCGCAGCAGTACGGGTTGCTGGAGCCACAAAACTCTTTTCCGCACAGTTCGAGATGGCCGCAGTTTCTTTCACTTATCACGCACTGGGGGACGTTTCCGCCACGACAGCAATACCGGAGAATTCCTGTACAGGTCTTGTCACCACAAGTGACTGTAAAAAAAACACAAACATTTAGAAAACCGTTTGAATAATAAAAAAAATTATGAAATAGAAAAAAAATTTAAAAATACCTAATTAAATTTGGATGTATGTAAAAAATCTGATGCTGTTCTGTTTTGAGGGGCATGAAAAATTTTTAGGGGCATGAAAATTTTAAAGAAATTTATGAAATTAAAAACCTGACATATTAAAAAAAACATAATAATATATAATAATTTACAATTCATTTATTAATTTAACTATTTTTATTAAAAGATCACAGATCTCAACTTAAAACAACCACGTTTTACTTAACAATGAACTACAATCCTAATTCTAACCTAGACACTTACTATTACGTCACAATTTCATTAAAACACCACAGTTTACTAATAAATAACAAAACAAAACAAAAATTGTACATATTTTATAATTTATTAATCTGTCAGGTTAAAATAATTTTCATGCCTCTCAAAAATTTTCATGCCCCTTAAAACAGAACGTCGCCAAAGATTTTTCTTTTGCCGAAATCACGTTCGTTAGACTCTTAGCATTTTTTTATAGATTCAATAGAAAGTAAAAGAAAGGCAAAAAATTTAAAAGTCAACATCGCTACTTATCCTTTGACTCGCAAGACCTATCCTTTTTAAATCATTAAAAATTTTTAAAGTTGACCCATAAGGCGAGTTTATTACTACTTATTTTTATAATTTAATTGCTTTAAAAACATTTGCATATAAACTGATAAAATACTTACTTTGGGGATTTTGTAAAACCTGTTGACCAGTGGTAAATAAAACAGTAAAAGACAGAATAGCGAGAAAAGCAAAAAACCTTGCAAACATATTTCCTTTTAATAGCATGATTTTATCATGAGTACAACAAAGTTATACCTTGAAAACAAATCAAAAAATAAATTGTTTAGCAGGGTGTCAAACGGAACCCGAACCGGATCCGTAAACCACTATTAACCGTTATTATTCTTTAAACCTGAAATGGAACTGAACTCGAAAAAATAAAAATTGCTGAACCTGAACCGGAGCCGAACCTGCACCTAAACGGAAACTTTATTTAATTCGACGCTCTGATTTTAATTTTATATAGACTTAGATGAATCTCAATTTTGTATTTTAAGTTGCCGCAATTTGTTTGGTTACTGACTTGCTGTTTGGAAAACAAAGACCTCACAAACAATTTTTATAGGCGATAAGTTAAAGCAAAAGATTGGTCACGTGACCCAAATAAAGAAAGCCCAATTTCAAATAGATCAGGGGTTCCCATCCTGTTGTACGCATACCATTAGTAGTACGCGAAAGTCTTCCAGGTGGTATGTGAATAACTTTTAAAATCCATTAAATTTAGTATTTTATTGATATTTTAATATATATGATTCTTCTGCTGAAACAACTACTAATGTTTGATCAAATTAATTGTTTGGCAAGAAATGGTACGCGTTGACAATACGAGGTGTTCAAGTGGAGCGAGATTGTAAAAAAAGGTTGGGAACCTTTAAAATAGATAGTATGCTGAAGCAAAAGTAAAAGATTTATTAAAATGGAGACGCAAAAAAAATAAACAAACAAAGTCAGAGACAAAAATCAGATTTCAAGACTTTGATGATTATTTCTAACTTTGTTAAATATCTTAGTACAACATGCACAATTTTTTTGTTGTTGCCGGGCGCAGTATAGAGTTAGTTTTAACTAATGATCGCTAGCAAGTCTCGGCAGCGTGGTAGAGTGGTTAAAGCACCGGACTGATGATCAACATGGTCTGGGTTCAAAACCCACTTGCGCCATTCTGTTGGGTCCTTGGGAAAGACACTTTACGGCACTTTTCCCTGCTTGGTGGTCTTGCCAAGTAGTTCTAGATTACAGTAATATCTCTACTAAATTACTAGCGGACAGCAATATCTTGACATCTCCGGAAGCGGGTCGGGGTAATTGCTTACTCTATGTATAGTGCCTCCGTCGCTTTCCTGCGAGTCAGGATGATAAATATAGAGATAAAAAAAGTAAGTTACGGTAAGTAGATGAAATGATGTATTAGGCGTATGAAATGATAAGTTTTATTAATAATAAGTTTTTTTACTCCTACCGATTGTAATGGAAAAAAATGTCACTATTTTTAACAATCGAAATTATTCAAACATAAATCATCAAACATTGTAGGCCTATTTATGATTTAATCTTAATTGCATGCAAATAGACTTGAAAAATCAATCAATCTAAGCAGCTATTGTAACACTAAAGCTGCAAACAAAATTGTATGGTCAACAATTTCTATCAAAAGCTGAACCAAAGCACCTTGTTTATAATTACTTTGAGAAAGGGAGAAATTTAAGTTAAATTTGTAACGGAAAGACAGGAGTATATTTTGATCGGCGACCGTGTCAAGCATATTAGCCATTAGGGCGCTTTTTCACTACTTAGCCACGGTGCCAATTTTTTATAACAAGCATGCATTACAAAGAGATATTCTTTTCTCCTACTTGAAAATAATAATGTATTTTTACCAAATTTTAGATTGGTAAACATTTTTACCAGATCAATCAAAGACTTTTTAAACTAAAAATTGCGCACCCCAGGGTGGGGAGTGCTAAAAGTTTTTTAGAAAGGTTTGAAGTTGGTGCTATATATCGTACAACGTGTAAAACATTGCTGATTCAAAAATGATAAAAAAGGCCGAAAGATCGACGCTAAGAAGTCGCATTTCCGAAAGTTTTGGAATACCTAGGCCAACTTTAAGATGAACCGCTCAAAAAATTGCAAAAATGATCAAAAATTAAGTTTTGTACGGAAAATTCGACAAGATAAAATTTTGACAAATTTTGACTTTATTCAAAATTTTGTCTTTATTTTGAGCTTTAAAACTCAGTACGAAGACTCTTGAGTAACCAAAACTATAAGGTGGTGTAAGCTTCATTACGTAATAACGTCCTAAAAAATTGCCTTTATTGACATTAGAGGGCCCGATTATAACGTTATAGCAAGTAGAAAAGGTAGGAAGGAAACGCTTAATAAAAACATTTGCACGGTTGCTGGTGCTTCATCTTATCGTATGCCGTTTATTTTTATGTAAGTTGCCAGTCCAAAAGGGATGCACACCAATAAATGCATACGGACACCCAGTGTAAAGAAGTTTCAAGACCTTGTCACTTGGTATCAAAAATAAAAGTACAAAAAATTTCAAGGTCGCAACTTTTTTTGTAATACCTAGTGTTCAACAGAGGCCCCGGAAAGCTATTTTATCAAGGGAGCAAAATTTTAAAAACGGACTTTATTATAAAAAAAAGTTTTACAGAGTTGTTTTTACAAAGTTGCCATTTTGTATCGCGACCGTTTTTGACGTAAAAATCTTGTGATGACAAAAAAAGCCATCACTTCCGATCAGTGTGTAAAATCTTTATTTTCGGTACAAATTTTAAGTAAAGACTAAAAAAAAGATTATCACTTCCAATCAGTGTTCAAAAATCTTTATTTCTTCCCACATTTTAGGTGAAAACTAAAAAAAATGGTCATCACTTTCAATCCAGTCTATGATCCATACTTTTGTCCTAAATTTAAAGTGCAGATCATAATTAAAATAATAGCATTCACCTTCAATCAAACTGTATTCACCTTCACTCATTAGTTGAAAGAATTGAATCGATTTTGTAAGGTTATTTTGTCTCGTGACTGTCGTTCAATTGCATTAGTGACTTTTTCGAAATTAAAAAAAAATTATTGCTTGTCATGTCTGTTCAGCGTCCGCAATTCAACGTACATTAGTATAAATCAAAGTTTTCAATCAATTAACTTTTTTGTTTGAAAGATAAATTCAAACAAAGGTTACATAGTTATTCATTGTGAATTTAAATATAAAATGCCACAGATAACCAAAATTATACCAAGAAAAACACAGTGTAAAGAGATTGCAAACTTTGTGACTCAAAGTGCTTGGGCATATTTAATAAGTATAAATATTCCAAACAAAAAATTTCAGCTAAATACCACTTATTCTATTTGAATAAGTTATCTGAAGAAGTTGAATAAACAAAAACTTATAGAGTTGAGTGGTATTTATAGCTGAGATTTTTTGTTAAGAATAATTTTTTTTAAATAATTTTTTTAATCTGTGTATTCTACCATGGATCTAACACTCATTGCAAATTTGGACCTGATTTAGTTTTCGTCAGTTTTGAATTATTTATATAAATATGTTGTTTAAATCATTGCATACCGGTATATAAATTTCATTAAAATATAAACTTGTTCACTTTATTTCAATAAGTAATAAATTTCATTGACATGGAATTGAACCATTTAAAATAAAATTTGCCGAACTTGAACCTGAACGCTATTTTAAATGGTTTGACGCCCTGGTCTAGAATCTTGATCAGCGGTCGCTAATCGATGATTCACGGATCACTAGTGGTACGCGAAAAAATTTTGGTGGTCCGCAGAAAAAACAAACTTGTAACAAACCCATTAGTTGGAAAAATTGAACCGATTCGAACACGACAACCTTCGAGGTGCCTTCATGAGCCTTTATATTGGAGGCATAATTATTAGTGAAGACTTTTTTTAAAGTTATTACTTAAATTTCAAACAATTTTTACAGCTCGGATACAAAAACTATGTATTTTAAAGGCAAAGATCTTTTTTAGACTTCAGTTGATTTTTAAAGGCATTTATTGCACCTAAATTTTTGGTATTAGTTGTATTTTCAGTATATATATATTTTAGTAGCTTTTTTCGTAAATTCGTAATTGTAGCCGGCCAAAGAAATAAAAAATTATACATTTAGTGGTCCACTGATGTAAATGGCATCATTTTGAAAAGTTTTAACAAAGAAGCGGGTTTTGAAAAACCGCAGACAATTTTGCACTGTTTAGATGTCACGTAACGTCGTTCACTCAGAGACGTAACGCCTACGTAATCTAAATTTATCTCGTGACTGTCGATCGATGGCATTAGTGACTTTTTCGAAATTAACAAAAATTTATTGCTTGTCATGTCTTTTCAGCGCCCACAATTCAATGTACATTAGTTTATATCAGGTTTTTAATCAATTAACTTTTTTTGCAAAGATAAATGCAAAATAAAGCTTATGCAGTCATTCACTGTGAAATTCAAATATACTGTACGACGGATAACCAAAGTTATATCAAGTAAAAACACGGTGAAAAGGGTTTGCAAATTTTGACTCAAAGTGAGAGGGCAAATTTAATAAGTTTGTAAATATGTGTTCAAATTTTGCATACCGGTACATAAATTTTATTAAAATATAAACTTGTCCGCTTCATTTAGAAAAATGCTTTTTTTTTATTTGGTCTTCAACAAAATTTTTCGTTCGAATCCAAGTTTAAATGCAAAATAACGAAAATTTGTTCAAATCAAAGTAAAGACAAAAAAGTCATCACTTGGATTACTGCAAGGATTGCGGCCCAGAGAAAACTTGCAGAAAAAAATTTGGCTGGCGGCAGGTAGAAGTTGGGCACCCATGACGTAATCTAACTGTTGGAATTAAAAACTGGATGATCTTATGTCATTGCAATCCTACCCGTGTCCGGATAATTATTCAAAAATAATTGTTTAAATTGACAATTGTTCGAATTGACAATTATTCGAAAACAAAAACTAACATTTTACGAACAATAGATTAGGGTTCGGGTTAGGGTTAAGTATTCGTAAAAAAATATTTTTAGACGTATCTACGAACAATAGGATTAGGGTAAGGATTAAGGCAGGTATTTATTAAAAAAAGCAAAACGAGTGTTTACAAAATAGATATTTTCAGGCATTGCACAATTATTTTCGAACAATTGTCCGTAAACCAATCCTATCATATTAATATCTCATTAAGACTAAAAAGTATTGAAATAAATATTATTTATTTTGTCAGGCTGGACCAGATGAAAGTGCTGAACTCAGATATAAAAGGACAATTAATATTATTTATTTAATTTGGTACGCAAATACTAAACTTAATTATTTTAAGTATTAAATTATTTTAAATATTCGCGCTCCATATTAAATAAATAGAATTAATTGTCCTTTTATATCTGAGTTCAACGCTTTTATCTCGTCTAGCCTGACAAAATAATTCTACTGTATTTGTCATAATCCCAACAATTAAATTAATGCAAATTGCTTTTTGCATTTACATTGTAAAACAGCTAGCAATTAAACTATTTTTAACCAAATCTTTATAATGTGCAGTTTTACCTCAAGTTTTTACCCTCAAACAAATGCGATAAAAAAAAAGCAGCAAAATACCAGACGCCATATAAATCGAGAAAAAAGTATTGTGGTTTGCAGTAGTACAAAATATTGCTATCAAATTTTTTAGCTGGTTATTTCCTTTCGCTTCTTCAAAATATTTTTAAAACAAAGTAAATAAAAAAAACGAAAAAAACGTGAGGAAATAAGATGGTCAAATGTGTATTATCATCAAAGCTTTGATTTATTTCGATTTTTGACATATGTAGGTCGATAAATTATTGGAAAATAGAAAAAAATTAGTGTGTAATTTTAAAACTACAATCTTGACACAGGTTTCTTGAAAGTTGTTAACAGACACTTAGACGTCTGCGAACCTCGGTTTAAAAACTTTTTTGATGACGATTAGATAGTATTTAGACCGGAGGTTTTCAACCAATGGGCCATGGCCCAGTAGTGGGTCACAGCGGTGTTTTTAGTGGGCCACGGAGCATAAATCAAAATGAAAGCAATATGTATCATGTATGTATAATTAGGCTTGCCATCCGTCCCGTTTTTTAGGTATTTTTTCGGCATCCTGTCCGGTCAACCACGTGAAGACTTTTTTATTTTAGAAAACATTATGATTTTGGGACAAAAATAGGGAAATTTGAGAGCGAGTCTAAGTGAAGACCTTTTTTCTAGAGAACACTATGGTTTTGGGACGGGAATTTAATTTTGTTGACCAAAGTGGGTTGTTAAGTTACCTTGGGTTGAAAAATAGGCCAAGGTACGAAAAAGGTTGAAAACCACTGATTAAGACTAATGGAAGAATTTAGTTTTTTTTAAATAAAGAGTGTTTCAAAAAATTTAACATCATTTGACATGTAAATATTACAGAAACTACACAGTCCAATCAAATGAAATTTAAGAAGAATTAATGTTGAGCAGAACAAGATTTATTCCTGTAAATTTGAATAAGAAATTTAAAGGCACATGAATACTATGAAAGGTTTTAGAAATGTTCAATATGCGCACCGCCTGTAACGCGGCACAAGTGAAGTCGGTACTCTGGTTCCTCCTAAACATGCTGCAGCATATTTTGGGTAACAGTCTCCAGTTTAACTTTCGTGCGAGACAGATAGTTAACAAAGAAATACCACCGCACTGGAAACTGCCTTTTGTCTTTTGTGCACAATAAATCTTTTGTCTATATATTTTTTCAAAGAGTTTCGTAAAGACTTTAAAAAAGCTTATCTTATCGAAGCAACAAAGACAACTTTAAATCCAACGACTTCTCATGAAAAATTATTCTAAATTTGGTTAAATCAATCAAACTCTTAACTACATTGATCGTGGATCCAACGATTATGATGTCCGATTTTCAGGCGAATGGAAAAACGCAGTATAGAAATTTATAATTTTGCTTCCCTCTGACATTTGTTCTGTAAATAGCTGGAGATTAAGTCCCAAATGCTTCAGAAAAATAATTTTAAACAAAAATAATGTTATTGAATACACGTAAAAAATTTAGCTTCTGGCTTTTAAACAAAAAATCATTTTATTTTAAGTTCGCAATCAACCTGGTGTTTTATGTTAAAACTAGTATAATTTTACACCAGTTAACTTATTTTTGCTGTATCTAAGTAGCCTTATACTTGTTTTTTTCAAATTTAATAACTCACAAAGCTCGGTTGCACAAACGTTATTTTTTAACTCTTTAAAATTGTTAGCTTATTTTGTTTAATTTGTTAATCATTGTCTTGACATCTATTTCAAGTCATTTTTACAAGACTAGCTTTAAATAGATTCCAACTTATTTATCTGAATAGCAACACTTGGAAATTAGCAACACTTGGAAAATAGCAACACAACACTTCTACTAATAAAAAAATTATTTCTGCTTTTTAAGGTTGACAAACTTCCTGCTTTTAGAACGTAACATTTTTTTTTCAGTTTTAAAAAGTTACATGTCTATAACATTATACAGTTTGAGTTTAATCTGTTTAAACGTTTCGATCCTTGGTTTTTTATATTGTTAAAGCTCGGACGTGTTTTGAGTTCATTAATTTAAAAATGACGTAGCTGTTTTTTCCCACAACGAGCAATTATTCGATAGACGCGACGAGTCACCTAAACTGATTAAGCTTGGTGCTTTTTTGGAAGTATCTTTGCTGTTTAACCACTTCGAGACGGGATTTTTTTATTTGTTCTGCCCTTCAGACGGTATTTTTTTCTAACATTCACTTTTTCATATTATATTAAGTTTTTTTACTATTACGCGTCTTTAAACACTTTAGGGTAGCAGTGAATGCACATGATGGTAAGTGACACTGTTTTCTTGGGTGATGACGCACATCGCATTTGTGACGTCATGAATTACGTCACTAATAATACTAAAATACTAATCAGTACAGCTGCCTAGCTACAACCGAGTGAATACTAACCAACTTATTATTTATATTAAAATAATATGTGATGAGGTCATTGCTCTCCGTAATGTTAATTATGACGTCACAACGTAGTTCATAGTAACGATATAATGCTATAAAGAATTAAATTTACAACAACCAATAGAATCAACAAAATAAAGTAACAGAGTTCAAGTCATGCATTAAAATCAAAATAATTTATTATTCAACAATGTAAGACCGTTCAAATTTGTTCATCGTGTGAAGTCACTTTTCGTATGGTTATCCTTAAAGCATGGTAGGGACACAGAAAAGGTTTCACATTGATATCGTGTATCTTTTCGGTTTCCTTTCGATGTGCACACAGCGCATCGACGCTGTGGTCTTTCTTTTGCCTCGGTTGCTGGTAAATAGCTAGGAAAATGCCTTCCAAGCAAGCGAGTTGGACTATCAAGTCCTCTTCTGCGGTAAGCTAGAAGGGCAGAAGATTAAAGTAGAGCTGCCACAAGTTTTAACCAAAAATCAGGCAGCATGAGCCTTGTTCCAAAGTTCAACGTGCAAAAGATAAGAATTCACAATGCACATGTCCAAAACGTAGAAAAACAGCTTTTTATACCATTTTACACATTTTCCAACACGTTGATAGGTGCTGGCTCGCTGATCAGATCTATCAACCCCACCCATTCCCTCGTTGTAAGATAAAACACATTGAAATTTGATTATATTTTCGCCATTTCTGTGCTTTTTCTGTATATTTACCATCTCTGCTGTGTGCATTGAAGACAGCATTTTCACCTCCTTTTTATCTTGCCATTTCAGAGCCAGTAATCCATCAGTACTTGAATAAAATGCTATTTCTCCACGTTCCAACTTTTTCTTAGAAAAATCTGGAGGCATCTCTTTACGGTTTAGCCTGACTGTGTCGCAAACGTTTGTTTCTGCTTGTAATAGCTGAACAAATAGACCAGGGCTGGAATACCAATTGTCCAAATATATATTGTAGTCTTTTCCTAAAAGCTGGTTGTTGAGATCTAGCACCACTTTGGTGCTTGCTGGTAATCCATCATCAGTTCAATCTTGACCACAATATATCTTCATGTTCCATGTGTAGCCGGCAGCAGGACCTGAACTTTGAAATACTTTGTAAACCTTTATGCCAAACCTAGCGTTTTTGGAAGAATCATATTGTTTAAATCTTAGTCTCCCATTAAACTTCAGTAGCGATTCATCGGTAGCAATATTTTGGTAAGGAGTAAACGTTTCTCTGAAATTTGAAGTAACAGTTTCCACAACATGCCGAATTTTAAAAAGTCTATCAGTACTATCATTATCTGCATTATTTGCAAAATGCATATTAGACAAAATTTGCAAAAAAAGGTTCCTCGCAAATAATTCTGAATAAAATGGTGTTGCTAACATAACTTTTGTAGACCAATACAACTTTATCACTGGTTTCTTTACAACACCCATAAGGATACACAATCCTAGAACCACCTTTATTTCATCACTTGTTACATCTTTCCACTGTAAATCATGTCGTTTTCTGAGTGGATTACGTTTTGATGGTTTTAAAACAGCATAACGATTGGTTTCATGCGCAGTCAAGTCTATAATTTCAATAGGAATAAAAGCTTGGAAGATATCAAGTATGCTGCTATTGCTGCTTAGATTTGCTTTCACTCCAGGAGTACCAGAAAATACATGAATTTGAGGAGCATTGTCTTTATTCTTCTATGTAAAAGCAAAGTTTCCTGGAGTACTAGTGCCGGAAGTAGCTGCTTGACCTAATGCAGATGAATCAACACTGTAGGCATCCTCACTGTAATCTTCGCTGAAACTTGCTAGATCTGAACTGTCAGCTATACTACTTTCCCTTGACAATCCTGAACTAACCAAGTTCATCTGGGCCATAGCTTCATTATCTTCTTCATCATCTTTTTCATCATCTTTATCTTCATAGTAATTTTAGCGCTACGCCTCATGTTGTAGATTGCAGCTATATAGAACTTTAGATAATAAAAAGTGGTAGCAAAATATCGCTAATCTAAAGGTCACTCATAAAATATATTGAATGAATTTAATAATTTATATGATGCTTTGAAAAAAATAACACAAAATTTGAGTTATACAAAAGCATCGCCACAGAGTAGCCGATAGAAATAAGGTAACATATTAGAAATAATAACCCTAATTTAATCCTACCCTTATGTAACATAATGCTAGTGCTGAACTACCCCTAACTTTACCCTAACCTTGCTATGCCTATTTAAAGAAATCAAATGTTTTCATGCGCATTCCAAAAAAGGAGGGGAGTGGTGCAGAAGGACATTTCGTTAACAATTTTCAAGGTAATGTTCCCTCTCCCGTTGTCTCTTTGACATTTTGTTTATAATCCTCTTCTGCTCTGTTTGAAACTCCTAAGTGACCTCTACTCCGTAATTTCGCAACATTTGTCCCTGCCTCTTAAAGTTTCGATAACTTTTTTTCTTGTTTTTGAGTTAAAAGAAGCAGGAAAATCCCCCTTATAATAACTAGACTACTGTTACGAAGCATAGAAGTTGCAACGTGTATTAATGACAGCCGTTCTTTAGGCAAAACATGTGGACGTACATATAGTTCCCCGTCTTCGAATGCAAAACAAATTTGACGTACATATACGGCTCCCGTCTCGAAGTGGTTAAAAACATTATTTAAATGAATTTTTCTTTGATAACAATGTCTTAGAAAACATTTTGGGCATATTTTTATCAAAAAATTGTGAAAACTTTTGCTTCAGAAAAATCATGATTAAAAAAGAAAGAAAAACGTTTCTTGCTTTTTTTAAGGTTTTTTTGTTCAAGCTATTAGAGGACAGCATATTATTTTTTAGGGGTCATCAACATGATCATTGCGGGCATAAAACTAAAAACCACCTGACTCAGGCACAAATCTGTTCTACAAAAAGCCTAATTTATTCATAGATAACGTTGTAATTCTCAGCAGTACAATTAATATTACACAAGTATGGTTAAAGAAATTTATTCTTGGTCGAAATGGTATTATTTATAGATAATACACAATTAAATGAAAACTAAATAAATTTGTTCTTTTTTAAAAAAATAAAACTTGTCTGACTAGTTGCTGCCTTTCGGCTATGTCTCATTTATCCATGAAGAAATGGTTCAAGGATAGTTTATCGAACAACAGTTTATGTATCTGTGCAAGTTTTTAAGAATAAACCATTTCTTTGTTATTTTAAGTGTCAGAAAACAGCTGTAAAAAAGCTCTGGTTCTATTTGCCCCATTATGCAGTTTTGATAAACTTGTTCGATAAACTGTTGGGTTTTGGAAGAATTAGCTCTCAATTTCATAAAAGGTGGACACTTTCAAATTGCAAAAAACAATCTCTATAATTGAGTCTGAACAAAAATCATGTTTTTGTTTTCGCTGAATCACTTCGCTGAATGCTGTAATTACTCAATAATGAATACGAATCTGAAAAATTTTGTTCAGAATAGCAACGTAGATCTATTAAAACAGTGGTTCCAAACTTTTCAGTGTCGTGGACCCTTTTAATAATTTGGCTGAAACCTGTCGACTCCTTTGATAAAGCCAGTTAATATCCTTACGTGCATGTGATTTTACTGAATAATGAAACAAAATTTTAAATATTATTGAAGAGCATACGAAATCCAACTCGAAAAAACTTAGTAATCTACATTTGCAAGAAAATAATAACAGTTTGGGCAGAGTATACCATGCAATGAATAAATAGGAGGAAAAATTGCAAAAACAGAATTTTTACAATATTTTAATTTCAAATTAGGGTTTTGCAATTTTGCGGTTGTATTAGCTTAATAATCCAGTCTTAAGTATGCTCAACGTGTTGAATCTGTAAGTTGAGTAAAAGTTAACAAGATTTGCTTTATATTCCGTATAAACTAATAGGTATAATTAAGAAAAACGAAATATGGAAGTCAAAATGTAGTGCTGGTGTATCAATTAATATTTTGTGAAAGCGTAATTTTTGGCATATGTAACCTCACTCTGATAGCTGTAACAGCTGATTAGAATTGTCACCATTACAACCGGAAAGATTATAACATTAAAAGTAGATTGTATTGCAATAGTTTGAAGAAACTGTAAGGAATGAAGTAAACTAACATCGTTTCTGCTCATGTGCAGAGCTGATTGAAATTGACAGATTGAATAAGGTTTGTATCAACACATCTGCTGTACGTCTTTACTTAGTTTAAAAATGAGTTGCACTAAGCAATAAAAGTACAACGACTCATAGGCTGTATTCTGTACCGGTATGGGATTACATACATAAATAGTTCTAGAGAAAAAAACCTCAAGGTGTAATTTGTTTCGTCGTTCTCTCTAATGCTTGTAAAGTAATTTCTTATTGCTTGTCAACAATGATGGCCTTACAAAAAGGGGCCCGGTGCAAGGAAAGTAAGGGGGCCACTATTTAGTGTTCCAAATCAAAAGCTTATTGTCATAAAGATTATTGTCACAGTAGGGGCTATTTTTAGTTTATAAAAACGAAGTGATCTCTAAAAAAAGTCTTTAATTAAGGGGGCCCACTGTTGAGTGATCCAAAGCATTGTGATCTCTAAAAAAATCGTCGTTTGATTTGGAGGGTCACTTTTTAGTGTCTTAAAATAAAGTTATTTCTTAAAGAAAAAAAAAATTTTTATTTTATTTTTGACTTGCCATTGACATCCTGTTGCTACTGTGAAGAAATAGAGTAATATCTTGTGTATAGTGGTGGCACGTTTTGATTTATTTTATAGGGGACTTGGTGCGGTCACTCCGTTTGCACCCTATTAAATCCATCACTGCTTGTCAAAGTACTCGCGAAAATATCAAACGTTTTTGTAAAGACACAGAAGCCAGGGTTGACGAGATGGAGTGCAGCCGGTGGGCCGCACCAGGGCCCGTAAGAGTCTAAGGGACCCGTAAATATCAAATTTCAAAATTAAAATGGGCAATAATGTATGAATTTTTTATTGTTGCTTTGAAGCTAAAAAGGATTTCTATGTGCACTGTCACGAACTAATTTCGCAAGAATGTTTTAGAGAAGGCATTTATACAAGAAATTTAAACTCGTCTAACCTGATGTCAAACTTACAAACGTTTTCTGAATCACTGTGACGAAATAATGGAGAAAAGTAGAACAATACCCGAGTGTAGCCGTTTGGCTTGGTAGTCGTAGGGTAAGATAAACGAAGAAATACGATCAAGGAATCACAGCAGCGTATCGAAACTTGGTATGTTGAAATAGGATAATGGCTGACGTAATGAGACAAGCTACAACGCCATTGACGCAGAAGGAAGTCAACATGCACGGTCAGCGTTTAGAGACATCAGTTCACTGGTTCAGATGAGAAAACGGCCGATATTGTTGTTTTCGGCTTCCGTGGCGTGCATTTCATTGCATATATGTATATATCCTAAACGTGCCGCGATAAATGCATAAAACTTAGCAAGCACATAGAGACAGAGTAGGGATATGCCTTGATACCAATGTCGAAAGTTTGGCAAAATGATGGTTGCTTTTTATCCTAGACGCCAACAACTACGATGTCCCGCCGTCACTGTAATGTCCGTGGAATGGTGCATGTACCTTACACATTATTAGATTCTAGGCACAATAGTTAAATTTATTATGTAAATAAGCAAATTACAGTAGTTAGGAAAGTATTAGATACTACCAAAGGCGTCTTTCATTGCATAAAGGTGTTGAAAATCTAAAGGAAAAATGGTACGAATTTTAAAACGACTTAATGATGTTGCCCTATTCTTGGGAGAACGTGATTTTGCTTTCCGGGGTTCTTTGTAACGCATTGGTAACTCAAATAATGGAAATTTTTTAGGTCTAATAGACTTACTTTCTCACTGGGATTTCGTTCTATTGGAACATGTGTTAAAGGTAGAAGGGTCGCAGAAAAATGGTGAAGACTACAAATACATTACCTTTCTAATGAGTCCCAAAATAAATTCATTGCTGAATGCTCTGATCTTGTTCAGCAGCTTACTTTGGGAGAAAGGCAGTCTGTAAAGTTCTATATAATAATAGTAGATTTACATCAGATTTATCACATGTTGAGAAAGGCACGCAAGGCAACGCTGTTTTAATAAAATAAGTCAATTTACCAAGTTTTTTATTATTTAGATACTTTCTGCAGGCTTTAACCTTCATGAGCATTTACATGATGAATGATCTAGGTATATTTGTAAATAACGTATGAAATGGACATGCATAAAGTTTGATTAAGATGTACGTTTATGTAAAGCAATTATGAGAGTTTGATAAAATGTTCCACAGACCTTCTAAAAAGATTCCCAATTTCTCAGAGCATAGTGCAAGTGAATCATCTAGATATGACTAGTGTTGGAAAGGAGGCCCAGAAAAGGTTTCGCACCAGCACATTTTTTTCCTCTCAACGGGCCTGACAGAAGCTCCTGAAAAAGTACAAAACTTGATTCTGATAAAATTTTAAATGAAACCAATGCAAAACTTTGTGTGATTTCCATTTCTCGCTATCGCGAAAAAAATCTTTATTAGAAGCTGATAAAGCCGTGTGCGAAAAAAATGGCCGAAATTGTGATTGGAAAGAAAACTATAAAGAAAACAGTAGGCAGCGTATTCAATTGTTTAAAAGCGCCATGATTAATGGCGAACTTCATTGACATGGTTGCTGTACAAAACGTACCATGTCATTCTGCTGTGTCCTTAGGAAAGACACTTTACTGCTTTGTGGTCTTAGCAAACAGATCTAAATTTCAGTCATATCTCTACATAACAGAAAAAAATATATATATCAACCGAAAAGCAATATCTTTTCATCTGCGGAAAAAGGTCGAGGCAATTTTTTTCCCTATGTATAGCATTTCCGAGGCTTTCCTGCGAGTCAGGAGAATAAACACTGTATAGAGATAAAATGAAAAACAACAGCTTCGGCCCAGCAGTGCATCTTTGCTTTACTTTTTTAAAAGAACAGGTACAGTTAAAGTGAAGATAAAAAAAATATTCACTGTACTTATTTCTGCTTTTCGAGAAAAATAAGATAGCTTTTCAGTGCTAGCATCAGTTTTAACTGATGACAAAAATCAATCAAAATAAAAGAGCTTCTATTTGCACCTACTAAATTAAAATGTTTCAGTAAAAAGTGCAGGCCCATCTGAAAGAGCTATGCTGCTCCCACTTGCAGGCCGATCTGCAGAGTTTTGCTTCTGGTTGAAATCACCGCTCTAAAACAAAAAACAGATGACGATGCATTGATAATTATTGGTGTTTGGACTTCGCAGCACTAGAACAATTGATAAAAATTAAGCATGAAATCGCTCCTTGCAACTGAAATACAAAGAAATGAACGTTGGCATTTTTCGCGTAAGCGCTCGGTGTACCGTCCCCTAATATTTCTCAACAAGCCGTTAATTTTTTATCGCCGTTCACAACGATTTATTTATAATCTATAAATTTGCTTTTTCTTCTCTGACAAACATCGGAATTAGAAAGTGTCGACCAAAAACTAAGAGGTGCTTATCAGACATCCCATCCCGTATCAAAACAATTTCGGTACTCATACAGGGGCACTCTTTTTATTAAATGTTGGTTTTGCTATGTATCAAATATTATTTCAGTACTTAGACATGCAGCCAAGAGTTTATTAAGTAGGTATTTGCCTTCATGAAATAGTATAGTCGATGTGCCGCGAATTTATTTGTGTGCCATAGCAAAAAAAAGTTTGAAAAGCACTGCCGTGATAATCTCCTGCGCGTCAGCAGGAAAAATGCCTAATATGAAATGAGATAATGATGATAATTGTGAAGTATTTATTTGCAATTGCATTGAATTGTATTAAGCAATTTCCACAATGGTGTTGAAAAATAAAAATAAAACAAGAAACAAAAAAATAATATTCCAAAAATTTATTCTACATACAGGGGCGCCGGAAAATTTTTTGGCGGGAGGGACAGTATTTAAAAAAGGCACTTTTTGGAATGAAAAGACATTTTCAACAAACGCAAATTTTAGCGTATTTGAGCAAGTTTTTACTAAAAAATTTAATGAATACCAAAAGAGTTAAAGAGACGATTTGTTGTACAGATTTTGAAAATTGCGAATAGAATTGGAGTCATTCCCAAAGCTTTTCGTCTAACACTCTTTAGCAAAAACCGTCAGAAAGAAGAAAATGTAAGCCAAACTGAGTTATTGTACAGAAGAGAGCTCTCATTTGTCAAAAGTCTTTGGACACCGAAAGAATTCCAGGGTATATACTGGCCAGTAAAAGTTGTTTTTTTGTATATAAAAATCACAAATTCGAATTCTTGCTTTTCTACCAACACATAGAAAGAAAGGTATTGTTTTATCAATCATGAGAGAACTGGCGATTGAGGTAGGTAAAAAAAAAACTGAAATTGAGGTCCACAAAGACGCAAAAACAATCCTACTAATACACTGGTTCACAGGGAGTTTATGATCTGCTCGGAAAGCAAATTGCAAATGGAATCGCACAGAATTCAATCTATTTTAACCACCATCGGCTAGCCGGTACACATAATTAATTATACTTTTATTGAAAAAGTTACACAAAGCGGAATATTGTCTTGTTTACTTCCATATTCCACGGATAGGAACAGTTTCGATGAGATTTAAAAAACAAATCGACAAAGGCGGTTTAAAACTCCCATTTTGCTGTCAAATCATACGTTCTATTTTTACCGCCTCGGGGCGACAGCTCTTGCCAGCTCTTGCCAGCTCTAAGAAGGACGGTTTACCTTCCCGTTTTGCAGCAATGTTGTCTACCAATTTGTCTGCCACTGCGCCACTGTGTACCACAGTGTATTGATCGCACGTCTCAACGCTTGCAAGAAGATATTAAACAACACATTCCCAAAGCTGCTGCCAATCTTCTCGTCTCTCGAAGCCGCAATAATGTTTCGCAGCCGTGCAAAGTAATAGTAGCTTCCAATATCGCCTTTTTCACGAGTCTGCCATTGGCCAGTATCTTTTAGGCAACACACAATGCCGTCTTTGTTACAGGGACAATAGATTCTCTATTTTAGTTTAAGATTGTTCTACCTTTTGCCTTTCCGCTCAACAAAATTAATTTTATTTAACCTCTTAAACCTAATAACTAATGCTTTGTGAATAAAAAGATTTTGTCTGTGGCCTGAAACTTTTTTTGCTTTTTCTCTTCTCATTGGTCAATCACTTTTGACCGATGACAGATTGTCAGATAAAAAGTTTTGGGAATAGAGTTTGGGTCGGCTAAGCCTAATTTAATTCTACTTACTATTTTCCAAAAAAAATGTTTTCACTGTAAAATTGGGCTGCGGTGTTTTATTTACTTGGCCCGCTAATACTTTTGATAAACTTAAATGGTCTTTTTGCTCAAAAAGTTGAACATTCTTGATTTTTGTCTATTTTTTTGTCCATTAAATTATTTTGTAAAATTTTTTTCCAATACGCTAAAGTTTGCGTTTGCTAAGACAGCTTTTTCAACAAAAAAAATTTTTTTTTAAAATTTGCCTCTTGCTAAACTATTGTTATTTGCTGGTGGCTCTTTTTGATAAAACCTTCGTGACCCAAATGTCTTAATAAATATTTTACGATCTTTTTTTTATTTAAATTTGTTTGAAATAATATAATTGTAGGGACAAGTGTAAACAATTGTTTCTGTTTTGCATAGTCCAAAAGACATATCTTTCCCCGCGTTTTAAAGATATAGCAGGCCAAGGGGGCAATTGCTCCCTGACCCCCATTTCCGGCGTCCCCAATTATATAAATCAATAGAATATCTATTACAAAGGAGCAAATTTACGGAAAAGTTAACGGATTTAATTTTTAGTTTTTGTGCAACAACAATCAGTTTTATTAATTGTTGATAATTAAGCTTCTAAAAAATAATGAGAGAACGCATTTATCACCACCTCGGAATTTAGACACCTTTTTAATAGTTTCATACTTTGGAATTCCTGGTGCAGTTTTTCAATAATTTGTTTATTGCAAAACATTTTTTAAAGAGTTAAGACATCGTTCTTTTTTTTGCTTAAGCAACTTGTTGATTTATTGTTCTTATTTCTTCTTTTCTCTGCTGCAGATCATAATGAGGTGATGAAGACAAAAAATGTTTATGACATATTGGGCTACAAGCCAGTGTTGCCAGATGCAGAACTTGAAAATAAGCCAATTAAGGTGAAAAAGTAGCCATAATTACCAAATTAAGCCAAACAAAATTTAACTTTTTTCGCTGAAAAAAGTGTTCTCTAAAAAAAAGGTCTTCACTTGGCTTCTGTCAATGATTTCTCAATTTTTTTCTGAAAATTATGGTGATCTCTAAAAAAAAAGTTAATTAATGTATTCATCAAGTTTTGTTTACGTTTGCAACAGCAAAATAAACTTTATTGGAAAGGCTAAACCCCAATTGTCTGTAAATCCATTATTACTGCAAATATGGCGGTGTTTGTTATTTCTCTTCTCGTATATGGTTGCCCATGGTTGAGTAGGCTAGTTCTCTTTGGTTAGAAAACAGTTTTTAAGATAATTACAAGCCTTTGGTCACGCATCGCGTATTTTTTTTTCATTCTTGATGTAAATCTTTTTAAGATTTACAATACGTTTATTAAGTTTTCCCTTTAATTCATAGCCTTTACTTTGATTGACGGTGGAAGCACATTAAAATTCAAAGATTTATCTTGATGCAATTTATTTTTGGTCTTTACTATGCTAGATGATGGTTTGCAGTGATAAATTTTATGTCTGAGACCAAAATTTTTTTTAATCAACGGAATTATAAATTTTAGTCCTTACAAAAACACATTTAAGTGGGTACACAAAATATTGTACTTAAGTAGTAAGTCAATTAACACACTGTAAACAGCCTTTCTATAACACGCACTTTAAAAAACCTCTTTTTAGTTCAAATTGTCGCTTCCTAATTATGTTTGTTTTAATATTGTTAAGCAATTTAAAAAAACGTATAAAGAAAATGGAGTAAAGTTGTTGGACCGTTTGAAAATAAACATAAAAAGTAATGTTTGAAGCTGGTTGACGTTTTGGATATTCTAAAAAATTAAATTCTGTTTAACTAAGTTTAACCAATTAACAGAAGTTTTGTTTGTTTTTTCTGCTTCAACAAGGGGTTAAGCGAGTTTTAAAAAATTTACAGAAAACGTCTAATCTCTATTTCTGGATGCTAAACAATACTGAAGTCATCGTTTGTCGTTTTTTACCCATAGGGTGATTAAGTAATACTCCAAATTTTTTTCAATAGTCACAATCTGATACATGTTAACTACAAAACGTATTCGTGACACGTAGCAGCAAGTGTGGACAAAATCGTGAAAGGAAGTTTGTTTTTTTTCTTTTTTGGTCACATTGATAATGATTTTCAACTGGTTTCGCACAGTAAAACAAGGTTTTATGAATGTTTTGCGAATATTGAAAGCAATTTTTTATGTTTTCATGCGTACTTAGTTGAATGTAAAACGTGTAGGTTGAAATCTCCACAATTTAGCTTTACATAACTGAAATTCTAATCTTTTTTCCGTTAAAGTTGTTTGTATTGCTCCAAATGCAAAAATTAATATATTTTAATATAGAACCGTATTGAAGTACAGCAATCTTGGAACCTAAGACAAATTTATGCATTTTTGCTTTTCGTAATTCCATCAATCCTATAACGACTATGTGTTTCAAAATTGTCAATTCTAGGTTAGGCATTGAATTGCTATTAAGGTTTTTGTATTGGGTTGACCTGACAAAGATTTGGTCAAATCAAGATCAGAGGCGTATATTTCATACAAACAGGGTGCACGGTACAGATTGGCTTTCGCTTTTTTATTAGAAAAAGCCAATTTTAAACGAGTATTTGCGTGCTCTAAAACCTGAACGCAAAATGTTATTTAAAGTGGCAGATTGAAGGTCACATTAGCAATATTATATAGGGGATTGCGAAAGTAGGTATGCAGTAGTGTTACATCTTAAAATTAGTGACATATTACACTGAAGTGAAAGCGACATATCTACTTTTAATCATTTCGTTTTATTCTTTTTCTTAAATTGGAAATTTAACCATGGCCGGTAATTTGTCACTGTATATCTATTTTCGTACTCCCCTGTGTATATATATATAAAATTAACAATAGCGAAATCACGGAAATAAAAACAAAGCTAAAACCCAACAGACAGTCTCACCCATAAAAGGGATCATCAGGGGTATCTTTGATACCCCTTATTTTTGATACCCCTTATGATGATCCCTTTTATGGGTGAAACAGTCTGTTGGGTTTTAGCTTTGTTTTTATTTCCGTGATTTCGCTATTGTTAATTTTAATTCAAGCTCTAACTTTGTTATCGAGCATTTTAGAAGAACTGATTTTCATACAGTGTTATATATATATATACTGTAGTTAAATTACAGAAGCCACGTAAAAAATTTTTATTGAAACCTCAACAGTCTGCTTCGCCTTTTCGGCTCATCAGGAGGTGATTCTAAACACAGACGAAAAGTACATACGTAGTTAAGATGGTAAAAGGCACGAAAAAAATAAAATTTAAAATTTAACGAATAAAATAAAAATTTTTGAGCAAACAAGCTAAGAAATTTAAAGTTTTAAGACTCAAAATTTTAGCTAAGCATTTTCATCTACATATCTGACGCTGCAAGAACTGACTGGCAATCAAATTACAGACGCGCGGTAGGTAGTGGGAGAGAAAAAACATTATAGAAGAAGGAAGTGCAGGAATAGATATAGTGGGAACACGACAACAATGAACAAGCACGGCGTAAACGGGTAGGGGGGTGGGTAGGGGATTGCAAATTTAAAAATCAAAAAATCGAATTAAAAATAAAAATAAAATTTAAAAAGTTTTTTAAAAAAATATTAAATCGGGCTAGACTTTCTTTAGTTTAAATTTGTTCCGGTGTCGGCATTTGAAGACAAACTCGGATCGCTTGTTCAAGAGCATGCGCTGGTCGGCTTGCAAGATGGCGAGTTTCTCTGCTAAGCAGGAGTTGCAGCGTTTAGCCCCGCTGGTGTATGCAAATGATTTGCAAACAATTGACCAAGTTATTCGCGGTTTGATTCCTTTATCTTTGTATTTCCATATTGTTTTGGAAAGTTCTGTGGCGTTTGTTTTGTCTCGGTGATTAAAGGATTCATTATACTTTGTTGTTCTTCTGGTAAAAAACAGAAAACTTTTTTTGTTAAAAACCTTTTCAGTTTATTAAAAACTAAAAATTAAAAACAAACAGTCAACGTTTCGGGTGCGGTTACAAGCACGCTTCATCAGGACCAAAGCTAAAATGAATGTAAAGTTAAGAAATCAACTAAAATTGTTTTTTTCAAAAAACAGTTGTCAAAACATAGCGGAAATTACTCAAGCGTAGCATTAAATGATTATTTCAAAAAAACAACAAGTTTTGTGTAAAAAACAATGAAATGCGCAACACGGAATCGAACAAGCGTGAGAGAACAATTTAAAACAGCAATTAAATTTTGAAACTACAGTAAATAAAATACAAAAACAGGTTTCATTTTAATTCATTATATATTTTATTGTAATAGACACTCAAAATTTAATTGCTGTTTTAAATTGTTCTCTCACGCTTGTTCGATTCCGTGTTGCGCATTTCATTGTTTTTTACACAAAACTTGTTGTTTTTTTTGAAATAATCATTTAATGCTACGCTTGAGTAATTTCCGCTATGTTTTGACAACTGTTTTTTGAAAAAAACAATTTTAGTTGATTTCTTAACTTTACATTCATTTTAGCTTTGGTCCTGATGAAGCGTGCTTGTAACCGCACCCGAAACGTTGACTGTTTGTTTTTAATTTTTAGTTTTTAATAAACTGAAAAGGTTTTTAACAAAAAAAGTTTTCTGTTTTTTACCAGAAGAACAACAAAGTATAATGAAGAATATACCTGGTAACAAGAAAAATAGATTAAAGGATTGCCGGTGATTATAAAACCGGGTCTTAAATTCAGTTTCGCAGCAGCCAAAATAATGTTGAATGGGTGAGTTGGAAGCACTGATGGATGCTTTGTAAATGATGGACTTTGTTCGGCACTTTCTATTGAGTGGGCAGTCGGGAAGTTGTATGCCAAACATGATGAGCATCATCAACAATCACAATAAGAAACTCCTGCACCCTCACACCAACGACAAAGATTTACCATGCAACTGCAAAAACCTTCCCGACTGCCCGCTCAATACAAAGTGCCGAACAAAGTCCATCATTTACAAAGCATCCATCAGTGCTTCCAACTCACCCATTCAACATTATTTTGGCTGCTGCGAAACTGAATTTAAGACCCGGTTTTATAATCACCGACAATCCTTTAATCATCGAGACAAAACAAACGCCACAGAACTTTCCAAAACAATATGGAAATACAAAGATAAAGGAATCAAACCGCGAATAACTTGGTCAATTGTTTGCAAATCATTTGCATACACCAGCGGGGCTAAACGCTGCAACTCCTGCTTAGCAGAGAAACTCGCCATCTTGCAAGCCGACCAGCGCACGCTCTTGAACAAGCGATCCGAGTTTGTCTTCAAATGCCGACACCGGAACAAATTTAAACTAAAGAAAGTCTAGCCCGATTTAATATTTTTTTTAAAAACTTTTTAAATTTTATTTTTATTTTTAATTCGATTTTTTGATTTTTAAATTTGCAATCCCCTACCCACCCCCCTACCCGTTTACGCCGTGCTTGTTCATTGTTGTCGTGTTCCCACTATATCTATTCCTGCACTTCCTTCTTCTATAATGTTTTTTCTCTCCCACTACCTACCGCGCGTCTGTAATTTGATTGCCAGTCAGTTCTTGCAGCGTCAGATATGTAGATGAAAATGCTTAGCTTGCTTACAAAATTTTAAATTCTTAATGAGTCTTAAAACTTTAAATTTCTTAGCTTGTTTACTCAAAAATTTTTATTTTATTCGTTAAATTTTAAATTTTAAATTTTATTTTATTCGTTATTTTATATTTACTTTATTCGTAATAATTACTTTTGGCTTTTAACTAATTAGCTTTTTTCGTGCGTTTTACCATCTTAACTATGTACTTTTCGTGTGTATTTAGAACAGGGGCGTCCAACCCGTGGCCCGCGTAAAGGTTTTGAGTGTTTTTTTTTTAAGCCCCCTGTCCTGTGTCGCGCGGAGTAGTTTTTAAAGCCCTCTGTCCCGTCCATTTTGGCAGAAGTCGAAGACAGATTTTTTTTATTTTTTTTTATTTTTATCTCTATATTTATCCTCCTGACTCGCAGGAAAGCGACGGAGGCGCTATACATAGCGATTACCCCGACCTGCTTCCGGAGATGTCAAGATATTGCTGTCCGTTAGTAATTTAGTAGAGATATTACTGTAATTTAGAACTGCTTGCCAAGAGCACCAAGCAGGGGAAAGTGCCGTAAAGTGTCTTTCCCAAGGACACAACAGAATGGCGCAAGTTGGTTTTGAACCGAGACCATGTTGATCATCAGTCTGGTGCTTTAACCACTCGACCACGCTGCCGACTTGATTTGATATGAAGACCCCTTTTTTCATGTTTATTTTCAAATTTTAGAGATCACTATGATTTCGGGACAAAAAGTGGGAAATCTGAGATTGATTTCAGGCGAGGTCCTTTTTTTTTAGAAATCACCATGATTTTGGGGCAAAAAGCGGGGTGCTTTGTTTGTTTGGCCAACCAATATTTTCGGTGGGTCAAAATGGCCCTCGGTTCAAAAAGTTTGGACACCCCTGGTTTAGAATCACCTCCTGATGAGCCGAAAAGGTGAAACAGACTGTTGAGATTTCAATAAAAGTTTTTTACGTGTCTTCTGCAATTTAACTTAATTTAATGCTCTGAGTTTTCGTTGAGCTCTTTACTGACAGTCTTGCCACTTTTACTATTACTATAAAAAAATTTTACGTGGCTTCTGCAATTTAACTTAATTTAATGCTCTGAGTTTTCATTGAGCTTTTTACTGACAGTCTTGCCACTTTTACTATTATATTCAATATATACTCGTATATATATAATCGAATTGTCTCACAATCCTGGCACAGTGATTCATCTTATACGTAGAATCTTCAGGTAGTTACTTATTCAAATAGAACCATATATATAAAAATCCAGTTAAATTTTAGTAATTTGTCATTTTCTACTCGATTATATTCCATTATAATAATTTAGCTATATGGTTTAAATTGATTGATGGAAAGAGTGTTGAAACTATAATTAAAAAACAATTTTGTTGCAGAAGTTACAACGAAAAATTAAAAAAACTAGACATAATTACTGCTGGCAAACCTAAACCAAAATTGGATTTTACAACAAATTATAAAAACAAGGAAAAAAACTTTTTGCAACATTTTATAGTATACAGGGTGTTTCAAAAAATTTGACATCATTTGACATGTAAATATTACAGAAACTACATAGTCGAATCACATGAAATTCAACAGGTTTAATGTTGACCAAAACAAGATTTAATGGCCATAAAAGATTTCATAAATGTTCAATGTGCGCGCCGCCTGTTACCCGGCACACGTCAAGCGGTAGTCCAGCTCTTCCCAAACACGATGCAGCATGTCTTAGGTAACTGTCTTCAGTGCAATAGTAATTCTTTGTTTGAGCTTGTTTACATTTGCAGGAAGAGGGGGACATAAACCAAGCTCTTCACATATCCCTAGAGAAAAAAATTGCAGGGGGTCTGGTCAGGTGAACATGGAGGCCATTTCAACATCACATTGTCTTCACCACCAGCACGCCCGGACAATCTCCTTGGCAGATTGTCATTAAGATAAGCCCGCACAGTGAGCTTACAGTGAGGTGGAGCAACGTCCTGTTGATAAATGAAATCTTCATGTTCATTTGCAATAAGCTCATCTATTAGCCAGTTTTAAAGTATCTGCAGATAAACATCGCCAGTCACATTTCCCTCAAAGAAAAACGGGCCATTAACATGGTTTTTCGAGATGGCACAAAACACATTTACTTTTGGTGACTCCCTCTCATGCTCAATAGTGGCATGGGGATTTTCTTGGCCCCAAATGCGAACATTATGCCTATTGACTTTGCCATTCGTATGAAATGAGGTCTCATCACTGAACACAAGACGTTCATTCAACTCGTCTTCTTCAAGTTTCTCTTGCATATCAACATAGAATTGTTTACGCTTTCCCTTGTCATCTGCAGTTATGGCCTGAACGAGCTGCAGTTTGTAGGGTTTCATTATCAAACGTTTTCTTACTACCCGCCAAACTATCGTTGGAGGTATCAGGGTCTCCATACTTGTTCTTCTTATGGACTTTTTAGGGCTTCGCAAGAGTGTTTGACAAATCCGCTCGACCTTCTCTTATGCTGTTGCTGGTCGTCCAGATCCTTTTGCTCTGCATAGACAGCCTTCATCTTGGAATTTCTTTTTCCAGCTCCAAATCTGCTTTGCTGTTGATGACTTCTTAGACAACTTTCTCACAAACGTACGCTGCACAGTTTTGTTTGAGTTTGTTCAAGCATACTCGAACACACAAAACGCCTTTTCTCTGCTAGTGAATATCATTTAAACACACAGGTTTGAACGCAGTACGAATAAATTTATCGAATAAAAATTTCCACACTTGAAAAGATAAACATATCAAATATTAAGCACAAAATTTAGCCTGTTTCTACACATGCAGTGAAAATTTAAAGTTATTTAAATAGGAACTGCCAAAGTTATTAGATTGTAAAATGATGTCAAATTTTTTGAAACACTCTGTACTTGACATACTTTTCTTAAAAGAAACACCAAAACCATTCCAAATTATTTTAAGTAACACAAATAACATGTCTTTAAAGGACTGGGTAATCGTAGCTTTTAAAACTTAAATTTTTCTATTTATTGTAGCTACTTAAACATAAAGACATAAAATCAAGTTCCCCAAGGATCTCTTTTCGATTGCGTTTGCTCGGAAAACGTACTGCAGGGCCATGTGCCATACCAATCCGATAAATTTGCTGGAAAGCAGGTCCACAAGCTAACTGAATTTATTAAAAATAAGAATTTTAACTTAACCTGAATTCGGAGAGGTGAATAAGCTTTTCTGAATTCATTATTACTATACCCAATAATAATGCTTTTGCTAACAGACTAATTTCTGCTATAAAAAGATCACATAGCCTACTTGCTTTCGAAGAAGTCAAGATCTAGGACAATGATTTTTAACCGGTGGGCCACAGTGGTGTTTTCATTGGGTTACAGACAAGGATACCTTTAGGTATCATTTAGGGGTCACAGAGCATAAATCAAAATGAAAGCAATATGTATAATGAAGTCATTATGATAGAAAAATCGGAAGCAAATTCTAAGTGAGGACCTTTTTTTATATTTTTGGGACGAAAATTGAGAAATCGCAGACAAATTCCAAGTAAAGAACATCAGATTTTTGCGACGAAAATTAAATTTTGTTGACCGAAGTGGGTCGTTAAGTTACCTTGGGTTGAAAAGTGGGCCATGATATGAAGAAAATTAAAAACCACTGATCTAGCACGTCCAGGCGGCTTAATTTGAAAACATTATTAATGAATTAAGAACAAAAGATTTGTTATATGCTCTTACAAAAGAACAATTCTTGTTTCAAAAAAAAAAAGAATCGAGCTGTTGTGTCGTGATTGTGATCGACATGGTCTCGGTTCAAAACCTACTAGCGCCATCTTGTTGTGTCCTTGGGAAAGACACTTTACGGCAGTTTTTCTTGCAATGTGGTCTTAACAAGTAGTTGTAAATTTCAGTCATACTCGTATCTTTATTGAATTTCAGCCGGACAGCAATATCTTGGCATCTCTGGAAGCAGTTCAGGGCCTCGGTTGCTTGCCCTACCTATTGGCGCCTCCGTCGCTTTCCTGCGAGTCAAAAGGATAAATGTAGAGATAATAAAGAAAAAAGAAAAATAGAAAAAATAAAAATAAAATTTATAAGCTAACTTAATGCTTCTCAACCAGTCGGCCGCGAAGCTCATTTACGTGGATTGTGTACATTTTACTGAGCCATTTAAATTTGGTTGGCGCAAATAAGCAGCTATTTTATTTGGATTAATTTTGATCATCAGTAAAACTGACGTTAATTGTAGAAGTCTACCTGTATTTTTGAAACGCATGTAGCATACAAGTTTAAGGTGTAGACCCTTTTTTTGTTTTCACTTTAATTTTGCAAGTTTTTTTCTAAAATGAAGTGAAGACATATTGCTGGGATGCAATAATTGTTTTCCAACTTTTCCATAAGCGATATTAAAAATTGAGAAGCACTGGTGTAACCGATCACACTTAAATCGCTGTCTTGCATATCGGCTATAAACAATTTTTAAAAAACTATTTTTAATTGCATTTAAATCATTAAAAAGTTACGGCTCAATGGGTTCAATTTTTAATACTTTTAATTTCTACCCATACTATTATTTGACATTTGACATTATATTTTTTTTTTGTATTTACCTTGGTGTTAGCAACTAAGGTTTAACTTGTCAAAATTGCATTCGAAGATGTTGATTGATATACATACCTGTTACGGCTGTTCTATCGCCCATGTAACAAAAATAAGTAATTTTTTTGTTTTGCTTTGAATTTACCACGATATTAAATATTTCAGTTTAAGCACACACTTTGAAAAAAAGCTCACCGTCCGTCACTGTCAAGTACGCAAATATTTTGCACAGTTAGGCTCAATAATTTTGGACCCCGTTAATTTTATTGTAAATTTTTTTAACTAAGACCAATATTGCATTTCTATACCAAATTTCCTGATTGTTACAATTAATTTTGCTTTGAATTTACCACGATATTAAATATTTCAGTTTAAGCACACACCTTGAAAAAAAGCTCACCGTCCGTCATTGTCAAGTATGCAAATATTTTGCACAGTTAGGCTCAATAATTTTGGACCCCGTTAATCTTATTATAAATTTTTTTAACTAAGACCAATATTGCATTTCTATACCAAATTTCGTGATTGTTACAATTAATTTCAATACAAAGTATAATTGAAACAATGAAATGCGTATTTTAGGATTAGGAATCATTCGTACATTAATTTTAAACAACAAAAAAATACAAACTAATAAAATCATACAAAAAGATTCTGCAAAACTCGTAATTGATATAGTTGCTTTGACATTGTGTTACTAGTCAAATGTGAATTCAGTCTTATTATATCATTATCAAATATAAGTCAAGCGGCTTAGGTCTAATTTCTAAACTGAACCGCCTCAAAAAGCTATCAGAATTTAACTATTTGATTTAAAATTCTTCAATTAGGCAGACTTTTTCAATTCTATTCAATTGAACTGATCCACTGAGTTTTTTAACAAAATAAACCATTTGGTTTAATTTGAACCTTTCAAGATCTGGGTAGTTTTCAAAAACTTTAAGTTTGCCAAAAGCCCTGTCTCAGTTGCAATCGTTATACAGCGAGTTAAATCCACAACGTTACCGTCGCGTGTGAGGACAAGTATCGAACTTTTGTTTCTAATTATATAGACTCTATTAAGAACTTCGTTGTTTGCAGGATAGTTGAGTGAGATAGCACTTTTTCCAGCTAGCACAAAGACATGGGTTTGATCCTTAGTCTACAGCATCAGAGTAATTTTAGTTTTACCCATGGGGAAGGCACAACAGGACGAATTCCTTAATGGGGTCAGCTACTTATCAACAGTGATGAAGCTTTAAAACAGAATGCAGTAACTAGGCCGATACCCGGACATAAATATGTTTATTATGACACTTATGTAGATGCTAAAAAACTCTATTCAGGCTCCACAACCCAGCCTATTGTCGAATAAAAAGCAGTTGAATGTGTTTTTTGAAATTAAATGAAAAAACCTAAAATCATTGTAAAATTTCGAATCTACTTCTTGTTTTCTTTAAGGAAATGATGTTACAAATTCTTTTGTATCAATAGGCTAAAATCACACAACTTATTAGCTTGTTTTCAGTTTCCAATTGTATTGATTGATCCACGTGTCAAGTCAGTACAATTTGACACTGTCAGCATATGGTCAAATAACGTGAAGCCAATTGTTTTCATTTGTGATTTTGTGTGACAACAGCAAAGAATTAATGAAGAGTAAGATGTATTGCTACATGTAACCTTATTTTTGAAAGGACTTGAATTTGTTTAAATCAAGATTGTTTCGATTGCCTTCCTCACCGATACGAAATAGGGAAGAGCGCCATAGTCATGGCAAACGTGATCGAATGATCTCTATTTAACTGTTACCTGGTTTATTCCGCTATTTTTTTAGGAAAGCCACTTTACAGCAATTTTTCCTGGCTTTCAATTTTAGCAAGCAACTCTAAATTGCAATATGATTACCGTAACGTGTGCCTGAAACTGTTGAGAAAAGTGATAAAGAACGCTTACCTTGCTTGCAGTGAAATTTTTGATGTTCTGTTGGATAGATAAAATCATTGTCACAATAACTCTAATAATCGTAGTTACGTTTTGGCATTGCTGTATGACTATCTGTGCAGTATTAGTGTCTGTTGAACTTTGTCAGGTTGGGGATTAACTTTATTTTCTGATTTTAGATGCACCGGTTTGGTTTCTCACATTCGTTGTCCGTTTATTGCTTTACAAAATTTATTTCCACCTCATTTTGTTAATTTAAGTTTCCCGACTTGCATTCTTGAATTTTGCTTCGACGTCTTAACCATTGTGCTTTAGCAGATTATAATTAACTCGATTCATTGCTGCAAACACTGACCACAATTTTTATAATTATTCTAAAGTGTCACAAAAAATAACGTTAATTGTCCGCGACAATTACACTAACAATCGTTCGTTGTATTTGGTGAATTGCTTTGTGTCTTGTTCTGGTGTTCGGAACATTTAAGGATCAACTTTACTTTTTTTGTTCATTTTATTTCGCTTTGTTTGTTTGCCAACGTTACCCGCTGGGAATACATACACATACCTTGCCACACCCCTTGGCAATAGATACAGACAGAATCACTGAGAAAGACCGGACAGAGGGCTGGAGATAGAGACTTCGAGAGACGCAAAAAAGATATGGAGATCGTGGCGAGGGTGGCCGAGACGAACGTGACTGTTGAAGTTGAGAATTGTGTAACGTGGAATAGCTTAACGCATCTGTATTCTTTTTATATGCTAGCATCTGGATTGACGATAAATCATAGCAATCGTGAACAAAGTTTCGTCCTTTTTGATTTTTCTGATCATCTAAATCAGTGTTCGCCTTACAAATCACTCTACTATCTTCCGCCGATAAGGGCCCTTTAGCGGGTTAGTCATTTGCCTTTTCCCCGCATAATAAAGTTGATTGCTTTAGCTTAAATGGAGAATGACAATCATATTACTGCACAAAAACCAAAAAAATCTTTCAACAGGACGAAAATATCTTGACATCTCAGAAGCAGGTGAAAGATAAAGTTATACGTTTAAGCTGTTAGTTTGCGAGTCAAGAGGATAAGTAGATCATAAGTTGATGATAATGACGATGATAGAAATGCATTGATAATGCAATATGAAAAAGCACTTGTGCTTAACCACTGACAAATAATACTACAATTTTTTTCAAATTACTATGCTTCAGCGATAAAACAATGTATATTTTTATTTGGTTCAAAACATACATGGGCAAATATAAAGAGTGTATGCATTATATTCTTACAAAAAATTGCTTAATAGTTTTCACATTTTGTTAATTCAATTGTTCAGCGACACACAATCCATTCAAAGATGCTTTCTCAAAAATCGCTCAGTGTTTGGTATATAATTAGAGCACAAAATAACAAAACAAAAACATACGTAATAACAGCAACAACAAGACTATCACTATTATTTTACATCTGCGACGTGTTGCTTGATCAACTAAACATTATCGCAGCAGTTGCTTAACACACTTCAATATCATATTAAAAAGCATTTTCCAAATCTCTTGACTTAGTTTAAATACGCTGCAGATACTTAATTACTCTGCGTTAAACTAATCAAGCCATGGTAGCAGTAATAGTAGATGCATTTTTTCTGACACAATCCAACATTTACATAAATAAAGCAGTTTATGTTGATTGCGTCAAAAGAAAAACATCTAGTTTAAGTAATATTTTTTCACCTCTCAGCCAAAGCTTTGGTTTCACAGCCTATTAAGTGAAATAATAACGAGTTCCCTGTAACAATTGTTTGGATAAAAATAAAAATTAGGATGAAAACAAAAATGGCTTCAATAAAAACAAAAATCAGAATTAAAACAAGTGCATTTGCTTGTAAAAAACCGTGTGATCTTCAAAAGAAAAAAAAATTGACACCGCTAAAATTAATATAGAAAAAGGTTTAAACTTATCCCAAAGCTTAATGACCATCAAGCGAAACAACTTTGAAAACTTCACATGTTTATACAAGTTTTCACTAAGCTTTCGGCATAAGCAGGATTAAACTTTCATGGTCTACTAAAAACAGGAGAAAAACCTCTTTTATTTCGGGTCGCTACTTAATGTTTAGAATACACTCCGTTGCACAGAAAGCTGTAAAAAAAATAATATGGAATAGGCAATAGAAAATGATTATTAATTAAAAATTTTAAAAGAAAGTAAAACCATGGATCTTACATTTGCTACATAATTCGATAAAAAAACTTAATAATTTCGGGACAAATTATGTTCTTGCGTTAGATATACAAAGAAACGCTCTTTCTAAGAGGGGCCAAAAATGCTATACCGAAAGTAATTAGAAATTGAAATAAAACAGTCACTGCAATTGGGCAGGGGATTGCGAATCTTTTAATTCTGTGCGAAAGAATTCCAAACGTTTTATTCAATAAGAATGGTGGAAATGCAACCATCAAAAGAACTGTTACCACTATTACAACCAATCCGGAGTTTTCAGTAGAATTACTAAACGGATAGATAACTTGTACAAAACCGCTACAGACTCTACCCAAATGAAGAAGCATCACAAAACTATCTTGAAAGTAGAAGTATGGAGTTTACAGTCTTATTTATTCGTACTGCAACTTGAAATCAAGTTAATTTTGATGCCAATGCTCACTTTCAAAAAAACTACATTTAAAAACGACTACTTTCAAAGAAAAAAATTAGGTAGAGAGAAACTGAGGCACTTCAAAAAAGTTAGATCAGCGATTTTGTCTTTGAAAAAGTTTGCAAGAAGTTTGGAAAAAAATCTAATGTCACGTAAATCACAGCTTGTTTATCGTTAAAGGTATAAATCACTTTTGGTAATCTTTACAATTTAAAGTAAAAAAAAGCATTTCTTTGTATTTATTTCTGCAAAGCTGAATTCATCAATGAAAGTGTTTAAAAACCATAAATTACTTTGATAGGTTTAGACAAATTTGAAATTTTTAGCTTTGAAATAATGGAGTGAAAACACGATTCTTACTTTCTTAGAAAAAATGAAACACCCTACTTCTGGTTTTGATTATAGTTATAAATTTTGGAATTTTTACACCATATAATCGGCGATATCAAGATTAATCAATCAAGTTTGTGGCTAATGTTATTCATGCTAATCAAAACATTAGGTTTAACTATTGATTTTAGATATTTGATTGTAATTTTTTCCTAAATCATAAACTTAATGCTTAGTCATATGCAAGTTACCACAATCTGAACAAACGAACACGATTGTGCGTAAGCGGATCTGCGTGACCGATGGTCAGCACGTCGATATGGCGTTTAGTTTAACACGTCATGACGCGTTGACGCTTCCAAAGCCGGGACAATTACTTGCTCCAAAGTCATTCTTGCTTGCTTTGCGAAGAACTCTGCTTCTCTTTGGCCAGCTGTGCAACACGTTGGCAAACAGCTTCCTCCCCACTTTTCTGCCCATCACCAAGTAATAAGGCTTGCTTCCCTTTCCCTTTGTCTTCTTTCGGGACTTCTTGATGGTAACACTATCAAGCGCCGGGCACTCGCATCGCTTTGAACCGCGAATTACGAGTCTCAAACGTCTCATGTCTTTTCTTCCGAGAGGACCTTTCTTGTAGATGACCCGACGTTTCCGGTCTGCGGTAATTTGACGAATTCCTTTGCTCTTTCGTATCCTTAATCTCCTCACTCGAAGCTTCAATACTGAAAAAAATTTTATGCTTATTTGCTTGGAAAAGATTTTAGATCATTACATTCATATTAATTAAAAAGACGGTTACCAATTTTTTCCATAATAAAACAAAACCTAGTATTCCATTACACTTGCTTAATATGCCAAAATCATTTTTCCTGTTAACGCACTTCAAGCGTAATGATTTGACCTCAGCGGCTGCTAGCGAAGTCGCAAATTGAATTTTTATCTTTACTCCTGTTCTACCGATTTCTATTCAGATTGGAAAGAGTTTGGCTCGAATTTTATTCGTTAATAAACAAAATTGATTGTTTTGTAAAATCGTGTGCAGACTCGCCACAATTCGTCAGTGCCATCAAAAAAAAACTTGTCTAAAGTCTAAAGTCAAGTTGCCATGGGAATTAAAGTACTGAAAAAGAGAGCGTGAAGTTATTGATTCAAGCTATCATGTAAGGTTGCATTTACAGACTGACAAAAATTTTACGCTTCCGAATTGTCGGATAAATATCTTAGTGTCTAGCGCTCGGACTAGGAAAAAGGACGCTAGTTCTGTCCTCAGTCTACCCGAGTGAGTTCTTTTGTGCCTTTAAAAAAATGCTTCGTGGCAATTTCTTCCATAGGATCAAGCTGTTTACCTACCATGGTGGCTTTGCTTAAAACATAAAGCAGCAATCAGGTTAGTAGAAATATACGATATAGGTAGTTACATCTGGCCATAAAAGGAGGCGAGACGCTGCAAATACACAGCAAAAGCGAATGTGTGCAGCAGTGGGGGGTTACCAATGGAGATCATGGAAATCTTTTTGTAAGTTGACAAAAAACCTTTTGTATTTTGTATTTCCGCGCTTTTATTGTCTTTTAATTTATTTTTTTCTAATCGCAACAGTTGACGCTTGCAGTTACTGCATGTTAGCATAGCCGGCTAATATTTTTTTCCATTCAATTCTAGCTAGATCAATGAATGAAAAGAAGTTTACACCCAATCAGTAATTATGCCATTAAATTTAAAACTCTTCCACAAAATAAGATTGATTAAAATATCATAAAGCTATTAATAGCGATAAGTTAGCATCTCGGATAACAAAACAAAGTCATTTATTAAAAATTGTGAATTTTTCCATTCACCGAAACAAATTGAATGCCATGAATTAATCTCGTAAACATTCAATAAGGTACTGTAAAATAATAAAAAGCACATGAAGTAATTCAAAAAATGTTGAATAATTTTTGTTTTGTGTCTGTAAAATTAAGAATTTTTTCCTTTTTTTTACCGTAATTTCAAATAAACTAGATAAAATATGTTAAGGCGTTTTTATCGATTTTAAAACATTTTTAATCAAAAAGATTGAACTAACTAAATTATTAACTTACAATAACAAAATTCAAGTAAAAAACAGCAAATGAAGTGCTGCTACGAGCGAAAAAACAAAACAAACTCTTTTAATAAATGATAGTATACATTAGCAGCTGACTGACAAATAGAAATTCCCTGGCGATTATCGTGATTGAATCTGAAAAAACATGACTGGAACGTTATGTTGTTTCATTGCCTGAATTTTCAGATTTTTGCATTAGAACATTAGTTTTAAAAAAGCTGCTGTGCCACCATTAAATCACCTATATAATTGAGTCACCTTTGCTCTAGTTAGCATTTTTTTTAAGGAACACTTGAACTTAGGTCGTTCGGTCAAAAGTAAAATAAAAGAATATATTATCGAATGCAATTCTCGTAATAAAAAAGATTCGCATAGTTCAATAAATCATAGTGCTGCTATTAAGAAATGATTATAAGACTAAGATCGCAAAATTCCTGAAGATTTTTCAATTAAAAAAACACATAACAAATAAATTAAACAAATGTATGAAAGTGGTTCGTCTTTTTTACTACAACTATTTAATATAATCGTGATTATTTTTCTTTTTTTTTCCCTCTAAAAATAGCTTTATTGCCATAATATTTGCTAAATTGTTATTGCTTTTGAATTAAATTAAATTCATTTAGTAATACCAGTGTGAGCATAAACGTGAGAAAACTGTTGTATATAGTTAAGTTTAATTGTATGTAATTGTCGATTTATGATGTACAGTGTTTCCTCGGTTATCGCGGTTAATGCGTTCCGAGACCGGCAGCGATAATTGAATTTCCGCGAAGTGGCGATGCTGCGTTTATACTTCGGATTTTGACCGTAGTGGCGCAGTAGCAGGAGAATGTGGTTGTTTTCTGCGAGGCGTAAAGAACATTGTGATGAGAAGTTGCTTTCGGTGCTTCTTCTTCCGATCAAAATAGCGTTAAAATTCATTAAAAAAGATTTAAAATCATTAAAAATGAATTATTGTAACGGAAATAAAAATGTTATATAGGCCGCAATGTAGTGAATCCGCAATTGCTGAACCGCCAAGTAGCGAGGGAACACGGTATTGTTAAAATTGTTTTGATTTCAGATGCTTTGATAAGCATTGAAGAAAGTCAAAAACGCTCCGGTTTTTTTTTTAATAAAACTTTGAAAGTATGAATGACAAAGTATTGGCTTTTGATTGCTATTATTTACAAGTCGATTTTAAAAACTTTTATTATGTTGATGAAGGATAGATTTGAAACTGTTGGATGCGACAATTTTTGTACAACTGTATAAAAAATTCTTTAAGTTTTTCGCTTCTTACTGGATGAAATTCTTTACTAATTGTATTCAATTATTTTTTCAATTTTCATAAAGGTTAATTTTGGAAAAAATTAGGAAACAGAAAATGTAAAAAAAACATGTTATCTCTTGATTAGACAATTTTCATAGTTTGGCTTTATACCCTTTTTTTATCGATGATAGCTGGGAACCAATAGGCCTACATTAGAAAAAAATTTTATTAATATTAATATGACAATTAAAACAATGTAATGATTAACAAAACCGCAAATAATTCGTTTATTGGTCACGCACCAACAATTTATCGCTGTGTCAGTCACGTTTGATTTAGTAATTTATTTTTTTGATGAACTAAAAAGGATGTAAAATTTGGACTACGATAATTCTTTTCATAATTGATTGTGGGCCATAGGTTTCGCATGGTTTGGACTTTGATTCAAAGGATGTAATATCGCGAACTTTCAACCAAGTATATTTAATACATAATTGTTTTATAAAAAAATTTACTCTCAGTTGGTTTTTGACAGAATTGTTATCATGATGGAATTTTTCTTCTAAAAAAAAATCAATTTATGAGCCACATACGTTTCACGTTATAGCTTGATTCTGTTAAATTAATCGCAACCACCTACAAAATTGCTGTTTACTGACATCAAGCGATTATTCTATTATCACAAAAAACCTTTTTTAACCGAAATCGCAATTATCAGTTAAAAAGAAATCACCTTCGGAACGAAATCTGAACTTCACAGGTCAACAAGCATCAACATGCGACTGTCATTTGCGTCGTGCTGCTGCGAGACTAATCAATTACGAGCGAGACCACAAGACAGCCATTGAAAAGCAGTGACCGTCTACACCGCAACTGGGAACAAAAAACAAGCAAGGTCGCTCCCAGTCTGACCTCGTCGGCTTGCATTCGATCTCACGGCGAACGTCAGTGTTTACTGAAATCGGATTTCGGTAACACGAGTATTATCCCAATCAAATCACGCGCTGCTCTCTACGATTTGGCGACATCTGGCTGAATGACGTCGTGCGAAAAACGATGATCTAAAATCTCTCACACCTAACTTACTGAGTAGGATTTTCGACCGACTTTCTTAGAAAATATTATTAAAAGTCTTCAACTTGGAATACGCTAATAAAAATTTATCTTTAAAAGCAGAGCCAGATTTCTTGCTATTACCAAGAAAGCAACAATAAAGTCAGCTGGGCTAAGAAAAAAAGAAAAATATTAAAATAAAAATAAAAAAAAATTAGAGTTTTTAAAGGTACATGATGAAAAAACTTTAGACTGAAAGAATTGTTAAAATCTTTTGATTTTATGGTTAATGAAACAATTTTCTAATTGATTTTGGTATTTTCAAGCATTATAAAGCTATAAAGCACAAATGAAAAAACATTAAAAAAATAGCGAAACAAGTTTACGATTTGCATAATATTTAAAAATCTTTAATACAAAGTTTAACTCTTGCTTTTTGAGTGTGCTTTCTGCAAAATACCAAGCATTCCAAGTATAAAACCACATGCTTTTCATGGCTGTAAAGTTACCAAAAAAAAAACTGACGGACAAGCTCTTTTCAAACTTCTACATTTAGACGATCGAACACTTGTTCAAACAGAAAAGCAACCTTCTAAACTTTTCTGGTTGTAGCGCACTAGATAATAATAACAACTTATTTTACGGTATGTGTACCGTATGTACTGTTTCGAAATTCAGCTACTAAATATCGGTAGTCCCGCTACAAAACTATTAGAGAAAAAAATTCTTCACAAACTAGAAAAGACAACATGTGCGCCTATTCCCCAAGTTCACTGTAAAGTAGGCGTACATTTTAAGGTAAAATCAACTTGTGGTCAAAATTCCTCCGCAAAACGTCGAGCGCTTATTCGTTCTTTCGGTTAATTGTAATTAGTCAAATGTTTGGATGAGGTTAACTTACTTTAATTAGTAACTGTTGTATGTTAGAAATACTATTTAATAGCGCCGAAAAGAAATAATAAATAAGTAGTATTCAAGAATTTTGTACTCTTCTTGTCTTGCAAGAGTTAAAATATAATTCCCAAATGGAAATAAAAATGACTTTTACATAATCGTTTTTGATTTTTGTGAGGATTTATTACGTGTAAACAACTATTTTAAAGGAAAGATATGTACAATCAGAGAAATCGTTTTCCTATCTCCTCTTTATTGCCTGTTCTAGTAATTTCTTTGCAAAACAGGTACCCTACGACAACTCTCTTCAACTTGTGGGTTGGCAATCGAAAACTGTCGTTGAAGCCTATTACCCATTACTTTGGCTCCGCAAACAAAATTGAAAAACACCGTCTCTTGGTTTGAGAACTTTTTCTCTTGGGTTTCTTTTCTTTTTATTTAAAAATCAAAGCCAAAGGTTTACTTGCTAGTGTCAAAGAGTTTTTGACATTTTTGATCATACAGTTTTTTGGTGCCATACATTGCAATTACTTCCTTTTTCAACAGCTTGCGTCATTGTCGAGTGTCTCGGCCCAGGCTTTTTGATCAATGAGCTTGGTTTTAAAACCAAAACCTGATTATCTATTTTGTTAGAACTTATTCATAAGCAAACAAAGTCAACGAAATTGTAAAGAAACAAATTTTCTCACAAAGCAATAGCAAATTCATTACTAGAACAGACTTAGAAAGTACAATAAGACACGAGGCGTTAGTATCAGAAAATCAACTTTCTCCCTAATTTTTCAATAATATGTTTTTCTCCTAAAAGATTTTTTTAATTTACTCTAAAACATCGAAACACTAACAGGACCAGAACAGTCTCTGGCAAAAAGATTGTGACTTAAGTTACTTTTGCTGATCCCGAAAGATCTCGAAAGCATCTTACGGTCAAGCACTCAACAAAGGCACGAGATTATCTCTTTTTAATTTTAGTTGCATTCATTTTAACTTAGATATTACATGAGTGAAAAATCAAAATAATGTAAAAAAAAAATCGACTTCAGCGTTGTAATTTGCGCACACGCCCTTAAAAACAACATAGTCAAGACGGCGACGGGTTTAACTCATCAATGCGAATCAAAAAGCCTCTTTCAAGGCGTTGTTTTTGTGCATGAAAAAATTTTGAAGTTTCACCAAGCACATTGTCAAAATTGTTTGTAATCTTTTACAAATTGTTTTGAACGATTCACAAAAGTTCTGATGGAGTGCTTCTACGAAAACCCGATAACTACAAAAAATGCTCCTTTAGAAGCTAATCAAGAACAAATAATTATAGCATAATAGTTTAAAACAGGGATTGGCAAACTATGGACCGCAACAACTTTTTGTGCGGCCCATAAAAGCCTCAAGCAAATAACTTTACTCTCTCTCTTCGCTTTCAATCGTGGTGATCTCTAAAAAAAGTAATCACTTTTAATCAATGTCAAAAATTTGGAATCACTTTGTTTTTGGGACAAAAAAGGAGATTTTCAACATTGATTGAAAGGAATCACCTTTGTTTGAGATATCAGTACGTTTTTAGGACAAAAATGAAGATTTTGGTCATTGATTAAAAAAAGCTATGACTTTTTTTTTAAGATCACTGTAGTGCGGCCCCCAAACAAAATCAACATGTGAATGCGACCCTCAAGCTAAAAAGTTTGCCCACTCCTGGTTTGAAGTTTAAATTGTTGTGCTGAAACATTTAAACTTTAAAGAAACGAATGTCTCAATAGGTTTTAATTTACAGCCTTGTCTCTCATTTAATACAAGATTGTTTAAGAGTGTTAAAACTATAAGCTCTTACAAGTAAAAAGTAAATAAAAATTGTTCTAAAGCGAATTACGCTAAGTATATGAGTAACAGATCAGATTTAAACAAGAACGCTAACTTTTCGATTTAATTAAATATAAACAATACCAAGAATGTATACATTTAAAGATTTTTATGTTATGTGCAAATTAGCTATTCCTAGTAAGACGTTTCCAAAAATTTCAATATGTTACTTTTATAAACTAAAATTACAAAAGCTATAACTTAACAAATGACTTGATTATCACCATTTTTATTTCATTTTTCATTACTCATACATTTGGTTTTGCAATAAAAGCCATTCCATTTTTCACAGATTTATCCAAAGCTTTTATCAGCGAGTCAAAGATTGGGAAAAATCATTCGTGGTTTAATCGTGGGCGACCTTATTTCTAAGAAGCCTTTTCAGAAGCCGCAAAGTATAATACTTTCAAAAGGGTGTAATAATTCGAAATTAGTTTAGTTTTAAATCAACCATGGCCGCCCATAGAATAAGTTTTTATATTCTTAGTTTTCATTTCGTTTATCGATTTTTGTTTCAAAATGCAACAATTTAGAACAAGAAAAACAACCAATATTTAGAACATAGTAATTGTCAAAAAACCTGTAAGCCTTGATATACAGCATCAAATTAGTGACATTTTCAATGTAGCCATTCCAGTAATATTTGCAAACACAGTTCAGATATTGCAGGTTTAATTTTCATGAGCAAACAGTTAAATTGGTTTTTGAAATTAAAAAAATTTTAGTTGTATCAGGATAAAATTGACATTTATAAATTTTAATACTTATGGAGTTTGTATTCAAACATTTTCTTTTTTTATGTGTTCTAAAAATGCTATTCCACACTTTATCTATTACAAAAATTTAAATTTAAATTAACTTGAGAAACTGAATGGAAATATTAAGCTGACCACAAGATGAAATAAAAATAGAAATTCAATTTCAGAAAAAAAGACTTATCTTATACGTTTTTGCCTCTAGCTTGCATTTAAAGTTAAATTAAATCGCAAAATCTTAAAAAAGCAACCAAATACGATAATACCTAATGATTTTAATCTAAAATAGTAATTACGTAGAGCTTTTACACAAAAAATTCAATTAAAATTTTTCGCTAGATCAGATAAAAATACAAAAAAACATTTAAGAATTTAAGAGCTAAAAAATCTATCTCATATTGGTAAGCTAGAATATTTTGTCAAGACTTTTGGCTTCAATCGTAATGAACGTAAAAGCGTTTTCAATATCCTGGAATTTTTTTAAGATTCATAATGTGTTTATTATTCTTTCTTGTTGTGGAGATGGTTTTCCGTGTTCAAATAAGAAATATCGTGTTTGTATTTAACTCTGCAAGCGTAAATGGCTGCAAGCAAAATTAATTAATAAAACTAAACACAAGACGTTAAACCGCTTCAATCCGTTTAAAAATATAAACGATGAACTGAAAAAGCAAGGTTATACTTTTAATTTAGATTCCGTTTCTTTTGAAATTGATCTGTTTCTCGGGCTTATGGTAAATATCGTAATAGAAATATCAAGTGCAAATTTAGTTGACACTGAACTTTGATTAAATGTTTATCAAACATTAAATAAACATATAACTCTTCATTGGCAATCAAAAGTCATATTAATTTATACACGGATATTTTTACATTACAATTTTAATAAACCAGTAGCTTTAACACTTTCCATGAAACTAACAATTGTCGGCCAAAAAAAACTTTAAAGTAAAAATTGGTTTAACTTTTTAGTATTTTAGGAAAAAAATTTTAACTTTTCTTTAAAATCTTTGTTTTTATGGATGTATTCTTATACTTCAATATTCAGTCGAAATTCTGTTTATGAAAAATATTTACTATTCAAAACTGTAAAAACAATTTTGTTAAAACTTGCAATGGAGATGTTATTCTTGATAACTCGACATTGCATTTCTGCATTTTGATTCGATTTTGTTCTCGAACAGGCTTGTAACCCATGCTAATCCTATTCGTGCTAACACAGCTGGCAATCTGATAATGAAACAATTTCTCACCGAATTCACTTGCGCAGTAATTGTCATGAAGACTTCCGAGCTCCAACATCGTATCACAAGGTGCACAAATGTCTGCAAATAAAAATCGTTTATAGTGAAAATGATAAAGTCGCTACGAGGGCAACTGGAAACACATGTCTCCTAAAGTAGGTTTACAGCTATCGAAACAAAAATTCAACCACGAGCATAAACTTTCTTCATGTTTTTAAGAGACAAGGCATTTTGTTTTGGAGATTAGAACCGACAGTTCGTCGTCTTAACGCTCACGTCAAACTGTTGTTCTATTGATGACTATGAGGTGTTGCTAAACCCTTGCGGGTGTGAATAAACTTATAGTGAAAGTTTTTAAAAAGATTTTTAGATTGAAGAAATAAATGAGTTTCAAAATCATCAAAAATATCTGGTTTTAAATATTTAGTTTACCTGATCGCAAATTCGCAACGCAGAAAAAAGTCAGTGCTTTCTCAGCGTGCGATCTCAATCGGAAGGGGTTAGTTAAGGTTTGATTTTGAAGGGATTAATTATGTAATAGTTTTAAATAAAACCAGTCATCAAAATGGAAATCGCATGCCAAAGTAGTTATATGGAGTTGAGATCGCATGCTTAAGTAAGACCAAAAATGCTATTATCGTACCAGTGTGATTGAACTTTTTCCTTTAACAAAAACTTTAAAAAATGCGCTGCAATCTACCCAGATTTTACAATTTCCAAATCTTGCATTTACTTGGTATCTAAGTCTGAAACAGCTAAGGAAATTTCAACTTTCATAAAATGGCATAAAAGAAGATATGGCTGTAGTAATTAAAAAACAAGAAGCTTCTTTTTCGACAACATAACGTAAGCATCTCATAAGATGAGTCAACTTTTGACATAAGTCTACCAATATTTTCTAAATTAATCACAAAACATCTGGTATATTTTGTTTGACCAGATAAATTTATCAAATCTGGTGTTTAATCAACGACAGACTTTATTTGAATGACGGCGCAGAGACATTAAAGAGTTTAATTTAGAATATGTTGTTTAATGATTATTTAATCGAAATTGTAAAAACCACTCTGAGCCAAGCTTTTATCTACCCATTAATTCTAATTTAATTTAATTACTATCAAACCAACAATCATCCAATTAGGAAGTTCAACACTGGTCTAGAGAGTCAGTAAACGTAGTTTAAGAAGCATCACAACATGTAGCTGCTCGAGTTTACTAATGCTTCATCTTTTCATTACTGTTGATTCAAAATGAGCAATTTAATTTATTTTAAAAAATTGGTAAATCGTATTGTACGACGGTGGCGTCTAGCCTTTTGAATCGAGGACAATTCTGTCCTATCAAAAATATTTACGGGCCAAACAAATATAGCCGAATTTTAAGACCTTTTTTGGCCTTTACTTCGCATAGGCCAAAAACTATTTATTTGCCTTTAAAATCAAGTGAAACCTTTTTTGATTGTCGTCCAATGGAAGAGCATCCACTCCGAAAATAAACACAAACAAAATTGTGGCAAAGAGTTTATATTTTTACTACCCCAGGCTGCTGTTCTGCCCAGATCAGATGCTGACAGCAATGGTGTTAAACCAGCAACGGGTTTCGCCATCCAATTTCTGGATGTGTATGGGTTGTCCTCAGTATGAGGCACTATTAAGACGCAGTCAGCGATTTTCTCAATGGTGTTGCTCTCGCAATCCGGTTAAAGAGCAAGACGCCATTTGTGCGTGGAAGGATGAAACCGCCCATCACTAATTCGAAGAGGAAGCTTTACATAAGCGGTTTGGATCAAGCCAATTCCAACAGGACTGGTACCGTTTATTGGTATAAAAGCACGGAGCCTACTCTCACAGTACTACGTGCTTCATCTATGACTCGTCCACTGGGCAGCGCGGATGTCGTTTGTCGAGATTATTTAGTAGTTTCCGTGCAGCAAGTACAAACCGACACTTGGAAGCCATCTGAAGGCCCACTTTAAATGACCGTGCAGTTTATAGCCGGAATCCAAACACAACGGTTAGCTGGAGGAGTTGGCTTCTAGTTGGCTGCATTCTTGAACATATAAATAGGTGGTCCGTTGGAGTGGAATGTAAGCATCCAGTGAAAATGCGTAAAGCGACATTCAAGACACAGTCTATGAGATAAGCACGTGCCCTGCGACACCAGACCGGCGCGCAGTACTCAGTTGTCAAGTAAGCCAAAGTCAGGACAGCTGTAGGCAATGCTTGGACTCCGGTACCTCATCCTGAGCCTGCGAGTTGTCTCAGCAGTGACGCGCGAAGATGTTTTTTGTGCTTTACCACAAGATAATAACGAAACGTGAGCGATCTGTCCAGTTTTAACCCAAAATAAATAAGGATTGCACAGAATGATAAAAGTTTATTGATGTCATAAAATTTTAGCTCACGTTCAGCCTTTTGACCATTTAAATAAAAGCCTACTGTCTTTAACTTTCAATAAGTTTTAACTAACAAATCTGGAGAAACACTGAAAGTGTAATCATGTCTTGACTTAAAAAGCCCCTTCAAGTTTTTCCGGTCTCCAGAACAGGGCGAACTAATGCCAAATCATTAGCATAAGCAAACTTTCTAGAGATTGTAGAAGGCATATCATATGTGTAGATATTAAAAAGAAGAGTAACCGAGACAGATCTTTGAGGAACACCGTTTCTCATACGTGGAGCCTGCTTTGCTTGCGGTCACTGGTAGTAGGGGTGAAACTTTGGTTCCGGGAAGGCTCCATAATCATTCGAACAATGCGCTTATCCGGCAGAAATCGTAGCACCTTGCAGGTAAGGCCACGGTGCCAGACAGTCTCATATGCCGCTGTCAGATTGACAAATATGGAATGGGATTTTAATTCATTTATCTCCAGTTGACTTTCCGCGTCAAAACTCAGACTGCGATCTAAAGAGCAAGGAATCAACTATTGATAGATAAGCTTTTCAAGGATTTTTTTCCTGGACACAAATCAGAGATATCGGTCGATATTTGGATCCTCTACAATAGTGTTTTCCAAACTTTTTTTTGGCCATGCCCACTTAATCACTTCTAAAATTCAGATGTTTCCCTCCCATGTGGCAATTTTATACACGATATATTTTTGGAGTTTTGATTACCAGAACATGGTCCCAAAATAAAAATTTTAGAATCATTACCTAGTAAAATCCTTTCTTTTTTTTGGTCCTCATTAGATTTTATCTCCGCCTTTGTCTGCAATTTCTAGTGAAGACCAAAAAACAGGTTTTCACATCAAATCTGTGTCCATTTTTTCGGTTTTGTTTGCAAAATTTGGTGTTGACTAAAAAAAATAAAGCTCTTCACAATGACTCTGCGTGACAGTCGAGTTTATTTCTATAAACGAAGACTGAAATGAAAGTTTGGTTGCTTCATCTTTATTTATTGAAATATTACGACTAATAGATCCCTAAACAAAAACTTGGATTTCCAAAAATCTGCAAATTAAATTGCCCCTTGTGGAGCGTACGCCTCTCGTTGAGAATCACTGCTTCACAGGCTTTGGAATCGCGACTACAAGTGTTCTTCTTCATATCATCTTGGAAATTTGGAATCAGCGCAACAGCAAAAAGAAAGTTGAATATCCAGGACTTTGAAACAAGTCCATTATGGATTGTAAGGTCTAGTGAAACTACGGGCTCAAATTCCCTCTAGAATTGGAGCCCGTAGCTTCACCTGGTTTTAAGTGCTGGAGGGTAGCAGGTAATTCTTTTTGTAAGAATTTTTTTGGTGTCCATTTCGCACAATTTTTTAACAAAATACCTTATTTTAGTTTACCTCATTTTTAGAGAATACCGCACAGGCCACTCGAAACCTTTACGTGGGTCAAATGTGGTTCCCGGGCCACAGGGTTGGAAGCCTCTGTTTTACGAGATAAAATATATAAGAAAGCTTCTATAAAAGCAAGTAAACTATTAAGTAGAAAAAAAAACTTTGCGTGATTGTGGTCTATTCTGATATCTGAGTATAATTCGGTAGGAGGTTAAATTTATCGCTTAAAATAAGCTTCATTCTATTCTTCAATTATCAAAAAGTAAATATAGTAGTTATTTGCAGTCTTCTACTATAGCTCTAATTTTTTAGTCAAACCTTCGTGTTTTCAGTAAACTTTTAGTCTACTTCTTTCTAGATAATTTTTTCTACATAGCCAAGCAAAATTTATTTTGCTTCAGCGATTTTATTTCGCTTTACTTTTTATATGAAATATCCACCTGGTAATTTATTCTCTTCATTTCCAACAATGAGTCGCCATCCAAAAACAATTATACAATTTCCTTATCAGTTCACTTAAAATCTTTGTTTATAAAATTCAAACATATTTGAATCTTTCTTATTTTGTACGTTGCAAAAGTGTATAACTGGAGATGTTTTTCCCAAATCTAATTCCTCACTTTGGAGTAGACGCAACGATTTTTTGCTTGATTTTAACATGCTATAATATTCTTTTCTCGTGGGTGACAGCTGTTAGACAATTTTAGTTAATCAGGGTACGTTGTAAAGTTTTGGTATTGGTTGTCAACTTTTATGGATTGTGGTATCTTAGAGAAACCCTAAGCACTTGTGGACACGGCAGAAAAACTCAAGTATGCATCTTGGACCCTCGGAAAACGGAGAATTATGTGGTTATAAATAAATTGCTGTGTTATCTAAAAGTTAAATTCCGAATTGATTGTGATTAGCAAGGCAAATTGCATATTGCTGCAATTATCACGAATTTGAGTTTGCAGGATCTAAAAAAATTGACTATTTTAAATTAAACGTCGCAAAAAAATGGTTAGAATTTTTTTTATAATAATAATAAAAATTCAATCAGGGCCGCTATGACAATAATATATTAGAACCGCCTTTAAACGAAATTTGTACTTGCTAAAAAGGAACGAGTTCGATTATGTTTTACTTTTTTGGGGAGTAAAGCTGTGGTCTTAAATATTAATTAGATTTTTAATCTCAACCTCTATGCGTTATTGAATTTGACAGACAAAAAAATGAAAACGAATAATGATTAAATTCATGGTCAGTATGTTCTAATCCCTTATTTTAAGTTAATTTGCCATTTGTCGATGATTAGATAACGATAAACTAGGCTTGCTTGCCAGTATATTAACAGATAAGATGGTTTCCGTTTTGTACTCATTTGTGGCTAAGCTTGCCATTCAAGTTTAATTTGTCAACTTCAAGTGGAAGAGATTACAGTACAATTATAAATGAAAAGATAATTTAACGGAAAAGCGCTTTTAAATTAAGCCACTTCAAATTAAAGCTTTGTTAAAAATAATACAGCTGATTTGAACAATCAAATTAGATTATAAACCAGTGTCAAATGCAAACGCTAAAAAATTAAACGGCTTCGAGTTCACAACGTCATTACACGCGCAAATAAACAGAAAACAGTCAAGAAGTTTTCTGATATTTAGGAGAAAACAAATAAAATGATACTCACTTTGTTGAGCTGTTTCCTCCGTTTTAACGGGAGCTTCTTCTGGGATACTAGACTTGAAGTTAATGCACGGTTCTTTATCGCTGAACTTGCTACAGTTTAACATTGGTGGCCAGTCGAAATTGTGTCTTCGCATTATAGGCGAGCAAGATCGCTCTACAGATTTACACAGCGATTTGCAAGGCGGAATAGGACCCAAAACAGCTGTATCCGGCGGAAGACAAACAGGAGCGAACAAAGAGCAAAGGAATTCCTTTAAGTGGTTGTGGCAGTTTCTGTTAAGAAGCGGCACAAAACTAGCAGCTTGCTGTCGGGCTTCGTCCAGGGACTCGTGGTTCAGTAAATTCGGCAAGACCATTCTTTTGTAACCGACGTCATGGCATAACTTCAAATCGTCTGGTATGGACACACACATGTTAGGCTGACGTAAAAAGTTGTTTGTCGTAAGAGTAGACGCTTTTGCAACAGTGTCCGATTGACTTACGAAAAAGATAAGAGCAAACGCTGTTATTGGACCAAAAAACTCTTTATTTTGATTATTTGATTTCATTTTTAACACTGGTAACTGTTTTATTGACACGCTAAAAATAAAAATATTATTAAAACACTAAATCAGCCTTTTATCAGAATTTAAAAGCAGATATTAACATTGGACCGCAATTAGTAAACTTCATTTTTGACTTTCTACCCTTTCTAAACTTTAACAACCTTTTCTTAAGGCTGTGCTAAAAGTTAATTTTTAGCGGTGAAAACTATTGTGTCTGTATATCAAGATCGATAAGAAAAAAAAGAAAAAAGAGCTTTTTTCCTTGGCATTTTCACCAATCAATCAACTGATGCTATCTAAATATTTTAACAATTCAGTTTTTCAACTATTTTTTAATGAAAACTTTGTTAATACAAATTACTAAAAATATCGTAATTGTTATTCTATTCAGTGCAAATTAATTTTTAAAATACAAAATCTCAGTTAATAGTTTTTCACGCTGAAAAAAAAGTATTCTTTTAATATAAGCTTTGTTTTTATAATCTTTATCTTCTTTGTAAATACGGTGAATAGTTTGTCTCATAGATCAAATATATGAACTGAACTGAAATGATTTGTGTTCAGCCATGCAGCCATAATTCTATATCGAAAAATAATTGAGTTATTTTTGTTTTTTTTACAAAACTGTGTGAATGTTAAATTTCTTTAAGGTAAACTCGTTAAATTATATTTGTAAGTGAGGGGTAGCAGATGAACAAAAAGGCTTCTAATACTTTTACGTACAGCAAAAACAGGTCAAAACAAACCTAAAAAGCGAACGAAGGTCTCAATTTTTCTAATCGGAGTTATTATCAGCAATCAACCACGTCAGTGTCCACGAAGCATGAAGCATAGACAAATAATTCAGAACAGAAAGTCTTTGCAAACAATCGCATTGGAAAAACAATTAACTCCGAGCTTGCTTATGGCATTAAAGTTTTGAATAGAGCAGTTCTAAGACCTGAAAAAAGTTGAGATATGCAAAAAAATAAAGTTGTTTAGCACATCATAAACTATGTTGATATTCGCTTCACTACATTTACATTTTCTCGTCTTTGGGCTCATTTCATATCTTGGTAACGACTTAAGCATCAAAACAAATTGATTAGCACCTGCTTCGGAAATACTTGTCGTAATCTGGTTTACACAAAGCTAAATATGTTGACTTAATCTCAATACTTCCTCGCTTTCCGACACACAACTGACAGCATGGTTTATCTTACGATTCAATCAATAATTCTTCAGTTTTGCCATGGAAATGCAATTTTAGCAAAAAATCATTATTCCCGATTGTGTTTTTTGCCAAAAAGAACCTGCATTTAATTAGTACCTTGATCAGAAGTAATTGTGGAACTTATTGAACTTTAGAAATAATTGTGAAGTAGGGTGGAAAAGTTTTGCTTAAACGTTTAACACAAAGATTCTGAATGTATTCAATATTTTTAATTTGTCATTAAGTAGCTGCTGACAAAGAATACTAGCAAAATGACTTAAACTTTGTTACATTAAAGTTGATTTAAAACTTGCAATTCGAGCAACACCAGTTCAATCCTATGTCTATAATCATCAAAATTGTATAAAAATTAGAGGATTACAACAACACAACCACGAACAGGTTATTTCGGTTAATAATCAAAAATTTAGTCCAAAAAATAAAACAATATTTAGAAAAATAACGCCATAGTTTTGTAAACACCAAAATTTTGTAATCATTTCACATGTTTTAATTCTTATTATTCTCTGTATAGATGCTTTAGCTAAAAATGTTAATCTTCTGCAGTAGCTTGTACATAAGAAAGAGTTTTTCTTTTAACTTTACGAATTTTTGCAATATTACTCAGCCGTTTACAAAGTTTCTAGCTATATTCAGATATTTTCATTTAAATTCAGCAATTGTGCAGCTTTAAACATTTAGTTTTACATTTTTATCTGCTAACGTCACACAGTTTAGTGTTGTATCACACTGAAACAACAATACCGTCAAAGGTCAACTCCCTGGCGTCTGCGAAGATGGTCTTTGGCCAAAATATCTTGTAAACAAAACAGCAAACAAAAATCGGTTGTCTTCTGCAAATTTTTTGAAAAGCCTTAAAATTAGATTAAATAGTGCGTTCTGTCCTCTAGGCGTATAGCCTTTCAACAATAAAAACTTCATGCGTCATGCAACTTGCAAATATTTTCAGCATATTTTAACATTTTCTTTGTCTTATTGCTGTACTTAAAATTTTTTAAATATGGCTACAAACGCTTACTTTGGGAACTGCTACCGTCTTGTACTCGATAGTCAATCGGGCAACCAGTCGCGCATACAATGAGAGTCGGTTGCCCGCTCACCTTGTTTTCGCGAAAAAGCACTCAAATCCAATAATAAGCATTTAAATGGCGAAATAGGCTTGAAAAGAAAAACTTAAAATAACCAAAATTCCTTGAAAAATCCTATAAAGCACTTAAAGTTTTAACGGTATCTTTTTGGATTAGATTTTCATTAGTAGATGGATAGGATTTTATAGGGATTTCAACATCGAATTTTTGCTTTATAGATGACTTTTAGAATGTTTTAATAGGAAAAGGTAATACAAAAAAATCACCTGTTTTGAATAAATAAAAATTATGGCTCTAAATTTTTTAAATTGCTTAAATTAAAAGTTTTCTGAAAAAATTGTAACAATTGTTTTTAGAAATTTTTTAACATATTGTGAGTTTCTCATAAAAGAAAGAAAATTAGCCGCTGCAGCTGATTGGCATCAGCCAAAGATGTAACATGGCCTTATTGAATAGCGCTTTTCAGAGAATAAACTATTATACTCGTAAGTGACAAAGCCAAATCTTTTTAGTTTTTTCTGGTGTTTCTAAATAAATAAAGCAATAGAAATCGAAGCAAATTTTTCCTTAATACCCGAAGCCTCTGTAAAAAGCATCTAAATCTTTTTCGGACAAAAATGAACGGCCAAAAACTTTTTTCTTTTTTTTTTTAAATTTATGAGATTTATCTTTAGATCACAGGAAAATTAATTTAACTTCTCAACAGATTTTTATTTTATCTCTATATTTATCTCCAGACTCACAGGAAAGCGACGAAGGCGCTAACACATGGGGTAAGCAACTACCCAGATCTGCTTCCGGAGATGCCAAGATATTGCTGACTAAAATTTGCCAAGATATTGCTGACTAAAATAACTGCTTGCCAAGACCACCAATCAGGAAAAACTTCCGAAAAGTGTCTTTCCCAAAACACAACAGAATGGTGCGAGTAAGTTTTGAACCGAGACCGTGTCGATCACAAATCACAATGTTGTAATCACTCGACCACGCTCATGACACTTCTTCTAATACAGTTGTTTCAACCTTTTTTATACCGGGCCCAACTTTCCAACCCAAGGTAACTTAACGACCCACTTCGGTGAATAAAATTTGATTTCCGTCGCAAAAATTTAATGATCTCTAAAAAAAGTCTTCACTTGGAATTTGTCTGCGATTTCTCAATTTTCATCCCAAAAACATAGTGATCTTTAAAAAAAAGGCCCTCATTTGGAATTTGTTCCGATTTCTCAATCATAATGACATCATTATACAAGTCTCATATTGCTTTTATTCTGATTTATGCTCTGTGGCCCATTGAAAACAGCGCCATGGCCCATTGGTTGAAAACCACTGGTCTAATATTTTTTCTTCATAATTTTTAAAAAATATTAAATCTTTTTTGATGAACCAGAAAAAGAAAAACGTTTTGCTAAAGGCCACTGGTCAAAACCCGTGTGTTTTTGATTTGTAATTTTTTAACTTTAGAAAAATTTTGCAAATAGATCGTGTGATCACGTGCAAAAATACTGCAAGAAAACACTGAATGCAGGGAAAAATTTAACACATTTCTAGGTTTAAATAGACATAAAGTTAACAAGAGTAAAAAATAAATAACTGCTTTATTTTTCGAATCTACGTACAGTATAATGCCATTTTATTTCTTTTTATCTCAACCAGTGTACCGGACAAATGGATGTCGTTATTGTTCACAGACGTCGCGAAAGTTCGCAACAGTTATCCATAATTTGCTGGGCCATTTCACGCACAATGGAGAAATTTTTGAACGAAGGGCGTTTTCGATTATTGCATGAAAAAAGACGAAGACCGGTGTTACTTCTAAGGTGCGCAATGCGCAGTGAAATCGCGGTTTTGCGCACTAAAATATACCAATGTTAAAAGTAAAAAATGTTTATTTTGATACAGCTTAAAATGTCCTGTCTTCCTTGCTATTATTCTAGAATTATGATGAACGATTCCTTTCGACGTAATGCTTGATAGATTTGTTTATAATTGAAAGCGAAGACCTTTTTTTGGTCATCAATTAGATTTAACTCACAGATTTAAGTGGGCTTGAAGCTTAAACCAATATCATCACGCTGCAATCAAAGGGAAAACCTTTTTTAGGCCTTCAATCATGTTTGTGGTGCGAAATGTAGTTTTTTTGGGCTAAATACAAAAGAAATCACGTTGTAATTAAAGTGAAGACCAAAATAAACTCCTCACTTTGATTGAAGCGTGATAATTTTGAAATCTCCAAACCCACTTAAATCGGCGAGTCACGTTTAATTGATAACCAAAAAAACATTTTCGCCATCATTTATGATGCAAATCTATCTAGCAGTAGATAAAAATTTGCTTGCTGGAGCAGATTTTAATTATTAGTGTACGCTAAAAAATATTTGCGCTGTATACAATTTTGTAAAAGGCAACACTGACGACGACATTAAAATATTTCTGGAAATTCTACTAGTTCAGATCTAGAAATCAGGTGACATCTCTTTGCATTTCATTGAATGTTTGTGGAATATTTTTTTTTAAATCTTCATCAGAATTTGAAATGATTAAAATAAAATGGCATCATATAACTTAGATATTTTAAAAATAAAACACTCTTTTATTATTTATTTATTTGGGTTTTATTGATCCTACAAAAAGTATCAGATCTGTGCCCTTTACCCTGTATGATAATAAAAAAAAGAATTTATGTTAACAACCAGAGAAATAAATGTGCATCAGTATTTATGATTTTGATGTAGAATAATTTATAAGAATTAGCATAAAGAGACACGTTTTTAGTTCTATAAAATGGGGATAATCATTTACTTATACCAAATTCAGATTAGCAGACAATTCTCAAAACCATGTAGATCGGAGGTGACGAAATGCGGCCCGCCAGAGAACTTTTAGCGGCCCGTGAAACGGTTAGACAAAATCAACCTCCTAGATTTCAGGATATCAAAAGCAAGTAGCTGGACTGAATATCTTTTCTGTCCCTTTCAATGCTAAAGCAGAGCTCCCAGGGATGGATTTAAAGAAAACCCAAATCGCAGAAGAAAAAATCAGATTCCTTTAAAAAACCCAGATGTTATATTTTATCAAAAAATATTTTAAATTTGAAACGAGTTTGTTAATTACTACAAATTGCAATATTTTAGTAAAGTATTATACAAAACATTTGTCAAAAAGTTGAAAAAAAAAGTAGAGAAACGTTTTAAACAACACTCTTCAATCCAAGTGTAAGAGCGCGTTGCCAGTTTTTGTCCTACATATCTTGGATCCTTTTTTGCTAATAATTGAAAAAACATTTTTTCAAAAATATTGATACTACGCAAAGTGGGACCTTTTTCAAATTAATTTTATATAAATGCGTGCAAGAGAAAGGGTTAATAATAAATAATTATTTATTTCGTCAAAAAAAAAACCGATTGAAGGGATTTTCAAAAATAAAACCTAGAAATGGGACAAAAAAGACATAACTGGGAGCCCCATGTCGCACCCGTTCTGCAACCCCTGAGCTTTAAGTCGAATTCCTGCGAGTATACAGAGTGATGATACGCTGAAAGCGATGTGTCTGGACAATTGTAACTGTTTGAATTCTATCGTGTTTATGTATCAAAGGAAGAGTTTCCAAACTTAGGAGCTTACCCTCTCAAATGGTCATCAGTTTTTGAAAGCAGTACCAATGCGAACAATTCTTTTCTAAATTAAACATTACAAAATGTCGTTACAGATCAAGGTTGACAGACAAAAATCTTCGATGCAGTTGGGGTTGCCACACATCCGTTCGACTTAATATGAAACGCTCTTAGTAAACCAAAAAGTTTCCAAAAATCTCAATTAAGATTGATTACATTGGCAAAGCTAGTTTAATTTTTCATTAAATGTTTTTTTGTTACTTTATATTATTTCATGGTCTTATACCACATTAAATAACTTTAGCTTTATGGTCCTCATTGATTTTTTGACCATTTTATGTATATTTTTGTAATTTTGATTTCTTGCATTTATTTTAGGAAATTTTAAACATACTACGCCAGAGTCTTCGTAGAGTGGCGGTTTTAGGTGACAAACTGGGTTTTAATATTTTTGTTTGTTGGTCATTACTGTTGTTGAACAATTTCTTTTTTAGTTTGTAAAAGGTGTAAAAGGTCTATAATTTTGTGTTACACAATTTTTGGTGACTAGGTTCTTTGCTTTTTAACGCGATTTTATTTCTATTAAAAATTAAACTTTAAACAGGAAATTTAATGAGCTAAATTTTTTATTAACATTGTTTTATTTTATCTCATGCCTTATTACTTCTAACATAACCTTTAAGGGCGCTTTTTGCTTTTTAAATTATAGAAAAAGTTTCATAGTATGACTAAAACTTGTGCGGCCCGCTTACACAGCTAAAACTGACAAAGCGGCCGGCAACAGCAAATTAGTTTGTCACCCCTGATATAGATCAAGAATTTCTAAACTGAATTTTTTTACACCCCCAAAGGGAGGGGGTGTAAAAACCCTTCAAAAGAGGCTCCAGTCCCGGGCTGGAGAAGTATTGTAAAATATTTAAAGCTTATATTGCTGATTTAGAACTTGTAGAGTAAAGATAAAAGGGGTGCGAGGTTTAAACAATGACGTTTAGGGGTTGCAACCTAAAAGTTTAAGAAACCATGATATAAATTCTAGAAACGAAATATTCAAAGTACAGTATTTGTAGCTTCTTGAAAAATACAAAAATAAGATATGAGTTTTTTAGTACATAAAGTTTGATAAAGTAAATCTTTCACAAACTTTGACTTTATTCAATAACCCAAACTAACGCTGGTTTAAGTTTTTTTAATTGACCTTTTTCCAGCCACCTAGTGGACATAGCAATCGTTGCTAAGCCGAGCAAGCTTTGGCTTTATTTAGTTTGTTTCAACAGTCAAGTCATAAAGCTGATAGCTTATTTCAATAATTTGAATTTGAGTTGAAAGTATAAAGCTATTTTAAATTTTACAATCTGTTAGCTAAGTAATAAAAATTAATTTCTTGCACTTATTTAGCTAGACTTTGCTTGTAGTTAGAACTGTAGTTAATAAACATCACAACATAATGAATTTCAGTTTATTTTTGTTAATATGTTCTGATCAGCTTTTTTCATTTAATTACTTGGGAAAAATAAATATAGCTTATAGCAAATATTTTCTCATTGCCTTTTGATAAAGTATAGCTTCTTGTAGGCTTTTCTTCTACAGTTATTAGCTAAAATTAATAAAAAAATAATAATAATTTAATACTGTAATAATTGTTTTAATGCCATACTTTTCTGTTTTTGAATAATTTGGTTTTTGCATTAAGTACCATTTTAAGTTGATTTTGACTATCCAAGTATTAATAATCTAGTAACTGTAGAAGATGAAGGCTATAGCTATACTTTATCAAAAGGCAACGAGCAAATATTTGCTATAAGCATGATGGCTTTAGTACGAAGCGGCCGCACCGGGTCCCCTAAAAGAAAACGTCAAGAAAGGGGCCCTAAGCAAAATGTTGCTCTATTTTTTCATAGTAACATCATAACGGTGGCCCCCTGTCTGCACCTTAACTTTATGACTAAACTAAGAATATTGCATCCGATTAAAACTGAAGATCTTTTTTATTTTCTTTTTTTTTAGAACACTACGGTTTTGGGACGAAAATAGAAATTTTGGACATAAATTAAAATTTATGACTTTTCTTTAGAGATCACTTTATTTTGGGACAAAAAAATTTGGCGCTCTGAAAAGTGGCCTTTGATTTTTTGCACCTGCTATGGCCCTCATCTTAGGAAAAAATTCGGATTGAATGGGTTGTCGACGGACCGACTCCTTTGAATGTTGAACTCGTTACAACTTTGTATTTTCCTCTACAAACCCTAGTAACAATTCACAATGTACTTCTTGTTTACTGCAAACACCAAGAAACTCGTGATTAAAAAGCAGTGTTTTGTTTTACAAAACTGAATCAATGCAAAGTAATAATTAGGTTGTTTTTCATAAATGATGTTCTGTACTGACAGAACTTGCAGATTTAACTAAGACAGTTGTCTAACCCGCGGCCCGCGGTCAGCATGTGGCCTGAGAGGCCATTTGGTGCAGCGCACCAAGAAATTTTAATCAGATGCTTAATCAACTTGAAATGTCGCAATGCCTCTGAACCAATCTAATAGTGCGCAGATAATTCGTAATGCAATTATTTTTGTCTCAGTGAAAACTTCTTCGCTTTGTTTAGAAAAACAAAACGTAGAGTCAATGTGATGACTTTTTTTGTCTTCAACTAAATTGTTGGTTCCAATTTTACTTTGTCATAGAAGTTAATTCAAGGCGCTAGTACATAAAGGGTAATTGCCTACCTTATGTATTAGCGCCTCCGTTGCTTTCGTGCGAGTCAGGAGGATAAATATAGAGATAAGATAAAATAAATAAAATAATTCAAAATAATCATTAAAATCAAGGCATCGTAGTCGGCAGCGTGGTCGAGTGATTAGAGCGCCGTGCTTATAATCAACATGATCTCGGTTCAAAACCCACTCGAGCCATTGTTGTGTCCAAGGGAAAGACACTTTACGGCACATTCCTTTGCTTGGTAGTCTTGGCAAGCAGTTCTAAATTACTGTTCCAAGCGGACAGCAATATCTTGGCATCTCCGGAATCAGATCGGGGTAATTGCCTAACTTATGTATTAGCGCCTCTGTCGCTTTCCTGCGAGTCGGTAGAATAAATGTAGAAATAAAACAAATAACCAAAAAAGACCAAAAAAAAAGCATTCATCACTTTGACTTTAACGTAAAATGTTCAAATTAACTTCCATGAAAATTTGAATTCAACATCGCTTCGATTACTGCACCGAGTGCGGCCCGAGGTAAACTTGCCGATGAATATTTGGACCGCGACAATAAAAGGTCGGGCACTCCTGATCTAAGACATTTTAAAAAAGCGATATCACTTTTATAAATTCACAAATAGTTAAATTAGAGTAAAAAGTGCCAAGCTTTATGCGCAGTAGAAACTTAAGTGATTTTCCTAAAATCTCTTTTAGGCAGGAAAAGTTTTCAACTATAATTTACCTCCTTAGAATATATTCTTCCTTTTAAGCCTCCAGTGTGATGAAAAAGGTTTTAGTCTTCTTAACAAAATCAAGATATTGAGCGGATGCGGGATGAAATCCTGTCATATGGACCAGGTGATAATGTTACAGTCTGTTTCAAGTACAGTATTTCAGAAATAGCAGATTGAAGAAAGTGATAATGCATGATTTACCTATCAAGATTCAACTATAAGTTTAAACAAAGTATATAAATATTGGTAAAGCAGAAAAATCAGGAGAAGCTATTTAAATTAAATCTATAGGCTCGTTTTATTCCATTTGAAAAAAATTTTTATAGCTTATTTACAGTATAGTAATAACTCGCAAAATTTCTATTTTATTTAGGGGTTTGCTGACGCAGCTTGAAACTTTCCAAGCTTGTTAAAAAAATATTTGCGTTGTGTAAAGTTTTCTAAAGAGGAACACTGGCCTTAGTTGTTACAAAAAATTTTGTATAGCAGTTATTATTATTACTATGGCTTCTTAATGCCATATTTACCTTGCTTAAAAGAATACGATTCCATCACTAGGTGGAAGTAAAAATACATTTTATTAGGTTTATTTTGGACACTAACAGAGCATCATTTGCAAAAAAACACGATAATGGTTCTTATCTGAGTGGAAATCTTCAGGTTACAGACTCTTTAAGTACGTTGTTCTGTTAAGAAGACAATTATTCAACAATTTTGCGACAAATCAGAATATGTCGGCAGGGTGGTCGAGTGGTTAAAGCGCCGGGCTCGTAACCAACACGGTTTCGGTTCAAAACTCACTCGCGCCATTCTGTTGTGTCCTTGGAAAAGACATTTTACGGCACTTTCCCCTGCTTGGTGGTCTTGGCAAGCAGTTCTAAATTTAAATCATATCTCTATTAAATTATAAGCTGACAGCAATATCTTGGCATCTCCGGAAGCAGATAATTGCTTACCCTATGTATTAGCGCTTCCATCGCTTTCCTGCAGGTCAGGAGGATAAATATAGAGATTAAAATACAAAAATAAAAAAAATAAAAATGTCGACTATACCACCGCTTCTCAAACTATGGTTCGCACCCCTAAATGGGGTCGCGTAATAAAATTTTGGGGTCACAAATCAAATTAGAAAACACTGCTAGTACAAAATTAAGAGATGGAAAAAACAGCTCCTTTGAAGTTTTTTTGTCTAGAAAAAATTTCTATTGCTTTAAATTCATTGCATTTGACCGCTGTTAGATATGACAAATAATAGAAATTGACCATGACAACAGTGGTGCATTGTTACATGATGTTTGTTCTAACGGGCAGAATAAGTTTTTTAGCGTCGGCAGTGTGACCGAGTGGTTATAAAGAGCGAGGTATTGACGGAAGCTGCGATCGTTGCGGTCTCAATTAAAAAACCTACTCCTGCAATTTTGTTGCGTCATTGGGAAGATTAGGAAGATAATTTATCTTCAAAACACTTTTCTCTGCTTGGCGCTCTTAGCAAGCAGCTCTACATTTCAGTCTCGTCTCAACATAAAAACTAAAAAAAACTGAATAACAATTTTAACAGGACAGCAATAACTTTGCATCTAGGAAAACAAGTCGAGACAATTGCTTGACGGTTGCCCTAAATATAACATCTTCGAAGTTTTTCTGCGAGTCAAAAAGATAAATAAAGATGATAATAAAATGATAATAATCATAATAATAAGATTAATTAAAAGTATCCTTATTGGTCTTCTTCCAATTTAAACGTAGTAAGCAAGGTTACAAAAAAGTCCTCAATACAGGATACTTATTGTCCACTGGAGGCGTTGCGAAGCAGATAGTGCCCTCTAAAATTAAAGTTTCACGGTCAACTGAATAGGTTTTACAGGATGCAGCCCCAATCGAACGAATAGAGCGGGCAAATCAGGTTCTCTAAAAAAACTTTTGGGTCTGGGATTTTTTTTTTTGTTCTTTTTAGTTTGAGAACTTTCTGGGATTTTTTTTGTTCTTTTTAGTCTGCGAATTTTCTGGCGCCCTGGTGGTTAGGTATCGAAGAAAATTTTATTGCGTCACTGCAACAGCTGCGTACAGAACAATTTCAAGCGAATGTTTAAAAAAATTAAAGTTGATTTTATTATGGACCACATGAGTTAAGTGCATGTGCTTGGTTTTGTCATGGACGAAAAATTCACTTGAGATTTATTATGAAAAATTATTTTTTTAATTTCATTAACATGAAGGTACCCATATAATGGGGTAGAATATAAATTTATTTTAAAAAATGGGGTCGCAGCACAAAAAAGTTTGAAAAGCGCTGAACTATATCACTTATTCTCGGTATTTACACGGATAGTATGACAAGGTGGTCATGCTTGTGGCTGCTTTAAGCGTAAAGTCTCAGCTTGCACGTTTAAAAGAAAAAAACAAAAGCAATAAAACACAAAAATTGATTAATTCGGTCGTATTCGAAGCTAAATAAGAAAATTTGGTGCACTACTTTAAATTCGAAACAAGATCACAACCGAATCGAGTCCAGCAACTTTTAAGCGAGGCTAAAACGTGTATAACACTGTCAACAATTTACAAAGCAAAAAAAAGCGTTTTACTTAATTAAATATTTTCATCTCCAAATAAATGCAACTTTCTATAATTTTTAGCCTTAATAAAGCACAGTAAGTTTACTCAATTCACGTTTTATCCTTGATCACTGTATACTTGAAGCATTTTTAAGCGATCAACACAAGTAAACATAGATAAAAAAAAAAGCAAAAAATGTCAGACGTTTAAAATATTTACGAAATATTTTTAAAAAAGGAAGAATAAATACCATAGGAAGCACGACCAAAACACTTTTAAGTAAAATTAGGCAAAAGTATGTAACAAAAAAGCATGATACAATGTAATCTTAAAAATTATTTGTAATTGCAAGGTTTAGTGACACCCTGTTTCTTGTACGGCAAGTTCACGTCGGTGATTGCTTGACTTTCGATTTTGGGAAGGCCACTCGAGTAGGAAATAGCCTGCCGTGCAACCAGCGATTATGGACGTGACGATAAAGGCGTTATACGTCATGACAGCTAACATTATAAGGTAAGAAATGATTAGTTGAAGAGCGTGAAGTCCTGTTTGAATGATATGAATTAGAGTTGGGTGAATATTTCTTGTCCTGTGGGTAAAAATGTTTGGATAACAATTTAATTTGCCTTTATTTAACTTGCACGGAGATAAAAACTAAATAACCTTTTTACAGCAACCTTCACATTGTTTTCAATCTTGCTGCTGTTCGTCAAGGCTGAAACCAGGCTTGAGTTGCATTCCGTCTGAATCAAAATTTCACTTAATCAAAGAAATTTTTCGGTTTATTTTTTTATCACAAAAATAACAAAATAATGCTGTCGCTGTCATCATCACCGTATCGTAGTATGGACCTAAATGCTGCTTTTTGTTTTAGGCAAAGTCACCCATGTAGGCAAGCAGAGCGATCCCATTGAGAAATTTGTAGTGAGTGTCTTTCATAAGGACACAATATAAATTACTCAGGCGGACTAAACACCAAACTTGTGTCCTTCTGATCGCAATTCAGATTGTTACTACAATGAGCTGTTCCGTCGATATAGAGATAAATAGTTTGGTAAGAGGAGTAAAGTTTTTTTACGTATTTAAGAAATTGTGGATTACTTTTTTAAAGTCGCAAATGTAGTATCCCCACGCTAAGGTGCTAATTGATTATTATTTTTGCAGTAATAGTAAGTGAGTAGTGTCACTTGCTGCAATCGTAATATGGTTGATGTAGAAAGAATCAAAAGAAAATGTAGCCTACCCTCTGTAAAGCTCTATATAAAAAGCTAGTCTGAATTTATCAAAATTTAATTCACATTTAACTTCTATTTTTTATCTTAATTTGATTCACAACTGACCTCTACTTCGCTTTGCGGATTCTCTTTAGAGTGAAACAAGCTGATTCTTTTTCCGGAACACGAACAACAGAAAGAAATTTTGCAGTGAGGGTCATTCAGCTTGAGACGAATTTTCTTTATTCCTTCGTACAAAGCGCCGAGAAGAAATAACAAAACGCAGGCTAGAACCAAATCTGAATTACATCAAAAAAACAAGTATTGCGTTGTCGCTTAGTGTGTTAAACATGGGAAAATTTCCTTATTTCGTTCTTTATGAGGTTTAAAAAATATTTTTATCTTTAAAGTAAATCAGTACAAGAAAAGCTGGCAGCCCGCAAAAATTTTACCTCCGGCGGTGGTTCTTGAGGTCCCAATCTCACAAGAATCAAAACTTAAAAGTTTCATCAAATATTTATTTTGCCTCTCGCTTGAGGACTTCGATTTTAAATATTTTTGTGTATATCAGTATTGATTTGTTTATTGACGCATAAAAAATATGTACTTGCGATCCATTTTTAAAAATGCAGAACGGAAGAAAGTATTACACAAAAAATTAAACGAGAGGGTCAAATTCGCAGTGATTCACTTTGTTTTTCAAACTGTAAAGATTTTGATTATCAAATTATGCAATAAGAATCAACGATAGTAATTAAGATAAAAGTTCTATGCAATAATTAAACTTATTTCTCTAAGTATTATGCGATTAATCAGTTTTTCTATTTAATGTTAGATAAGATTTGGTTCGGGATTAAAGAATGGTATGCAATAAAATGACTTATACAGTTAAGAGAATTCCAATTACAGTAATCTCCCGGTTAAGTTCGCACCCGTTCAAGTTCGCATCCCGATTAAGTTCGCAAAAATTTTTCAAAAACTCAAGATTCAACTTTTACAAAAATTTATTGATATTTACGATAAATCAGATAAGTCATAAAAATGTTTACAATTGAAACAAGTCATGAATCGTCAGCTCATGCATATTTCATTTTCTTTTGTGTTTTGCGTCCAAACTAACCTGCCTTAATTATTGCTAGAAAAGCTCAAAGGAATTTCTCAGTTCATTACAGTAGTTTCCTACTTGAGCTTGCACGTCGGTACACAACAACTAATCCTCAACTTCAAGAACTTTATTGTATATGTGTTCAAACTCAAAAAAAGTGACATATTTCCTGTTGGTGCTGGACTATGTGCTCAATAAATTGGTAACTTGCAAGTCAGAGTATTAGCATACTGGACTATCCGGCCTACATTTGTGATTGTACTTCATTTTTATTTCTGTTGTTAAATAGGAATAAAACAAAAGAAAAAGAGAACGCATCTTATTGCATTTGCTTTAAAAGAATCGTTTCAATAATAAAGTATCTTTTAAAATTTCTTTGGTTTTATTTTCAAATAATTTAGGCCTAAACCAGAAGCTCTCAATGATTCGAAAAACTCGGGAGTGTAGTTTTGTATTTGATCTAGACTGTAAAAAAATTTTTGTAAATTTTATAATCATATGATTTGTAATTTCTACAAACACATATTTTTAATTTTTACAAAATTTTGTAAAATTTTTACACATACTTTTTACAAAATTTTGTAAAAATTTAAAATATGTGTTTGTAGAAATTACAAATCGGCGATCGAAAACTGCTTCCAATCATATGATTATAAAATTTACAAATTTTTTTTACAGTGTAGTCTTTTAAAAACAAGTGACCCGGGGAAAAACTACCTTTAAAATTTAAAAAATTATAACAGCTTTTGATAATTAAAAGAGATTATTTTTTCAATTGTTCGTCAATATGAAGATAAATAAATTCAATAAATATCATTTGCCTTTCTAGTTAATGCAACAATATTTATTGCTTTATTCCATGGGCACCGACTTTTTTAAGCCAAGGGCCATTTTCACTTGCGAAAATATTTGCGGACCAAGTAAGTAAAACAACCCGGCTGAATTTTATAAGTGAAGATATTTTTTAGTCGTAAAGAAGATTTTACCTTCAAACTCAAATGAAAACTTTTTTAATGTAAAAAACAAAGTAAAATCTTTTTATTTGTTGCTTTATTTAGAAAAAAGCGAAAAAGCAGGTAGAATCAAGATGATGACCTTTTTTTGCTCTTCTGATTAGTTAAATATACTAATTTATTATTAAACCCATTGATTACCGTACTTGAAGGCACAAACTTAGTTTAATGCCAGAAAAAAAGGTCCTAATTTTGTTGAAGAATCAACTACACTCGAACTTCAATCTATGACTTTTATGACTTTCGAAGAAAAAACTCTATTGAAGTTCGAGGGCAGTTTTTCATTTAAATATAATTTTTACTAAAAATGAATTTAAATAGAAAATTGATTTGAGTGGGCAGTGGGCCGGTACGGCGGGCCGCAGGTTCGGCGACCCTGGTTACGTCATTTCAAAAATATTGTGGGGCTGCTTAAAACGTTCACGCGGGCCACAGGTTGGACGCCGTGCTTTATACTATTTGAATTATTGAAATGCTGTGAAATTAAATTGTTTTTAATTGTTTGGGCTAAGTTTTGCATGCTTTCTAATAGAGGGTACCTGAGTGGGAAACACAAAATTAAAAATATTTAAACACTTGAATGAAAAAAACTCACTCATGCAACATATAAGTGTGAGTAGAGCTTGGACGCTTTTCTAGTAACAGCAGTGTGGCAATACACAGCTGCAGTATATGAGCGTACATCAAAAAACATAAAAACTTTTCTGTTTTCGGCTTCAGGTTAGGCTTATTGCTAGAGTTTTTTTTTAAAATAGTTTAAAAATTGGTTTGCATGAAATATGTTGAAAGGGTTATTTAATATCTTATCTTAAACCTTAATGTTATCTTAATTTATGTTATTATCTCATAAAAGGGTTATTTAATATCATATCTTAAACCTTAAGCATCCGACAAAAATATTTTGCTGTAACCCAATGCAATTTTTCAGCTTTTTCACTTTTATTTAAAAATTTTAACAGAACAAAGTTTTATACTTAAAAACTAATAATTTTTGAATACACCAGCACTCCGTAGGGAACAATTACCTTATTTTTTAAATTGCAACTAAAAATTCCTTTTTTGTGTGTAAAAAGTGCGCTTATTAGCACAGAACTTCCCCGATTAAGTACTACGTGAACTGATACGTTGCTTCCAACTCATTTTGGGAAGTGTCAAATGTTTTCACTTTTTTAAAATTTGCTTATTCCTTGCTTACGACAGGGTTCCGGGAAATGAGTTGTTGTACTGTATGAGAAAATCAGAAATAATGGAAAAGTATGTGCGACTTGTACATGATATGTACGAGGGAAGCGAAACAATGGTGAGGTGTGCAGTAAGAACTACAAAAAGTTTCAAGGTCACCAGGGATCAGCGTTAAGTCCGTTTCTGTTGGCTGTGATTATAGATAGGCGGACGAAGTAAGGAGAGAACCACCGTGGACGATGCTGTTTGCTGATGATATTGTGATTTGCGAAGAGACCAGGGAAGAAGTGGAGCAGAAACTAGTATGCTGGATGTATGCGTTGGAAAAAAGAGGGATGAAAGTAAGTAGGTCAAAGACCAAATATCTATGGAGGAAATAACAAAGAAACAGTAAAGATGGAGAACGCAAAAGTGCCAAGAGTAAAGGAATTTAAGTATTTGGGATCAACTGTGCAAGAAAGTGGTAGTTGTGAGAGGGAGTTAAAGAGGAGAGTGCTTGCAGGATGGAACGGATGGAGAAAAATATCGGGAGTAATCTGTGACAGGAGGTTACCAGCTAGAGTAAAAGGAAAAGTGTACAGTTCAGTGGTGAGACCAGCAATGCTGTATGGACTTGAGACGTTGGCCGTCACAAAGAAACAAGTGGAAGAGATGAAAGTTGCAGAGATGAAAATGTTGAGGTTTGCTGTGGGAGTGACGAGAAAAGACAAGATTAGAAACGAGTACATCAGGGGTACAGTTAAGATAGAACGGTTAGCAATGAAGGTGAGGGAGGGCAGGCTGAGGTGGTATGGACATATCATGAGGAGAGACCAAGAGTATGTACGAAGAAAGATGATGGAAATGGAGTTACCGGGAAAGAGGAAAATAGGGAGGCCAAAGAAAAAATTTCTAGATGTAAAATTGTGAAAGAAAATGTGGAGGAAGTGGGTGCGAGGGAAAAGGACATTGAAAACATGACGCTTTGCAGAAACATCATAGGCTATGGCAACCTCTGATTAAAGAAAAAGGCCGAAAGAAGAAGAGGAAATTTGCTTACTACTTATAGTTTGACAAATACTAGTAACCCATCCTAATTTAACTAAAAAACAGGATCACTTTTCAAGCTAAATACAGAGTTTCATAAACATGGCAATCAAACCACCAATGTCAAAAGACAAAACTTTTTATGTTTTATAAATATCCAACTCTTTTTTTAATCCTCTTTGAAAATAGTTTTGTTTTATATTTTGTCTAGTTTGAATTTACAAAAAAAGTTTTACAATCTTTCTCAAATGAACTGAAAGTTAAATTAAAAAAACAGCTGTAACGAAAAATACCTTTGGAATTTTGCAGTTCAATTTCTTCAAATAGAAGGCTCAAAGGAAGTTTGCTGTTAAATGTCATTTGCATGTCAATTCGAGCGCTCATATTGTGTGATTTCATTTCTCTTTGATAATCTTTTCTAGCATTCATATTACATGTAATATATCTTAAAAATTAAAAATCGGCTAAAAGAAAAAATATCATAAATCAAAATTTCTCTGTAACCTGAAGCAATCACTGCCATTCATCACTTTTGTCTTTCTCAGCGACTTCATTTTAAGCTGCACAATGCTAGTTTAAAAATCTTGAAGTGTCAACATAGATTTTTGCCTAATAAACTCTGCAACCAATAGTTTTTTAAAGATCCGTCGGGCATCTTCCAACAATCTCGAGGCAGTAATTGATGAAAACGCTCAGCAGACTATGCTAGTATACACGCGCTAAATACCGGTAAAAAAGCAACAATTTTAAATAATAAGATAACGCGATGAGTCAATTCAAGGCCAGCACCGGAAGATTGACGAAACATCTTAATGACTAGAATGCCGGTTTGCAACGCTTGGATAAGGCTGTGAATAAATGTCGTGATTATTTTCTCTATTGCGTCATTTCTGGGAGCGATATTACTGATAGTGGAAATCTTATCGCGCCAAGAAAATAAACCCCGAATCAATTATATTGAATGAGCTTGTTTCTAATAGCAGCCATGAACAAAAAATATGCAGTTGTTGAAAAGTTTTGTACTTTATTACTTAAATTTTGTTTGTGTGGAGAACTATTTTTCGGACTTCAGAATCTTGAGCATTTTTTTAGGCTACTCTTCAGAGAAAAATTGTCGAATTTTTCAATAAAGCCTATAATATTGCTAAAATGGTTCCCAATTGAAGACTATTATGACGACGTGCAGCTAACTCAAGCGTGAGTGACGTATTTGGCGTAGTTTCCACTCATGCTTTAATATTTCCTGATAGTTCAGAACTTGCCGGCAAAATTAGTTTTCAATCGAATGTTAATCAAAATATCAAATTAATCGAAAGGCAAGCCGCCTATAAAGACTGACAGGTTTAAATACGAATAACTAAAAGTAGGAACAAACGGCGTGCGATATCATTCTTAATAAGGTTTTTCCTAACGCCACCATGTGGTTATATTATTTTTATCAAAATTTATCCGTCGTACCGACTTTTAACTTTTAAAACTGACTAAAAACTATGAGAAAAGAAAAATGATTGACACTTATAGCTTAATTTAGATTTTAAAAATTTAATGAAAAACTTTTCTTGGCCTATAAAAAAGATATCAAAATTATTTACACAAGCAGAGATATATAGCACATTAAAAAAAGGAGAAAAAGATTTTTGAAAAGATGAGATAACACCGCGTTATAGCACATATTGTTGTTTACGAGTATTAACATTCCCAACAAATTACAAAAAACTTTTGTTTGAAGAGGATTGAGAGATTTTTTGCCCTTGAAGGCAGAACAAAACTCTAATATCATCACTGACGTCAAAACAAAACAAACTAATTTTTATGCGTGAATGATTTTGTTATTGTGATAACGATTTTGTTATTTTTATGGCGACTTAAAGCATAAAGTTTTAAAGTAAATTTTGAGTTAAACTTAACAATATGTACAATTAAAAAAAACAACTTAGCATTAAAAGTTAAAAAATGTTTGCTATAAACGAAGACACATTTGCAAAAGAGCTTTGATTTTAATCAAGATAAAACAAGGATGTACACACTTTTTATTTTTCGGGCCAATTTTTTTATTTTGATTGACAGACCGGATATAGGCCCAAAATTATTCATTGAGTTTTTGATACTTTTGTAATGATGCAGTTGAAAACAATGCCATCAAATGAAATCGTGATTAAGTTGGATTGCTTGGTGAGCAGGATTTATAAGTGAAAGGGATTACATTTAGCCCACGAGCGTGGCTTGCCCATGTCAGGGATAAAATTTTCTAAAAAATCGTGCTTCAAAAATTGGGCTTAAAAATTCAAACTTACACTTTTTATTGTTTAATAAAAATGCATTTAGTTTTATTTTAACTAAAAAACCGACATTACAACACTTGCTCTTTTATTACACTTGATACCCGACAAATCTAAAATCCAAACGCTGAAAGTCGTGAAAAAACATTTGAGTTTATAAATGATATTTCGTCAGAGACTTTGAAGAGCTGGGAACTCGAACAGAAAATAATTTCTGATTAAATATTTTATGAACAAAAGAAACTTTTACGCTAATTTTGCTTTGAAATTTTCCGATAAATTAATTTTAAAACATTTTAAACGAAAATATGAAAAGTTATGTAACAAATACGACAATCAGAGCAGTCATTGATTACTTTGGTTGGTCATGGATTTACGGTCAATCGACTCTAATAGATTTAAAATTTTATTAAACAACGAGAATATCCGTTTAAGCACAATAATTATCTCAAACTGTTGTTTTTTTATTATTTAATATACTTAAAAAACATTAATTTTAAACAGTAAAGCAAACATAAAATTAACTCGGACTTCCATTTTTCGAGCAAAATATTTAAATCCTTTAACAGTTCAAGTACAAGTAAAATTATTTTAACTCATTTAGACTACAAAGGAAGTTATGTTGCTAACCGGTTTCAAATCAAAGTTAAAATTACTAAAGCAATTTTGAGCGAAAATCTTCCCGCTTAAAATATAAAAAAGGTTTTTATTCATTAATGGTACCTCCTTCATTTATCTCATACTTATATCTAAATCAATTTCGGTTTTTCAAAAAACCCAACTTCAACTGATTTTGCTACGTAAACCTACGCTTTATATTGATGAAATTATTTTGATTAAATTATCGCACTTATAAGTATTATAAATACTAATTAAATATTTTCCGCTTTTAAGTTTTTTTGCAAGTCAAAAGCGAAACAGCATGTATGAATAAATATCTTTTGTTTGTCACCTTGAACAGAGATAATAATAATAATAAATCAATGAGAAATTAGAAAATGAAATTAAAAAAATGTTTAGAAAAATGTCACATAATGAAATCAAAATTAAGTTTTACTTAATGAATAATATTTTTGTTTACATATAGCAATAAAAATAATCACCTTAAATTTAACTATAAAAGTTCTGCTTATTAAAATTTACTTCTGTTCTGAAAGAAATCGAAATTAAATTTACATAGCAACTCTTGTATTGAAATCGATTTGAAGAGCTCATTACGATGATTTGTTACACAGAGTGCTGTTTTACCAGTATGTTTAGACTTCAGATAGACGATTGAAAAGTTTTATTTAAGAAAGCTAATAAATACTCCGAAACCGCGTCAATTGAAAACAGCGGGTGGTGGTTCATTCTCATCTTAAAATTGCATGTCTAGAAAAAATGCTTGTAAAAACCTTCTTATTGGTCTTCAATGTAAATCTTTATATCTTAACCAGTTCTTTTTTTTTGGAGCGGGAGGATCACTTACGAAACAACAAAGAAAAAACTTTTCTTTTAAAATTATAATTGTGATTTAAAGTATTAGTTCTTTTTTTGAAATAAAATTTGTTAGTAGGCTAGTTTGGAACAAATTTATAAGGCATATATTATAGATACAGACTTTTTTATTTTTTTCTCGATCAATAAAACAGTATAATTTCATAGTTAACAATAAAATAAAAACGATTTTTGAGCTACACTTCTTCAAAATCAACTAATTAATTTAGTGGCTAGCGTTTTTGAATCGGGCACAGAAAATCTGGTTTCAAATCCCAGTACAACTATAAGTTTAATAACGAATTACTTCATTATAGCTAAATTTCATGAATAAATTATATTTTACTCAACTGACTGAAAATTATACCGAAAATAAAATTAAAAGTCCTCTGTGATTTATGTGATTACAAAATAAATTCACCATTGAAATTTCCTTAAAATACTAGCTTCAGAAATCTTAAGCTTCTAGTTACAACAAACTATAATCTATTTTAGTGGAGACTAACTTAAAAATTCTAAAATAATTTTAAATTTCAATAATTTTCTTACTAAATGCATCTTACTAACTTTAATTAAAAAAGTCTACAGCATATTTTAGGGGTGGGCAAAGTTGATCCTTACAATTGAGGTAAACAATTAGGGATTTTAAAAATACAACTGTATCGTTTCTCGTTGCAATCCACTATTTAGTCCAAAGAGCCGGCGTTTGCCTATCTCTGTTATGTTTAATCTTCTCTATACAATTTGCTTTTTATATGCTGTACTTATTTACTTGTAACAGAAAGCCCACGTCAAGTTTGCATGTCATCACGTGACAAGAGCGTAAAGCGCCAGCAAACAATTCTACAATAGGATTGTTAGTAAGTGTGTTTAGTTTTAATTAATTTAAAATTGAATATATCAGCCATACAATTATGGAATGTTTTTTTTATACACAAAATTTTTGCTAACACTTTGTCAGCAACGTATTGTCATTTCCAGTCACAGCAAATCTCTGCATTTTATGTTAAAAACTCAACTGTTGCTAAAATTTATTGCTAAAATTTCTTAAAAGGTTTTTCAAAACTGTAATTAACTTGAAAAAAATTTAACTTTACTGCTTTTTCTACTAAAGCAGATGCATAAGGCTTGATGGATTTCTGCTCAATGCTTCAGGCGTTTTAAAAAATTATAACAAATCAAGTTTCGGGTCAAAAATGACATATTCTGGTTTTGATTTGAACGCACTCCGTTTCTTTTTTCTTGGTTAAGCATAACTAAAAATAATAATCGATTTATGGAAAATATTAATTACATCACATTATTACAGCAAATTACTCGACCATTTAATGCTTTTTACACATTAGCTATGAACTTTTAGTAGTTGTAAAAGAAAAAAATATTGAGATTAGATCGTAACTTTTATTAGTTTTATTTTAGATTAAATCGTATAATGCTTTATATAATGCCAAAGTTGTTTTTACAATTAAATGAGTAGTTTGGACCTTTGCAGCGTATGTCCAATGAGTTAACTTCATGCGTCATCGCAGTAAATACATTTGATTGTTAGTCGCATTGGTGATGGCGGGTATATAAACGTAAATAAAAACGCGATTTTGGTTAATTTCCGTCAATATGCAAAGCTTCAAGCGGGTTCTTTGAAAAATAAAGACAGGACCTTTTTTTCCACCTTGCAACATGAGGCACGGGTACAATTGCCAACCTCACGCTCTTGCAACATAATCAAAATGTATTTCAAAATTAAACTCTTAGCGTCATAGTAATTTACATAAGATCCCATCAGGGTTTTTATCATATTTTAAGACTTCATTAAACATCTGCAATATTTCAGTTTATTCCACTTACTTATCTAACTGCTATAAAGTCAAACTTTTTTGAAGAAAGTAAGTAAATTAATAGAAATCCATTTTAAAAATTTTTAGCCTTTGGCTATGCAATCTTTTACAGTAATCAAACTCAAAGCTCTCAGTTTCTATTAACCACCGGCATTTCCTTTCAGATTTCTAGGGACGTGCCCATAATACTAAACGCATAAACCAAAATTACTACCTTATCAAAAGCCATCTACAAATTTTACACGGTTTCACTATGGTTGCTGCAGACTTGCAATGATCACGAACAGATTGAAGAAGTTTTTATATCTTAAGTTTAAGTTATGCTAAAAAAAACCTATGTTACCGATCCAATGTTAACGTGATCATCCTTGTTTTGCAGAACGACTATGAATTAATACCAATCGTAAAGTCATGGTTTTTGGTTATATTTTGATTAACATATCAACTGCACTTGCCGATTGTACTTTGAAATGCTTCGTATTTGTGATGACTCGACTATGAGCCACTAGACAGTTTCGATTAATGTTAAAAGCTCGGGAATTTTTTTAGAAAAAGAAATCTTACAACTGATTTCAATTATAATCTTTTGTCCTTTCTTTCATGTGACAAGAGATTAAAATCTACGATTGTTTTTCGGTGATCCCAAACAATGCTTTAGAAATTTGACGATAATTATCGGGATTTATTCAAGCCATTATTTATTCTTTTGAAGCGTTGAATCTAGGATTTAATCTCCGTAAAATTACAAAAAATTTTAAGAAGTAAAGACACTTTTTAAATCCAAGATGAAAAGGCACGTCTAACTGGATTTTTTTAGGGGTGCGATTGCTTTTACGTTTAGTAAGCTAAATCGTAGAAGCTTAATGTTCATAAGACTATTGAGAATACAATATACACAGTACGACAAAAAAATTTTTTAATGTTTAATTACTTTTGTGTTTCAATTAAAAACATTTTTTCTGTATTTTAAAAATAGTTCAGTTTCACGGGATTTAACCTTCATTATGACCTCTTTTCATGGGTTTATTTTAAGGAAATAAACTTTAAAGTATTGCCTATAAACTGCTTCTTAATTTTCACAAAAATTTTTAAACTGAAACAAAAACTAAAAAAATATGAAAAATTATTCATTCGACAAAAACTTTTTTAGGAATTGTTATGATTATAAAAAAAGCAGTTTTTAAAGATTTCTTGATGTTCTTTCTTCAAAAGTATGTAGGTCTTATAGTGCAAGAAGCTTGAATAAACAAACACTCACATGCCCGTTGATAGCGATTTTAATTTTTTAACATAACAGTATCACAGCTGATAATAATTTTAATTTTGACAAATTTAGTCTTTTAGAAGTTATAAAAAAGTATTTCACAGTTTAATCTAATATGCTTAACCATGGAAAAATCTACCACAGGATTTTACTTTACAAGAAGATACTTTTGTTTAAATATAGAATCAACAACAGAGCTTCTAATAAACCTTAAAAAAATTGAATTAAGAATTAAGCATACTTGAATGCCGCAAGCAATTTAAGAATTTGCTCCGATTAAACATTGCAGTTCTTGCAGCAATATTTAGAGAAAAACTCAAAAACATGTCAAACACTATAGTTACAGGATTTGTCAAACAACGGAAGCTTTCTTTATGTTTATTTAGATTTCTGATTGATTGTCCTTAAAGCTGTTTTGTTTGCAAAAACCAATATAAATAACAAAAATTCTAAGTCAAATAAAAATTGCAGGACGGAAGTTGACTGCATTAAAAAACTCGACTAGGATTGCAGAAAAAAGATTCGTGAAATGGAAGAAATGTTTTATCTTCTGGTTTTACTCCAAAATGTATTTTGTAATTTAAAACTGGTACTTTTCAATTTCTTACGTTCTGATATATGCAAAAAAGTAATTTTATATATATTTTATAGATATTTTAATGAAGTTTCTTTTTTCGAAATCATTTGGTTAGCGCTTCGTGGCAAGTAAGTAGGACAATAGGCAATGTATTTAGTTATATGGTATTCTAAAAAAAGACTCAATTGTGCTTTTCTTATAAAAAAGTTTTTATGTACAACAAGAAGCAGTTTCTTTGTATTTCTTCTATTGTAGCATAAAGCCAATCAAAAAGCATCATTTCTAAATTGATATTTAAAAACAATACTTTTTATCTTTTTACTTGAATGAACCAATGCACCAACGTTTTTTAAAAAAACACAAATTTAATCTCGAGTTGCTACCGAAATTTGTGAAGAACGCATTGTGACTTTCAAGGATTTGAGAAAGTAGCCTGAGTATTGTAAAAATTTTGCTTCGCAAGAAGTAACAGGGTCAACTTGACGTACCTTGTTATTAGTAGATTTACTCCTTAATTGGTCATAAGCCTAATTATAATTTTAACAATTCTAACTGACTATAAAATGAAGGGTGCGTTGTGTAAATGCAAAAAAACTAAAAGAATAGATTGTATTTCAATTAATCTAAATATTAATTCCTTGAACACAAAAGAAAGTGAGAGCATGATTTGACAAATTGTTAAATGAAATTGAAATTAAAGTTTTTCTAAAGAGCTATTTGAAATATTCATACCAGATGCCATGATAAAGAGAACGATGATTTTTTAATCGTAGTAAATAGGCTGATTTAACACAGAATGCAAACGATTTTTTCGATGCAGAAATTATTGGGCTTTCATGAAATCAGTTTATGTTTTATCTGCACTCAACTGATTATTAAATGTCACGTGATTCAGAGAACGTTTTGCTGCTGTTGCAAGAATGTCAAAAGGTTTTCTAAATTAAAAGGTATTGTTTTAACAAGAAGTTTACATAATACAAAATGGAAAGCTCTTTACAATTTTTGGTGCCAGAACAAACTGCAAAGTGCTTAGTGGTGACTCAGCATTACAAACAGACTTTCTAGTTTCTAGCCAATTGCAGAGCAAATAACCTGTTCGAAACAAAATATGCATGACAGGCAAAAAATATTAAAATTAAATGTTTGGAAAACTGTTAAATCACTTTTTTTACTTTTTGTTTTCAATCAAAGCCTTAGATCTCTTGAATAACATTTGACAAAGCATGCAAATTCTTAATTAATCATCTCATGGAAAGACGATAAAAATTTTAGTTTTTTCACCTCTATCTTAGCGCCACAAAAGCACATGAATATGAATTAAAAATCTAATTTATTTAATAATTTTATTTTACTTCAAAAAAACTTTATTAGTTTGTGAAGAAAGAGTTAGTTTTTTAAAAAATTATTCTTAGCAAAAAATCTCAGCTAGATACCACTCAGCTCTATAAGCTTTCGTTTATTCAACTTCTTCAGATAACTATAAATAAAAAAGAAACAAATGATAATCGAACGTAAAAAATTTTTTGTTGTTAAAAGATATAATGAGGCATAAAAAGAATGAAACTTGTCCTTCATTCACCGCAAGAATCTTCATTTAGCTGAGATTTTTGCTAAGAATAATTTTTTTAAATAATTTTTTCAGTCTATATATCCTACATTAAATCAACCACTCTTTGCAAGTTTGGACCTGTTTTAGTTTTCCACAGTTCTGGTTTTTTTAGTTGTTTAGTCTGGGTTTTTGAACCATTCGATCTGGGCACCAAAACCAAAACTACACGTTTTTTTGACGATCACGGCGCAGTCGCGATGTCAATAATAAATAATTTCCAAAGCGGCCAAATTGGACAGTGCTGCCCATAACTATTGACATTGTTGGCAACACTGTGTCAAATTTGGCCGTTCTGAAAATCGAACCTTAGACACCTTAGACAAAATCGGACCTCTGAATGTCAATCACTACATTAACCGGGTGATACAGAAGGAAAAAATAAATTAAAATTTAGAACAGTGTTTGTCGACCTTTCTGTTGTCGCCGCCCCCAAAAAACTTTTTAATAAAATGTGTAATAAAAATGCGTAATAAAAAAATAATGTGTAATAAAAATATGTAATAAAAAATAATAAAAATGTGTAATAAAAAAAAAGATGATGAATGACAAAAAATGTGTAATAAAAAAAATTTTTTAATAAAATTTTTTTTATTACGCATTTTTTGTCATTCATCTTCTTTTTTTATCCTTCCAACTTGTAGGAAAACATTGGAGGTGTAAATTTAGCAAAACTATCAAGCGATTACCCCGACCTGCTTTCGGAGATAAGGTACTGCAATAAGGTCAGGGACGGATTAAAGATAATGAAGCCTAAGGCAAGTAGCTAGACTAACCTACAAAAGCTAATGGGGATATATTGGCCTACATAAAAAGTATAATAATTAGTGCAAAATAATCTAGCATGACCTAAAAGCCTTAACTTAAGGTCACGTTGTATAACAACGTATATTTAAAACTGCCTTTTCTTAGCCTTAAACCAGGCACATTTATGAAAGATGTCATCTACTTCAAACCTCTTACAACATCACTTTGTATAATAACTTAGACCAATGTTTTTTAACATAGGGGTCGCGTAAGTCAACCACACTTTGTTTATGTAGTTCTTTTCAAATCTCTAGCTACAAAAAGAGAACGAAAAGAAGTCGCAGGTTATCTAAAATCCTAAAAGTAGTCATAATTCGCAAAAGACTACACAAAAAGTTGAGATGCACTGACCTAAACCAACTATCATATTTGCTACAAAACTAAGGTGCAATTCGATCAATTTGAATAATAATGTTATCCTTCTCTCAAATAAATATAAGAAATCAAGATCTCAGCGACCTTACTCCAAATTCTACTTATATAAACTATCTACAATCGTAAAACATTCGAGATGAAAAATATGCACTTGAATTACTAATATCAGGAGCTTAAACACGTTGTGTAATACGAATCATTTACTGTTCAACAATGACGTTATCGCCACTGTGAGAAAATTCTATAACGTGGCTAACTTTAGGAGTTTAACGGAATAACTTTGTTCGTCTGCAATTTTACGAAGCAAAACTTAAGTGTTTTTATTCAACTGCAAACTTTTAAATTAAATTTAGAGTGTTAATGTGACAAATTACGTGGCCCATGCTTCCTCTGAGAACTAGAACATTGACCGTTCTCGTTAAGAATCAGGCGTTGGCAACTTTGAATTTTGACACACATGTGTTCTCCGATTGCAGGAATCGACAACCATCGAAACCAAAATATACAAAAAAGCTTCGATTCCAAGATTTTTTAGTGTACAATTTCAAAATAGTCTAGTTAGCTGTTTGTTTTTATTTTTGAAAATTATTTACGAGTAATTCATGCATCAATAACAAAGTATAAGAAAAGAAATAAAAAATGATTTTCAAAATGAAGTGGGAATTTGTAAATTACAAAAGAACAATCTACGGTTTGCGAAATTGAAATGCCTTAATATCTAATTTTAAAAAACTTAATCATAAAAGCGCAAGACATTTAAAGCAACAAAAACACCAGCTAGTTTTGAAAAATGATTGGCAGTTTAACACTACCTGCAACCAAAAATTTTCTATATTTCTTTTCATTGTATAAAGTTACGCAAAACAAGATGTCGTAATAAAGAAACTAATTGAAAACTTTATCTTTGCAACGGTCGCATTGATAAACCAGTCTCAGTTTTTAAATCAACGTCTTTTCTCGTCAATAAATTGATCCTTTACCAAACATTAAACTCAAATAAATTAATTGACACGTAAAAATCCGTAAACACGTGCATCAAAACAAAATAAACTTATTTAACTGATTTTTATAGTAGGCCATACTCTGTAAGATTTTAATTGTTATACTCTGTTATACTTAAATCTGTGTAATTATTGGTTTAAAGCATTGAGCATAAGGTGTTGGTTTTTACAATATCAAAAAGTGTGTCAATATTTTCAAACATTTTTAAACTCAAGTTTATAAGCTTATAAGTCTCATAGAAAATTGCAATTTGCAGCCCCAAGGTACAGAAAAAGTCAAAAATTCAATTACAGAAAGACAGCAATGATTATGCATGAAACTAGCTGAATAGCCTCGTAGATATGTGATTTTAAACAAAAAATTTAATTAAATTGAATTAACTATTCGTTGCTTGGTTCAGCCTCAGATTCATTTTTCATCTTTTCGGAATCAGCAACATTTTCTGATTTCTCGGCCGATACTTCAGCAGAAGAATCTGCATCAGCATTGGAACCAACCTCCGTCGAATTGGTCAACTCTTTTTGGTGCTCTTGTTTATCAGCTTCGATTATTGTATCATCTTTTTCAACTTCATTTTTAGCACAAGTCTTATCATCAACTTCATCAATTTGCTCGTTACTTGACTCAGGATCCGGGAACTTTTCGTCAGTCTTCTGCTCTTCCACATCCTGAACATCATCATTGGCTTCGGATCTTACAATATCAGAAAGATTTTCTTCAAATTTGGCTTCATCAGCCTCAATTGGATGGGATGGAGTTGTTTGTTCTGTAGCAGCGTTTTCATCAAGTGGTTCTTCTGCTGACTTTTGCTCTGGTTCAGATACTTCTGGAGGAAGAGCATTATTTTCAACAGTTTGGGAACCCTCGCCTGCAACAAGATTATCAGGTTCCGTTGATGCTTTTTCTTCGACTTCGTGTGAGTCTAAGTTCAAAATTGCTGACTCATTTATAGACTCATTCTCTGCTACTTCAGTCTGGAATGTCTCGGTAGGTGAGTCTTCAAGATGCACGCTTTTTTCTGCTGGTTGGGTATTTTCAGTTATAGTTTCGGTTGGTTGCGCATCCACAACTGTGCTTTGTAGTAACTCTTCTTTGCATTGGTTGACAGTGCCTTCGTTTGTTTCTTCTTTTTCAGTAGATAGCCCACTTGCGTCAGGTTCAATTATTGAAGTTTCATTTAAAACATCTGGCACTTCAGTTGAAGCTAAAGTATTTTCAGATGTTTGTTCAGCAGTTATGGAGATTTCCTCATGAATTTCTCCAACTTTGCTTGTTTCTGCCAAATTTTTTTGCGGCGATTCCGCTTTGGAGTCATCAACAATAGGGTCCGGCGGATTTTTATTTTCTTGACTCTTTGTGTTTTCGGAATTATACTCTTCTTGCTTCACCACGTCATTAGGTTTTTCTGTAGTTAAAAAAAATTAGAAACATTGTAATTTTCAACGTTTTAACCGATTAAAAGTTTTTACCCGAGAAAGGAGCAAGTTCAACTAAGAGTTTTTCTTCTTCCGTTTCTGGCTCTTTCACTTCAGTTTCTTGTTTTTCTGAAATACCCGTATTTCCACTTCGTTACCATTATATTTTAATTAAACAAGCAGCTCAAAAACGTTTATATACCTGGAGAAGTTACAGAAAGATCTTCTTTGGACTCGATTGGGTCTAAAACAAGACAGTTTAGATTATCATCAGCAATTATGATAGATTTTGTTATTTTCAGTGTTCCCTCTGAGAAAATTGTGTATTGCACAAATATATTTTTTAGTGTAAACAAGTAAATAGAAGTTGCGCCAGCAAGCTTTAATCAATTGCAGAAAAGATTTGCTTCGCAAATAAAAGCATTAAATGACTTTTTTGGTCTTCACTTTAATTACAGCGTGATTTTTTATTAAGCTCCAAGGGAATTCAATTCAGTCATGGGATTCAGGGGGTTGTAAGGTTTGCATGAACCCATTCTTGGAATGTCACAACTTTCAGCGAACTGTTCTTAACATAAACTCTTTTTCTTTATATTTCTGTATGATATGAGAACCTGTTAAAAATCGGTTCGTAAAATTGTGAATCCTATCACTTACTATATTCCCTACTACGAACATAATTGAAGGCCTTATAAAAAAAAGTTTTTCACCTTGATTGTAACATGATAATTTGGAGTTAAGCTTCAACCCCACTTTACTCAAAAAAAGGGTGTTTTGCTTTATTTACAAAGTAAATTTATCTTACATTAGATCAAAAGGAATCATTCATCACAACTCCAAAACAAAGGTCAGGAAGCCACGGCATTTTAAGCTGCTTAAAATCTAAATAAACATTTTTTACTTCCAATATTGGTATAGTTTTGGTGCGCAAGACCGAGATTTTACTGCGCAAATCTCTTGGCAGTGCGCACCTGAGTAAGAAGCAACACTGATCATTTTTATTTAACGCACCTTCAATAACTGTGGCTTCTTCCGGTTCATTTGGTTTTGCTTTTTCTGTTTTGATTTGTTCAGGCTCTGCGAGAAAAAAAGAATGAAAAAAGTTGATGCAAAAGAGTTGCTATCTTTTGTTGAATTCACACCCGAAAAAAGATGTTATTTACCTAGGATATTCTTTTTTGGTTTTGCAGTTGGTTTTTCGCGTTTCGCCAAATCATCGGCGCTTTTAGCTGCTTCAGCATTAGCTTCAGCCTTCTTCTTCAGCGCAGCGACGTTCAAAGTTTCGGTTTCATCTGGAGTAGATTTCTTTTCTTGCTGTTCCTGCTTTTTCTGGAGTGCTTTTTCTTCGGATTCCATGACTGCTTTTCGCTTGCGCTCTAGTGTTGCCATCCAGGGAACTTTTTCTTTGTCGTCTTCCTTTGTCTCAGAACTGCTTTTAACTCCGGTTGGTTTCAATTTAATCTGCTGCGACACGTTCACATCTTTTGCCGTTTCTTCTTTCTTTAGCTTTTCGCGATCGACTTTTTTTAATTGGACCGCTGGAAGAGCCTTGAGTGGCTTGGATGGGTCTTCTTTTTTGGAAGGTGAAGAAGGAGGATTTGAAGTTGACTTTAATCTTGATTTTCCGACGTCTTCCATTTTCATTATGGCAACTCCGAATTTTTGAAGCTGTGAGTAAAGAAAAACATAAGTTTTCATAAAAAATAAATCTATTTCTGATATACAAGTTGCCTTTTATTTTGGATGATATCCTGAACTGAAAATGCCCAAAATTTTATTGATTTAAATTTTAACCCATTAATAATCCTCAAACTTGATTTGCGATTTTTTTACTTACTTTTAATACAGAGCAACACAAGGACGGATTTAAGGGGGACTATCATGTTTATTCATTCTTTTTATTCACAAAAAAATATCGAACAGTTGACGTAGAGTAAATGTCAAAAGATTACCCGGATTTGCTGTCGGAGATCTCATGATATTGCCATCCTGTTCAAATTTTTGTTTTTTGGTTTATATTCAGAGATATGACTGAAATTTAGAGGTGCTTGCTATAAGACTACAAAGCAAAGGAATGTGTCTTTACTAAGGATACAGCAGAATAAGAAGAGTAGGTTTGGACCACGACCGCATTGATAGTGTTTTTACGTCAACAAGGCGCTCTCCTACTACGTCACGCTTCCAACGCAGTGGGTTTTCGGACTGTAAGTTAACTGGAGTTGACCTAACCAGCTAAAAAAGTTGTTACATCAACTTGGGGTTTTGATTGAGTATATACTGTAGAAATTTGAGAACCCATATAGAAGAAGTTGAGACTGTTGACTTTTACAACGCAAAGTGCAGAGGGCAAGGTTAAAAATGGTGTCCTGCCACATTATTCAAAATGCATTATTCAAAATGAAACCCACGTGCATATCCAATGCATTATTTTAGCGCAGATTGAGCTTCGTCTTGTGAAAATCATGCAAGTTTGCAGTCATTCGCAATTTATTTTCAATTTTAACAAAAACTTGTTGACTATATCAAATTGTCTTTCATTAGAACTCGAAAACTAAAAGTATTAAATCATTCTTATTCAGATAAAACAAAAAGACTCAGTTTATTTTAATTATGTTCTACACAATGAGTGCAACCAGTGATGGCTTTAGTACGGAGCAAACGGAGCGGCCGCACCGGCCTCCCCTAAAAAGCGTCAAAAAGTGGGCTCCCCTAAACAAAATATTGCTCTATTTCTTCATACCCTGACCATGTGGCTCCCACCTAAAGAGATAACCTTTTTTTAAAGATCACTTTTTTTGAGGTCTAAAAGAAAATTTTGAACACGAAAAAGTAGCCTCCCCCTTTTGTAAGGCTATCACTGAGTACAGCTACATGATGCTATTATAGTTTTTATAGAAACAATTGTAGCTTTTTCAGGATTTCTTACACATGAGATATCGAACAGTTCTGTTCTCAGCAATTCTACGATCTACTCGGTTTGTTATTGCATTAAAAATTTTGCGAGGCAGCAATAGTTTAAACTGTATATGTCCAACGTCACTGAAGGATTGCAAAAAGCCAATCAACATTTAAGGCATGTAGTTTTATATGCAATCTCGAGAACAAAGAAAAATGTTCAGATAATAGTTTTTCAGAATATCATTGCACTAATGGTTTTTTTCCTTTCCTGGATGGTATACAGGCTTAACTATTGAGAGAATAGTCCGGATATGATAATGTTGCCTTGATGCAGTGTTTTAAGAGCTTATGTTAGGTTAACAAGATTAGCGATCAATTCACCGCATTTAAGAAACTGCTTTCTTTTATAGAAAAGATATTGACCAATTTAAAAAGATTGTTGCAGCTCAAGTACAACGCTGGTTTGCGCTTCGTCACCGAGAAGATAAAATAAAAAAAAATCTGATTTAAAATAGGCGGTTATAGCAAGAAAACGTTAATTTTTTTCTATATTATCAGTAAAGCTTTGTATATTTGGTACTTTTCCTGTAACGTCCGGCGTAGCAGAAAGTAAACAACTGATAACAGATAAGTTTCACGTGCGGCAGCTTGGCCAATTGGTGGCAGCGCCGTTTGATGGCAAACGCCGTCTTGATCGACAAGCTAACTGTTCAAAACCTAATCACCTTACTTTGTTGCTTCGTTGGGAAAACACTTTAGGGCACTTTCCTCTGCTTAGACATCTTAGCAATTATCTCTAAATTTTAGTTATACTCCTTAAACTAAAAAAAACATTTAAACTTAAACAACGATATCTTGACATTTTAAAGCAGGCCAGGGTAATTGCTTTGAAGTTTGCTCTAAGTATAATATCTCCAACTTTTTCTGCGAGTCAGGAGGAGAACAAAAATAATAGTAAATGTGTATAAGGGTGTCTTTGTTCTCTACATGTAGTTTTACTTGATGGTAATTCCACTATAAATGTGGACGAGGTTTGTTTAACCAATAGATACGCTCAAAAATAATTAACCGAAAAATTTTACTTCAATAACCTTTGTTTCAAGTTTTGCTTGTTACTGTTTTTCCGATGTTTTTGGAGTTATAGCCCATGCAAATGTAATAGTTTTCTTTGTTGCCTTCTAATCCCAATTTGAAAGGAATATTTGCAGGATACTACATAATACCGTAATAGCTTATCAAACAATGGTCTATAACGCTGTTCTATTTTTTAAGGTCCAACTTTTTTATTTTCTTATCTTGTTCGATTGACATTGAAATTCTGCTCCCCTCCAAAAAAACTCCTAAATCCGTGTACGTATACTACAATGTTACCAAAAGCATACATTACCTTTTCTTTTGGAGACGAAGGGGCTTCTTCTTCTTCTTTTTCTTTTTCTTTGCTGCTATTCTATGTTTAAGAAAAAGACAAGAAAACTGATTAACGTAATAAAAAATAATGATCATTAGCTACGGTTATTAGCGCATCCACTTTGGAATTTGTAGTGCTCTCTCGGTTTTTCTAATTTCATGTTGTAAAACAAATCGCCACTTTTCCACCGTTGATAAGATTAAACATAGAAAAAAGTCAATAATTACTGCGAGTTGCGTTTGGAAATACAAAGATATTGCAGTACTTACCCGTTTAAATTTTTTTCTAGTGCATATACATTGCTGTCACTAAACCACTGTCACTCCAAAGCATGTTTAGACAAAGTTCAACTGCCTCTTTTATGCCAAAAGATTCGTTTTTAACATTTACCTCCAGAAGATTTTCTTTGGACTTTTTCATCTCGGACTTCGGGATAGCTTCGTTTTTGATTCTTTGAAAGAAGATGGCGTGCTTTCGATAGTCGGATCTGTCCTGCTTCATGCGGACTTGTGACGAAGAAAGGACTGAGCGAAGTTCCCATCCGTTCTCACCGAACTTTTCCGCTTCGTCCTCGAGACTTTCTTGTATTGTCTGAAAAGGAGGAAGATCTCGACTTGTTCTTCTTCACGCTTTCGATTGCGGTGAAATATTAACCGTCAATTGAATAAAACAATGTACTTTTTATACCAATCGCAATTGTTTGCAAAGTAAAATTTTTGTTTTTGCTTTGACAATGAGAAAAGTTACCTCTCAAAACGTCAACGTATAAATAAAATGTTTTCAATTGCATTGGCTCTTTGCTTTTTGTTAAAAAAGTTTTTGTTTTTTACTTTTTACATAAATGGTTCACCGTCATTTTTTAAATTGTTTTAATCAGCGCGTTATATAATTACGACATACTCATAACAGGAAATTTTGAATTCATAAGTTCCGCTAGCGTAATGCTGGCTTTTTTAGCGAAATTATTGTGGTAAAATTCTGTAACCAACGCTTTTAATCAGAAAAAAACTTAAAACTACTTACATCCTCACTCGGAACCCAAATTTCTCGCGTCATGCTGTCGTAGGTTGCGGGGTTGGCGCCAGCGTCATTGTCCGGGGTTGAAGGTTTTTCGTAAAAACATAAAGTGGAAACTTTAAATTCTCTTGGTTTTGGTTTATTTGATTTCACATCTTGAGACTCTAAGTAAAAATTTTTTATCAAAATTAAACCATTGACTTCATTGTTTTTCATCACTTTTCTATATGCAACTTAAAATATTTAGTAAATTCAATGAATTGGAACAGTATAAGTGCTTACCTTCTTCTAGTGGGCGTATATTTCCAACATTGATCACATCAACCAACCTTGAATTGTCTTTGATTATATTTAACCAGTTTTGAGACCAAGTAACGTTTGTCTTGCGATCTGACTTTGGTGTTTGGTTTTTCTTCGCTTTTATGACCTCTTCTGTAGTAAATATCTTTTCATTAATATTTTCTGTAGTTTTTTGTTTATGTAAGAAAAATTGTGTTTCGTTATTTTTGTTTAATAACTTCACTAGAAATAAGAAATTATTATGACTTATTCAACAATAAAAAATTTTTGTGAAATACTTATCAATGAAAAATTTTTGTGTAAAATGTCTTTTGTTTAATTTACGAAGGTTGGATGTCGCTTTTAAATCACTTGAAAAAAGTGACTGCCGGTGAAATTTTTTCTGCTGTTTTTAAGTTGTACTTAGAAACTTCTTTTTTTGTTTCAATCCGATTTTAAAAAATCGATTGAAATGCAGTTAGACAGTGATGCGTTGTAAGTGAATATTTCCTTGTCAATAGTTGCAAAAGCATACCACTGCAATATACAGGAAAAAGCGCTTAACTACTGTTTGTACGTTAGTTTCTGAATAGAAAATTGCCCAAAGCATCCGTGTTGACGGCAGATAGACCAGTAATCTGATTTTACACATTTTTATGATCGTAGTTGCACTGTATCAGCTCAAACAAATCTTCCGTGAGCAAACTGTGTTGCAAAGTAAAAAAAGTATTTGGTACAATTAATCTCAATTTAATCTGAACCAAATTTGAATTAACATAAATCATTTTTGATGTCATTGCCAGTGTACCGTACTCGAACACTTCAAGGATTTGACAGTGTGCACTGTGCAGTGCTGTAATATAAAAAAAATAACAAAAAAAACAAAATTTTTAAAACGTTTACAATGAATGAGAGTATGTAAACGCCCGGTTCATAGTCGCTGGACCGTGACCTAACATTAAAAATTTGAGATAAGCCAGATAAGATCAACTATGCTTTTAATTGCTTAACATTTCTCGTTGGAAGAACGACGTTTATTTTTAGCTCTGCACGTTAATCATGACGTAAAAAGAGGGCAGGAAAAATCGGTCTTTTGCTACCGGCGATTTCAGTTTTTTGCCAAAAATTAATTGCAATGCAATGCACAAACGTGCAAAAGATTCGGTTTCTAAAGAGTGATTTGACTTCTTCCCCCAACTTTTTTCTCTTAATGTGTTTAAAACACAAATTATTTTTAAGTTGAAAAATAACTTTAAAAGTGTTGTATTGTTTTACTAAAAACCAACGATTTGGATTAATTTTTACATACATGCATATTAGCTATTCAGGATTAACAAAACATCTTTATAATGCCTTGAGAAAAAGTAAAACCACGCAACTGTGCCCGAGCACAATAGAACTTTTTTCCTGTTAAAAACAAATCGTGAGCGTCGGCGTGCGCAAAAGGAAATAATTTCTTGGTTTAAGTCGGTGACTAAGTCTTCTTACGAAAATTTCAATGAATGAAATGTTACCTGTGCAAGTTGTCTGGTTAAAAGAAACTTCGTATTCATATGACGGCGATGCATCACTTTTTGTATCGTAAAGAAACACCATGCGAAGTGTGAGACAATTTTCTTTCTCTTCTGGAGATTTTTTATCTTTTTTGGTTGCATTTTCTTCTTCGGGAGATTTTTTATCTCCTTTGGTTGCGTTTTCTTCTTTTGGAGATTTTTTGTCTTCAGTTTCCTTTTCTTCTTCAGAAGATTTTTTATTTTCTTTGGTTGTGCTTTCTTCTTCCAAAGATTTTTTATTTTCTTCAGTTGCGTTTTCTTCTTCCGAAGATTTTTTATTTTCTTCGGATGCGTTTTTTTCTTCCGAAGATTTTTTATTTTCTTTGGTTGCGTTTTCTTCTTCAGGAGATTTTTTATTTTCTTCGGATGAGTTTTCTTTGGTTTTTTCGACTTTACTTTCGTCCACTATTAAAGTTTCCGTGTTTTTCGACGTTGAAAGCACGACAGAAAGAAGCCTTCCACAATTGGCTGCTTCAGAGGAAATCTTCAATCAAACAAAAAAGTATTAGCGATTTACACTAAAAGCTCATTAGCATGATGATAACATTCTTACAAACATATTATGTAGGGCTACGTATAGTGGAAACGGAAATCTACTGTGACGCAACGGCACTTGTTGTTTGTATTCTATTTAGTCGTCGCAGCCGATTTGATCTTGTCTTTTGTCGTTTACGAGTGTATTTTTGTAATGATCACAGTGCAAAAAATCCCGGGACCCGCTTTAACCATCCGTTTATATCAAGACGCTAAATCGACCTTAGGATCAACAAGCTGACTTGGGTTTGAACCGATTGTCGTTGTTTTTTCATTCGCTTGATGGAATGTTAAATGATCAACTACCCGCTTTCAGATCGATAACCTAAACTTAATCACCACTCGGAAAAGAATTTTTAGTCACTCTTCTATTGTATCACGCGTGTTTGAGTGTGCGTGCAATTTAAAACATCGCTATTTGATTCCTGCTTCTTTCGCCTTTATTGCAAGCTATATAATTAGTTTACTAAAAACCCTGATGTCTGTAAAGCAACTACTAAAAAAAAGGTTTTTGGGATTAATAGATAAAATAAAATGTTTTGTTCATTTCGTTTTGCTTTATTTGATACTTGTTTTTTGTTATAGTCATCCGGCGCAACTGCAACTGTGACTATACTTCTTATCCAGTGCATGGCACAGCAGTTTATTATTTGGTTCCTGATCATAAGATTGCAGATTGCGGTACTCATTGCAACGGTTAAGTTGCCGAGATACCTGCAAACTTGTGTGGCTGTTATTGTGTTTCGCGCTAGTTTTTAATCACCCGTGGCGTCAAAACCTTTTGTCTTTTAAGAGCTTCAATAAAATCTATAATAAACTCGGTTAAAATTAATGACATCATCGGTATATATTATTCGCGTCTTACAGAAAACCGTAGACGTCGCGAATTAAAACGAGTAGATTTTTTCAAAAACTTATTTAGATAGGAAAAATCGAAATAACGAGGACAACTCATTAAATTTTTATAGACATTTTGATCGATACCAAGATATACTATTGACTCGATATAAGCGGTTTTCTTTTGAACAAATTTCTTTGAAAACAATAAAAACGATAACATTTATTTTGATGTCGTTAATCGCATATGTATATTATTACTAGCATGAAAGTAATTAAAATCAAGATTTTCCTTTAATTTAAAAGCCTTTTGGCTAAATCATAGACGCAACTACTCAACAAATAGTAATCACCGGAACATAGCGTCGCTAACCGTATGCTATAGTTTGCTTCGCCTGTAAATATAGAGTTTCTAAATATATTGAAAGTCTTTACGTTAGTTGCTTTGCCAATTCTTTTGTTTCGGCTCATTGGCGAAAACCAAAACAATTTCAAACCATTTAATACCGGGCATAAAGTGTATCCTACTTTGAACTCACAAAATAACAGTTCACAAATCAAATACATCTAAACCTATTTCGAAACTTTTTGGATGATTTTTTTAAACTCGTTTATTATAAACTATGATTTAAAACTGTTAGTTGTTTGGAAGCGACACACATAGCCCAACTCTTTTCTTATATGGCTTTAAGCCAGGCCTGCCCAACCTTTCACTCAACCGATTTTTTTCACTTAATGTCTTTTCGGCCGCAGTTGTTATGAGAATCAAAAGCAACGTTCCGATAGTCGTTTTCATTTTGATAAAATTAACTGTTTTAACTAATTACAGCGGTATTTTGGATAATATCATTACAGCTTATTTCATATCCGTTCTATTTTAAATGGCGTTTACTTCACATAACCAGCATCACTACAGCGCAAAAATTGTCAGTCAAAAGATTGCCATTGCTTTTCTCGCATCAAGTGGTCAATATCGGGTTCCAAAGATGTTGTCGCTAAACGTAAACTGTCTTCAAGATGGTCATCGGAGATAGCTGATCGGTTTTTTGATTAAGTATATTTCATGCAAGAAAATAATTGTTTGCAAAGGTACATGCAGCCAAAAGTGAAATTTGCCGTGCTGCTTGTTTCTTTCAGCTTGGGAAATTAATGCGAAGGCACACGCTTTTGATAAAAATCAAGCAGCGGCATTTCGTTGAACTTGTTTTTAATGCAATCTCTACATTGCAAATCAATAAGCTCCATTTGAAGCTCTCTAGGAGCATCTTCCGCTTTAACAGAAAATGGTTGCGTTTTCTCTCTTGCAAACGAAAGTCTTCGAAACGCTTTTCAAATTCGTTTTGCAGTTGTGTAATGCCGCAAAAACGGATGCGTACTCTTTGCAATTGAGTTGCTCCATCTCTTGAACGTGAGAAAGATTTTTATTGTTGAGCTGCTTTTTGAATAGTTTTAATTTTTTTTGAAATACTTTGATATGGCTGAAAAGAACATGGATTAGTTGTGCTTTTGGTTGGAGCTTCAGCTTTACCGTCATTAAATGATCAGAAATATCAGTAAAAAAGCAAAGTGCTATGGATTCGGGGTGGTTAAATTCATGCACAGGTCTGTTTTTTGATGTCTGGAATAACTCATGAACTCTTGAATAGCGTCTTTGAGTTCCGCAATTCTTTTCAGCACCTTCGCACGACTTAACCAATGTACGTCGCTGTAATAAATAACATCAACATGATCAGAACCCCACTCGTTGCAGAGAAAGTTTCAAAATTGACAATGCTTCAAACTTCTTGCTCGAATGAAATTAACTATTTAAATAACCTTTATCACAGATTTAAACCGTAAAGACTTTGCACATAAATTTTCTTGGTGAATAATGCAATGATAATTTACAAATGCACTGTTGACCTTATCCCCTTTTTTTAATAGAGCAATTAACCCGGAGTGTTTACCAATCATGGCCGGCGCTCCATTTGTTGCTACCCCCGAAAGATTCTCTACTCCTAATGCGTAACACATTCTTAAGCGATTGTAAAATTTCAGTTCCTCTTGTTTGGCCTTTCAGTGAAGAAAGGGACAAAAACTCTTCAATGAAGAAAGGGACAAAAACTCTTCAATGACATTAAAATCGCTATCAATACCTCAAATAAATATACCCAATTGAACCGTGTCAGTCAGATCTGTGCTTTCGTCCATAGCAAGAGAATAAAAAATGCTTCTGTGGAGTTTTTGTTTTAAAGTGCTTTCTACATTGCCTGCCAGCTCTTCCACTATTCTGGTAATAGTGTTTCGAGAGGGACTGATTTTTTCAAAGTCTTTCACGCTTTTTGGACAAACAACTTCCGTTGCATCAATTATACATTTTTTCAGAAAATTTCCGTCGCTGAAAGATTTTGAGTTTATAGCAATTCCTTTAGATATAGCATAATTGGCTCTAACCGAGCCTTAACTACTTGAAGCAACGTTTTGAAAAACAGCTTGCTGTGAACGAACGGATTTCAATAACTGCTTCACGCTCGAACGTATTTTCAAATTTGGAATGCTTGCTTGTGTAGTGCCGTCTCAAATTGTATTCTTTCATTACAGATACTGTTTCCTGACAAATTATACATAGCGGCTTCCATGATTTTCGATGAAAAAATATCTTTTTGTCCAACTATCTTTGAAATTTTGCTTTTCGTCAAAATAAGAACGTTTTCTGTTGGCACTTGAGGCCATTTTACTGACTGGGTTTTGCTAAATATTCAAAAAAAGGCCGAAACAACTCGTTTTAATCAACTTTAATTTTCAGCCAGACAACAAAAGCAAACAACGATGCATTTAGAAAACTGCCGACTAAATGAAAAATGATCGATCGCAATTCGTTTTTTGCCACCTATGGTGCGCAGACTCCAGTAGAGTTGTTTGAGAGAAACAGCACATATAAGCGCTTTATGATCTTTCTTGCTCGTATACCTCGATCCATTTCTTCAGAAGCGTGAAATTTTGCGAAGCAAAACAATAGAATCAATTTAACTGTCTGTCACACGAAACCAGTTATAAAACGCTTTAAAACTACTTAGCCTACTACTTTGTTTACAATTGAAAGTGTGCAACGAATTTTTACGTTTATTCCCAGGCCAAAGGACTCCGCGGGCCGCGGGCTGGGCACCCTTGCTTTAAGCGAACATGTTAAAATCTAGCGTAAAGTTTCTTAATCTCATTTTTACAAAACAACAATAAAACAAAAAAACAAAAAATTGAAAAACTAATTTATTTATTTATTTAAATAAAGAAAAACTAATAAAGCGTCTACATTCAGGTTTAGATTTTAAAACTTTTTCAATAAACATGAGAAAAATTGACTCCAATATTTTTGAAATTAGGTGTTTTAAAAAACGATATACAGAAACTACAGCAATTTGCATGTTAATACTTATTTGTAGTTTCAATTTATTACAAGCATTGCAAAACATCATTTCATTATTGATTAAACGAGTTGCTCAAAATGGCTTGAAATAGAAAAATTAAAGAACCACAAACTTCTCTTTGCGTATAGTTTTAGAACAGAAAAATCATCACAGCCATATTTATATCACTCATTTATCTTCCGCAGTTGCTAGCTATAAATTAAACTCGTAGCAAACAATCACACCAACTTTCTTTTGGAAATGTCAAGACATTTTCGGGTTGTGATTATCGAGTTGAGAAGAGCCAGCAAAAGATTTTAAATTACTATTTAGCATAATGATCTTTTTCGCTTTTACGCAGACAGGGTAAAAAAAGCAGGGTTGTATTAATTAGTTCTGAATTCTTTTATTAAAGCAAATTTTTTTAAATAGGAAAGAAATAAATCAAAATTTGAAATACCTAAAAATAACACTGTATTTTTTCAACAACTTTTTTGCTTTTTATATTTATATTTTAACACTATTTTTTGTATTCGCAACCTATGCGTTTGATCTTGTGCTTACAAAGTCATACTTTTAGATTTATCTATCTTCAATAACATGACAAGTTGATGTCCTAATAAAGCCATTTAAGCTAAATTATAAATGGGTCACTAAGAAAAATAGCATCGCAACAAATAAGAAAGTGCTGCAAACTAAAACTTTTATACCCAGTTCGTGATTAATCATAGCCTAGGCTTAATTAGCTCCACTACAGTACACGCATCATAAGTTGCCGAACGGTCCAGTTTTAAAATTCCCATTAAAATATTTAATAATAAATATATCATTATTTCCAAAAGTAATATAGAAAAATTAAAACTTTATTTATTTCATAAGTGATTAAAATATGAGCCTATACAAGAATTTATATCGCAAATTGCATGGAAAAAGTGTACATGGCCTAGTACAAATGCCAATGCAGTTTATGGCAAGAAGGATATAACTTTCTCCAATTGTTAGGGCAGAGCCTTTGTTGCTAAATTTAGTTTTACGAATTCATTGTAGGACCGTTGCAATAGTGGCTCTAAAAATGGATTTATTTTGATATTTGTATCAAGATATAGCAGTACAATATAAATAAATGTATATATATTTGGCTGATATTGTAAAATAGGTCTATTTACACTTTTAATAACAACTTTTAAAAGGGCTAAGTGACAACTGTGAAAAATGATGTTAAAACAATAAACATATTACAAAAGATTTTTGTTTTTTAAGCTTAAAATTCGATAATGCCAAACATTTACTTGAGATGCGTTTCACGAGAATCGTCCTAAAATTTTCATCCATTAGGGTTAACTGATCCACTGAATTTAACAAATTAAGCCTGTAATGCCAAACATGTAGACCTATTAAATTAGGAGCTATTGTCTATTGGAAGTTGAGGATTTCTTTAAAGTTGATGCTATCACTATCTTACCATTTTTTGTAGTTCTTCGGTGTACGTTCCTTTTTCAATGGCCGATATTTCCTTTGAAAATTCTTTTACACTAAACGCGAACTTGTCGTGATGGTTGATCCTGAAATAGAGGTAAGAAATTGAAAAGTAGTATGTGTATGGACAAGAGCTGCATATAATTTATGTGGAATAGCAAACTGACTATTCGTACACTGTTTAGCATATTTAAAAGTGCTTTAATAAATTCACTATAGCTAACGTAGCAACGGTTAAAGATTATGTTACAGGCAGTTAGGAACGTAATACGGAAGAAATAAGAGACTGAAAAAATAAAAATGAGCACACGTCTGTCACTTCTCATTGTTACTCTTCATGTCAGTGTTTCTCAACCTGTATGCCGGGGCATAATAGCGCGCCGCGAAAGATTTCCAAGCGTGCTGCGAAACACCAGTTCATCTATCCACGATCCTTTCTTAGAGACACTACTTTTTAAGGACGAAAAGCAAGAAATTCGAGACAGATTCAAAGTGAAAACCCCCCCTTTTTTTTAAAGAACACTACTTTTTAGAGACGAAAAGTAAGAAATCTGGTCAAAGTGTGCCGAATTTCGAAAAAGTCCCAAATTGTGCCGCAGACAGAAAAAGGTCGAGAATCCCTGTCTTACAGTATATTCTTACATGATGTTCAAAATCGTTTGTGTTGCTTCCATTTTCTTCAGCGAATTTTCTTTTTTTGTTCTCGAGCTGTGAAAAAGAAAAGTGATCATCTTTTTAAAGTTTGAAGCGGATAAAACTAACAAGCTTAAATAATTTTAATTGCAGTGCACGAAAATATCAAAAATAAAACTCCAAGCTTTTTCAATTTCTTAGCAGTTCGTAGATTTAGAGTCCTTAAGAAATGCCTTTTTGTATTTCAATTCTTGTTCAAGGCCTACTATTAAAACAAAGTTCTAATCAGTCTTTTCAGGCTTTGAAACCAAGCTGATCAAAAAAGCAGTAACCAGTCAGATAGTTGAAAAATTATTTTTATCAAAAATAGTTTTTCAGAAATTAAGTGTATAATGAAGCACAAAGAACATGACTTCGCTGGAAATTTGCAAATTCTAAGGTTAAATTGTAAGAAATAAAAGCATTCTAGCCTATTCGGTTATCATTAAGAGAACGCGTTGTTCATTCTCTTTTGAGAGTTGCGAGAAAAGGAAGATGACAAATTACCAGAGGAAACGATACTCTATACTAAAGTGAAGCAATTAAGTAATTTGAATTCACACAGCTCAGGCGAACAGTTTTATTGAAAATTATGCGACTTAGTGCGGTTCGAAAAGAGAACATCAGTTTTGGTTTCTGTTATTAGAAACTTAAAATTGGAACAACAAAGCTTACTTCACTTTCGGTCGCATTAGATACACGATATGGGTGGTACTTGAACCTGGCAATTTATTATTGCTTTCATCGGATGATTTCGGCTCCTAAAAATACAAAAATATTAGGAAAGAATCATAAAATTATTTGAAGAAAAGATAGGTGCATGGTTTATATAGGATCAAGTAAAGATGGTACATCCATTACGCTACTAGTAAAGACCATACATTTCAAAAAAAGTCTGGTAATGACACGCATTCCAAGCTGACCTAGTAAAGATTATGCATTATGTTCAAAATTCTTGAAATCCCATTAAATGAATTAAAAGCATTACCTTCAACCCAATTTAATTAATAAAATATGGATATGGTTTAGTTAATAAAATGTGGATATGGGTTTGAGTTAGGGTTAACCCTATCCTATAGTTAATAAAATAAGGGTTAGAGTTAGGGTTCTTATAATTTTATTGTCCAAAATGTTTTATTTAAAATTATACATGCCAAAAAAAACTTAGTGAGGATTATATATTGCCAAACTGACGAAGATGATACATCCCTGAATCAACATAGTAAAGCTAATACATTCTTTTCAAAGTGGGATGTATCATCTTTACTTGATCCTCCTTTCTATAAATTTCTGGTAGGCTATAGCGCACAAACAAGTGAAAGACGAATGAACCACAAATTTATTCGAACAGGTCAAGAATGGATATTGTCGTTAATGGAGGCCAAAACCTCATTCAATTTTTATATTAACCCGAATTATCCCAATGACTACATTTGTAGTCATTTGTAGTCATTATTTCAAATGCATTTTCTAACTAAAAATAACTGTTTTTTTTATTATTTTAGATTATGAATAGCTTTGAGATATATAAAAGTTGTAAAATATCTTTACAAACACTGTTTTAAGTTGTGCCATAGAATTGTACAGCCTATCAAAGTTTTTAGTTTTTAGTTTTTTAGTTCTACCCTTGGGTTAATATGGGTTAAAATAAGTTATCTGCAATATACGTGTAATGTAACAGTTTTCAAATATGTTATGTAATGTTGAGTTGATCTATTGGCCTAGACGTGGAAAACCAAACACTTCAAAACTGGCTCGATTTTACAATATCTATTTATTTAAGCCTCTTATTCAGCAAATAAGACATGAAGCAATACCGAACAAAGACCTTCAATTGCGTTTTTTTTTTATTCAAACTTGCTGTTTATTCGGCTAAAAACTTTTACGGAAAATTTAATGAAACAATTGTTTTCTACACGTAAAACAAATAAACTTCAATCAAGGGTTTGAAGAAAATACAAAAAAAAGTAACGAGATATTGTACATTGCTGCAGCAAATGAATTGACAGTTTTAACTAGGTAGCATGGATTGCTGCTTCGACGCAAATTTAAGACTTTATTGCCATAAACCTAACTGGACAACTTCATCCATTTTTATCTGCTCAGCAGACAAGACACTTAGCTCTGAATAAATTATTTAATTTAAAATTATAAACAGAATAGAAAACTAAGCCCAAGGAAAATATCTTTGTTTCTCATAAAAAAGTTGGGACAAAATTGTTTAAAATTGGTTCAGGTCTAAAGACTTTTCTGTCAGACAAGTACAAGGTCATAGCCTACCAAATGGTTGCAAAAAGTATAGGACTATATTACAATGTAAGTAAATTTATTTTTCAAGCGTTCAAAACTTTTGGCAGTTTCTGCTAACAGAAAACAAAAAAAGAACTTAATTAACCTTACTTCTTCAATAAAGGAATTTCTCCTGAGCTTTGACGGTTTGCTGCCATCAATTTTAGGAACCACCAATGAAAGTTGATAGCCTTGTCTATATGCTTTGCTAAGCACTGATATAATTGATTGCCGTGGAAGTTGGCTATGTGATCTTTTTCTGCCTTCGCCTAAAAATGATCAGTTTGATGCGAAAATTAATCCAGTAAAACCTACCAAAATCAATTAAAATTATTTTCTTTGGCATACTTAGTGTAAAATAGGCGCAGCCTACATAAATCAAAAAAATGTCTCGATAATAGAAAAGTCAGGTAATACGGTTCTTCACAAAAAATTCAGCTCTCTTTAGAAAAAGCTGGAATTTTCATTTTATCGGTTGCTTTCGACTCCTTGGTGTCGTCGTGTAGTGTCTTCTGTAAAAACTAACCACGTATAAAATGTAAGAATTAGGTCAAAACTGCCTTTAAACGACATCGACATGAAGTCGACATATACTGTAGTATCAAAAGTACTTAATTTAATGGACACTAATAAGTACTACTAGGCTGAAGAACTTATATGAGCTGCTTTTCTCAAACTAGCAAAATCAACCGATTTAACAAACGTCAAAATCAACAAATCATTAGGAACCAAAACAAATTTTGATGAGCATTTTTATCGACAAAGGCTTAATTGATTGATTCCACTGGCCATGCTATTTACCTAACTCTTCTCTACAAAAAAACAATAGAAATTTAATCGGACTGAAATTTCCCAGTGTCTCCGTAATTAAGCTGGAGCAGAAACATCAAAATGGATAAACGACTTCAATTGTTGTATATTCACCAAAACACTTCGTTCATGGTATGTCCACCTATTAAGCTAAATCCATCTAAATCACGTTTAATACAACACTAACAACACAAATAAAACCAAAAACAATATCAACTCACTTTTCTGCACTTCGTAGCATTCCACGCTTACATCCACTGCTGTGTACTCCCTCGGCCGGCCCTCGTATTTTTTCACTTCATTTTCTGATAAGCTGCAGTGAGTTGTATCTTTTGTCACAAAAAGATCTAATTTTTTAGAATTTTTTTGACCCATAATTGTAATTACATGGTCTGTTAGTTTTTAAAATTATTAAACAATCACTTTTCGATTTTTGAAATTAACAAAACAACCTTAGTAAAAACATAAAGCGATTGATTATTATCGAAACTCCCAGTGATTTGCTGCTATTCAGATTGATTTAAGAAAGTGCCTACCATGCTCAGGTGCAATAAGGCAATGAAACGCCATGATCTTGACTTGCTTTTGCACATTATGTATTACAGTGACAGGTTTAATTTTTGAGAAATATGATTGTTTTAAATCAACTGATTGTTTTTTGCAACATGACTATCAATAATACTTTAAGTCCGCCGTATCAATAACACATTTCGCTATAGGCAGGGTTATCATCCGAACTGACCACCAAAGTGAGGGGGTACCAAAACGCGCGAGTTGTAGTTTTTTTAAAAACATTTTTACCATGGCAACGTCAAGTAGAGACAACAAAAATGTGAATCCACAGAAAAAATTATTTCCACGGGATTCCTCAGAAAAATGCACAAAAATAAGTCATTTTTTGGTTGAACATCAAGTAAAGACTATAAAGATATTTTTCCTTGATGCTCAACCAAAAATAACTTTTCCTGTGGATTTTGTTTAGGGAGAGGTTTTACCTTAAAAATGCGTTTGAAAATTTATTAACAATATTGATGGAAATTAAATACTTAAAATAAGCACTTTTCTTGGAAATAAGCACAATAATCACAATTAGATAATCACAATGGAAATAATAATTAGACGATTATCATAAAAGTATGCACAAATCTAAGATACAAGCACGAAATGGCAACCCTGATTATAGGGCAGGACTACTAAATCAGTTTTAACAAAGGTCAAAAAAGGTCATCACTTGAAACCGGGAAGCATCTGTCACATTCAAGAAGCTACAACTTAAACAACAACAGGATCCGGTCTGAGGGTTTGAATGAACTCGATCCAAACTTTAGTCCAACAATGATGTAACCCTTTTGTAGGCGAAAAAAACTTGCAGATATTAACCAATTACGATTTTAACTAAACTAAATCTACGAAACTCAATTTTTACGAAACGTCGGTAGGAATGACAATCACTACGCTAACTGAACAATTAAAGCAAACCGTTAGAAATGAATTACAAGAACTCGTAAGACTGACAGACAAAAAAAATTTCTTATTGTTGTTTTCAAAATTCTGGCACTGGCAGCAAGGTATTTTTACTTGAGCTTTAACGTTGGAATCAATTAAAAGTTAATTTGATAGGCAGGCTTTAGCTTTTCTTGCAATATTTACTATATTATGCTAATTGAATCGGTCTTCTAAAACCTGCCCGAAAGCAAAATCTGTCAAAAACTCGTACTGATCCAAACATTCTACATTCCTCTGCGCCGCAAACAATTGTTTGACTACTGCTGCTTTCTGAAACGTGAGTGCGGCTGCAATGAATGTAATACCATATCACGAAGCATTTCCTTTTGACTGGTAGTTTGCAGACTCTCAAGGGATAATAACGACAAATCATACGTCTTAGCGACAAAAAAATGCTTTTGCGACTTGGTCTTTTTAGGTTGTTTTTCCAGTGGAAAGAGTTTAAAATTTAATTTGCATCGCAAATGGAAGGTCTTGAAATAAGCTTTTTACAGCAGCATACTTAGCCCTTGCAAAACAAAATGATAAAAAAAATTAAAATGCACAATACATTAATTCTTTAAAGTAAAAAAAATTCTTTTGGCTCAGAACAGAAACTGTTGGGACTTTTTTTTGATCGATAGAATAAAAACAATAAGATAATATCTTTTTTAAATGTATTAGGTTCAATTAATGACACTTATTCAACCAAACTGTCATGTGAATAGTAATCTATTAGGCCTGAATATTGTGAAACTCGTAAAGCTTATGATACGCGTAAACAATGTTACAATTTTAATTCAATTCAATTCAATTTTATTTGCAATCAAGGTATCCTGTTTCGCAGTTGCTATTGACAAAATGATTGCGAAATAGAAAACAGCGGCTAAACGATATGCGCACAACATCAATTGTGAAATATTTTTTTGTTTTGTGTTTTTGTTCAGTTACAATATTTGTTTTTTTCTAGTAAGTGTAGAAAAACAGTAATTTCATCTCAAATTTCAAACCAATTTAAAATATATTTCATTTGATTAAACGTAAACAAAAGCTAAATAAAAGAGTAGTGCAAATTGCGAGATAAAAAAATCATAGTTTTTTATAATATTTAGTTATGCTTTAATAGCAACCAATGTCTGATTCATCTGAAAATATCATGTGATTATCGTATATCATCATTATCTCTATTTATCTTATTAAATCTTTGGACAACGTTAGAAGCATTAAACTAAACATAAATAAGTTGTACTGTATAAACTGGTTTAAAAAAAATTGGGGTGCATTTTTAATAAAATTCCCATCTTCTATTTGCTGCATCGTGTTTTCACCCAAGCAATTTAGTCATCCATTGGTCATAATTTCTCTTCACTGATTTTAATTTTGTATTTTTTTAATTTTTTTTTATAAATTTACTGTTGATCAAGTCTTTCAAGGTGTGGCATACTTATGTTTGTGAGTCTTTTCAGGTTTATTGTTACTTTTGGTGGTCATGAATACAACAGAAATTAAAACGAAGAAACATGTTGAATTTGTTGCATGCTAAAATTTCTTTTTTTGATTTGGGACTGCTTTGTACCTGGAAAAGGGGAAGACTGTGAAGGTTAATGTGTACTTCCGTATTCAGCTTTTGTTTTGTTTTTTTAAAATTTTTGGGCATTCTTCCAGAGACAATCATCAAAACTGACCAAATTCTACTTTGCTTTTGTGATTCTGTTTTCAATGATTACATTATGCTACAAAACGTTTGCACACTGTAAAATATTTTCGTTTTTGCTTTCATGTTGTACTTTTGTGTTTGGCAATAACTTCATTAACGAATTCGAAATAAAAAAAGTCACATTATAAAATCAATAACATTTGCATTAAAATTTTTTGTTCCTTTAAAGTAGAATTTTAATTAAACAAATTTAAGTTTTAAATGCACTAAACGATACTAATTGTAACGGTAGCAGAGATCTACTACTTTTATTAATCGAGTTTAAGTTTGTGGTAATTAATGCATTTTTGCGTTAAAGCGCCATCATCAAAGTATAATCGTGATATGGACAAAATGACCATGGCGAATAATAAGCTTTTCACTGATGCGGCTTGTTTTCTTCCATCATAACAGCTGCTACGCCTTGGGAAAAAATCTTTTTAGCGAATTCCTATGTGGTTTCTAGTTTAAAAAGCGAGAAACAAACTTAATTGGTACAAAATTGAAATTACAAGACTGAGATTTTAAAAATGACTAAAATTAGGAAAATTGCATCATAACCGCCAACAAATATTCAATTATTTTATCATGAAAACCATTATGCTTTTATAGTTTGTTTTACACAACATCCACAAAAAGTGTTTTAAAGCATGTTAAAACATATGAAAAATCCTAAAGTGATTGCTAGTCTTACTCATGAAAATAAAAACTAATTGTGTGGTAGTCTATATTTCTTAATAATTCTATATCCCTTCAACATGAACAAAGTTTTATGAATGAATAGTGCAGAAAGGCTAAGATGATTCAACCTCATACGGTAATAAACGTCTCAAAGTAGCAATTTCACAATGGTTCTATCTTTCAAATACCATTACGAGAATAATTTTTCGCGAACAAAAAAGTTTTGCCTGCCACGCTTTCAGGTAGTTTTAAGCCAGTGTTTCCCAACCTGGGGGTCGCAACCTACAAAAGGGTCGCAAAGCCTTTTTCTGGGGGTCGCTAAGAAATGCATGACAATATCACAAAATCCAATTTAAGAAAATATATTGTCCATTTAGTAATTTTTATAGATTAAAATTTGAGTTTCCTCAGTCAAATATAGTAAGAAAGTGCCTCTAAGGCACCAGTTTTTTAATTTTGCAATGTTTACTCTCTCTACTGTATTTGTGTCCAATTCTGTTTTTTTTTTTTGGTTTTTTTTTGGTTCATTTTTGTTAAACTACATCCTATCGGTCAATTTCCAAACACAATTTTAGTTATTTCAAAATTCATATCAATAGAATCTCGATTGTTTCAGTCACAAGTTTCAATAGTGATGTCAATGTCTATGCTAGCCTATTTAAGTCTCAAGTAGAAAATAGAGTTGGTTGAGAATACTGCCTTAATTCTTTTTTTCCCAGCTAACAGTTTAAAATTATATTTTTGATTTAACTGGTTAAAATAAATCGCAAGAATCTTTAAAGTTGTAGCTTACGGTAACTTTATATTTGCTTTTAGTTAATTAAACAAACATTCACTAACTCAATTGAATAACTATACTTTTTTGAATATATTTATTGTCAATTTTGTCATGGAGAAAAAAAGGAAATACTTAGAACAGTATACAGTAATAACCTTAGATTTACCTCCATGCTTAGTAATGATGTTCAGAAACGACAATGCGTTATGTGCGACGTTGCTCTCCGTGCCGGACCAATGAAACCATAAAAAACTAAGGCGCCATTCAGAAACTAAACACCCTTAACACGCTAAACAGGATGCAGAATTTCTTAAACGTCATGAAAACAGTCTAAGATGTCAGAGACTTGATGCTATTGGAACTTTTTATCAAGAACATGCGGCTGTAAATCCCAGCATCGTTTGAAGTCGCACTCGAAATTGCCTAGCAAAAAAGCCGCATTTAATTTGAGAAACACTTATAAAATCCTGTTTGCTAAAATCAGTAAAATCAGTTCTCGAAAATGCAAGTGCAGCAAAACTCGGATAAATTTCTCTTTCTAACAATACTATCCAAAGACGCATAGCGGATATGTCCAAAGATGTTAAACAGCAGGTGGTGAAGGAAATTAAAGCCTTTCCAATGTTTTCGTTTCAAGTGACGAGTCAGCAGACGTAGTTCATGTGCTCAGTTGCTTGTTTTTGTCAGGTACATTCATTCAGGTCACATCAACGAAGAGTTCCCGTTTTGTGGTGAGCTGGATATTACAACGACTGGTGCAGATGTTAAAAAGATGATGACAACTTTTTTTAAAACATTTGGACTGCAATGGAAAAACGTTTGTCGTGCTTGTACCGATGGAGCTCCGGCTATACTTGGTTCCCGGTCAAGCTTCGTAAAGAAAAAGAAATCCGCTCCAAGCAAAGGGTACACACTGCTTCATTCACAGAAACGCACTGGCCAGTAAAAGTTTACCTACTGCTCTACAAAAATTAGACCCAGTGATAAGAATTGTGCATTTTATTAAACCAGTTCAAAGAACTCAGCAAGGACATGAATTTAACCCATGAAACTGTCACAAACTTTGTTCGGGAATCCCAAAGACCAGTTGAGCTAGGTAACCCGAATACCTGCGCTGAAACAAAGCTGTGTCTAAATTTTATTTTATTCCGGCTCAAGAAGTAGTCTTGCTATGGGCCTGACGGTTTATACAGTTGGTTTAACAAAAGCTCGGATTGGTTTCGTTGAAGACTCTTCTTCACAACAAACAGAGACCACTGTTTCTAATAAGAACGAATGTATAACAAAATCACGTTCTATTCCACGCTTTGCCAAACTGCAAAGCGAAATCGACACTATAACTTGATTGAATCAACACAAATAATTCTACCTCTGTAGAATACAACTGCCAACCACTGGCGCAAAATAAATTCAACACTCGACGACCAATACAAAAACTAACGGGCCTCTTGCGCCCAACCAAATTACTTCCACTCGAGTCGTCTTAAAATCACATCTCATCATAATAATTCGCTAGGCATCGGCTTTATATAGAAAACAAGATCACGTGACGTAAATTTGCTCTTAAATTCGAGATTTAGCCCGAACTCCCTGGAGAGATCGCTGAGCTCGAATCAAGTGGCATATACGCAAACCTTCTAGTACAATGACGTTAATCAAAAACATATTATGTCAATACGGTCGAGCAAAAGAGAAAAGAAGATACATATACAGAGCAATAGAGCGAATCGGATAATACGACAGCAGCGCTCAAAGAGACGCAATTATTTCTCTTATAATAACTCTACGAATCACTATTAACGGGAATAAATTATATCGTTACGATTAAAATTATGCATGAAGTGTGACAGAAACTCTACTTTTTCACACAGCTGTCCGTTGGTTTTCCAACGGTAACGTTGTGAACCGCGTTGTTGAAATGAAGTGTGAGATTAAGTTATTTTTGAATTTTAAAAACAAATTCGAGTTTTCTCATTTCAAGAATAATAATTTGTGGGTGCAAATCTGTCTAGTTTTATTAGCAATAGAAAATGTGAAGAACTTGATGAACATTTAAAGACATCTATTGTAAAGCAATCCATGGAATTTGAGTTCGAACACTACTTCTCTGAACTGAAAGAACAAAAAGCTACACTAGCAAAAAATCCATTCTCTAGCAAAAAACTCTTTAAAAGTAACCGATATTTCGATAAAAAGCTACACTAGCAAAAAACTCTTTAAAAGTAACCGATATTTCGATAAAATGCAAGATCAATTTTGCGTGCTTATAACTGATTCTTCTGCTCGTAGCATTTATCAGGAAAAGTCACTAATTAATTTTTGGTGTTATGTATCGGAATCATACCCACAAATATCTGAACTTGCTTTTAGAATATAACTGCTCTTTGCTACAACCTACTTTTTTGAAAGTGGTTTTTTGCGCTCTTCTGCATATGAAAACAAAGAAAAAAAACCGACTGAAAGTGAAGGATGACATGAAACCAGCTTTGTCTCACATACAACCACGAATTTCAAGGTTAGCCTCACAGATACACGGTCAACCATCACATTGATTATAAAAGTTAATTGCAAATAAATGCATGAAGCATATATTTGTTGTGTTTATTTTTTTTTACAAAGTTAGCAAAATCGTATGGGGTCGCGGTGTATCAAAAATTTTCCAAGGGGGTCGTAAAGCAAAAAAGGTTGGGAACCACTGTTTTAAGCAATTGTCCTAATTCAGTCAACCTGAAAAAGATATATTGGAAACCAATCAGCGAACTCACATGACGTTCGAGTGTACGACCTTTGTAGAAAACTCTGAACCATAATTATATATAAATAAATATTTTAGAAGGTAGAAAAGACGTTTACAAACAAAAGATGTTATTCATAAGTTGTTCCTTTAATTTAAAGCAGCGGTCGTCAATTTGGTTCGTGAAAAATTTTTGTTGATCCGCAGGAAAAAAACAAGAGTTTAACAAGTCCATCATTTAAAGTGTTAGAGTCTATCCGAGTCCGACTATTTTCGTATTTTATTCAGCAGCTTTTATCTTTTTATCTTAAAGAGTTAATTTTAAAACCGAAGAACTTTTTCTTTTGATTAAAAGTAAAAGTTTAACAACTTTTTCAGTTTTTTTCCTCCAACGTAAATTTTGAATACTTAAAAGCACTTCGCTATTAATATATAAAAAAATATATTTATTGTAGCTTTAAATTTTTATTAGTTGCCTGCCAAACGAAAGATTATACATTCAGTGGTCCAAGAAAGCTCTAAAGGATGGCGACCGGTGATCTAAAGAGCATAAGAAAACAGATACATATAGTTTCATATAATTTTTCTGCTTTTAATAATTAACTACCCTAAAAAATAACATTCGTAGTACGTAAAAAAAAGTCGATAAGGTAAGCTATTATTGAAAAAATAACCACTATGCCCTTACATGGACTTTTAAAAAAGCTTTTGTTTATCTTAATTGGGAATAAAAAAAATTGAGCACAACTTCAAACAACGGGTTACAATTTATTTTCTTTTAATTTTTTCCGAAAAAATTAAGGGCTAGTTGGGAAATGGTTAAAATTTTTATCATTTTTACTGCTGAAAGTTTTTGTAAAACAACTTAAAATAATTTCATGCAACACCTAAACAAACCAGAGAGCCGCTAGGGCGCAGCATGGGGCATGTAATTTGCTTTTCAAAGTCTCCCATTTCGCAAGTTTTATAAAAAAATTTTCTTTGAATAAAAATACTTCCGCTTAAAATCATAAGTTTTGACACTTTTGAAATTTTAGTTATCTAATTTAGAATTAACTGCAGTTATTACCAGCACAATAATGAATTCTAATCATGTTTTATCTTTCATTTGTTGTAATTCAACTAGAAACTTTCGATTGTAATAACTATTTAAATTTCTAAACTGCAAAGTATAATTAAACCTTGTCTAATAAAAGTTATTTTATACAGCATCAAATTAAAGCTTAACTAAAATAAAAAGAAATAGCTTTAAACATCAACAAAATAGAACTGAATTCGAGTACTCAAAGTTACCGACTGCAGTACATTAGCTGTTGCAGAGCGAAAAACTGAAGCGTTTGACAATTTAGAGTTTTATGGTGAAAGAAAAATATTCAAGCTGCGGCAATAATCAGTTAATTATTTCGAAATTTGGAACAGGTTCGATTCCCATACCGACACAATATTAACAGAAATAAAAATCCTTATCATTGATGGAAAAATGTCCATAAATGAAAGTACCTGGCAACTCGAGTAGCAGTCTAACCGACTTCGTAATTATTCTTCAAAATACTGCTCTTGATTTTATTTTCGAACTTAGTAGCTGAGATAAAGTTAGAGCTAAAAATTTTATATTTATAAAAAAAGTTGTAACTTCTTATTTATTAGGCTATTGCTTTTCATTTGAGTAGTGCGTTACAACATTTGACGTTAAAAAAAAACTAGAAAAAAACTTCAACTTGAAATCGAAATTCAAAAGGGAGTCTTGTTTTTTTTAAATTTAGATAAAGTACTCCACGCCTACCGCGGTCACTATAAAGACGGTATTCAATGAACGAAAACAATTTTAGTCGTCAAATTAGGGGTTGAGAAGCATTGCTTTACAATAAAATGCATATTGCATAAGTGTATTAACAACAGCTATATTTATAGAAAACCACAGGAGCCAGCAAAATTTGCCCAGATATTATGCAAACATTTTCTAAACTACAGGAAAGTTTTTGCAAAATTTCTCAAAAATGTCCAAGCGCTTGTGCAAGTGAACTAAAAATAAAAAGATCTCTGTAAATTTTAAAACCTTTTCTTTTGGGTCATCGGTTGTGATGATCGAACCTTGAACAACGTTTTTGCTAGTGCATTTACATACCGGACGAATGATAAATTTCAAAAAATTAAACTTGCTCGAATGAAATGATTTCAACCCATGGTTCCCTCCACGAATCTTTGTGTCTAAATTAAATTGTAGTAATTGAGATAATGAGGAGTAGAAAGCTTACGATAGACAAAACTTTGCCTCATAAAATGTTTAGTGTTAGTGTATGCAGAGCCGGATTAACCATTAGGCAAACCAGGCATGTGCCTTGAGGCCACGAAAAAATACAGGCCACTTCTGTCTGGAAAAGAATTAAATTTGAGCTATAGAAAACATAAAATATTTTTTTTGATCAACTTATGACAAATTAAAATGGCATTTTTTTGTTTTTAAAGTAGTGAAACTGTGTGTAAACTGCGCTGATGCATTTTTATTTTTTTTGGGTTTGTTACAAAAAAAATCATATTACTGTATATTAAAAAAATTTTTTAATACTGCTATATATTAAAAAAGTGTATAGTGAATTTTTTATTAATTTGTTTGGGTTTGCTGTTTGCCATGTCAAAACAAAAAAGTGGCTGGGAAAGAGCTCAACAATCAAAGAAAAAAAAAGAAAAAAGAAGACTTCCTTTTGACTAAAACACACAAATTAACTTCGTTTTTTCAAGTTGTTGAGAAAGAAGCTGGACACAGCAGTGATGACTTGCATAGCAATTCTCCTCCAATTTCTTCTCAGTCAGACACTGTCCAAGACAAAATTTTCAGCCGCGATGATGATGATAATGATATAGAATCTTCACTCACTTCAGATATTCAGAGTTAACATCCGATTTAAAGTGTACCCAATGATGTTGGTTTGTTTGGTAATATGACTGAGAAATTGCGTGAGGTATGCATTAGTATGAGTATAGATCATTTTTGAAATAAAACAAATGAATACTGAGGAAATGAATCCAGAAACAAAACGAAAATATTCTGGAGTGAACCGCTTCCTTAATTCTAGTGCATTCACATGTGTTTTACCAATGGCAGCGGGTTGGGTGGTTAAAGCGCCGTGCTTATGATCAATTTGGTCTGGGTTCAAAACCCACTTGCGCCATTCTGTTGTGTCCTTGGGAAATACACTTTAGGACACTTTCCCCTGCTTGGTGGTCTTGACAAGCAGTAGTAGTTTATCTGGAAACTTTTGACGTGAATTGCGGCGGTGCTGGCGGCGGTCCTTATCGGCGGTGCTGTCGGCGGTCGCACACCCGCTGGAACGGAGGTACTCCATTCATCCAAGGCTAAATCTAAGTTGACGAAGGCAAAGTCCAAGTCGGCAAAAGCGAAGTCAACGTTAGTGAAGGTTAAGTCCAAGTAGGCAAAGGCTAAGTCCAAGTAGGCAAAGGCTAAGTCCAAGTCCGCAAAGGCTAAGTCCAAGTTGGCAAAGGCTAAGTCCAAGTTGGCGGAGGCTAAGTTCAAGTTGGCGGAGGCTAAGTTTAAGTTGGCGGAGACTAAGTCCAAGTTGGCGGAGCCAAGTCCAAGTCGGTGAAGGCTAAGTCTAAGTCGGCAGAGGCTAAATCCTCGGCGGAGGATAAGTTCATGTCGGCGGAAGCTAAGTTCCAAGTCGGTGAAAGCTAAGTCCAACTCAACATAGGTTAAGTCCAAGTCGACATAGATTAAATCCAAGAAGGTTAAATCTAAGAAGGATAAATGAACAGAGACTAAATCCAAGAAAGTTAAATCCAAAAAGGTTAAATCTGGTGGAAGACTGTAATCAATTTATTTGATAAAGACCAAAGTTATTAATTGAATAACTCCTTAGCATCAGCTAGCGGTGGTTAAAGATCGCTGTGGTTAACTCTTTAGCATCAGCTAGCGGTGGTTAAAGAGCGGATCAAACATGATTATCTAATTTCATCTAGAAATAGGTTCGATTCCTGAATGTAAGGAATCAAATATTGTTCAACGAAACCTAAAATCTAACTAATGGATTCTTGGTCAATTAATTTTCGATGAAAGTACATTAGATAATATAGTTGAAAAGCAGTCAAAGAAATAGACCAAGAACATACTAGTATGACAATTAACCTTATACTGAACCTGTCAAGAAATTATTTAACTCTATGTTATAACTACAGTAAAAAACAGCTTTCTAACAGATGCTTTTTCAAAGTCTTATAGAAGATGTTATTATGTTTAAAAACACGTTGTTAAACAACAATAAACTTTCTAAAAAATTTGTAACTAATTTAGAGTCTTGTAAAAAGTTTAAAAATAAAGAGTTACCTTGAAAAACACGTTAGTAAAAAACAATTAGGTTTACAATGAAAACAATGTTCCACCAGCGCAACTGCAAAAGACACCGCTAAGCCGCAAGGGTATACTGGCGGTGGTTCCGATATGCTAACCACATCGAGTTAGCTAACACGGATACGGGTTAAGACAAGCAAAACCCTGCAGTTCCCATTACAAACATATAGTAAGAATGGTCAAGTCAATCAACAAGCAAGTGCCGACAGACCTGTTTCGTCCTTATTAGGACTCATCAGGACACTACAGCTTGTTGTTGACCCCAGCTGAAAAAGTTGAAAACTTAAACAGCTGGCACAACTTTCTGTTTGTGGTTTTTACACCTCAAACATGTGGTGTAAAAACCAACTGGGTAGGTAGTACAATGAAAACAATGTATCAAAACAATGTATGAAAACAATGAAAACATATCGGAACCGCCGCCAGTATGCCCTTGCGGCTTAGAGTTGCGCTGGTGGAACATTGTTTTCATTGTACTACCTACCCAGCGTTCAGGTCCACAACTGGATGTTTGAGGTGTAAAAACCACAAACAGAAAGTTGTGCCAGCTGTTTAAGTTTTCAACTTTTTCAGCTGGGATCAACAACAAGCTGTAGTGTCCTGATGAGTCCTAATAAGGACGAAACAGGTCTGTCGGCACTTGCTTGTTAATTGACTTGACCATTCTTACTATATGTTTGTAACAATTAGGTTTGTAACAAAGACAAACAAAGTCTTATAAAAATAAATAGAAGCATATATTTTTAAACCGAAATTAGCTTTCTAACCAACGATTTTTTTATCCAGTGGAAGACTGTAACCAATATACTACTTGATAAAGATTAGAGTTATTTTTGAATAACTCCTTAGCATCAGCTAGCGGTGGTTAAAGATCTAGATGAAATTAGGTAATCACGTTGGATTACCTAATTTCATCTAGAAACAGGTTCGGTCCCTGAATGAAATGAATCAAATATTGTTCAACGAAACCTAAAATTTAACTAATGGATTCTTAGTCAATTAATTTTCGGTTAAAGTATATTAGATAACCTAAACCTACTTGCGCCATTCTGTTGTGTCCTTGGGAAAGACACTTTACGGCACATTCCCCTGTTTGGTGGTCTTGACAAGCAGTTCTAAATTGCAATCATATCTCTGTAAAATATTGGCACTGTCGTAGAAACGACCGGTCAGCGTAGAGAGAGTTCCTTTAAATAATTATCCTGCTTAAAACTACCTCAATAATACTTAAGCGAATTAAACTGCCGCGCTCAGCTAATTAACTAAATTTTTACCTATATGTAACTTATACTGCAGCGCTAACAGAAGCAACACTTAGCTTAAATATAAATGAAAGTTAAATAACTTACCAAAATTTAATTCCAAAGGTAGAAGAAGCACAATTAATCACACGCAAGAACAGTGATGAACGAAGAACAGATACAAAGGATAATATGAATGTATTTTAAGGAGAAATTATTACTCCTCTGCTCGCCGACGCAGTCGTAACCAAAATGAACGACAATCAAACGAATTTCGCAATCGAAACACTTGCCTGCCTCTAGTGGACCACGTGGTCACAAAAAAAAAAATAAATAAATAAAAGGGATCGTGTTTCTGTTTCCAACATTCCCACCCCAATAAGGCGTAACTCAAATACTACCGCCTTATTACAGATTACGGAAACAGAAACCGCCAAATCGATATAATACAGTACGATATCAAGAATTTTATACAGACTAAGCAATCCGGTTTTTTACCTAATTAATAATCGTTAAAAACAAAACAAAACACAGCAAGCCATACACAAATACAAACAAAAAAAAAAAAATTACTTTAACTGTTCTTCCAGTAGACACAGTTTTCGAATGTCTCTCAGGAATATGGAACCATCCGCTGTTCGCACACGCACCCTTCTCACCAGACCACGTTTATCAGGTAAATTTTCCACTACGATAGCCTTTGGCCATTGCCCACGAGGTGTAGCTTCGTCCATCATCAATACTAAATCGCCGGGCACCATATTAGGAGATGAACCAAACCATTTTTGTTTGGGTTGAAGTAATGGTAAGTATTGATTGAGCCATTGTTTCCAAAATTTATCTGCCAAATATTCGGTTTTCTTCCATGAATGACGATAGGCGTCAGCTTTCATGAAACTGTCGAATTTTACATCATCGGCCAGAGATCCGCTCAAAATTGAACTGGGCGATAAAGCAGTCCAATCATCAGGTGAGTTGGGAAGCTTAGTAATGGGCCGGTTGTTTAAAATTCGCTCAATTTCCACCACATAAGTAAATAAATCAAATTCATTCAAGGTACATGTAGATGTGATGGATCGAAAAATCTTGCGGAAAAGCTTAAAGAAGATTTCGTAAAATCCGCCCTGGTGGGATGCACGCGGCGGATTGAAAACCCAGTCAATTTTTCCTTTTAGCAACCTTTGAGCAGCAACAAAATTTCCGCCATTATCGCTGTATATAGTTTTCGGGCTGATATTTCGTCGGTTAGAGAATCGTTTGAACGCCTGCAGAAACGAATCAGCTTCGAGTGAGGGCACCACTTCAAGGTGAACAGCTCTCGTAGCAAGACAGTTAAATATACAAATGTAACGCTTCACTCTACTTCGACCAACGGTGATCATTATTGGTCCCATGATGTCTGTGCCAATATTACTGAATGGATGGCTCTCTTGAATTCTTGATGGTGGAAGATCGCCCATTTGTTGTCTCCCAGCGCTCGCCTTCCATACTCGACAAGGAATGCAACCATCCAGCACTCTTTTTATCGCAGACCGTCCGTTCACAATCCAAAAAATCCTATTCAGGTCTCCTAACACATGATTAACCCCCAAATGACCTTCCTTTTCGTGATGAAACTTAATTAAAAGGTCCGTCACTGGGTGTGAGTGTGGCAGAAGCAACGGAAATTTCGCCTCGTAAGGCAAGGAAGCATTTCTAAGTCTTCCACCAACGCGAAGGAAACCTTGTACAACAAACGGACTTAGTGATTGAATCTCCAGAAGTGCGGTTGAACCTTTTATCATTTGTTCAGTAACAATAAAGGCTGGGTCTGAAACTTCAGATTGGTTCGGCAAAATGGCAAACACCTCAGCAAAGGATTGGACTTGAGTTACTCGAAGGATTGTTTTCGTGCCGCGCAGCATTCTGCGGCCGTTAACGGTCCTGTCAAGGGAATCTGGTTGCAGCTCTTTCCCTTCCATCGCAAAAACACTATAAATCGTAGCATCCAAGCTACCGCACGTTGCAGTCTGGTAAAGTCAGAGTAGTGCGCGAACAAACGTGAAACTACATCTTCCTTCTGGAACTTTTGGAAACAGCATTGTTTCATCCCTTCGACTTCTTGGTCATCATTTAACCACTCAGATAGAAATTTGGGTTGCTCAGGCCAATGTTCACTATTACACAATAAAAACGGCGGCCCTTTAAACCACAAATCAGCCGAACAACACATTTTTGGCGAAATGCCTCGCGACGATAAATCGGCGGGGTTTTCATTTGTGGGCACGTAGCGCCATTGAGTGACTGACGTAAGCGTGTGCAACAGTTCAACACGGTTTGCAATAAAATTTTCGAAACGCGATGACGAATTATTAATATAGCGAAGAACCACAGTAGCATCTGTCCAATAATATTCCTCATCAATCGTTAAATCAAGCTCGTTTTTAATTAAATTACTTAATCTAGCCGAAAGTACAGCAGCAACTAATTCAAGGCGAGGAATAGAAATCCTTTTAATCGGGGCAACACGAGACTTACCCATAATCAAATTGCAATACACTACACCGTCACTACATACACTGCGCAAGTAACTAGACGCCCCATAGCCCACAGTACTGGCGTCAGAAAAAGTATGAAGCTCTACCTGCTTGGTGTTGTTATCGGGCAAGATACACCTAATCACTTCTACTTGTTCAAGCTTAGGAAGCGACCCAAACCAACAGTCCCATCCCTGCTCCAGGCCTGGAATTTCGCTAATATTTTGGTCCCACCCCAAATTAGACTGGCAGGCTTCTTGGAGCAACCTTCTAGCAGGCAGTAAAAAGGGTTGTATGATCCCGAGAGGGTCATAAGTCTGTCCGATCATTGAGAGCAGACCACGACGAGTATTTGGTTTGGTCTTAATATTCACTTTTACCTTTAGCAGATCTGACGAAGCGTCCCAGAACACTCCCAACGTTTTATGGACAGGCAACTTACCGGATAGATTCACATGTCCTGCCAAGTCTTCAGGCGACAATTGTTCTAAGACAATCCTGTTGTTGGATAAAAATTTAGTTAAATGAAATCCCCCACTTGCCAACAAGGGGCAAAGCTGGGTCACCAAATCACTGGCATCTTTCTCTGTAATACATGACACGCACATATCATCTACGTATATATTTCTTAACACCACATCCACAACATCCTGACTCGCACCCGTTACATTCTCACTTGCTGTTCTCCTCAAAGCAAAAGCCGCACAGCAAGGGGAAGATTTGGCCCCAAAAACATGAGTGCGCATACGATAAGTTATAGCATTTTGGGTTAAATCGTTATCCGGATACCAAAGAAATCGCAACGAGTCCCGGTCGTTTTCATTTACCATTACTTGCGAAAACATTCCCTTTATGTCCGCAACTACCGCAATTGGGTGTTGCCGGAAACGAATCAAAACGCCAACAACAGTGTTAGTCAAATCGGGCCCGCGTAGCAGCTTATCGTTTAATGATTCACCATTGCAGCAAGCGCTACAATCGAATACAACGCGGAACTTACTCTCACCCATGATGCAGTGATGGGGAATATATCGTATCCGACCACTGGACGTCAACTCCTCAGAAACACGTTCGGCATACTTATCTATGTATTCAGACATCTTTTCTGAATAGCGATCGAAAAGAACAGGATCTTTCTGAAATTTTTTCTTAAGATATTTTAAACGCGTCTCTGCTAACGAACGACCATCGGACAACAGTGTCGCGTCACCTTTCCACAGGAGACCGACCGAATAATGACTATCTACTTTCTTAACCGATCTGTTTAAAATAAAAAGAGCATGTTTATCTTCCTGCGACAAAGCCAATGCGTTTCTGCTTTCATCGCAGTCCTCAAAATCTTGGGCTAATATTTCTAATAATCGCTCGCAAGACGTATCTGTGTTTTCAGTGCTTAAAAAATTAACCATTAAATTAGAAGGCTCTTCCAGCCTCTGGTCTCCCCCATCTGTGCCGTAAATAGTCCACCCCAAAGCTGTGTGAAGCCCACATGGATCGCCTGGATCACCGACAATCATATTTTTCGTCAAAAATGCTTGGTGTAAATCACAACCTAATAAGAGATCTATATTTTTTTCGGCCAACGAAGGGAAGTTTAAGCTACGAAGGTGAGAATAACCTTGAATTAACTCGTCTGTTGGAATGCTACAACTTACATCCACCACTTCGTCGACTACAAACGCATCCTTCACTTTGAATGCTTCAACCTCATTCACCCCCTGGATGGCCAGGTCACTTACCTTTCGATCCATGACGGACACCGCATTGCTCGTAAGTAATCTCACATTCGTTGCAGAAGGAGACAACCCCAGTCGCTTGGCTAAGCGATCTGAACACATGTTGACGCTTGATCCTTCATCGATAAAAGCGTATGTAAGCACATAGTCGCCAGGATCATGTGCCCACACCTTCACGGGAACAACCTTAAAAATAGCTGATCCGGAGGCGGCCCCAGATAGATTAGTCCTAGAACTAGCTGCACACACCACCTGATCAGCGTCCTGATTCATCTCGTCGTCAGTGGGGGGAATATTAGCATCAACATTTATAGATTTTTTTTCCCTTGGATACCAATGAAGTAAGGTATTATGCTTCTTACCACAGCTACCACACGCTATTTTAACCCTGCAGCTAGAAACTTGATGCCCAGGGAGTAAGCAGTTAAAACACAGTCCCTTTTTCTGAACAATCAGTCTCCTATCATCTATCGATTTGGATTTAAAGTCAGGGCATCGCCATAATTTATGATGGCCTTCACAGCATGCACACACCAATTTGTTTAAAGGCAGTGATATTGATCTTTGAGCGGTGCAAACTCGCTGGGGTTTTCCTGCAAAATTTCGAGACCTCATCTGGTTTGATTGAATATGCTGCGTTTTATAGAGCAATCTGCCAAACTCGCTCTCGGCTTCCGAGGCCGATTTCTCAACTAAAATTCTCAAATCGTGAAATGCCTTAAATCCATTTGTGCTCACGGAAACAAACTGAGATTTAACCCTATGTGGCAACTTTTCAAATAACCCATGCAAAAGCTCTTGTGAATTCAATATCCACATCTTGTCTAATCCTTCAAACGTTACTTCGCACTGAAACATCTTATCCGCAAGAAGCAGCAAACTTTCGGCATCACCCTCTTTGATTATAGGTCCGTTAAGAAGATCAACGCGTAGACGTTCGATAAGTTTTTGAACATCACCAAATCGCTTGTCCAATCTATCCCAAGCTTTAGCATAAGCAGTTTGACTATCAATAAGGCATCCTATTCCTGCGATCACTTCATGAGCCTTTCCTACGCATGCACTATTCAAAAATGCCATTCTATCTTCAAAATTAGTATATACACCTTCCACGTGTCTTTTAAAACGCCTTTTGAAGTCCCAATATTTTAAGACATCTCCATCAAAATTATCAAGGTTTAGTCTAGGCGCAGGAGGTAAAGGTATCTGACCATAACCCACTTGCGCTGCTGGAAAATTGTTTACATTACCAAGAAAGGGTACCGCTCCTGGATTTAGGGTTGGCTTAGTAAAGTCTACCTTGCTGTCTGCTTCCAATTTACCTGTGTCAGAACCTTTTCTTATACAATGGGTCTGATTTTGCGGCGGTGAAAATTCATTATCATCGATATTCACAGGAAACCTTTCACTAACCTTTACACTAGAGATATTATCAACAGGGATGTCAAGATGCTTACTCAACAAATAACTTGTCGCACAACTTTCGTTAACGCTAGACCTTCCGTCAACATCGTACTTTAAAACCCGTGAAACCTCTTCCTTAACTTCAAACAGCACATCCTCTACCTGACAAGCAATTTTATCCAAATCTACGTCAACCTCATCATCATCACACGCAAGAACATCTGCATGTAGCAACGAAATTGCTTCAAAACACCTTTGCCACTCATTCTCAACACATGATGCTTCTTCTTTCACAGATTTACGGTTAAGCTGCCTTTTTAACACAGAAGCTCTTGCTTGAATAGCAATGATTTTTCGTTTTAATTCGTTCTTATTAATGGTCTGTGAATTGCTTTCACTACATCGCCCGGGGTTACCACTACTCGAAGTCACCGCCCTTTTATCATGAGAACTCATGGTTAAACAATTGGTACTAAAATAATTACCACAAACAAATGAAACAAGTTATCAATCAAGACAAATGCCAAATTTTAAATAGAATTAAAACTTATCTTAAAATAATTTCTCCTTAAAAGAAATGTAAAATATTGGCACTGTCGTAGAAACGACCGGTCAGCGTAGAGAGAGTTCCTTTAAATAATTATCCTGCTTAAAACTACCTCAATAATACTTAAGCGAATTAAACTTCCGCGCTCAGCTAATTAACTAAATTTTTACCTATATGTAACTTATACTGCAGCGCTAACAGAAGCAACACTTAGCTTAAATATAAATGAAAGTTAAATAACTTACCAAAATTTAATTCCAAAGGTAGAAGAAGCACAATTAATCACACGCAAGAACAGTGATGAACGAAGAACAGATACAAAGGATAATATGAATGTATTTTAAGGAGAAATTATTACTCCTCTGCTCGCCGACGCAGTCGTAACCAAAATGAACGACAATCAAACGAATTTCGCAATCGAAACACTTGCCTGCCTCTAGTGGACCACGTGGTCACAAAAAAAAAATAAATAAATAAAAGGGATCGTGTTTCTGTTTCCAACAATCTCTACTAAATTACTAGAGGACAGCAATATCTTGGCATCTCCGGAAGCAGGTCGGGGTAATTGCTTACCCTATGTATAGCGCCTCCGTCGCTTTCCTGTGAGTCAGGAGGATAAATATAGATATAACAATAAACAATAATAAACAATAATAATATAGTTGAAAAGCAGTCAAAGAAATAGACCAAGAACATACCAATACTACGATTAATCTTATACTCAACCTGCTAGGGAATTATTTAACTCTATGTTATAATTACAGTAAAAACAGATTTTTAACAGATGGGTTTTTTTTCAATGTCTTATAAAAGATTTAATAATGTTAAAGACACGTTGCTAAAAAACAACAATAAACTTTCTAAGAATTTTGTAACTAATTTAGAATCTTATAAAAGGTTCAAAAACAAAGAGTTACCTTCAAAAACATATTAGTAAAAATAATTAACTTTGTAACAAAGACAAACAAAGTCTTGTAAAAAATAAGTAGAAGCACATATTTTTAAACCGGAATTAGCTTTCTAACCAACGATTTTTTAACAAGTTCATAAGCAATTATCCTGAAAGAACATACCTTTAAAAACAACAATGAAGTTTCTAACAAATTTGTAACTAATTTAGAGTCTTATAAAAAGCTCAAAAACAAAGAGTGATCTTGAAAAACGTGTTAGTAAAAAAGCAATTAGCTTTGTAGCAAAGACAAACAAACTCTTGTAAAAATAAGTAGAAGCATATATTTTTAAACCGGAATTAGCTTTCGAACCACCGATTTTTTAACAAGTTCTTAAGCAATTATCCTGAAAGACAAGTCTCTAAAAAAACAATAATTAAATTTCTAACCAGTGATTTTAACAAAGACAAACGAGTTTAAATTCTTAATTTTAATTTAATACCTAAGATATATTTGTTCAATTTTTAAGATTTTATTGTAAAGCGTGTTATTCAAATAAATTAAGCCTAAGATCTGGCTAATCCAAGTTAAGTTTGATTCTTGGTCAACGAAGTTGTTTTTATGTGTGAGTTCGATCCTCACTCAGAACAACTAAGTTGCACTTATCTATGATTTTGATTTTTTTTAATGATAGACATTGCAGTTATCTTATCTGAAATATAGTTGCAGTCAAGTAAAAGGACAACTTTTTTAATTCATTAAATTAATTTTTAAAGTTTTTTCAAAAATCTTAAACCAAATTTTGTCTTTTAATTAAAAAAATTCTTTCTTCTAATTGCAGACAATCTGATGGATTTTCTTTCCCAGAACAATGTTTATACTGTATATTATTAACTTTGTATCAGAAAAACATAAAATTATAAGTCATGTAGTAGAGGTCTTATTTTAACTCAAATAATGCAATAATAGACTACATGTTCAGAAGTTTTTAAAAACAGACTTTGTCATAACAGTACAAAGACACGCCAGTGAAATGCCTGAGGTCTTATCCTAGCAATGCAATGAAGTCAGGTACCTTTTTATGTTAACAAAACAACATGTTGAAAGAATCCTTTAATATCTTTATTATTTTTAAAATAAATCAGAATTTTTAAGAAAATGACGTAATTAGGAAGCCGTAGCAAAAACCTACAATCTATAAAAATATTGCGTCTTCTCTGATATGCAGTTGAAATCAAATGTAAGGACAAGTTTACTATTTCATTAATTTCTTTAAAAAAGCTTTGCGGTTTTTCTAATTATTTCAATATTTATAATGTACAACCTTAAGACTAAAAATTGTATTCAAATCTTGATTTTTTGTGAGCATGAGATTTAAACGTCCTGTGTTCAATTCTTGATTCATCTATTAACCGGGAGATCTTGCGCTTAATAATATGTTGCAGAGGTTTATCGTATTGACATTTTAAACATATCTAAAAATAGGTTATGTGAATTTTTGGAAATGCTTGCATAATGTTAATAACAAACGATTTTGTTTTTATAGAAAATTTAATAATTCAAAGTTTAAAATTTACCTTTTATCTAATACGAGCTAGATTTTTTTAAAACTTTCTGCTTATTATTTTTTTTTAAATTAAAAAAAAAAAAAAAAAATTTTTTTTAAATTTAATAATTCAAAATTTAAAATTTACCTTTTATCTAATACGAGCTAGATTTTTTTAAAAACTTTCTGTCATACTATATTTTTATTTTGTTTCAGTTTATCTCTATATTTATCCTCCTGAAACACAGGACTAAATTTCTTAAAATTAATTCTAACTTTTTAGATATCTTAGTTAATGGCTTGCAATCTGAAACAAACAAAAAAGAAGGAAAGCAGCTTCAACTTCATGCAGATAAACTAAGTAATAATCAAATTTTCTAAAAAAGTCACTTTCAAAGACATGTTTTCGAGTGAGAAACGCAAAATGTAGTACACAAATGAAATGTATCTCGGACGATATGCTTCTAATTTAAAGTGTTATGGTTCCCTTCTTTTTTCAAAAGTGTTTGACAGTGACCCTATAAAAGAAAGTATATTGAAAACTGATCCATGAAAATAAGTTTGTACATTTTTTTCACACTGACATTTGTGGTCAAGTTCTTAAAAGTACTCTGTAAAAAATTAAATCGTTCAACTATTTGACAACCAAAGACTAACACTCTGCAGCTTTTAATCGAGGCTGTAAAATATTCAAGTAAAAAACCGTGAAAACATTTCTGAATAATAAAAATAAAAAGTTGAAACGTCAACTGTGGATGGTGTTTGCAAGTAAATGATAAAATTAAAAAAGTTTTTGTTGCTTATAATTCCAAAAAGTTTATAATTGTAAACTTACCGTTTCTTATTTTGAAAATTTTAGACTATACACTAGTTTTAGAATCTTCAAACACAAAAACTGTCAGAAACCTAAAAATTTTGTTTTATTCTAGATTTTTTTGCTGTTTTACGTATCTACATAGAACATTGTCAGCTGCAGATTTTTGAGGAAAAGCAATATAGTTTTTCTTAATACCGGTTAATCTGTTTTTAAACTTTCTCTTCGCCAAACAAAGTAAAGGCGTTTTTTATTCCAAGATTATTTTTGAAAAACGCCACCAGAAAAATAACGAACCATGACTATTTAGGCTCGTCTCATAAAAACTATTGCATCTGTCACAATTTTTAAACCACCTGATCTGTTAATACAAAAAAGTTGCATTTTTTATGTTGCAGAATGATTGACAAAATTTTTTTAAGTTTTTGTAACCTCAAAGCGATTTCATTGTTGCTTTTTTCAAGTAAAAATTTTGTTCAAGTCAAGAAGTTACTCTTTAACAAAGCGTAAAACTTTTATAATTTTTGCGACTTTGAAAAAAATAAAATAGTGGTTACAACTTTTAATGAAAGAAGTATTTGGTAAGAAAATCTTTTAATTATTTCAAAACCTATTTTGCAAAATTAAATTATGTCTAAGATTGCATTGGTTCAACACGCGATTCTACATCTAATTTTGCGTTTTACTGCAAAAAAAAAACAGTAAACATTACGAACGTTGCAAAGATTTTTTAAAGTTGAAACCTTCTTGATCAAAAAATCAGTCGATTTGCAAAACAATATCACTTTTCCAACAACTTTTTTCAGCTTGTGACCTATTGAATTAATTTCGTGATAAAAAATTAACATCGTAAATCTTATATTAGAACATTATACCTCAAAAATCAGCAAAACAATTTTCAACATGTAGTTTATATCAGGCAAACTTCTCGGTATCATGTCTGATGAAAAAAAATACATGGTGTCACCCATTTTGTTTTGAGCATATGCGTCAATGAACTTGGTTCTTGTTTTAAAAAAACGATGCTTTGTTATTTTAAAACTACGATTCTGATTTTTAAAAAGGTACAGGCGTATTAACGTAGAGGTGTAATTTTAACTGCACCGTACATTTCAATAAATTATTCTCTTGTCTTATCGTCTTTTTAGACCAAAAAGTTTAACACGTAAAACTTTCTTATATCAAGATTTATAAGTAAAATTATGTCTTTATGTAAAATATCAGATAAAAGTTGTAATTTACAAACAAGCAGAAATTATTTGAACTATATTTTGTAGCAAATTGTACTGTTTTTATAGCATAGTCGGTTGATACAAAACCTTTGAAAAGTTTTCTGCTGACTACAGTTCGGCAAATATTTATCTAAAAAGACTACATAGTCTTTTACGTATAATCATAACACATTATTTGTCAAGACATCGAAAGTAAAATTTTTATTCAAGACATGCGATATGACGCACCCCAGTGACAGTTGAAAAATCGTTACTTGCGTCACCACACTTATTGAATTACTGTAATCTCCCGCTTAAGTTCGCAACTTGAATCTGAACAGCAAATGCGAACTTAGCTGGTAGGTGCGAAATTAACATTTATACCTAAACGATTATTACGTAACATAGAACCTGTGCAATTATCAATTAAAGTGAAAACTCTCGTCATTTAAGCTAATGTTTTGAAACTAATTGCTTCATTGACTTAAGACAAAAATAAATTTTTAGCAGGCAAAGTTAATATTATTTACGTAATAATGTCAAGCAAAGTTAAGCGATTGAATGAGTCAAAAAGATTGGAAGTAATCTCCGAGTTGAATCAGCCAAATCCTCCTGGTAAACGAAGTATCGCACGACATTACGGAGTGAGTGAGGTACTAATAAAAAAGTCTGGTCAAAGCATGAATATATTCGTAAGCATTCTGCTCTGATGTCTGATGAAGCAAAAAAGAAAACATTTAGAGCGTCTGTGGGTAGGTTTACAGAGATAGAAGATAAGTTAGACCTGTGGATTGATAGCATGCGTCAAGCAAACCTGCCTGTTTCACCTTCCCTCGCCATTTTAAAAGCAAAGAAAATTGCTGAAGAACTATTAATATCGCAAGATGACTTTAAAGCATCATGGAAGTGGTTTAGCCGATTTAAAGAACGCCGTAGAATCCAACAGTTTTTTCTTCATGGTGAAGGAGCAGAGGTCGACCGAAAAAATCCTGATCTTGTTGCAGCTTTGGATAAGTTATATCCCATAATTTCAAAGTATGATCGGCCCAGATGGTAAGTGCTTTCACGCAGCCTGGGCTGTAAGTAAGTCTGCTCATTGATTCTAAAAATGACAGACCGAAACCGAACCTACCAAAATGGAAGGGTATCCACCCATTCCGATGTTCAGTGTGGGTCTGCTAATCGGAAAACGTCCTTTTCAGGACGGGGCAATGTTAAGATAAAACTGCCCTTTTCAGGGCACATTGCCAACAAGTTCCGAAGATCCACTATTCTTCAGCTGAACATCAAAGGCCTCACTGCAAGCAAGATGAACGTTCTTCATCACCTCGCTATGCAGTCTGAGGCACTCGTCATCCTACTGCAGGAGACCCACTGCACTGATGCAGAGAAGTTGGTACTTCCAAACTACCAATTAGCTGGGTCTTCTTTAAGCAGGAAGCATGGCCTTGCCACGTTTGTCCACGAGCGACTGAGATACATGCTTTTGGACCAATCTCCACCGACATCGGAGATTGAGTGGTTGTGTGTGACGTTGATGGCTATAAAATAGTCAACGTCTACAAACCACCGCCAACGCGATTGCGAACCCTGGATCTCCCAGTGTTTCTTCACCCCTGTCTGTACACTGGCGATTTTAACTGTCGTCATGCTGACTGGGGTTACGATGACAACAGTCCGGACGGTGAGTGCTTGGCTGGTTGGGCAAGTATTAATTGTCTTGCCCACCTATATAATGCCAAGGACGCTGCCAGTTTTTATTCCGGCCGCTGGAACACTGGCATCAATCCAGATCTAGCTTTCGCTAGCGTACGTCCAAACAGTCGCTTACCGGATAGACGTGTCCTTGAAAAGTTCCCCAGGTCACAACATCGACCTTCGCTTATTACACCACCAAAATTTGCTATGGCAGTGCCAAGCATGCCTGTTAAGCGATGGAACTTCCGCAAGGCCAAATGGAGTCACTACATTGCTTTGACGAATAAATTCGCAAAGACTTTGTTGCCGCCTGATTTACTTGATGTGGATGCGGCTTACCAGGACTTCTGTAACACCATTAAGAAAGCAGCCAAAAAGACTATCCCACGCGGGTATCGAAATAACTATATTCCGTGTTGGGATGCAGAGTGTGAATCCCTCTATAAAACCTTTCTGCAGTCTCCTCAGGGAGACGACTCGAGTTTGGCTGCTACAGCTCTGCTTGCCAAGCTTGACAGAAAGCGGAGGGATCGATGGTCCGAAGCAGTTCGGAGCATTGACTTCTCACACTCTAGTCGAAAAGCATGGAGTACTTTGAACAACTTTACTGGTAGGTCACGACACTCTCCTCGTCACTGTCCCGTTTCAGCCGATGCTATTGCATCTCAGTTGGTTAGAAATGGGAAATACGAGGCTGTTGATCGCAAGTCATCTCGACTTGTCTGTAAAGAAGTGTCTGACCTTTGGAGGACCACAACACCAGTCGCAGTAAATATCTCTGACAATTTTTCACAGAGAGAATTTACTGCTGCCCTTCAACATTTAAAACCAGATAAAGCTCCGGGACCTGATTCCATCTGCCCCGAGCTTATACTCCATGCTGGAGCTGCTTTGAAGTCCTGGTTACGTGACTTCCTTACTTCCTGTTTGCACCGATTCAAAATTCCCAAGATCTGGAGAAGTGCGCTTGTGGTCGCAATCCCAAAACCAGGAAAGCCCGTGGGGGATCCAAAGAGTTATCGACCGATATCTCTGCTCTGTGTCCCCTACAAGATCCTCGAGAGGCTTATCTAGGCCCGCGTTAAACCGTTAATTGATCCACTGCTCCCTAAAGAGCAGGCTGGGTTCCGACGCGGGAAGTCAACCGTAGATCAAGTTGTCCTGCTAACCCAGAACATCGAGGATTCTTTCGAGGCTAAAAAGAAGGCCGGTGCCGTATTTATCGATCTGACAGCTGCTTATGACACTGTCTGGCACCGTGGCCTTACCTGCAAGACTACTTCCGGATAAGCACATGGTCCAAATGATCATGGAGCTTGTCCGAAATCGAAGTTTCACCCTTACCACCGGTGACAGCAAGCAAAGCAGGCTACGCTGTCTTAAAAACGGCGTTCTTCAGGGATCGGTCTTGGCTCCCCTCCTATTTAACATCTATACGTACGATCTTCCTTCCATGATTTCCAGAAAGTTTGCTTATGCTGATGATTTAGCATTGTTGCATTCTTCTGGAAACTGGAAGAACTTGGAGGGGACCTTAAGCCAAGACATGTCCACACTGTCAGCGTATCTCCAGACTTGGAGGTTGAAGCTCAGTCACACTAAGACGGTGACGGCAGCCTTTCACTTAAATAACCGAGAGGCCAAACGTGAGCTAAAGGTCTACAACAACGGTAGACTTTTACCGTTCTGTCCAACCCCTACTTACCTTGGGGTAAAACTGGACAGATCGCTCACGTTTCGTCACCATTTAGTGGCATTGCGCAAAAAACTATCTTCGCGCGTCACACTGCTGAGGCGACTCGTGAGCTCGGGATGGGGTGCTGGTGCTAAAACACTACGCATAGCCACCTTGTCTCTAGTCTACTCAACAGCTGAGTACTGTGCGCCAGTCTGGTGTCGCAGTGCTCACACTCGTCTCATTGACAGTGTCTTGAATGACGCCTTGCGCATAGTTACTGGATGCCTGCGTCCCACTCCAACGGACCACCTACCTGTACTCTCAGGCATCCAGCCAGCTGAGCTTCGCCGAATGGGAGCAACACTCTCCTTGGATTACCGTGGATCTCTGGACCCCGATCATATCCTGTATGGTCTTTTAAGTGGGTCCTCAGATATTCGACAAGTGAGACTAAGATCCAGACGCCCGTTTGTGCCAGGTGCGCGGAATCTCTTGGACAACCTTGCCAGACTTGGCATCCGTGCCTCTGAATGGACAAATCACAAATGGAAAACGGAGTACTGTGAAGATGCTTCCAGGCTCCGTGCTTTTGTGCCCGAGACCGGTGCCAGGCCTGTTGGGATGGGCTTACCCCGAGCGGCTTGGGTTAAGCTCAATCGCCTGCGGACTGGTGTTGAGCGATTCCATTCGTCCATGCACAAATGGGGTCTCGCTCCTTCACCGAACTGCGAGTTTGGCGCCTCTGAGCAAACCGCAGACCATGTACTAACAGCGTGCCCTATACATCGGGCACCACATGGAGCACGAGGTCTGACGGTTTTGGATGATGAAACTCGATGCTGGCTTAATGACATCACTACTAGCATCTGATCCAGGCAGTACAGCAGTCTGGGGTAGTAGAAGGATAAAACCTCGGCCCCAGTCCTGTTTGTGTCTGACCTGGAGTGGATACCCTTCAAACGACGACGACGACGACGAAAGTATGATCTCGAAAATGTATATAACATAGACGAAACAGGCTTATTTTTTTGGCTACTGCTTAAGTACACTTTGCTTATACCATTTGAGGATGTTAGCAGCACACGAGGAAAGAAAAAAGCCAAAGAAAGAGTGTCATTTATAGTTTGTGCAAATGCCACAGGAACGCACGAAATCCTATGCACATTAATTAGAAAACCCAAGTTTCTGGCTTGCATTAAGAGTCGGGAATGGCCTGTCAAATACATAAGTCTGAATAAAGCATGGATGGACGTCTCCACATGCTGGAAATGGTTTGAAGAAGTGTTTTATTCTGAAGTAAGAAAGAGAACAGGACGCCCAGTTCTACTATTGATGGATAATGCTCCTGGTCATTTTCCAGCTTTTGAGAGAAATAACATTTAAGTGGTGTTTTTCCCACCCAACTTCACAAGCTGGAAACAGCCTTGTGGTATGAAAATTATTGTAGCATTAAAAAAAAGATATAAATATTTATATTTCAAAGATATTTTGGATTTCTAAGAGCTAGATGAGAACTTAAAAGCTCGTAAAAAAGAGCAAGCAAAAAGACTCCTTAGAGAAGCAGCAGGTGTTGCTTATGGTAACCCTGATCATATGCTAGATGCGGCTGAATATATCAAGCTTGCTTGGGATACGATTTCAGATGCGACAATAAAGAATGCGTTTAACCAAGCTGAATTAGTAACTTTGAAAGGTGGAGTTCATGAAGAAGTTGATATGATGGCTGGTCTATTGTGCAGCTCCAAAGCATTGAATATTCCAATAGATGAAAGCACTCTAGATCAGTGTTCTCCAATCTTTACAAAAAGCGACCCAAGTTAAAGAATTTATTAAAAATACCAATACACGCGACCCCAAAGCAAATACAAAATGATTCAACTACAAATTTAAAATGTTAATAGCTATAGATCAGCGGTTCCCAAACTTTTTTTTCACGGCGCTCCTTGAAAACTTAACAATACTCGCGGCGCCGTAATGATAAAAAGGTATTCAGTTCAATTACTTCTTTAAACAATCTTTTTTTCTCCGAAACTCATAGTATTCTTTAAAAAAAGAAAAAGGTCTTCACTTTGATTTCATCTCTGATTTCCCTATTTTTCTCCAAAAATCAGGGTGTTCTCTAAAAAAAAAAAAAAAAGGTATTCACTTCGATTTCATCTCTGATTTTCCTATTTCCATCCCAAAATCAGGATGTTCTCTACACATTTTAGCTCAGGCTAATGTGCACAGAACATCCCGTACACATTTTAACTCAGGAATTTCAAGTGCAGAATTCCAGTAATAAAGCGACCCCACAAAATATTCAGGCGACCCCATTTGGGGTCGCGACCCACAGTTTGACGAACACTGTTCTATAAGACTTTGAAAAAGCATCTGTTAGAAAGCTGTTTTTTACTGTAGAAAAGCTGTTTTTTAACTCGATGTGTTAGAAAGCTGTTTTTTAACTCGATGTGGTTAGCATATCGGAACCGCCGCCAGTATGCCCTTGCGGCTTAGCGGTGTCTTTTGCAGTTGCGCTGGTGGAACATTGTTTTCATTGTAAACCTAATTGTTTTTTACTAACGTGTTTTTCAAGGTAACTCTTTATTTTTAAACTTTTTACAAGACTCTAAATTAGTTACAAATTTTTTAGAAAGTTTATTGTTGTTTAACAACGTGTTTTTAAACATAATAACATCTTCTATAAGACTTTGAAAAAGCATCTGTTAGAAAGCTGTTTTTTACTGTAGTTATAACATAGAGTTAAATAATTTCTTGACAGGTTCAGTATAAGGTTAATTGTCATACTAGTATGTTCTTGGTCTATTTCTTTGACTGCTTTTCAACTATATTATCTAATGTACTTTCATCGAAAATTAATTGACCAAGAATCCATTAGTTAGATTTTAGGTTTCGTTGAACAATATTTGATTCCTTACATTCAGGAATCGAACCTATTTCTAGATGAAATTAGATAATCATGTTTGATCCGCTCTTTAACCACCGCTAGCTGATGCTAAAGAGTTAACCACAGCGATCTTTAACCACCGCTAGCTGATGCTAAGGAGTTATTCAATTAATAACTTTGGTCTTTATCAAATAAATTGATTACAGTCTTCCACCAGATTTAACCTTTTTGGATTTAACCTTCTTGGATTTAACCTCTTTGGATTTAACCTCTTTTCATTTAACCTTCTTGGATTTAGTCTCTGTTCATTTATCCTGCTTAGATTTAACCTTCTTGGATTTAATCTATGTCGACTTGGACTTAACCTATGTTGAGTTGGACTTAGCCTCCACCGACTTGAACTTAGCTTCCGCCGACTTGAATTTATCCTCCGCCGAGGATTTAGCCTCTGTCGACTTAGACTTAGCCTTCACCGACTTGGACTTAGACTTCGACAACTTGGACTTAGCCTTTGCCAACTTGGACTTAGCCTTTGCGGACTTGGACTTAGCCTTCGCCAACTTGGACTTAACCTTCACCAACGTTGACTTCGCCTTTGCCGACTTGACTTTGCCTTCGCCAACTTGGACTTAGGACGGACCCGGACCCGGAGCCCGAATCCCGAAGCCATAGAGCCAGCCAATTTTGGAGGAGCCGGAGCTGGAGCCGGAGCCAACAAAATTTTTTCTGGCTCCAGCTTCTAACAATATATTTTTTGACATTTGAAAGTCACTTAATTAATTAGTGGATCTAAAACATTAAAGATCTAAAACAATAAGGTAATGTAAAGGATGTGTTTGTATTTGAGTCGTTTGTTAAAGATGAGTAGCATGGAGTTTGAAATGGGTGGCCATTGGTAGGACACTGGTTTTGTCTTACAGGCCGTGAATTTTTGTGTCTCGTGTACAGCCAATAGCAATGAACAAAGCTGTGTTCTGAATGGTTTTCAGTTTCTTGACGTCGGTGTTTGATATGATAGGGCTTCATATCGTGTGTGCATATTCCAATATGGGCGAATGATATAGCTTTAAATGTAGAAATGTTTAATTCGTTTTGTTTACTTAATTTATTTGATGAAAGTGCTTTTACACTGTAAAAGGTTTAGCGTTTGTTTTGCTTCAATGAGGGTGCAATTTATGTATTGTAAAAACGTTGTTTTTGGGTCAAAAGTAATTCCAAGAGTTTTTAAGTGTTTTGTTGTCGGTAGTGTTTGATTGTTTAAATTAAGTGATAGAGTTTTGCTATATTCAGTTGGGTCTGGTGTAAAATGTATAATACTTTGTAAAAATATTGTTGAATGAGTTGTTGGGCCGTAAACAGTGATTGGTGTGAGATGCTGTGATTGTTATTTCATCGGCTTATGTTGAGATTTGCACGTCTTTTGGGAGGAGGGTAATCTCAGAGATGTAAATTTTAAATACTGTAATGTTGGAGACTGAATTCCACCTTGTGGTACTTGATGTTGATTTATTTGAATTTTGAGGAAGTGCCATTGTATTGAGTGCATGCTTGTTGTTTTTAAATGTAGTTGGCTATGAACTTAATGATGGTGTTCGGAATGTTTCTTTGTATAAGTTTATTTTTGTTCACCGTATCAAGCACCTTGCTCAACGTCCAAAGCTACTGCTGCAGTGTGATGTTGCCTTGGATTGTTGAAGTCTTTTGTGATTTGGTGGCAGATGTTTTGCAAAGGAGTATATGTTGAGTGTTTATATTTGAATCCATATCTATGAGAAATAACTGAAATATTTTCTGTTATTTATGGTAATAGCGCCTTCTCTAGTGCTTTGGCAATGGGTGATAAAAGTGATATGGATCGGTAGCTTGTGCCAATTTTGTGGTCCTTATTTGGTTTTAAAATGGAAATGGTTGGGGCACTTTTTCCAAGATGCAATATTGTGTTAACGTTAGGGATAGTGTTGTACATATTTGTGAAGTAGGCTATTTAATGGAAAGTGACCCTAGGTGTTTCAGAGGTGACCGGCAAATTCTACCACGGTAAATTCTACCATACGTAAAGTTTACCGCGGTTGTTCTCGGGTATTTGTTTTGTGTTTGTGTAATTGCTTGTTTATGTGATTGTTAAAGTAATGATTTGGGGTGATTTGTTTCGTTTGAAAGTGTGATTGCGTTGTTGAATGAGCTTGCAGATATGCCTTGGCAAGTGAGTGCAGTTTGTGCTGTTTTGATTTTCTTTAAAGATGAAGAGTCTGTCGGCATCCAGTATTGCTTCGACAAGATATTTGTTTGCCTCATGGACGTCTTATGGACATTTGTGAAATGGAGTCGGTAAAAGATGAAATCTTCAGCATGATGCTTAAATGATGTCCAATAGAATTTTTGATAATTTTGATATTGTTTGGACGATTTTATTTGTATGTAAATGTGCTGGATATAGCCCAGTGTGGTCCAAAGCTAAGAGCATGAAGGGCCACATTAAAGTTTGAAAAAGCTTCGAGGGCCGCAAAGATAAAATCTAGGTCAGGGTGGTCCAACTTCTCCACTCTTGTGGGCCACTTTTCAAAATTATTTGAGTTTGCGCTCCTCAATCGGCTAAAAACGCTTATTTTCGTCTCAAAATCAGGGTGTTCTCTAAAAAAAAAAAAGTCTTCAACTAGAATCGATCTCTGAAATTCCTATTTTGGTCCCAAAATCAGGGTGTTCTCTAAAAAAAAAAAAAGGTCTTCAATTGGAATCGATCTTCGAAGTTCCTATTTTCGTCCCAAAATCATAGCGTTCTTCAAAAAAAAAAGGTTGCCGCTGCTTGTAATCGACAAGACTTGTGCAAAATTGTTCCGCGGGCTTAACAAATTCCATCCGCGGGCCGCATGCGAGTTGGACCCGTAGTTGGACCACGCTGATATAGCCTATAGAGCAGTGTTTCTCAAAGTGAGCCACTTGGCTCCCTAAGGAGGAACTTGAAATCTCCAAGGAGGAAAAATCACTAGGGGAGGAATTGGGGAGGAATTTGAAAATTTCAGTACAATGTAACCGAGGCAAAAAAATTGGTACCTCAAAGTGAAAATTTAGTTTGAATTAGATAACGCGACCGTGCTTCTTATTTTTTCTCTTTCTCAACTCTTTCTATACTTTCTGCATGTTTAACGTTCGTCGTTGTGTCGCGTTTCCTTTTCATGCTTCATAGTACTGTACATTGCATATACTTAATGTGACGGAGTCGCAAAACTGCCTCGTCCTTCCAGCTCCGCACAATGCGCTTCTCAACCAGCACCAGACTTTATGATTTATTTTATTTGAAAACAAAACAATATTACGGCGCTGGTCGGAAACGGTTTTCTAAATAAATGCTACATTAATCAACTTCAACGTATAAACACAATGTACACACTCACCAACGATGTTGGCCGGACGAGCAAAAAGAATTGACAATATGAACCAAACTGCTATCAAATGTAGCCAATGTCCAAGGGGACTAATAATTATCAGTGGAATTCAAATAGAAAGTACACAATCCAAAATTGGATCTCTTATCGATTACAAAGCTTCTCTCCAAAAATGAAGTGGCAAGCAACACTTGCCCAACACAACGTGGCATTACTTGATGCCCAACAGCCGCGCGAGAACGCACTTAAAGGCGGCGTTGATATTTAACGCTAATACAAAAGTCACGCCGGCTCGAATCTCGCTAGCGGTGACCTACGTGACAAACATTACGCGAACGACGTAACACTTAATAATGTTACTAAGCATAAAATATCATCATCATCATCATCATCATCATCATCATCATCATCATCAAAAGTTTTTTTGGAATTAAAACTTTTTAGGAACAAAAATATCGGCAGTGTGGTCGAGTGGTTAGAGCACTGTGATTGTGATCAATATGGACTCGGTTTAAAACCTACTTGCGCCATTCTGTTGTGTTCTTGGGAAAAACATTTTATGGCACTTTTTTTTGCTCGGCAGTCTTGGCAAGCAATTCCAAATTTCAGTTATATCTCTGTATAGCTAAAAAACCAAAATAAAAAAATTTCAACCAGACAGCAATATCTTGGCATTCCAGAAGCAGATTAGGTTAATTGGTTGCCCTATCTATTGTGTTGTGATTAGTGGTGAATATAGGCGAATGAGGAAGTTGCCTCGGGCCCCCCCTTTTTTGGGGCCCCTCGATTTTAGAGTCCCCCCTCGAAAATAGCGAATATAATTTCATTTTGTTGCAGATGTTTTTTAGAGATCATTATGAAGTCGGGACGAAAAGTGGGAAATACAAGATCGATTCGAGGTGAAGATCTTTTTTTTTTTTTTTTAGAGATCACCATGATTTTGGGAGCAAAATAGGGAAATCAGAGATAAAATCGAAGTGAAAACCTTTTTTTTTCTTTTTTTTAGATATCACCATGATTTTGGGAGAAAAAAGTGAAAGACGAGATCAAAGCTCTTTTTCTTTTTTAGAGAACATCAATTTTTGGAAATCCTTGCCTCGGGCCCTTGAATTTGAATATCCACAACTGGTTGTGATGCTTTTTTCTGCGAGTCAGGAAGATAAATATAGAGATGAAATAAAATAGATAAAAATTGAGAAATCTGAGAAAGATTCAAAATTAAATGCTAATTTTTAAACTTTCTGGGATAATTGGAATTTGAGTGACAAATTTGGATGAAGATAAAAAAATTCTTCAATTTGATCATTGAGGTATTTTTTTTTGAAGGGGGAAATGATGGTACCCAAGTCCTAAAAGGGAGGAATGTAGCAAAAACGTTTGAGAACCACTGCTATAGAGTCTTCTTTTGTTTGAAATATATAATTGATAGGACCCTTGGATATTATACAAATCTACCCTTTGGATCCTCGGTTAATATTAAGCCCTTGGATAATATATAATTAATTTTAGGCTTGTAGCATAGTGCAAGTTAGTAAATTTTTGATGATCGGTATATCATCTAGTTACCCCTTATTGGCCCATATTATCAAACTGGAGCTGGAGCTGGAGCCCGACCCGGAGCTGAGCTAGAGTCAAGCATTGGCTCCGGAGCTGAAGCCGAAGCGGAAGTATAAAATTAATTGGCTCCGGAGCCGGAGCCCAACCTAAATAAGATTGGCTCCCCAGCCCTGGTGTACAGTGCGGCGAAAACGAAAGCATTACAATGCCATTTTCGTTAGCGAAGTCTAATCCTTTAATGCATAAATGCGATTCGTGATTGTCAAGTAAAAGATAAGGTTTTTCATGGGTGCAGCAGACATGCTCAACAAAGTGCTTGAAAAAGTTCAAAAAGTGCTTTTCTGTCATCCATTCAGATGGATTCGCACCTCCTTTACTTTCAGGTGGAGCTCCGTTTAGGAAATGCCTTTGAAATTTTTTGTATGGAAAAAACAAAGTAAGGAGGAATAGAATTTCCGCTTGCTGATATGGTGCCTACTACAGTAATAAGCGTCCCTCGCTCAGCTTATTGGCCAATTATAGCGCCTATTGGCTTCGTTCCCCGTCTTCCAATAATTCTCTCAGGCTTACATATAGTAGTTATGTAGCGAACTTTTGAACCGATCGAACCGTTGGAATGTTCCGCTTGGCTTCGTGTTGGTCACGTGACGGGTCTTCGTTAAGTTGCTTATAAAAGGTTGGACGCGTCCGGCAATTGACTCAAAAATGAAGTTGGTTTAGTACAGGGGTTCCCAAATCAGGGGTCGGAATGGTCAATACATGGGGTCACAAACTGGTCATGGGGTCGCTGGGGTCGCTGAGGTATTGTCATGATATAGGTCAGCGTGGTCCAATTACGGGCCCGCGGAACAATTTTGCACAAGTCTTGTCGATCACAAGCAGCGGCAACTCTTTTTTTTGGAGAACGCTATAATTTTGCGATGAAAATAGGAATTTCGGAAATCGATTCCAAGTGAAGACCTTTTTTTTTTGGAGAACACCTTGATTTCGGGACGAAAATACGAATTTCGGAGATCGATTCCAAGTGAAGACCTTTTTTTTTTACAAAAACACCCTGATTTTAGAAGAAAAATAAGTGTTTTTTCCCGGTTGAGGCCCGCATATTCGAATGATTTTGAAAAGTGGCCCACAAGAGTGCAGAAGTTGAACCACCCTGATATAAATAATTTACACACGGGCGCGCGCGCATAAACTCGCACAAACACACTGACATGGGGTCGCACTGAACAGTTGAAAGTCCTGAATGGGGTCGTGCTAAGAAAAGCTTGGGAACCCCTGGTTTAGTATATCAATGGAGACTGCATTAGAATATTTTATTTGTGGTTTTATTATGGCTGGTATCAGCGACGTAGTTGCTATATGCGTCTTCCTCCTTCATGCTTTTGAGTGCGTTGATTGTGTGTTGGATGACATTGTTTGAACGACGATTGATGTTGTCGATGAAGAAGGTGCGAGTTCGTATATCGGGGTCACCACTTGTAGCGAACTTAGCTAACGAAACGTTGGAATGTTCCACTTGGCTTCGTGTTGGTCACGTGACGGTTCTTCGTTAAGTTGCTTATAAAAGATTGGACGATCACGTCGGGGTCACCAAAAATGTAGCGGTTATATTGGTAGGTTTGTATATATAAGTTAGCATATGCTTATACTCTACCACCACTTACATGTATAGTAGATCGAGAGTCCGGGAATTGATTCTTTTCTTTCTCTTCGAGTTCAGGAATTCAGGAAGTGCACTTTTCATCCAACACTTTCATCATGATACTAGTTATCTAGCAGCCATAGGCGTACGCAAGGAGGGGTTTCAGGGTCAAACCCCACCTTGAAGAATGATGTTCCGGCATATATACATGGTACAGTAGGCTTCCATAATATGATTTTAGTTTCTATTGTTTACTGCACAATTACTACTTGCGCATCAATTTTTGTTATCGCCTAAATTGCGTCAAGTTAGCTAATGTACAGCTGCCACTTGTGAAGAAAACTTTCAAAATTGTAAAATATTGAAAGTTAAGCATTTTATGCTTTGCTTTTGATGTCTATCGTTTTATTACAATGCTTCCCCATGAGATACAAGCCTGCTTACTCAGCTGTACATTGATATGAAAAATAAAACAAGTTTTAAGCACCAAAGGAAGATTTGAAAGATTGATTGATTGAACTCTGATAAACGTGATAAAAAAAATTTAAATATGAATTGTAAAATATAATAAAAAATAGTTTAACTGATCAAGTCACCATTGTAAAAACTTTTTTTCTTTGAGACGAAGGATCATAAAACTTTCTAAGTAATAATTGTACACCATAACTAAATAAGGAAATTTTATAAAAATGGTTCTTCGTTTTTACTAAAATTATTTTAATGTGCAGCTAGATAGCGTTTATAGCAGTTGCAATACAGTTTGTTCGATAAGGCAGTTGGAGTTTAATATTTCTAAATCAAATTATCATGCAATTAATTACCATCTAATTTCTTAAAATCCCAACTGTAAGAGTATGTTTCGCGAAAGTATGATCGTCACGGGTATCTTATTCAAATAGAAATGAATATGTAGCAAAATATGAGTTGTCTTTGTACTTTGGTAGTAGCCTACCTGGTATCTGCATTGTGATCGTAATCATTACTAAAATTGAGTTCGTTTTGAGCTAAATTAATTGAATTGTAACAGCGAGCTTAACTCGAGAAAACTTTTGATATTTAAAGCATTTTTATTTTTTTGGTATTGTCTGTTTTAAAATGTAAAACTAATCGAAAATTTTAGGCAGTTTTAACAAGAATGAGCCGAAAATGTTAAACTTGTTAAAATCAAGTAATTTGAAATGGTAAAAATTTGTCATAAAATTTTTTTAATTACGTCTTTTCCAAAATTAAGTTTGTAATTATTTGATTTCCTAAATTCTAACTTTGTTATTAAATGCTGAAAATGGAAAATAATCAAAAATTTTACGCTTATGGCGTTTTGCAAAGGATGATGCATGACGTAATTGTTATTGCTCTAATTCTTTGATAGTTAACAATTAACATTATTGCTTTCAAAATTATCAGTTACTATTTTTTGCACTGGTACAAATTTTTTTATCCTGCCATTCGTATTGATAATATACGATTACTCTAACAAGAATTAATTTAAAAGAGATTTCAGGTTGCATAATTTTTTAATCTTAAAAGAATTTATTTAATCATTTAGTCATGTTTCCTCAACAAAAAAGGAGAAAAACTTTGTTAGACTTTAACTTTAAAAAAATTCGTAATAACGACTGCGAAAATGTTAAAAAAAGTATTCCCGTTGATGATTTGGCATGTAGCAAAAATAATCCGCAGAATGTAATAGAAGAACCAGGTGAGACTCCAGACGCAGACAAAGCAACAAAAGATTTAGTTTTACAACCGCCAAATGACATTTCACTTTGTATAGGAAAAACTTATACTCAAGCAGAAAGACATCGAATGCTAAAAAACATATGGATTCCGGATCAGTCTTTTAATTTTCCAATTACCGCAACCAATCACCGAAATTTACGGTTTCAGCACCGCTGGTTTATTCGCTTCAAGTGGTTAGCGTACTCATATTTAGAAAATGGAGCCTTTTGCAAATACTGCGTTTTATTTGGAAGTAAAGCAGGCAGTGGAGTTGGAAACCAACCTCTAGGAACTTTGTGTGCGGTAAAGTTTCAAAAGTGGAAAAATGCGCTTGAACGCTTTGTAGACCACGAGAGCACAAAATATCACCGCGACAGTGTGGTGGCAGCAGAGACCGTTATGTCAATCTTATCAGGAAAACAAGATAGCATCGAAATTCAAGTTAATCAGCAACAGAAGCAAACAATTTTAGAAAACCGAAGAAAAATCACACCAATTATAGAAACAATTATACTCTGTGGTCGACAGAGTATTCCTTTAAGAGGACATCGGGATAGTGGTCCACTCACTTTCGAATCAAAAAAAATCTAGAAGATAATAATAATGACGGAAATTTGCGTGCTTTACTTCGATACAGAATGAAACATGATCAAGTTTTCAAGAATGATTTTCTTTCTGCCGGACGCAACTCTCAGTATATCAGCCCAAGAATACAAAACGAAATTATAAGTATTTGCAATGACTTGATACTTAAGCGATTGGTCGATTCCATTAACAGGTCCAGATTTTTTTTTGTATTGGCTGACGAAACAACCAATATATCATGTCAGGAACAATTGACTCTTTGTGCTCGGTACGTAAGTGATGACTTTGCTATTGAAGAATCTTTTCTCCAGTTTGTACCCATAACAGATCTATCAGGCAAGAATTTGGCTTCAACAATTTTGAACAATTTATCGGACATTGGTATTGATGTTTCAAAAATGCGCGGTCAAGGATACGATGGGGCCACAGCTATGAGTAGAAGATTGAATGGTGTTCAAGGCTATATCAGGGAAATTATTCCTACAGCTCTTTACGTTCACTGTGCAGCTCATAGTCTTAGTTTGGCTGTCTCTAATTCATGCAATCTCTCGCCGGTTCGTAACTGCATGGGAACAATAGCTTCAGTTTACAATTTTTTCAATGCTCCAAAACGTCAAAACATTTTACGCAAATCTATCAACACGATTTCGTCAACAACAAAAGCTCAAAAACTTGTTCAAATTTATGCCATCAGATGGGTCGATCGACACGAGAGTGTCTGTGCCTTTTCAAATTTACAATTTGCTGTTGTAGAAGCTCTGACAGAAATTTCAACATGGCCAGACAGAGAAACTTCATCACGAGCTCTACAGTTGCTATCGACAATTAGGCAAAGTGAATTTTGCATTGCTGTCTTAGTTTTAAAAAATATTTTTGGATACAGTGTTGTTTTGTGCAAAGTTTTGCAAAAAAAGTCGATAAACCTTCTTGAGGCCGTCAACATTGCACATGATATTGCAAATGAATTGAAGTGTCTTAGAGAAAAAGCCGAAGATGAATTTCACCAGCTCTATATTTCTGCGCAAGAAACGGCCAAAACCCAAAATTTTATTTTAAAAACACCACGCCTTACTTCAAGACAGACCAATCGCTGCAACATTGCTGCTGAAACAGATGAAGAATATTTTACACTAGGAATTTTTATTCCATTTCTTGATAACTTTATTGTCACTCTCGAAGCAAGATTTACTGCCCACAAATCGATTATTGGTGGATTTCAGTGTTTAATTCCTGCTGATCCAACCATTGGACCAACTCCTCAACAAATTAAAAGTATTCAAGTTTTGGGAAGATTTTACGAAAATGATTTAACGAAATCCTCGGAAGAACTAGTACCTGAACTGATATTATGGTATAGGAAACTTTCTCGGTTGAACGTAGCAGAAAGACCAACTGATGCGTTGAGCAACATCAAGGAATGCAGTTCCGATGCTTTTCCAAACATATTTACATTAATGACCATTTTGTTAACTCTTCCAGTGGCAACATGCACTAGTGAACGATCGTTTTCCACATTGCGCAGACTAAAAATGTACTTAAGAAACACAACTGGCACCACTCGAATGAATGGACTTGCGTTGTTAAACATTTATAGGAACTACACGCCTTGCCCTGATGACGTAATTCAGATTAAGTGAAAAAACAGGCGTTTGAATATAAGCTTGTAAAAAAACTTTAAATATTTGTTAAGTAAGGTTATTTTTTTGTTCATTTGATTTTTCACCTTTTGTTCTCATCATTTATACGAGTTGGTTATGTTGCTTTTAGTTTGGAAAGTTTCTTGTCATATTTGAATTAAATTTGCGTACTAGCACATGCCTTTTCAATAGTTAGTTTTACGGTTTGGTAAAAAGAAATTTATGCTACTGCAAGATGTTCTTAAAAGCATAACACTTTGTTTTTAAATGTAGGCCTAATTTTTGAAGTTTTTGCCCATTACCAGGACCACTTAGAGCAATCGTTTTTTCGGTTCCAAAAACCCCCCTTCACAAATTTCTGTGTGCGCCACTGCTAGCAGCTTATTTTTATTTATACAGAATCTTATTCAAATAGAATGATCAGCAGTCGAAAGCTTATTCAAATAGAATCAGAAACAACATTTCACTTTCATAATTTTGCGACTTTCCTCGACGCCAGTCAAAACGATGCTGTCCAAAAAGAGATATTCTTATTTATCACATGCATTTAGACAAAGGCATTGAGTGTATGCTGTCATATCACATCATACTATCACAGCATTCTAAACAAAGACTTAATTGTAACGCGGCGTTTAGAGCTACAGTTACGCCTGTTTCGTCCATGTTCCAAATGTCTAAAGGCTGAAAATTATTGTCGGCAGCGTGGTTTAGTGGTTAAAGCGCCGTAGTTGTGATTGACACGGTCTCGGATCAAAACTTACTCGCGCCATTCTGTTGCGTCCTTGGGAAAAACACTTAACGGCACTTTTCTCTGCTTGTCGTTCCTGGCAAGTAGTTCAAAATTTTAGTCATATTTCTATAAAACTAAATAAAAATAAAAAATTAAACAGTTTTTTTGCCGCCAACGTTAAAAGGTGGGAATGGAACTGAAATAAAAGATACTGATACAGGCTTACACTTACTGTAATAAATCGGTGTCTAATTTCTGCTTTAATCTTTACATGAATAAAACAACTGTTAGGTATATTAGGCTAATATAAATTTAACACTTCAACATAATGTGATGAGCTATATGTTCCTAAAAACCCACCAAAACAAGGGTAATTAAACAGTTTGTTCAATATAAGGTTGGTTGTCACAGTGTCATAACCTTGACTGGTTCTCTTGTGACAACCTGAACAGATCTACAATCTTGAATTCGACTACACGTATTTCCACAACTGTACCATCAGCTAAAAAAAAATTTTTTTTTAAAATGCCAATGCTTTTACGTCACCAACGACATATAGATGTTGATAATACGCCTACCCTAGGTACTTTTATCCTTTCTTGAACAAAAACGAAAAGATTTCAAAATTTACAATTTTAAACATTATTAGAACTGTGCTTACTCAACCAAAGTCAAACTACATCTGACAAACAAAGAAGACACGCAATTTAGGACTAAACTGATTATTGCACAGGGTTGCAAAATACTCGAAAATTGAAGATGACAACCAGACCCTGTCGCCCCTACTTACTGCATATTGCAAGTCATCTCGCTGTCTGTTTAGAAGTACCAGTTACCAGTTGGGGGTGTCATGCACTGTTGTTTGCAATTTTGTCATTTGCTATCGCTCGATGAATCAACTTGATTGTCGACAGCGGGGTTAAAAACGCCGTTATCGATGGCTAATGTGATCGACATGGTCACGGTTAAAAACCCATTGCCCCCGTTTTGTTGTTCTTGGGAAAGGCACTTTTTCCTGCTTGGCAACTCGAACTTTTAGTTATATTTCTATATTAAAACTAGAAAATAAAAATTTTTAACCGGACAGTAATATCTGGGCATCTCCAAGCAGGGTCGGGATACAGCGCCTCCGACGCTTTCCCGCGAGTCAGGAGGATAAATTTAGAGATAAAAATTTTAAAATGTATATTTTTGTAAATTTACGACTTGATTAAAGCATTCCTGACGATTGTTGTAATACAAATCTATAAATCTAAGACTTGTGGCTTCTACCAAATGCAAGACTGCACTGGTAGAAACGGCATTGTGCCTCGCGCACGCCGATGACCAGATGCAAGAAATATATCAGGTTATAAAACAGATGGCACTAAAGAGCACCATCTATGGCAATGTGCCTCGCGCACGCCGAACCTGAGCTCACTGCCCGACCATGGTTTTGAGTTTTAAACTCTCATCAGGGACAATCTGTTTACTCAGGTATTGATAGTTGCCATAGATACCTACATAGATACTTGCCATAGATGGTGCTCTTTAGTGCCATTTCTTTTATAACCTGATAAATCTATGAGTATAAAATTTAGACTCAAGTCGCAATGGAAAATTTAATTGCATAAAAAAAAAAACATTAACGATCACCCCGGTCCAGAATGCACCTGATTAAATCGGTGTAAAAAAAAATGCGACGTTTCTTTTAAAATAATTTAACTGGGCACAAGCAAGAATGCAAGAAAATTTATTTTGGTTAAACCAATTCGCTAAAATTCACTATCGAGTAAGAAGATAAAAGATTGAAGATTAAATACAGTTATTGGCAAAAAGCCGTAAAAATGGCTACACAAAATCACTATTACAGCAGCAAATAGTTGTTTTTTTCACGAACAATGATAGTAGTAAAGTTGAATGCCGCAGTTGAGTAGCACCAATAGCAGTAACCGGGATAGAACAATATGTTAAAGCGCGGTCAGGCAAGCAAGTAATCAGCATCTTTACGAGTTTTGTGTAAAATCTTTGGTAAAACGATTAAAGACCAGGTTTCGCTAAACAAGCAGCCCAAACGCATTAAAGCATTTCGAAACAGACTCGGCGAAAATCCGCTTATTTCGGATTCAAACGCCAAAGGATGAAAAGTATAAGATGCTGCTGAAGAAGCGACATCACAAGATGCTAGAAGCGACATCACGTGACCCACGTCGTCCATCATTTAAAAAAGATAAGTAAAAAAAATAAATAGAAATTCAAGTGGATCCTTGCGAGGACGTTTTTGATCCTTCTTGATGGAATCGCTCGACCTAAAAACAACATCCAAACTTTAATAATAATATAATAATTCACCCATTTATACAGCGCCTTTTCCCTAAATGAATCGCATTAAAAACAGTTTTATGAAAATGCCAGCGCAGCTAGTTCCAGGGCAACATGATCATAATTATAACATTATCTTACCAACATGAGCATCTTGAGTGAGTACCGAATTTAAAATATTGTGATCGTAAGCTTAGTAATAAATCGTCGCGGCACGCGCTAATGCGTTAAACAAGGCTAGAAACAGAAAATTCTAGTTTAAAAACGAAAATACATTATATATTTCATACTTTTTTCAATCTCATTAAAATATATTATATATTTTATACTTTTTTCAATCTCACTATTCGAACTTAAAATTGGGTCAAAATTAAAATTTTCAAAACATAATGTAAAAGTAATAAAGGTGTCTAGATAAGTACTTTGCAAACTTTTTAAACAGCTTTCAATATACCGTGGCCCCGCCTGTTAAACTCATAAAAACACAACCGTTGAAATTCGTTAAAAACATCAAAAAGCGATAGCACTAGTTATCTAAAAGATTTTTTTTTTATCTCTATATTTATCCTCCTGACTCGCCGGAAAGCGACGGAGGCGCTATACATAGGGTAAGCAATTACCCCGACCTGCTTCCGGAGATCTCAAGATATTGCTATCCGCTAGTAATTTAGTAGAGATATTACTGTAATTTAGAACTGCTTGTCAAGACCACCAAGCAGGGAAAAGTGCCGTAAAGTGTCTTTCCCAAGAACACAACAAAATGGCGCAAGTGGGTTTTGAACCGAGACCATGTTGATCATCAGTGCTTTAACCACTCGACCACGCTGCCGACTTTTTTTTTTTATTTTCTAATTAGAGCATCTAAGATATCAATATTTTTTTTTTTATCGCTTATTTTTGAACTTTTTCCAATAGCTACAAATACTTATAATATTTTATTTCTGCAATTCATACCAGGTATTCTACAACTTTTGGGGCTTAGGCTTCTTTAAATACGTAGACCACCAGACTAATTCAGTTAAATTCTGTGGAACCCAAAAAAGATAAAAATTACTTAAAAAAGGACAAAACTTGTGCGTTATCGTTAAAAACAGGTTGCAGTTAATCTACCATGTTAAGTTTGCAGTTGATCTGGCTTTTGAATGCATGTAGCACTGACAAGTTTTTTCAATGTTAAGAATGGTTTCAAATAAAGTTATGGTGTAGATTGCAAAGTAATTATATTTTAATCATGTCGATTTAAGATTTTGTAAGCCTCCCCGATAGGTCACTATGAACCCTAGTTTTAAAACCCACTTAGCTTTACTCTAAGAACTTTTTGCCTTTTTTTTCTTTTATAAGTTTTGAATCAAAATTTAAGTTTATCATGTCTTATAATATTCCATCATGACTAACTTTGTGCCTCTTCTAGCGCCCACTTTGCGCAATTTTCATTTTAAGCATTCTTGATATATATGGCAAAAATGTTTACTAATTTAAAATTCGGTAAAAAAAAAGTATCATTTTCATGCTAAGTGAAAAAGTTGTGTCTCTTTATGCTTGTTTTTTATAAAAACATACATCAGAATTATAATTGCTGATGCATAAAATTATTTTTTAAGTAGAAGTTTTCATACAAAATAATTGTTATGCAGAAGAACGTATTTTAATATAGTTCATAATAGTGGATAACTAATGTGAGAGGTAAACTGAGATTTTTATCTCACTGTTGACAAAAAAATACAACTCTTTTCTAAACTCGTTTAAATTGTCGTTTCTGCAATATTTTAACCGAAATTTCTTCATAAAAACATCTATAACAGGTCAAAAAATGCTCTACTTATCAGATATGACATCAATCCGGTTATCTGGGCATCAAATCGAGAAATTCATGGTTGTGTCCAAAACAAAAACACTTCCTTGTCATAATCCACTTTCAGCAAAAAAATAAAAATGTTAAGAAAAAAGCTGTTGCAATACTCGTTAAAACCAAACCAAATTTTACCACATTTTTAACTTGAAGCAAACAATGGCCAGCGATGCTTTGTTGCTTCAGGTCACAAGGAACGCAATTGTCTAGTTGATAGGGAGGCTTGACAAGTACTTCATCCATAACTAGTATGTCCTGCTGCTGCCATGAAACAGTTTTCACAGGAAATCTGAAAATAAAGTATCTAAAATCAGTATTTCTTTGACAAATGTACGTTGCTGTATGGTAAGAGTTGAATAAAAAGTTAGGACGACACAACAACAGAGAAGATTTGTTTTTTCGTTTTAGTTTATTGAACACAGAAATGATTAAAACGAAGATTATCTGATTTTTAATATTCTCCTTGCATGCAACTAATTGAAAATATAGGAAAAATGTTGAGATTCTTGATGATTTCTATACTTATGGGAGTATAATTATTTTCTTTCTGGAACTTTCGTCTAGCTTTTAGACCACTTGTTCTTATGTGTATTAAAGCAGCTTGGAGTATTGAAACAAAACGTTTCTTTAGCTCAGTTTATTGTGGGTTTGCAGGTGGGAAAAAACATTTATATTTGAGATAGGTCCTATTTTACTATGTTTAGGCATAATCATGTAAATTTTCTAACTAGTTTAATAAAGAAAAAAAAGGTTTTATTGCAACAAAATAGTCCAAAGATAATATAACACCAAAAACTACAACCAAAATTGTGTTTCCAATGAGGGGCTGCTAACTTTTTTAAATGGGTCAAAACTAAACCATAAATTGACTAACTGTTATTATTATAGTCACAGAAGACGTAGGTGTAAAAGGCAATTATTTTTTAATGCCTAAATCGCATTTGTTAAAACCTTTTTGTATGTATGATTAGAGGTTTTGACTTGGCCCAATAACGATCACTACCTGAAGTTACTTTACTTTTTTGATGCCATTTAAAATACTATCTTTTCATGTTTAATTATGATGTTTTAAATTACAAGTTTATATTTTTTGTTGTTTTTGAGATAAAGTCATGCTTCCATATGGGAGCATTGGCCAAATATGGTACTTTCTGTTCTTTAATGTGGAGATTGATGAACTCAAAAGAAAGCTGCAATGCGTTTTTGATAATTCTTTAGATTACCAATAAATTAAATGAAAAGTTGATTTTATTATGACATTTTAAGGCAAGCAAAATCATTGACGTTATGATTATGTCATTAACTGATTTAAAAATGGCTTATTGCTGAATAAAGAAATGCTTTTCAGAATCAAAAATTTTGTTTATTATTAGCAAAATTTACCATTTTTTTTGGAAAACTTGGTGAAAAAGATAAATTGTTAGCCTTTAACTGTTAATTAATTTCTCACCTGGAAATCTTCACAAAAATATGACAATACTTAATGAAAGCAAAGTTCTTATACAAATCACAATTTATTTCAACTAAAGTTATGCATATGTAACTTCCACATACGTGGAACAGTGTGTGCCCCATTGCCAGTTAGCAAAACATCATTTATTATGTGAGGAAAAATTTAATTTTGTTTTCTTTTTTTGTGGGACAACATGTGTTAAAGTTACAAATTGGTAATAATACGAGGGTCAGTCAAAAAGTAATGAGCCCTGTTAACTTTAACCGCTTTAACCTTCATATTTTTTCTAGAAATTTTAAGGGTGTTTAGTAAATTTACTGCTTTAAAGATAAATTGTAAAAAAAAATTGTTTCAACGTGTCCACTTTTGGTATTGTGTTTTGGAAATGACGTCATCACTGGATGTCCGTCAGAAGCAGAGAGCTGTGATTGAATTTCTTGTTTCGGAAGGGGAGCCACCAAAACAAATTTTCGAAAGATTGGTAAATGTTTATGGAGATGCTTCATTAGCCTACAGCACTGTGAAAAAGTGGGTATCCAGGATTAAACACGAAGAAGATGATCCAAGTTTGAGTAGCCTCCAGGACAGACCAAGAAGTGTAAGACCATCTTCTGCAGTCAATCCTGGAAACAATGATAAGGTTGAGAAATTGATTAGAGATGATCGCAGAATCACTATTGATGACATTGCTGAACGTGTTGGAGTTAGCCATGGAAGTGCTGTGAATATTGTTAATGAGCTAGGCTTTGCAAAGGTTTGCGCCAGATGGGTTCCGAGGCAACTTTTGGATTTTCACAAGCAAGCCCGTTTTGAAGCTTGTTCAGAGCTTATTGAGTGTCACAGAAGTGACAAAACTTTTCTCAGCCGTATAGTGACAGGAGATGAAACCTGGGTTCATCACTATGAACCTCTGTCGAAAAGATCATCCATGGAATGGTGTCACCCCACGTCCAAGAGCCAAGAAATTCAAAAGTCAACGTTCAGCTGGAAAAATTATGGCGACTGTGTTTTGGGACATTGAAGGAGTGATATTGGTAGATTTTATGCCTAAAGGTACTACCATCAACTCAGATGCTTACATTGACACTTTACGCAAACTGAAAGCGAAACTGAGAAGAGTACGACCTCACCTGGACATGTCTAAGGTCTTGCTGCAACACGATAACGCCAAGCCCCATACCAGTCTCAAAACTCGTGAAGTGATTGCTTCTTTTGGATGGACGACGGTAACCCATCCCCCATACTCACCCGACCTGGCACCATCTGACTATCATCTTTTTGGACCATTGAAAGAAGGAGTTAGGGGGCAGCACTTCACTAGTGATCAAGAAGTCAAGCACGCTGTAAGAAACTGGTTAAAAATGCAGCCTGCTGACTTTTACAAGGCTGGCATAGTGTCCCTTGTTCATCGATGGACAGTTGGAATTGGAAAGTGAGGAGATTACATTGAAAAGTAGAACTGAGATCTCCTATCCCTGGGCTTTCTTTTGATGTATGACTTTTGATTTTATTGCAACAAATATGGCCAGGAGAGACTTGGGCTCATTATTTTTTGACTGACCCTCGTATAATGTTATTAAATGAAAACAATCTTTAGCACAGGAAAAAAACTAACTTAAACCATCATATTGCATACATCAGCAACTTCACAACACTTGCATGAAACTAGATGCTATGGTATCTCTCAAAACACTGGGCTATATTGTTGTTATGTTAATGCACCACGGATTTGGCAAGCATATATCTAATATTTTTGCAACTCTCTGCCCCTTTCCTGTTTACAAAAGTAATTCAATGCGGTTAATATCATAAAATCTTGACACTGATGGAAGTTCTGGAAATCTTATCCAGGTTGTCCTTGATTGCTGCTTCTTAAGTGGCATTTTGAGTAAGCCATATGTTATTTATTTAATGACCTGATAAAAAAGCAGATGAAAGATTGACTCTATCAGAGCACAACACAGCTGCATGTAGCAATATTAGATATGTTCAAAACACTTGTTATCGAAGATCAATACCATTTTTCATTCCAGATGCTTTACTATTATGAGCCCCAAAGCTAATTTATGACATCTACTCCTTAATTCCATTATCATAAAGTTTTACAAGCATAACTTGGGTGTTTCTCCTTTTGTTTGTCTTGTCACCTTTTACTTTTGCTGTTAAGAATTTCTCTTCTTAAAGTAACATCTTTCAATTTTGGGGTTGCTACCACTTAAAATTATATTAATTATTTTCTAACTTTTAGCTGCATTTGCAGAACTTGGGAAGCATTAAATTCACTTCATCTATTATAAAATAAGAACCCAAAGATCTTTTGTTTTTTGTAATTTCACATTAAAAAAAAATTCTACATAGATAATTGATCTTATCCAGGCTTTACAAAGAGCAGTATTTTGTCTGCAAAAGGAGTTTTAAAGTGACGCCATTTTGATTTTGGGGGAGGCAGGTGGGGAACAATGCCCCAGTGTTCCCACTTTGCATGATACCACACATAAGGCAGCCTTGTGCAAACTGCTAACTACTAAAAAATTATGTCTTTGGTAAAAGCAATTAAATTAAATAAATGCCTAAGATACAATAATTCAAGTCTGATCGACAAAGTATTAAATATAGCACCTGGTGGCCTGTGTTTCCATGGGAAAACATGCATCAAAAAGACAAAAAAAACAAATTTCTAATTATTTTGTAAAAGAAAAGCTTGTCAAGACTTATAAATAACATTTAGGCAATCAAGAAATGTAAATTTATGAAGATATTTTATGACATTATTGCATGCATGGTGACACTTTTTTTGTAAGTTGTAAGACATTATTTTTCATAAAAGTTGATACCGAAGCAAAAGTTTTTCATGTATGACTGGACACAAAAACTTTAAACAATCCTAGATTTTTACATGGGGACATTGGGCATTGGGCATTACATGGGGGCTGCTTGAAGTTACAAATTTGAGTCTTTCAGCTTGTAATTTCAAATTTGTATTTTAAGCAGCTCTTGTTTAGTTTTAGTTGTACTCATATATAGCCGCTTTACTTGATCAAATATTTCAAGGTTTACACCAACTTTTTCCTTTCTTTGTTGTTCTTCACTCATTATTTTTATTTTTTGAAGCAGTATACTGTATGCTACAAGTAAAACTCACTCTTTATTTTTGAAAACTAGCTCTTTATTTTTGAAAAACCCTGTAAATACTACTCTCTTTGTTTTTTTAATATGATTGCAGACAAAAAACTAATAAATCTACTCAAAAGACCATTATTAAGTTATCCGAGAAAAATCTCAACATCAGAGCTATTTCTTAAGTCAACAGGTCAAAGAGTGTTGTAGGAAGAATTGTTAAACAATATAAAGATTCTGGGAGAATTTGCAGCCCAAACAAAAGAGGTAGACCAAGGAAAACATCTTCAAGAAAGGATAGAATTATCCAGTGATCTGGTTTAAAAAATCGCTTTACATCTATGGCATCCATTTCAAGGCAAATAAAGAATACTGATAACATAAATGTCTCCAGATTTACTGTTTCAAGACGTCTTAATGAGATAGGTTTTTTTGCACAAAGGCCTACAAAAAAGAAAATAATTAATAAATTAATACAAAAAATTAATAAGCAAGAAAATAAATAAAAAAAGATTTGATTTTGCTTATAAATTTGTCAATAAACTTCAAAATAGGTGGAATAAGGTGTATTTCAGCAATGAGAGTAAGTTCAATTTATTTGGAAGTGATGGGATAAACTATGTAAGGACGGTTTCAAGGTGAAAATTTTAATGCCAAATGAACGAAAAAAACTGTTAAATTTGGAGGTGGCAGCATTATGGTATTTGGTATGTTTTCATACCAAGATACAACCCCACTTGTTTGTTTAAATATACAGATTAATGCTACAATCTATAAAAACTTGTTAGAAAGTCATGTGTTACCAGCTTTAAACTATTCTGATGCAAAAGATCCCATATTTGTGCAGAACAATGTGCCATGCCACAAAGCCAAAAGCATATTAAACTTTTTAAAGGAGAAAAAAGTGCAGCTGCTGGATTGGCCAGCTCAAAGCCCTGACCTTAACCCCATAAAAATTTTGTGAAAAATTCTTGGGCAAACAGTTATGGCAAAAAATCCGACCAATACTGAAGAATTATAGCTAAAACTCTGAGAAGATTGGAGCAAAATTGACGTCAATTTGTGTAAAAAACTGATAGAATCTTGCTCTTGTCAATGTGCAGAAGTAATAAAAAATAAAGGGTCTTTCACAAAATATTAATTTGCTCTTGTTATTTTTAATAAAAAGTAAAATATTTTACATATTTCTTTTATCATCAATTTTTTCAAGTTCATATTTTTAGATCTTACAAGGTATACAAATATCTCTTTCGTACTCAAATTTAGGGTTTTAACAAACCTTACATTTAAAGTTGCAGTGTTTTTAATATTGTGTCCCCCATTTTTGCTCATAACTGTATGTTCATACTTGATTTTGGTAAATAAAGGAGTTGGAAGCAAAAACAAAATCTAAAGTGCTTGGCAGGAAGCACTCTTTAATAAAAAAAATCTAATGTCTTACAACTTCAATGCTTAAACAGCACTCATGACTATATTTCAATTTAAATGTAACATTAAATAGCAACAAAAGCACCCAGAAAATGTTGATGACAAATTTTGGAGTGATTAAACATGTTTGTCTTAGTGTTGACTGTCTATAAATTATTCTATCCTGGCAATTTGAAGAGTTGGCTTTGCAAAAAGCAGAAGCAAATGGGTCATTTAATAAAAATAAGTGCATGTGGCTAGATAACAATGTTTCCTTTTTTTATGCCTTAAGGCCTAGCCACTGAAGTCCATGAGTTATATTTTAATATATTATTCTTACAATCTTCAAGCTAATAATAAAATTAATCCTGACTTGGCACAATTAGTGAACAGTGATTAGTTAAAAGCAGAAAGTGCTATTAATCATCAGAGAATGCAGTATTGAGCAATTAGGATTTCTTATACAACAGTATATACACTATAGCAGCATTTGTTAATTGGGAAATAAAATTTCTATATGAGTGAAGTAATAAAGAGGGGTGAACTAACATAGGAAAAGATTAGTTGTTTAAATACTAACAATGTTATGTGAAGACCAAAAAAAGGTTATCATTTAAGGTTTGAAACAAATTTTTTGAAAACATTCCTGTCTTAACTTGACATTGCTAGTATTCAAAGCAATTATAGTTTGTGATGTATTTTTGGGAAATTCTGAGTGAATGAAATGCAAAACTTCATGGTTGGGGTGAATAAAACCAAAAAAGTTTCAGAAACACTGCAGTAAAATATATTTTCTCATTTGATCTTACATAACATATGATCAAAGTTCACATTACATTCAACACTATTTCCAAAAAAAACATCTAAGGTTTTCACAGAAAAAAATCTGGAAACCTCTAACCTAATAATAATGCCATTTTAACCCAACACTAAGATAACTTTTAACTCTAATTTAACCAAAACCTAAACCTAAATCTAAACCTAACAGTAATTTTAACTTTAAGTCTGAAGATAATAAATACAATTAAAACTACTGTTTAAAACTATTGTCGTCGTCGTTTGAAGAGGTATCCACTCCAGGTCAGACACAAACAGAAATGGGGCCGAGGGTTTATCTTTTTACTACCCCAGACTGCTGCACTGCCTGGATCAGATGCTGGAAGTGATGTCATTAAGCCAGCATCGAGTTTCATCATCCAAAACCGTCAGACCTTGTGCTCCATGTGGTGCCCGATGTATAGGGCACACTGTTAACACATGGTCTGTGGTTTGCTCAGAGGCGCCACACTCGCAATTCGGTGAAGGAGCGAGACCCCATTTGTGCATGGACGAATGGAATCGCCCAACACCAGTCCGCAGGCGGTTGAGCTTAACCCAAGCTGCTCGGGGTAAGCCCATTCCAACAGGCCTGGCACCGGTCTCGGGCACAAAAGCACGGAGCCTGGAAGCACCTTCACAGTACTCTGTTTTCCATTTAAGATTTGTCCATTCAGAGGCGAGGATGCCAAGTCTGGCAAGGTTGTCCAAGAGATTCCGTGCAGCTGGCACAAATGAACGTCTGGATTTTAATCTCACTTGGCGAGTATCTGAGGACCCACTTAACAGACCATGCAAAATATGATCGGGGTCCAGAGATCCACAGTAAGCCAAGGAGAGTGTCGCTCCCATTCGGCAAAGCTCAGCTGGTTGGATGCCTGAGAGTATAGGTAGGTGGTCCATTGGAGTGGGACGCAGGCATCCAGTAACTATGTGCAAGGCGTCATTCAAGACACTGTCAATGAGACGAGTGTGAGCACTGCGACACCAGACTGGCGCACAGTACTCAGCTGTTGAGTAGACTAGAGACAAGGTGGCTATGCGTAGTGTTTTAGCACCAGCACCCCATCCCGAGCCCACGAGTCGCCTCAGCAGTGTGACAGGCGAGAATAGTTTTTTGTGCAATGCCACTAAATGGTGATGAAACATGAGCGATCTGTCCAGTTTTACCCCAAGGTAGGTAGGGGTTGGACAGAACGGTAAGAGTCCACCATTGTTGTAGACCTTTAGCTCACGTTTGGCCTCTCGGTTGTTTAAATGAAAGGCTGTCATCACCGTCTTATTGTGACTGAGCTTCAACCTCCAAGTCTGGAGATACGCTGACAGTGTGGACATGTCTTGGCTTAAGGTCCCCTCCAAGTTCTTCCAGTTTCCAGAAGAATGCAACAATGCTAGATCATCAGCATAAGCAAACTTTCTGGAAATCATGGAAGGAAGATCGTACGTATAAATGTTAAATAGGAGGGGAGCCAAGACCGATCCCTGAGGAACGCCGTTTTTAAGATGGCATAGCCTGCTTTGCTTGCTGTCACCGGTGGTAAGGGTGAAACTTCAATTTCAGACAAGCTCCATGATCATTTGGACCATGTGCTTATCTGAAAGCAGTCTCAGCAGCTTGCAGGTAAGGCCACGGTGCCAGACAGTGTCATAAGCAGCTGTCAGATCAATAAATACAGCACCGACCTTCTTTTTAGCCTCAAAAGAATCCTCGATGTTCTGGGTTAGCAGAACAACTTGATCTATGGTTGACTTCCCACGTCGGAACCCAGCCTGCTCTTTAGGGAGCAGTGGATCGATTAATGGTTCAACGCGGGCATAGATAAGCCTCTCGAGGATCTTGTAGGGGACACAGAGCAGAGATATCGGTCGATAACTCTTTGGGTCCCCCACAGGCTTTCCGGGTTTAAAACTATGTTTTTGAATGATTAACATGACGACAAATGTAACAATACCAACACACAAATACAAAAATCATAAAGTTTTGTTATTTGATTTTAGTCATATTATTTTTGAAGTAAACTAGCCACAGGAAACTAGTTACATAGAAAGTTAACCTTAAAATTCAACTTACACTTTTCTGAGATGCATATAAAGTTGAATGCCTTCAATAGTTGCTCCTGCAGTTCGTGCTTTAGCCAAGGTTATCTTTTGCTCAATTTCATCTTTGAGACGCTCCCGTAGCTGAAACATTACCAATAATCTTTATTTACCTATCACACACAAATAATGTACATGATGATGAGTGTACACTGTTGGGCAGCAGCAACACTTAAATTTGTAAATATGTAGAAAACATAATCTTAAAAACTGTCTGCTGGCTTTAATAAGTAGTTGATCTACTACCAGATCCAATATTGTATCTTATTTGGGAGCACAGTATCTTAATTATTGCTACATAAAACATATGCTTGTGCTGCCTCTACTATTCTCAACTGTAATTCCATCCATCTTTATCCTTAGTAAGAGAACCAGAACATCTTGAGTTCTGTCCCTCTATAACATTTTGTTCAATGCAATCATCTAGAGCAGTGGTTCTTAAACTTTTCTGCACAACAATCCCAATTCAATAAAAAATATTCTATCAACCTTTTTATCCAGTATACATTTGTAGCGTGAGTGGTTTTTGGCACACGAACAAACTTTAACATCTTTTATTAAAAGGGGCACGAATTTCAAACAAACAGACAAAACGGTATTAAAATTCCAGAGCAATTTCAAATACAAATCTTTACTCAGCAGTGTTGCAGAACAATGAGTTTCAATTAAGTTAGTGACCACTGAAGCTTAACTTAATTGAGACTCATTGTTCTGCAACGCTGTTGAGTGAAGATTTTTATTTGAAACTGCTCTGGAATTTTAATACCGTCTTGTCTGTTTGTTTGAAATTCGTGCCCCTTTTAATAAAAGGTGTTAAAGTTTGTTTGTGTGCCAAAAACCACTCACACTACACACTATAAACTAATGTAATATCTAATTAAAGTTAATAAAAGGTGTTAAAGTTTGTTTGTGTGCCAAAAACCACTCACGCTACACTCTTAACTAATGTAATATCTAATTAAAGTTAACACTTTTTTGTTTGGTCTTCATTATCTTGAAACTACTTTTCCTCAAAAGAAAGAAAAGGTGGAAAAGCTGTGTCATCTATTAAAACTAATCAGAAATGACACAAATAAAATGCCCTAAAAGTCAACAGAGCTTTTCTTTATTAGATGAAAAAAAGAAACAACTGAAAATCAAAAATAAGCTTTCACTTACATTTTTTAGTTTAGTCAGTCGCAAAAAGGATGCTGTTGCTTTATTGCTTTAGAAAAAAAATAGTTAATTATCAAACCCCATTCAACCCTTTGCATTTATCAATACCTATGGGTCAATATGGACCACTTTGAGAACCACTGGTTTAAAGCATAGTTTAGATTAAAATTTTTTCAGTTTAGTACCACAGCAAAAATAGTAAAAGCACTGCTAGATAGTAGATAGGTATTTATCATTTCAATCCCAATAGGTATTTATCAATTTCTTAGCCATTTATTGACCCCTATTTGATCCCTTTCTATTTATTAACCCCATGAATGGTGCGATTCACCTTTTAAGAGTCAATATCAACCACCTCGAAAACCACTGATCTAAAATCTACATAACTTAACTACTATGACACCTCTTTTGTAAACAGTCATGTGCATTAGAGTATGATGAAAAAAAACTTTTTTTTTAAATTAAATTTTTCTGGAATCTGGATACTTGGTAAATGTTGTAAAACTCACTTTAAAACAATTTTCAACTTGTAGCTCACATTGGTGGTTGTGCTACCCCCAAAATCGTAGCAATACCACCTCAAATAAAAATTTTTTATAACTTTTAAACAGCAGGGGGTAGAAAGTTGATTTTGGTGTCCAATGATTCAGAAGGTATAAGTTTCTATCTGACTTAATAGAATTTTTCACTATTCACAACAAAAAATAAATTACACTAAAAAAAGCATTTTTTGCTTAAAAATAAACAGTACTTCTAATATAATCTAATTTTAAAAGCAATATGTTCCAATTAATGAAGACAGAAAGGTTTGTAGAATGATGATATGCTGTGGCCACCCCTGACTGAAGGGAAAGGCTGAAAGGAGAAGAAGAAGATGTTCCTATTAATCTGAAATATATCCAGATTATTTAATTACGTTAATAGCAATATCAAAAACAGTGGTGCAAGTTATCCCTAAGCATTAGACATAGCACAATATGAAGCAAGGCATTTGAGAATAAAATGTTGAAAGAGGTCTCAAAATTCACACAAAAATTGAGGTTTAGAGTCAAACTTTTTCATCATCTGACAGGATTTAATTCTTTGTTGTATTACACCATCACAATTATCCAATAACAGATTTGGATGCTTCTGCTACTAATTTTATGTGGCGTTCAAGATCTTGGTTATGGCAAGGATGTAAAAAAAAGACATAAATTTTAGACCAAAAATTTTAAGTTCAGACATGGTCATATATCTAATCAGTGGTGGATAGTGGTTATGTTCTCACATGATAAGTTAGTTGTTTCATAATAAACTTTCACATGAAAATTGATTGCTGGTACAAAAGTCTGTTGCTTTGTCTGCGTTAGATGATCTCAGAGATTTGTTTTGTACTCATATCTTTTTTTTAACTTCAGTCTTTCAGATATCTTTAGATCTATTAGACAGCATGGCAAGATAAACATTTTCTGGATGAGCATAAAATATTAATTTGAAGAACTGCAAAAATGTAAAAAACTCAGAATTTCAAAAATGATAAGCCAGAATCTTGCTAAGTTCTTCTCTACCAGTTTCTTGCAGTTCTGCAAAAAAATGCTGTCTATGAACATGAACCTAATAGATATATTAGTCTGTCAGTTCATATGAGTGGCAAACAAAAACAAGTATTAACTATATTTTTTATACAGTCCTATTTTGATTTTGAAAATCTGACAGCACTTTTCATATTTCTACTGTTTTTAATATGTTCTGCAAAAGTAAAAAATACATAGGAAAGATTAGTGATTTTAAACCTGTGTGCCACAAAGATCTCTAAGTGTGCTAAAAAGCTTTTTAGAAAACATTAGTCATCAGATTGTTATAAATTTTAAAACATTTTTTTTACTAAACTTTGCAGTGATAGCATTTCACACATAAGTTTTATTTCTTTTGTTTGTAGTAGAAGCTATCTAAAACAATAAAATAAAAATAAATTATAAAGACACATTAGAAGACAGACCTACACCTGGTTAACAAGTAGATGTAGATGTCCATGACAAATGTTTATCATATCCTTGAAAAAATTTAAAAATACTATTGATTCTATTGTGACTGCAGTAATTTGTGCTGAAAATTTTCTAACTCTCTGGCTTTAAGAAAAAAGTATTAAAAAGAACCACAGATGTAGGTTCTTAAATTTTCTTTATCTATCTACTAAGATT